>CM055404.1:134356475-134395964 GCA_029228625.1 Pseudolycoriella hygida
GGCCATTCAAATAGTGCGCACGCGGAAAATTGGCCTTTTTTGACCCCCCTCCCCCCTGTGCACGCTTTCGCACGCTTTTCGAGAGACCCCCCCCTCCTAAAGGGCACACGAAATTTATTCTCATAATCTACACCATATACGTTGCAATATGCAAAAAAATTTCTTTTGAAAACGCATTGGGAGAGAATATAAACGCCAGTACCTAAACAAAAGATTTATTTTAAATCGGCTCTCTGAAAGCCTGGATTAGATTGGAAATAGTGCACTACAACCAGTTGAAAGTCTTCAGCATCTCCAAACGAACCTATCCGCAGCTAACGTCTCCCAGCCATCTCCCAGCTACTTACGTCAACCGATTCGGGATTGGCATAGTACATGCTGCTTCGCATGTTTCGATGTGTTGTGGTTAACCTTTTAAAATTTCACATAGTCGACGACACGATGGAAAATCTCATTAGTGCCCATTAAAAGTAGGAAGATGTTATTGGCAGGCGCCTGCCAATAATATTTCTTGGGTGCTATTGGCAGGCAAAATTTATGAGAAAAATAAAAATTGGAAAAAAAAATCCCTTATTCAAATAATTCAGGAATTAATCAAGAATAGCAAGAAGAACAAATGAAGTGTTTCTTTGATGTTGGATCTATCACGCAATTAAAATGGAACCAATGTAAACATGTAAAATCTCTAAAAATTGATTTGTATCATTCGTATCTGTAGTATTCACGTACCGTATAAATTTCGAATACAAATATTTATTGCACAAATTATACAATGAATTCCTTTACACGTTGTTAACAATTTGTTGTAAATAGATGTTTTCGACTTGCGGTTTACAATCCAATACATTTCTCTGAATCGGATGCTCAGCTCGGTAATTTTGGTTTTGTTGTGCTCGATCCATTTAGCTTTGGCGTCGCAGTTCATTCTAAGGAATTTTACTGAGTTTTTGTTTGTTTGTTACCATTCATCGTCAGGCGCCGTCAGTGGCCGTTCAGTTTAATTCTCCATTTCTTAGTCCAGCTTTCGACGGCATCATCGGATCTTTGCAATATGGCCGTAGATTGGGCGTCCGTTTTAGCTGTGTCTGTATCATCCGCAAAAGTTGCTGTCATAACATTTGGCGTTTGGGGAAGATCGCTGGTAAATATAATAGAAGATATAAAATTGGGTCCAGCACACTATCTTGTGGCACTCCTGCTTTTATATCCTTGAAACCTGAGTAGTCAGCACCATGATTGTGCTGAACTTATGACAAAAAATCGGTATCTTACCATATCGAAACTTTATTCGAAAATTTTGGCGAAGTTCTTTGATTCGTTAGAAAAGATAGGCAGGCGTCTGCCAATAGTTCCCAACAAATATTATTGGCAGGCGCCTGCCAATAGTGCCCAAGAAATATTATTCGCACTGCCTGCCAATAGTGCCCAACAAATATTATTGGGAGGCGCCTGCCAATAGGACCAGCCTTAAAAGTATAGAGATGAGAAAAATGACGAGCGTAAGTATATTTTTGACGCAATTAAAGAAATGGACAATATTGTAGGACAATAACTTTCCAAGAACCTCATTTTTGGCTTAGAATTCAATCCGAATTCGAAGAATGTTAATGCTTTTTTCACTTTAGTTGTATCATCCCATCTTGTCCCTTTGCTAATTAAAAGGAAAATAAACCTAAACAGATCAAATATCATAAGAGTGCGCACGTTTTCGGATGATACCCCCTCCCCCCTCGCACGCTTTTGCACGCTTTTCGAAAACCCCCCCTCCCCCCTTAGATGCGTGCGCACTATTTGAATGGCCCCTAAGAGGTAGAAAGCTGATCCCAAAGGCAAAGTTGTAGAGAATAAAATTTTAGAGAACAGATGTCTCAGGGTTTTGGGTAAAAATGCCTCAATCCTGAGATATGGCCACTTCTAGAACTAGGTACAAAGTTGCTTCCAAAGGCAAAGTTGTATAGAACAAAATTTTAAAGAACACGTGATTCAGGGTTTTGGGGAAAATGGCTTGGATATAACCATTTCTAGATTTGAATGGTCTGAGATGTACTTCGGTAGGGCCTTTGACATTACCTTGGGTAATTTCTATGGATCTTTGAAATTCTTATAGTTATAAAAGAACATAAAACGTTGGATTGTTTGCTTATACTATATTAAGATACGTTCGAGTGTTTTTGCAAGATTTATTCTATTTGCCACATCTGTTCTGTTTGTCACATCTATTCTGCTACGTACGGGTCTTTGCTTATGTTTTTGTTGATTCTTTTTCTATTTGAGAGATAATCGAGAACCGAATTATATTCCAAAACAAATTTGGACCCTGTGCCTCAGGCCTGTCCTAAGGTCCGCCCTAACTAAAATTTTTTTTTTGCCATGAGGGCAATTGAGGGAAATATTTTTGTCTATGGAAGTATTTGTCGGAGGCCTCCCCTGAGTGCCCTAGGTCGGACTAAGGTCGGCCCTAATCCAAAAAATGGTTTTTTCTATGTTGTAGAGAAAATTGAGGCGAACATTTTTGTCTATTTGGGGATCAATTTTTTGCTTTCGGGAGGCCCTTTACACTGTTTCTTCGGACGGCAATTTCCAATTCCAAATTCACAATAATTCATAGAACTTACCTCTGCATCGAAAATTTTTAAAAATGGTGGAGGGAGGAGGAATGGGCTCAGAATTGAAACATTTAGCAATTGTGAAATTTGCTGGCTTTTATCACGAAGTGGAATATGAAACTAAGATTTATATGAAGTTGGAGCTCCACTATTAACTCTTTTTGCTTATCAGTTGTCAGCGGCCAGCGGTCTTTTGCGGCGCGTTCACAGCATTCCTTCAAAATGTGAATTTTTCGGTATCACGTTAGAGATAAGCGGGTGGTAGGTAATTTTAAATCATACCCTTGACCGATAAGGAATGGATCACGCAAGGCACAAATTTAACGGACAGATTTCAGGCGAGCAATATTTTTAAATTTTATGCTAGGGTAGGTCGGGCACGGACACAAACTTAACGGGCGATATGCTCGACTTAAAATTTGAAAAACCAACAAATGAACAAATGAAAAATATCTTCATTTGAATATTAATGTTTGTTTAGACCTGTGGCTTAAAACATTTGCAACTCAATTTTTGTTAGTGAAGAATTTGAGAAACGGGCAGATTCGAGCATAAAATTGACGGACATTTTTTATTAAATTTCTTACAGGCAACGGGCGGGCTCAACCAAAATTAACGTGCACGTTTCGGGGCGTGTACTTTTTTAGACACGCTTGCGAATAGTCACTTCGTTTTTAAACTTTTGGACTAGGGCAAGGTGGTGGCCGCACGTCTATAGTATCACGTAAGATGACAACTCAATTACTCAATAGTCTGTCTTTGAATTTCGTCAATCTCCAAAATACATTATGTAGTTCTTAAGATTTGAAATCATCCTTGAAAAAAACTTTTTTCTATTTTTAACGAATCTGAAATGAAATGACCTTCCGCTTGGGGAATTTGCCAATTTTTATCTGCAACAAGTTTGAGGTTCATAAATTGCTGAATATTATGTTTGTAAGGACATCTTTGGAGAAAACCCACAAATAATCATTAATTTGTATTTTGTGCTGTAATCTCAAAACCTGAATTTGAATATTTTCAAAATTAATCTTTTGACGGAATTTCATAAACGTGACACGGCGAAAGACCACTTCATGTTTCATTCGTATATGGTGCATTAATACGACGTTAACGCAACCGAAACTGTAATAAAATTTACAAACAGGTTAGTCATTCAGCGATCAGCATGTGTTTTTGATTCATTATTTTCACTATCCTACGGGCAATGGCTCGTTCGAATCGTAATATAAAATTTTGTAAAATCTTTATAGTGCAACTAAAGCGTATAATTGAGTCAGGAATATTTAAATTTAGGAAAACGAAGGTCAGCGTAAACTAGAAAGAGAAAAACTTTGGACTAGGTGTGTCAATCATGACACGCATGATTTATATATTGTAGCATTCATTATCGTTGAATTCGGAGTTTGAATGCAGCATGTGGATGCCGATCGCTTTTCTTTCATATTGTCGTGTTATAAGTATAAGATTTTTTGGAGACTTCTTCGTTGAATGAGAAAACAAAAAATTGGTGGAGCTCATTCTTCCTGCTCAGGCTTTTAGTACTGAAGATCTAACGGACGTAAAGACAGATTTTGTTCCTATGTTTTGATTAAGATTTATCATATCACTTGCGATCCTTTGTTCCTAGCCCAATCGTAATTTTAATCGCGCAAACCTTACTATTGACTCTAAGACCCTGTCCAAAATATCAGGTCTAAGGTGGACAACATCTAATGGTTGCACGACGTAGCCTCCCAGCAGCCTGCGTCTCAGTTCAGAGAATTTGGGGAATTCACATATCACTTCAATACACTGAGGAAAATATCTACAAGCGACGTAGGAATTGTGTTTATAATAATACGCCGTCGACGTATTATATACGTGGTGAATGTATTATCAACCTTATTTAAGTATCGTGTAGTATACCATATGTAACGAACGTGTTCGAAATACGTGTACGATGGATAAAATACGTCGGCGGCGTATATTATCAACAAAATTCTTACGTCGCTTGTAGATATTTTCCTCAGTGTACCTGTTTCTTTCTCTGATCCTCACGCAAATACGGAAGTTGCCGAAAGTCTCATTTCAGCTTCTCGTAATCGCGCCGAACCCTTATAACGCGATCACCCATCTCTACCAGACCCTTGGCCCATTCCAAATTGGGTTCTGGGAAGAAGCGGTTTGTATGAACGCCTCGTTCGTACCTATTCGAGTGCTGCCTTTACACCACCTAATCTCTCAGTGCTTTCAAACAGATTGATTGAGCAATCGGCAAATAAATGCAAAAGCCTACACTAGATGTGTCAGATTGGGAGATCATTTCTGATCATGGTACCCAGGGCGCTAGCTACCAAAAGGCCCTGCGGGAGAAATCTGAAAAAGCCCATATCTTCGGGCGGATATTTTAGCGCTTTTTGGTAAACAAATGGAATTCAATGAAGTCAAAAGCTGGCAACTTTTGTTTGAGTTTAGCGCCGCAGGATATTTTTTTTAATTGTGATGTTATCATGCAAAGCGCCGCAGGCGAAAATTTCGGACTGCCTTCACTTGTCCTTTCAAAGAACGCCTAATTGCAACAAAAAGCCCTTGGGGCGCCGCCTGAGCGCCCATAGGGCCAGGCCGGCACTGGTCGACCCACACCTGACCCACAGTTTTAGAACGCACAGAAAAACGATTTCTGTGACTTCTGCCACAATTGTGGGCCCAGGACTATCCTGTGATCCTTTGTTCCTTGTCATCTCATCTTGAAATCTTGATAGCGTTGAAGATAAAAAACATAGGCAACAAGCCGATAAGCGGCTGCAAAATTGTGAATGCTACGCCCAAATGCGACCGTCACAACCGCGTCACACCACCAAATGAGGCACCGTAGGAGAACTCGATCCACATGGATAGATTGGTGCACCAGACCGACACAACCCCCCTCTCACCCGAATTCGTGCTTTGAGAGATACTGTAGGTACGATATTTAAAGTGACTTTTCGTACAAAATTTTTTCGGAATATTTAGGTCAAGCGTGTGGAACTCCGCCAGGTGTGAATTCATCGGCCGCTGCTGCGCCTATTTTCATCTCGGCTATAATTTCGCAATTTTTGATCGAAATTTCATGAATTCACTATTCTTTAAATCCTCCTAGTACGATGTTGAGGTTGTTAACATAAACCTGTAGGTCTTGTCTGTGTAATTACAAGTCTCTATCCTCCTCCAACTGGTCCTAAGTTCCTCTCGACAGAACAGCTAACGCAATAACTGGTCTTTTGGGTTTTGGATTCATAGAAGCAAAACATCAACATTATTTACGCGGGTGTCCTTCACACAACACTAATGGACTCTAATCAAATTTTTTAATAAAATTTTTTTATAACATAAACAATAACATTAATCATGAAGATAATGATTGTACGAAGCGACGTTGACTATTAAAGTTATTATCGTCTCATCAAAGCAATATCGATTTATGGATTCGATATTACATCACGCAATATTAAACAGAAGAGTCAGGTGTTGCTTAATATACTCAAACGAGATTCATCACATGTCCAATTTATGAGGAAATCAGGGGACTGGCTTTGAAAAAACAAGAGGGGAATGTCTTTCTAAGTGGTCTAGAGCAAAAAATGATTCTATAAGGGATGTGCAGAGAGTGAAATTCACCTCATTTTGACTCAATTCACAAGTCCTCTTTCGATTGCTTTCGACAACCTCCCTATGTTTGAAACCTACGCTATGTCAGAAGACATCGTGATTTGTTCTAATAGTATTTTATTGCCATTTGAGGGGAACAATCGAGACTTGCCGACATTTCCCCTCGAAAGGCAATATGATGCTTTATTGCGTAAACGTAAAAAGAGAAAATAGAATGACAAATGTCATTGTCAGCGATTAATAATTTCATCCTATATTACTAGATTAATAACTTTTAAAGGAGAAGTTCTAAGGAGTTCTAAAACTGATCCGCATCGGAACTGATCAGTTTCAAAACTGGTTTGGATTAGTAGTTTTGAAACTGATCGGTACTGACACGTATCAGTTTTAGAACTGATCAGTACTGATCCATATCAGTTTTCAGATTGATCAGTACTGATCCATATCAGTTTTCGGACTGATCAGTACTGATACAGATCAGTTTTGAAACTGATCAGCACTAATCCGGATCAGTTTTAAAACTGATCAGTACTGATTTGAGTCATAAACTTATAACTTGCACAGAAAACTTCTAACTTGTAACTTAAAAATTATAACTCATAGTTCGTAACGTGTTGATTGTGTCCCACGCACCTAGGTTAAGGGATGATAAAATAAATGCATATAAAAAAAAAACTTATAACTTGTAACTTGTAACGTAAGCATATAACTTATTACTTATAGCTATATGTGTAAGTATGTTATAAGTATATAGTATATATAGGCTTTGCCCAAACTCTCTAATGTCATTATCACCGTTTTCGGTCGAAACCGTCAAATGATGTGAGCAGATGTTCGAAAAAATGACAGTCAACATGTGTACTTTCGTTTTGATCTATTCTTCAAACAAATTCGAGAAAAAATTAAATTTTAATTGTGTTGTTGAAACGTGATTCCCAGGTCATGAACTTTTTTATTTTTAACTTTTGAGTGGAATGGTCCGTTGACAACTTCTTTTCATATGGAACAGCGAATAAAATAGCATACGTTCCATGCTGTGAAAATTATTCATTAATTCGTGATGAATTTTGCGAACTTGGGAACTCACTCGTGAATTTTCGAGCAACCCGCTTCGGAAACTTTTTTTGACGCCTTCGGCTCGGATATGCAAACTCTACGCTTGTCAAAAACAGTTTCCAAAGCTTCTAGCTAAAATTGTTATTTTGGCATATGGGCATGGCGGTTCGAGCCGATACTTCCCTGCTGGACATCGCCAACCGGCGATACTCGCATGCAAATTGTACAGAATTATTTATACATTAGCAGACCCTCAGATTTCGTGAAGTATAACATTTTTGTAAATTTTTTATATCAGAAATTTGTAATTTCAAATAGAATATTTATATATATTGTTACGAATGCATGCATGAGTGTGTATAAACGTGGAATGGAAGAAACGAAAAAACTATTTCACACACATGACTTCATTCATGTCGCGTAGTAGGAGGTGCTAAAATATTTACTACACGCATTCTGTGGTGAAATGATGCCGTCTTGAATGAATGAATGCCGTCTTGGTTTTCTTTGTAAGTTTTTTTGGTTGATGTTAGATCTTCGGTTTAATTCGTGGTTAATGTTTCTTCAACAAAGTCTTAGAGTTTTAGTAGTAGAATAAGTGACAAATGACCAAAACTGGAAAAATTTTGGGCCAAATCAGTTTCTAAGAATATCTCGGGATGTATGGCAGCTACACCATAGTTTCTTTGACAAAGTCTTAGAGTTTTGTAAGTAGAAGTCACCAGTATTAGTGCAAATAATAGGCAGTTCAGGGGAAGAAGCAGTACGGTGGAAACGGCAGTACGGGGAAGACAGTAGTACGGAGAAAAAAGTGGTACGAGGAAGCCGGTAGTACGGATAAAATGGTACGGGGTTGGAAATGGTTGTACATGCAAACGGTAGTTGGACAAAACGGTAGTACGGGGGAAAATGGAAGTACGGGGAAAATGGTAGTACGGGGAAAATGGTAGTGGGGGGGGGGGGTATTTACTATGCATAACTCATATAAATATGGCCAGCACAGTCTATTTGCCATACTCATACAGCATATTGTACGAATAGGACAAATATACTGTGTGTCATGTTTTACTTGTAAATTTTTTGTAGGGAGAAGCTACAGTGCGAATTATTATCACAAGTTTTTTTGACATCCACAGATAGAACAGAACTATCAAATTGTTTAACATATATTTTTGTTCAACTTAAACAATCGAGGTCAGGAAGTTCCTTAATGACATTTTTGTCATTCTCCTTTATTCGTTTTCTCTTTTTCGCTTATGCAATAAAGCATCATATTACTAAAGAACATAGTTTACGAAGTCGAATAAATTCGGTAAACACATTTTTGAAGTTCACTTTCCACTATGAGATTGGATTCCAAGAAGTGATACAAAGTATTCAGAAGGTTCGAGAAATTGACATGCGTGTTGCTATTCAAGAAAGGAATAAATTACAGAAGATAAGGTAGCTTCTTCATGAAATGCGCCGCATTCTTCTAGCTGAAAATATTTTTTTTGTAACGCGTTTGGGAATTCCATGCTGATTGCCACATTAAACACTGACAATAGCTGTCGGTAATTATTGCGAGTCGTTATTCAGAGAACTCGAAAGCCAGTTGAGTTAACGCCTAGAAATTGTTAATGTTATTAGTAGATTATGCACCTGCGGGGAATTTTTTTATCTTCAAGGGGGAGATTTGCATCCCGAGTAGATAAATTTTCCCGCAGGTGCATATGATGTTTTATTCACCAAAGCAACGAAACAAAGTTTGCCACCAACAATTAATGTACAATGAAGAAATTTATAATTTGCTCATTCTA
Organism: Pseudolycoriella hygida; assembly: GCA_029228625.1. Lineage (NCBI taxonomy): Eukaryota > Metazoa > Arthropoda > Insecta > Diptera > Sciaridae > Pseudolycoriella > Pseudolycoriella hygida. Next base: position 134,365,567 of record CM055404.1, read on the forward strand.
TACATCCACACGTTTCATCACTTTCATTATATGATATATGTTATGTGTGGGAGAATTTGGATGATGGAAAATCGACTTCTGAAAGAGACATCTTCTCTTGTCTCTCATTTCCTTCATAACAATTTTTATGGATATTTATACATTTTTTATGGATATTCATAACGCGCGCAAATAGGAGAGTGGACCCTCACACAACGTTGAGTTTGTAACACTCGGGTCGGCTACCACCTTATCTTTCCATGTAGGAGATACAGTACCTAATAGGAATCTGAAAAAATGAGCGTTTCTGCTTTTTTCCGTTAATTAACAAAACAGAAGATTGTAGAGAGGTAGGTAGAAACAAATTAATCGTTTAGTAGAATGACTTTCATGAAAAAAAATAAATTAGTTGCTTCCAATTAAGCACAATGCGCAGTGTTGGCATTACCGCCATTCGCAACGAGATCAACGAAACTTTGAAAGGTTCTACTATTTCATAAACATACGCAATTTTTCACAGAAATAAATTTTAAATTGATTTTCATAATCTCCATTCCATTGAAACTTAAGATAGGCGATCATTGTATTGTGACATTGGTGTTTGAAAAACGTTTTTTTTCGGTAATCTTATAATTGAAAATATTCGAAATTCCGTTAAAAGATTGTCTGAAAATCCAGTTTAGAGATAAATTCCGAAATTATTTAAAATACAAAATATTATGGTCATTAGGGGGACACGGTACTTTTGTCACTAAGATTCTATATTGTTACATGTCACACTTCTAGAACTTTCGTTCGTTAATTTGGGGAAAATTTCCAACTAGTTGTGGTTAATTATTTCTGGTTAATCGATGTGATATCTCCAACAAGAGTAATAATTGAAATATAAATATTTCTTCTACTTGCAAATTGCGGCATAGTCGAGTGAGAACCGATTTTATTTTCAATTCATTTGGGGAACGGCTCCAGAATCAAACTAATGAGGAAAAATCGAGTCTGAAGATCTCTGAATCAGATAACAATATGTCTTTTCAATCAACTAATTTCAACTTAAAGTAAGAAGTTTTATGTGTCGTCGGACGTTTCAGATTTCCATCACAATTTTTCAAGATAACATTTTAGGGATTTCTCAGTACAGAAAGCAGTACTTTTAGCAACACCATCAGTAAAATTTTTGCAGTACAAAACCAACTCATATAAAATCCCGTATCAAAGTTTCATGACGTCAATTAGAACCGTGCCATTCGATTGAAATTGTTAGTTATTTTGCTCATTTGGCGACGCCGTAAACTGAAAAGCAAGCACTAACTCTACTCAAGAAGCCGTTAGTGCTTGATTTTCAGTTAACTAACAATTTCAATCGAATGACACGGGTCTAATTGACGTCATGAAACTTTGATGTCTGCTTTGTGTGCGAGAGTGTGAGGTGTCAGGTAATGAACAATATATAATTGAGAACAAATGTTACTTAAATCGAACGTAAAGTCTGCACCAAAACACTCTCGCACATATAGTAAAACATTATACGAACAATGAGGTATATAGTTCGATAAAAACATGATAATTGTAATGTTACGAGTTTTAATGAAACAATAAAAAGTTTCAAATAGAAACATTATTTAGTGGAAATACTAGAATAAAGTGATGGAACTCAGATGAAAATATTTCATAAGGGATAACGGGAGCATATATTTTTATCGCCGAACGAGTATAGCGTCAGTATAGGGTGAAAACACTTGTTACGAGCCTATTTAGAAATTGTATAAGAAGAGGCTCTGGACCAGTCCGTCGGTAATTTCTCTTTTGTAAATTATGTAAACGCTATAGAATTTGAGTGTACACCAAATGTATTTTCACTCACTCAATACGAAAAATATACCATTTTGCATAAAACAATGGTAACTCAAGCAAATTCGTAATGCTGACGCAGGACAGAATGTTTTGTTAAAAGGGAACGCTGTGTGTACTCAGAGTAAATGAAACAGGGCCGTGACAGTCTTTTGTCAGATTTTTGCAAGTAATACTCAACGTGAAGTTAGTTGCAGTAGCGACCGAAGTTAGCTTCATTTTTAAATTTTTCGATGAAGTCAGCTGATTTTGATAAATTTATGAATGAAGTCGGGGCGGGGCCCTATTTTCAATATGTTGTGACATTGAGATTTTTTCCAATGAGAAATATTTCTCCCTTACGGAATACCACGAGAGAATTTTACGAGAAATTGTCACATAAAATCTGACTTTTACGAGAAATTATACACAAGAAACGTCAAAAGTCACGAATTGAAAATTGAATTTCTCCTAATCACGACGTCTCGTGTGGAGATTTCACTCGACTTAAAATCTCTCTAATATTGAAAATAGGGTCCCTGTAATGAAATGAAAATAATGTTCCCTCTTAACATATCGATGAAATTTCACAAAAAAGAACTAAAGAAAGGCTCGTAACCGGTGCACTCACCCTACACGTTTGTGTTTTTTACTTGATTTTCGCCTTTCAGTTTAATGGACCTTAAACGACTATAAAAAATTTTGTCACTACGTCTTTTTCAGCAATTTATTAAATTTTTAGGCGAATATGTAAAATTTTACGTAATATTTTTTGAAATTCGCAAAAAAATCAAAAAATCACAATAAATCCGTAAAGATTTAAATCTTGTTACACAATTTTAGGGAATCGTTTTTCCCTCGAGAGGTTTAGTATACCGAGCTCGCATTGTAGTTCCTTTAAAACTCAGTAAATTTTGTTTGAACTGACAGACGCCAAACATTGTTTCAAAAGGAAAAAAATTGCAGCTAACTTTGCGTGGATGAAGTTAGTCCAAAGTCGAAGTTTTCGAAGTGGATTTTCCTTGTACAAAATGTAATAAATCCAGGAAAATGTTTTCCAAGTGGATTGTTCCTTGTACCGAATGTGTAGAAAAGACAAGAAAAACATTTTCCAAAATTTTGCAACATTTTCGTCACATTTGGTCTTTAAAAAGTTGAAAAAAAAAAAATCAACTTTGCAAACATTGGGGTGGCGTAAATTTTCTCCCAGGGAATTGTCTCCAGACCGAAAAAGATAAGATTTATCACCCAGTAAATTACCGCCTAGGAATTATCGCCCAGAGAAATGGGAATTATCCCCGGGGAATTATCGCCCAGGAATTATAACCCAGGAATTATCACCCGCGATGGCATTTCCCTCAAACAAAATGGCATTTTCCTTTTACAAAAAAGCATTTTCGTCATAGAAATTGGACACCTTAGAGTCCATCCAAGTGGCATTTTCCTTGTACACCGTGTGAGTGATGATTCCCCGGGTGATAATTCTCATTTGTCTGGGCTATAATTATTGGACGATAATTCCCATTTTTTTCAGTCTGGTGGATAATTCCCTGGGGGATAATTCATTTCGCCAAACTTTGGACTAACTTCAGGCACATCTAACTATGATTTAAAAATTATTAGTAGATTATGCGACTCTTGCCAAAATTGCTATTTTGACGAGTGGGGCATTGTAGCCCTAGCTGGCAGGCGTGGGTCATAATACCACACGTCCAAATAACAATTTTGACAATAGGTGCATATGCTATTTTATCTATCGAGAACAGATATATCAATAAGTAAACCCTAGAGAGATAAGTTCGAGATTATCGTTCCAGATAGATAAAATGTATTATAATAGTATAATCGCGTTATTATAGTCGAGGTGGGGGGAATATTTCAAGTAGCGTCAGCCCCGTGAAAATTCACTACACCGAGACGACGCGATATATACCATAGTTTATAACATTGGACATTCAAATAAACTTTTTAACGAAAAACTCTAATTTTCATTTTATTGCAGTATTTCTGTAACAAAATATTAAATTATGTGAAATGCGTCTGTGTTGGTTTGTACCATGGATTTTTACTCACCGAAGACGCTAAAATTTTAGCTACTTCGTTTAATCAACATTTGAGTTACAATTTTTTTGAAAAAAGAACCGACAATTTATTAGTTTTAGAAACTTTCAATTTGTTTTCACTATCTCACTAATTACGGTTCGAGCTGACTACAATAATGCCATTATCAGCCTCACCGTTCACAAGCAACTCGGCTATAATTCTTCGACTAGGGGCCGTCCATAAATGACGTCTGCTTTTTTCGGACTTTTGGAACTGTCATATCTTGTTTGTTTCGCTGAACACCTCGTAATTATAGTCGAGATTGGTGAAATTTCGAGGGGCGTTTGAAGTTGTCTTGACTCTTCATCGAATTACGAATTATGCTACTTTCAGAAAGTGTGAAATAGTTTCACCTTCCTCTTTGAAGAAAATGCCTAATTTGAAACTATAAATAACTCTCTTGAAGAGTTTCTTGAGTTTTATCCAAACTTCGTTTAAATTGTACCAAGTTTTCATTTTTTCCCACTGCAGTTTCTAACACCACAAAAACCTGCGCAGAACTACGAAGTTCTTCAATAAATTTCGGTCATTGTACTGTACAGTCTTTGCTATAACCCTGTGATAGTATCACTGATCCGGACTTCGGTTATCAACCGGGCGATAAGAGAAATCACACACGAGTAGTCAAGCAGATATCCGTTAGCATCTTCAGGCTTTTTGTTTAGATTATCCATTAGAATCGACTCGTTATATGAGAATTTCATCATCAAACCAAACATAATACAAAGTCCGAAATTAAACACAAAAAGCTGTGTTGAAGAAAGAAATTACGCAAAATGTAAATGTATGTACTTTGGCTGTATCTTCGATTCACGTTTTTGCAAATGTCGACGATTGTTTACTTTCTATCAAATAAAAATGAGTTAAATTTATGAATGAAGCGATTCTCCATTAATCTTGATGCAAGAAATTAAATTCTTTTGAAAATATCATCTAAAATAATTAACGGCGTGGTCATATGATGATGCGGTTGCGGTTAGAATTGTCAAATAAATTTTGTTTGCTTTCTGTTGTACTGTCGAATTACGTAATTTCAATAAATAAAAAGCGCAATTGAGTTGAAGGATCGTCTATAAATGCTGTCTTGGTTGAGAGCGTGGTGTTGTTTGAGAAAGCAGACAGAATGTGACAAAGCGTAGGGGGGGGGGGAGGTGGTGGTTCTAATCAGACATACTGACAGACGTCTGCATTCAACCATAATTTACATGGACAAAATTGAGAGTCGTTTGTGTTTTTGAACCTTTGCAACGATCCCTGATACTGAAATCGTTTACACAGCCAAATACGAGAAAATGTAGATTTTTGTTTACAAAACTTGAATGTTATCTAAAAATTTTTTTCTGCATTCGCAACTAATACAACGCTCAACCCACGATCTAATACAACGCTCAACCCACGATCTAATACAACGCTCAACCCACGATCTAATACAACGCTCAACCCACGATATAATGTCCTATTTTTAGATAGCCAAAATATGGCATCTGTTTGAAGAGGGGGGAGTTTCGGAGAAACAGATAAATTACGATAGGTCTAGTGGGGTGCTCAAAAAGTCAGGAAAAGCGGACGTGATTCATGGATACTGGACAGTTCCTTACGGTTGTGAAATTCCTTTAAATTATGAAGATATGAAAATAACAGAAGCTTTTATTTGGCGCCGAACGTCAAACTTACAATTTCAATTATCTTTCAAGAAAGATATCCATTTGAACAACGTTTGATTGATTTGTCCTCCGCCATCCTGGTTGGGCCCATTGTGCTTCTCCCCAGTGAGTGTTAGTTTTTGCTATTTTGTAGATGCAGGGTGTAGGCTCTATGTATGGTGGTGTAGGTTTGTTGTTTTTGATATGGTTGGTTTGATGGCGTTATTGGTTAGTTGGTGTGGTGGTGTTGTTGGTTGTTGGAAATTATGAGAGAAATGGTATTTCTGAAACTAAATCTGGTAGAGCAGCACCCCGGAAAGGTGGAGATTCTGGGTTCGGGTCCCAGTCGTGGAGTTAAAATTTTCTTTCAGATTTAGTTTCAGAAATACCGTTTCTCTCATAATTTCGCTTCAAAAAATCATGTTCTAAATTTTGCTAAGGCAGGGCAATGACATATACTGTTTCCAGTACGTCTCTGCACCTTCTGCAGCTCGGGTCATGGATAAGCCCCATCTTATTTTGATGGTACATACCTCAACGCGTTGTGACCCTTCAGCGCTCCTACCATCCTTTCCAAGGATCTTTTTGTCCAGACTCCAAAGAAACTTTTTGGTTTACTTATTGCTCCCCGCCAAGAATTCCTTTGATTGTCTTCACGTGTTCAGGTTTTCCCAAACGCGCTGGTGGTTTTCTTCTGTTCTCCGTTTTATGACAGTTGTTATTAGCTCCCTGTGACAACTGATTACTGGTTCTGGTCCTATAAAATCTTTCCTAGTAACTTTCTATGTTAGCTCGTCTGCTTTTTCGTTTCTTGGGATATTTGAGTGGCCTAGGCCCCAAAACCAAAAATGCGGTATTGTTCTCTGATAAGGTTTCCAAGTTTTCTCGTGTCCCCAGGACCGATTTTACTGACAGCTTGCAGTATGACAATCCTTCTATTGCCATCATACTAATTGTTAGTTAGTCGACCTTCTATGAGCATTTCGCAGTTCTGTTAACGTAACGTTCCGTAAACGTAACACTGTAGCAGGCCTTTCGATTGGAATCGATGTACTTAGTTCCAGCTGCTCGCAACAGATTCCTGCCCCAGTTCCTTCATCCGTCTTTGATCCATCTGTATAGACGTCCTTTTTCATATTTTACGTTGTGCCCAGCCACTCCTCTCACGTTCGCTCCTCTTCTTACAGCTTCTTCAAAAGTTTTTTGAAAAAGGCAACCAATTTTGGTGAAAAAAAATTTCGGTGAAAAAAATTTCTGGCGAAAAAAAAAATTTCAGGCAAAAAAAATTTCCGGCAAAAAAAATTTCCGTCGAAAAAAAATTGACGGGCGAAAAAAATTTCCGACTAAAAAAACTTTCCGACGAAAAAAAATTTTCCGGCAAAAAAAAATTTCCGTCGAAAAAAAATTTTTTTTCGTCGGAAAGTTTTTTTAGTCGGAAATTTTTTTCGCCGTCAATTTTTTTCGACGGAAATTTTTTTTTTTTTTTTTGTCTGAAATTTTTTTTTTTCGCCAGAAATTTTTTTCACCGAAAATTTTTTTCACCAAAATTGATTGCCTTTTTCAAAAAACTTTTGAAGAAGCTGTAAGAAGAGGAGCGAACGTGAGAGGAGTGGCTGGGCACAAAGTAAAATATGAAAAAGGGCGTCTATACAGATGGATCAAAGACGGATGAAGGAACTGGGGCAGGAATCTATTGCGAGCAGCTGGAACTAAGTACATCGATTCCCATCGAAAGGCCTGCTACAGTGTTACGTTTACGGAACGTTACGTTAACAGAACTGCGAAATGCTCATAGAAGTTTCTGGCGAAAAAACATTTCCGTTGAAAAAAATTCCGGGCGAAAAAAAATTCCGGGCAAAAAAAAATTTCCTGCGAAAAAAGTTTTCGGCGAAAAAATTTTCATCGAAAAAAAAATTTCCGGCGAAAAAAGTTGTCAAAAAAAAAATTTCCGGCGAAAAAAAATTTTTAGCAAAAAAAATTTACGGCGAAAAAAATTTTCAGGCTTTAGGCTAAAAATTCCTTTCACCAATCTCTATAACTTTCCCGAAAAAACCAACTCTCTAGCGATTGTCACTCCGGAGCTGAAAAACCCTCAAAATTAACCACTTTTCCACATGCCACGACTTTTCCAGAATTTTCCCAGAAAAGCGGCATATGAAATTTTTCATTTGGGGCCGAGACTGACGTTCAGTGAAAATTTCAGGAAGATCGACTGACTGGTTCTCGAGATCGAAAATTATTATTAGATAGATAGAAACCGACAGATCAGAAAAAGTTTTCGTTTTTAAAACAGGAAAGCAGTTTTCTGAAATCTCGGAATGAAAAATATTGTACGAAACTCGGAAAAATATATGTTTTTGACTAGTGTGATTGCAGCCCTTGGCTTCGCCGCGGGCTGCGAACCTCACACTCGTGAAAAACATTTATATTTTTCCTAGTTACGTAAATAACTATTTCATAATAATGAGAACAATGATTTTTCTATAGAAAATAGTACATTACATCACAAGGAGCTAAAACGGTGTATTTAGACCCAGGTGGTGAAAAGGTCGAATCCGAGGGCGGAGCGCAGCGGAGCCCGAGGAAAGACCTTTTCAACACCGTGGTCTAAATCAGTACCGTTTTAGCTCCGAGTGATGTATACTATTTTTCGCGCAGACGCACAAAAAGTCAGATTCCGAACAAAACACTCAACAAGCTTTAATACAGAATTTGCATTTTCATCATAGGACACTGCGACAGTTTGTTCCTTATTCTTCATCCTATTTTTCATAACAGTTGTTTTCGATGTGAAAAATAATTGATACGATGACCGAAATTGTATCAAAAGTGAAGTGAATTCGGAAATAATTATGTGAGAACTTAGTTTCAGTCATTATTATTGCAATTGATGTGATGTTTTCATTCAGTTACGATATTTGATTGAAGTCAGTAAGTTTAACTGGGCAAAAAAGACTTTTCGGTCCTGGGTCGAAAACGACAGGTGGCAAAAAAAGTTATTGTTCAAAAGTGTACCGAACAAGCCTTTACGGTCTCAATATTGTGAGGAAATCTGACGTTTTTTGTCCGTCTGCGCGAAAATGTCATTTTCAAACCTCGATATCTCAGCCAATTTCGAACCGATTATGATAAGTCTGGGCTCGTTGAAAAGCTGCTGCGACGTAGTTTCTTTTAAATAATTTTGAAGGGGAGGAAAAAAACTCAAAAGTTCGCGTATATGGCTCCTTGTCCCCAAGGTTTTTGTATGGGGTTTTTTGAGTTTGTGGACTTCTTTTGACTTCAAGAGCGAATAAAAATATCTAAAATATAGAAAATTTGTCTCACAGGGACAAGTTGTCATAACTTTTTCGAAGATTTTTGCAATATTTAAGCATTTTCCAGATACACTAGCCAACAAAGCTCTACCGACAAAAAAATTGGCATTTTTTTGGCGAAAGAAAGTTATTTTTCTATGTATTTTGGCTCTGGCACCGCTCAAATTTTTTGAACTTTATATGGGCGCGATTTGGTACCCATAGAAAAGTCAACAAATTAGAGAGGTTCTAGAGCCAAACTAAAAAATGAAATGACTTTTTTTCGTAAAAAAAACGATTTTTTTTGTCTGTAGAGCAGCTACATGATTTTGGTTCTCATTTGTTAGTGGGACTTTCCGATAATTCCTAAGAATTTTCCCTAAATTTGTAAGGAATTTCACAGCCCTAAACACTTCTGTTCTAGCCATCTACGCTCAGAGAAAAAAACATTTGGAGCTTCTTCATTTGTTGGTTCTGTCCAATAATAAAGTAACGCTGCAGTTATGAAAAGTTATGTTCATTGTTCCTGCACAATGAAATATTGGCGGTGCCAATGGTTTCATTCCCTTAATCAGTTGTAGTTCCTTAAATCGAATGAATAGATAAAACGCAATCTACTTGTTGATGATGGCTGATCACACTGATCACAAACAATCCTCTATAAGACGGACGGAAAAAAAACTTTTCAATCTTCATTTTATTTCTTTATGTATTTCGACAAGACGATTCAAATAGCAAACGACAAATACCGAAGTGGTAAAGACATTAATGATTAATTAAATTAACATGATAAAAGCTCACTCACAAACTACGAACTAGTGAATTTTTTTACGATATTCATATCTGAATCGATAATTTGTGTGACCTCAATTTTTGGACTTTGATTTCATAGGTTTGGTCGTACCAAGCATACAGAAAATACATGAAAAAAAAATATTTGCAAGATCTTGTTGGACTGTGAAAAGAGACACGGTTTTTGAGTGTAAGTTCTTTTAATTTGTGAATGTGAATGTGGATTTCCGAATGTGTTAAAAAAAGATTGGTCAGCAGTGCAGGTATGTGCAGCCAACGACCTGAGTCAAGTACGGTCAGTTCGTCGTGAAGAAATACAAATATCGGATTAAATAACCGAACTTTCAGAGGTTGAAATAGTGATCTCGTTGAGATCGTACGGTTGAGTTTTTCGTGATTTTGCTTCTGTCGTTAATTATTTCAGAAAGTGACAAAATGTTACTAAAGTTTCTTCTTCGGTAAATTGGTTCTAAATTTCTTTTCACTACTTGCAATGAACTGATTGAACATAAATCGCTAAGTTGACCTTCCTCTCGCTTTTTGTCAGCGTAAATTGTGTAAAACGCCTCGACTCGTTTGTGCAAGATAGAATTTACCCAGACCAGCCTGCAGCGCTATACGGAATCAGTCATTTATTGAAATCATACCCGAAGCGGTAGCGGAGGGCGTGACGCAGTCCCCACACCTCAAAAAAGAAGTCCACAAACTCAAAAAACGCCATACAAAAACCTTTGGGACAAGGCACGATGTATAGGGAAACTTTTGAAGTTTTCCCCTTGCTCTTCTCCCTCCCTATCCAAATTATTTTAAAAAAATACTATGTCGCAGCAGCTTTCCAACGAGCCCAGACTCATGAAAATCTGTTGGAAACTGACTGAGATATCGAGGTTTGAAAACTATATTTTTCTATGGGCCATCGACTTTTCTATTGTTCTCATTATCACGAAAACATTTTTCCTGATCTGTCGGTTTCCATGTTCTATCTTCTTCTATCAATAACTTTCGACCTCGAGAACTAGACAGCCGATCTTACTGAAATTTTCCGAGAACGTCATTCTCGCCCCAAATGAAAAATGTCGTATGCCGCTTCTCCAGGAAAACCCTGGAAAAGTCGTGGCATGTGGAAAAGTGGTCAATTTTGAGGGTTTTTCTAGTATAGTGCTCGGAGTTTTCGAATTTTAGCTCCAGAATGAGAATACTAAGAAAGTTGGTTTCTTCGAACCGGTTATAGAGTTTGATTAGGAAAATTTTTTCGCCGATACTTTTTTTTACTGAAAATTTTTTTTTCGCCGAAAATTTTTTTTGGCCGGAAAATTTTTTTTTTCGAGTGAATTTTTTTTAGAAAAAAGTGATGCAATTTTGTTCAAAGAATACAACTTTGACCACAAACTAACATTTAATTCAAACAAAATCACAAAACATCTTTGGTTTTAAAAAATCCTGGAACACGATTTTTAGGAGTTGCTTACCCCTCGGTGGATGTTGTTTTTTTGTGCGACTGAATTATATTTTCCAATAAAACCAAACGAAACCGCTCTCTATAGGCAATTACCGCTAGCTACCGCAAATATCTACAATTGTTCCTGGTATCAAGCAGTGATGAGAGTTATAGCTTACTATAGAAGTGGTAGCTAAGTGTAGATGTTTGACTTAATTTACATTAATTTTCTTTTCCGTAGGTAGCTAAATTTCTACTGGGCACTGTTGATAAATAACGTCCATTAAAAGGGGAAGAGAGGGTTCGGCGAAGTTAGGCGAAAAGCGATGGGGGAGGGTTTCTGTCAAGAAGAAAAATTGGACGACGTCGCAAATTTCGAAAATTGGGACAAAGCAAACACGCCTCAGAAACCATTGGACTTAAATAAAATTTAAAACATAACCAAAGACCCGTACGTATCTGAATAGATGTGGCAAATAGAACAAATCTTGCAAAAAAACTCCAACGTATCTTAGTATAGTAATAAGCAAACAATCCAACGTTTTATGTTCTTTTATAACTGTAAGATTTTTCGCAGTTACGCATTTTGTCAATTTATAAAACAAACAAAATTATCGTAGGGACGCAGAACACCGTGCAATTGTATCAACTCTTTGGGGGTTGAGACGAATAAAACTCTAATTTTTTAAATTGCACTATACAATATTTTTATTATTGCCTACCGGTTTCTTCAGCTAAGCTGACCCCCAAAGAGTTGTAAGATTTTCAAAGATCCATATAAATTACCCAAGGTAATGTCAAACGCCCTACCGAAGTACATATCAGACCATTCAAATCTAGAAATGGTTATATTCTAGGATTGGGCCATTTTCCCCTAAAACCCTGAAACACGTGTTCTCTAAAATTTTATTCTCTACAACTTTGCCTTTGGAAGCAACTTTCTATCTCTTATAGTTCTAGAGATATGGATCATCTATCCCAATTCTAGAAGTGATCATATCCCAGGATTAGGGCATTTTTACCCAAAAACCTGAGACACCGGTTCGCTAAAACTTTATTCTCTACAGCTTTCCTTTTGGAAGCAACTTTCTACCTCTTATAGTTCTAGAGATATGTATCATCCCTCCCAATTCTAGAAGTGGTCATATCCCAGGATTGGGGCATTTTTAACCAAAAACCTGAGACACGCGTTCGCTAAAATTTTATTCTCTACAACTTTGCTTTTGCAAGTAACTTTCTACCTCTTACAGTTCTAGAGATATGGATCATCCCTCCCAATTCTAGAAGTGGTCATATCCCACTATTGGGGCAATTCTACCGAAAACCTTGAAAAAAGTGTTCTCTAAATTTTTATTCTCTACAACTTTGCCTTTGGAAGCAACTTTCTACCTCTTATAGTTCTAGAGATATGGGTCATCCCTTCCAAATCAAAAAGTGGACATATCCCAGGATTGTGGCATTTTTACCCAAAACCCTGAAACACATTTGCCCTAAAATTTCATTTTTTACAACTTTGCCTTTGACAGTGAATTTCCATATTGCATAGTTAATGAAGTAAAGACGAAAAACTGTTTTCGTATATAGCCAAGAAACTCAATTTCGTCGATTCCATTGGTCCCGGTGCCCCGACCTCTGACCCGATAACCACAACAATTTTTTTTCAATTTTCTGGCATCAAATCTTTTCATTTGACACCAACATGAGCAATTTCCGTGCTATACTTTCTGAGATATTTGCGAAAAAGCTTCACTGACCCTCGAAAAACCATGTTTTAGGTCACTTCATCGGTCATATCTCCGGAACCACTTGATCGATTTTGCTGATCTTCGAACTTGAATCATGGGAGGCATGTACCTTTCAGGGAAAAAAAGTTTAGGGTGATTGGTTGAGCCGTTTGGAAAAAAAAAGTGGAGAAGGGCGATAATTTAGACGATGGTAAATGCATCCCCCCAACTCCCACCTCGATCTACCCCATGTTACATTATAGTATATTATAATACAAGGGGTATAATCAAGTAATTATGGTCGAGGTTGGTAAAAGAATTTTTACCCACCGAGACCATAATTACGCGATTGTTCCCCTTGTATTATACGATAGTTTATCACATTTTAGCCTATAATTGCCAATTATGCACAAAAAAATAACAACAAAATTAACATAAATCAAAAATTTCGTATAAAAACACTCATCGAATTTGTTGCAAAAAATTTCGTCTAGATTGATTTTTCGATTTAGTATGCGGTTTTCATAACAACACACGTTTTATTATCATTTTTTAAAGAACCCAGTTGTAATAGCGTCATTACAACCCTACTTTTAACAAGAAAGTCGACTATAATAGGCCGATTATAGCCCTATTATTAGGGTAATAATTGGCTTATTATAGGCTCGCATGTGATAAAAGTTGTTTGTAGTAAACGTATAGGACTTTCGTACTTCGTACGGGTTCAAAAATATTAAGAAATACATGGCTCAATTATATTACGGTCCAACTTTAGAGCGAATGCACCAATATATTTTCTTTCTTTCCCTTATTGGTAAAGGGAAGGGGGTTTACAGCCTTGGGCGTAATCAAAAGAAGGCTCCTGTAAGAATATGAATTGAGGGGGGATGGAGTCATCCTATCAGTGAGGTTGAATTCTTCATTTTTTTCATTTTAGGGGGTAGGTGATAATCCATTACGCAAAAAATCCAACATCAACAAAAACGGCGAATGTTTGGATAATTTATGTTGTGGAGTTTCTGTCAAATATAAACTATTAAGGACCCGACAGATCTCTCATAGTTGTTTGCCTTGCTATGTCTGTCTGTCCGTCCACTTTAATTCTTAGACGGTTGCTAAAACCCAAACTACCAACGCTTTAATTTAACATAGGAGTTGTACAACTACCAATAAGCGTGGCAAACAAAGGGCATCAAATGTTATTGGTGTAATGTAGGAAGTCATCGTGGAGTTCTGTAGTGATTTTGCAGTATGTTTGATAATGTTCTCGTTCTGATATCTTTGTTGTATCGGTTTATCATATTGAAAATATTACGATTCAAAGCGGGTGGTTGGTTTCTTACGCATGTACCGAACGTGTTATGTCCCTATTGTTTGTTAATTGTGCCGAAATATTTCTGAATGAGGTAGTAAACATTTTTACGTCGAATGCAAACGAGTGTTCGATGCAAAATTGTTAATTACACAAATAGTTTTTCATTCCAAATAAATAAAAACAAACACCAGAATTAGCAGACATTGACCCCAATTTTAACCTGTGTATAAAATGATATGTGAAACAAATAGCATTTTTTGCACTTTTTTTCGCAAAGAGCAAATAAATATTCAATAAACGAAATTAAAATAAATATTTTGCATAAAATTAATCAAAACTTTATTTACTTTAATTACGAATACAGCAGCAATAAATTAGCGATTCCTTCTTTCTTTCTTTGTAGGTTTTTCAATTGCGCTAACTTTTACGACGTTTTCCATAGAGTGCGCTATTATACTTTGTCTAGTGTTTTGTTTAGTAAACATTTAGTATGTCCATAATAATAAGATGTTGAAGGTTGCTAGAAATAATATTGCACAAAACTCTATGATGTTGTAAGCATTGTTATTCCGTCATTTAATGAGTTTCGAGAATACATAGAAATTGTAAGTGATTTTTCGCTAAAAATAATTGAACGTTGAAAGGTTTCACTGCGTAGTTCAATTAAGTAGAAAGAAATTGTTTTCTGCCTCAATTCTGAAGCAATTAGCGTAGAGATGTGAAAGAAATGAAAGTTGTTTGAATTGCAATCTATTACAAGTTGGTGCTTCTTGTACACCCAGAGTCAAACTAGAGCTATTGCCTCATCAGGAAGAATCTTCATGCCCTTAAAATGAATTTTTAAATGCTTATGGTGGTTTTAGTTAATGAAAATCCATTATCGTTTCCAGCTCCTACCACCTACCTCATTCGAAACATTGAAGTTGCTTAACAATCTGAAACATTCGCAGACGGAACAAATCAGATCAATCTGAAAAATTTCAGATAAAATCTTATTTGAAAATTTTCAGGTCGATCTGAATCTGATCTGAACTGATATGATCTGAATTTTATCTGAAATCTGAAATTTTTATCGGATATCTGAAATTGATCTGAATTTGCGTAAAAGCAAAAAATTCATCGGAAATAAAAAAAAATTCACTCTTTCGATATGCGTGTGAACTGTAGGTATAATCATTCAACAGATCAGTGATCAGATTGATTTTCAGATTGACATGAAAATTTTCGGAAGAAATTTCATCTGATTTTTAGACACACACGAAGAACGAAAAGGGGTCTTATGTGTTTACCACGACGGTTGTAACCAGTCGAATTTCGACCCAGGAGAAGGGGAGCACCGATCATGGTCCTTAGATGACGAATCAACAATAAAAAAAATGTCGTCCGTCCGTCCGTCCGCGAGGGGTGACGCACTTCTGCGGTTTATGGAATAAATGGAATAAATAGAAAAAATGGAATAAATGGGAATAAATGGAATAAATGGAATAAATGATAATTTTTTCAAATTCGTCAAAACCTCAAATAGACTTGATTTTGATGGCAACGCACACAACAAACCACACTAATGTGTAAAAAAGTGAAAAAACCCACTTTTGAAAACTTAAAAGAATTTTTGTTGAAAAATGGAATAAATAAATTTATTCCATTTATTCAAAAAAAAAAATAAAATTTAATCTCAAGATGGTTTAAATGCTTTATAATTTGTGTAAACATTTTTTTGAACTTATTTGTCTAACTTGTGATGTGCTTGGTACAGATATTTCGCAGAAACAAAAAAAAATTTTTGGGAATAAATGGAATAAATGGCGCCACCCCTCGTCCGTCCGTCAACACGATAAATCGAGTAAAGCTCAACCGATTTTCAAAAACTTTTTTCCCTGAAAGGTAATCGAAAAGTCTTCTATGGAATTGAATCTGGGTACTATCGGCCAAGGGCCGGCCGCCGAGCTAGGGCCGTTTAAGTGGTTTTTGGTCTTTTGTACATAACTCGAGTAAATATTTTCCTATTTTCATAAATTTTTTTGTTTGAAAGATCTGGTCACGACCGACAATCTATGGAAGAAACTTTTTTGGATTTGAGTCCTTAGACTTAGCTAGGGCACTAAAAACGATTCTATGCTAGGGCCATACGCGTTTTTTGTACATAACTCGAGTAAATCTATTCCGATTGTCATAAACAATCATAAACAATGTCAAACAAGAAAGAAAGATCTGGACATGACCGACAATTTGTAGAAGAAACTTATTTGATTTTGAGCCCTTGGACTTAGCTAGGGCACTAAAAACGAGTATCTGCTAGGGCCCTACATTTTTTTTGTACATAACTCGAGTATAAATCTCTTCCGATTTTAAAACAAAAATTTATAAGGTCTAGCAATGTCTCACATTTTATGGAGGAAAGTTTTTTGATGAGATGCCCTTGGACTCAGCCACGACCCTGAAACTAGGCCCAACGAGTTTTTGTTTACATAAATCGGACAAATCCTAACCGATTTTGTTGATTCTTTTCTATTTGAGAGGTAACCGAGTACCAAATTGTATTCATAAACAAATTTGGACCTGTGCTTGGGGCTCAAGTGGGCCTCTGGTCGGTCCTAAGGTCGGCCCTAACCAAAAAAAATGTTTTTGCTGTGTTGCTGAGGGAAACATTTTTGTCTATGGAAGTATGTGTCTGAGGCCTCTACTTAGGGCCACAGGTCATTATTAGGTCGGCCCTAGCCCAAAAAATGGTTTTTTGCTATGTTGCAGAGACAGTTGAGGTGAACATTTTTCTCTATTTGGGGGTCAATTTTGTGCTTTCGGAGAATTTTTTTACACCGTTTCATCGAAAACATTATAGAAATGGAGTTGGGCTATTTGAAAAAAAGGCGTAGATATTAGTCTGAATGATTTTTATTCACTTTAAAATGTACACTAGCGTCCGGATATATTTTAATTAATTTAGTTAAAAATAAAAAAGTTACGCACCCTTTACACGGAAGGGATTTTGTTTATGAACTTTGTGGGTAAAACGAGGAAAAAGACTCAATATATTTTCTGGAAGACTCTCCTCATAATTTTCAAGTGCAGAAAGTGTATACAAACTTTTAGAATGCAACAGCATACCGTCTAGTTTTTTGGTTCTTTTGTAAGAAATTCAGTTATGTAGTATGTGATACTTGTACAAAGTATAGATATACTTTTCAAACGTAAAATTATACTATCCTGAAGTAATGACATGCTTTTGTTTAATTTGTGAGTCTTCCAAAAAGTACATGGAATTTACTTTAAAAATATTAACAAAAACTACTTTTGGTCTCAAATCCAATTTTGTCCAATTATTAGCTGCCATCTGTTATATATTTGCTAGTAATCATATTCAGTACTTCTTAAAAAACATTTTTTTCGACGCTGGCTCGGGTCGAACCACCGACATCAGGTTTTGTAGTGTATCATCCTGCCAACGCTGCTATTTGGTACATTGACATGTATTAATGACCTAATGCTTGCTATTATCTTATTGTTATCTCAACGTTTCTAAATATCTGAGATTTTTTTACCTTTACTATAAATCTGCAACTGTGTGAAGTTTCGTAGACCCCACTAGATCTCCCTCTATTGCCATTAAAACATATCGAAACATAGTGAAATCGTTTCAAATCTACCGTACAAAAGAGAATGCATTTCTACTGCTGGTGTAGTACAGTACTAGTAGCATCAGCTACTGAGAAGTAATAGTAGGTTAGTGAGTCATTGAAACAAGAAAGTAGGTTCTTCTGACTGAAGCATATATTTAGCTTGATATGCTGGTTTTCACCTTTCTGCAACTGTACAAAGAAAAATGCTTTACGAAAAACATATTGCTAAAATGGAGTACACAAAAACCTTGTAACGAACGGGAAAAAGATTTTGGTGTTAGATTTTTATTTCATGAAGTTTTTCTTGCCGTCCCACTTTTTAAAAGTAGCTCCTTATTCTCTACTTTTTTAAAACTTTCTTCATAGGGGCCGTTCATAAATTACGACGCAAAATTTGGCTTTTTTCGACCCCCTCACCCCTGTCACGCTGGTGTCACGCACAAATTTTTAATGGATCTTAACATTACGAAATCGCAGAATGTGCTTAAGGTATTTTTCCTGGACGGCCACTATCATTAGCTTTCCTTTCGAGAAATTTGGCAAAAAATTGAAGTTGCGGCAGCCATTTGAGTGAGACCGCAATGACTTTCGAAAAATTTAGGAAATTTTTTTCAAGTTTGCAGCCTGAAAAAAATCAGCCCTACGCTACGGGTAAAAAATATTAGAAAATCTCGTATAGATACAAGCGGAAGGATCTGAATGGAATCAACTGAAACGTGTTTTGAACTCTGTTTGAGTCCTTTCTTTCAAAATACGCTTGTTTTTGCGGGAGCACTGTAGATAAAACTTTATCACGGTTCAGTCGGGGTGTGACTTCTCAACAAAGCGAGGAAATTTTAAATTATTTTACCATTGGTAATGGAAATAGGTTGAACACTTTTTGATAACAAATCTTTCTATTCACTCTTTCACATTTGGACAAGTTTTTCTGGCGTAACGGACTCTAGTCCATTGTGTCTAGATGGAAAATGAAACACTTAGAAGACCTCGGTAAATCTGATAATTGTCAAACATCTTTCGACTAATTGTAAATATTTTCAAAAATTTCGCGTGACGTAACACTGGACCTCAACTTCCCCCCCCCCCCTGTCACACTCTGTCACGCTAGGCACGAACCCCCCCTCAAGCGTTACGAAATTTATGAACTGAATAGACTAATATACATAACGAGGGGTAAACAACTCCCAAAGTGACAGGATTTTATTTTTGCGAAGATTTTAAAGGATTTTAGAAGATTTTCCGGGGCATCCGGGATTTTCAGAAGTATATAAAGACCGCCAAAAAATCTCTTAGAGAGGAGGTGTGACGACAGTCTTCATTTCTGCTTACAAAAGTTGTGAAATCAGAAAAGGGTGACGCATTGAGCATCTAAGTTAAAACGATTTTCTTCCAGTTACAAAAGTTCTGAAATCGCAGGAAGGTGACGTATTCAGCTTCGATACGCAAGAAAATTAAAACGAAGTTACGTTGCGTTTTTAAAAAATTGCGTCACAAATGCCAGACCCACCAGCGTAAGATTTTTTTGACACTTTCACTTTTCACACTCAAAAATTTAAATTTGAAAAGAAGTAAAAGTCAAATTTTTGCAGTGTAAAAACTGAAAGCTTCGAAATAGGGTCTGGCATTTGTGACGCAATTTTTTAAAAACACAACGTAACTTCGTTTTAATTTTTTTGCGTATCGAAGCTGAATGCGTCACCTTCCTCCCTGAAACACGTGTTCTCTATAACTTTGCCTTTGGAACCAACTTTCTAACTCTCATAGTTCAGGAGATCTGGGTCATTCTGCCAAAAATTGCCACATACAAAATAGCAATATTGTTTAATTCATATCTTCGAATTGGCGATTTTATGGCAAACTTTCATGTGCAGGACGACTTGATTAATTGCTGAGAAGTATTTTCCACATTTGCTGCAGATTCATTTATCCAACCAAGTCTTAACCGACGGAGAATACAAATTTGTATTTTTTGAAATCGGTTGGTAAGATTGATAAGTGTTGATTATCCGGTTTCCGAATTTATTCTATCATTATTCTATCACTGGTGCACTGGACGTCACGTTTCTCATACACCCCCTCTCCCCTCTCTCCCCCTCTCGGCCGGACGTCATTTATGGATGGCCTCTTAGATCTTTCGTTGTGAGGAAATTCAGACTTTCTGCATTTACGTATGTCGGTACTATGTTCTAAGTCTATTATATTACTTCCAACTCGAAGGCTCACTCGTATCCAATAATCTCAATTTTTAATTGGAATTTCCAAGAATGTTCAAAGATTTTCAAGATTTTGTTAAATTTTTATTAAATTTTTTTTAAGATTTTATAAAGAATTTTTAGAAGATTTGAAGGATTTCAAAAGATTTTACCGGATTTAAGGATTTTACCGGAGCAATTTGGGCTTTTATCTGGGCTTGTGACAGGATTTTCCGGAGTCGTTTACCTCTCGATACCTAGATGTCATATGATTTCTTCTAAAAAATCTTTATGAACCTGTTGGTAGTACCTTTCGTTCTTTGAGGTCCTACCTTGTACGTTAGTACCCTATCACCCGCCACAAAACATTATTCGCACTCGGTGCTAAAAACTTTATTTATAAAATTGTCTATGTTCACGGTCACGGAATAAATGTTGTAGAACGTAAAGTTAGCAAAAAATAAAATGTGTGACTCAAGCAATAAGTTTCTGCCACGAAAAAGATTGGTAGAAATGTATATTCAGCAAAATCATTCAATCTCTCGTTCTCAGACAATAACTGCAATGAATTGAGCAAATGTAAAACGAATTTTTGGATCTTTTTCTTTGTTTATATGGGTACGCTTATCAATCAATTCATCGACCGCAATTGTACGAAATTTGTACGTTCCTATCGCCTGTATTCTTAAAAGAAATCTGTCGTCTTAAATATGAGAAGAAATAACTCTAACATGCGATCGTTTTTAGCCAATAAACGTTGCTCATTTTTTCATCACGCCACACTGCATATACATGCGAGAACATCGCAAATTTGATGAAATTATTAATGTATTATCTGCACACAGCATCTGAAGTCGTTTGAATGTTATTTTTATTGTTTCGTTTACTGCGGAGAAAGCACATCTCATAATTTTGACCGGCTGTTCTGTCGGTCAACATATACGAAAATCTTGAAATCACTTCAGTAGTAGCGATTATCTGAAGTCGTTGCTGAAAGTACATTTGCATATCATATGAGTGTATCATGTAAATGCAAATTAGACATCGAGATTCGAGTCGAAGCTCCTGAAGGCATAAGCCTCAGTGAGTTTCGCATACCATACGGTAACATACGATGACAACTGCTATCATGTAAGTACGCAATATCCCAATTGTAAAGTTCTAGAGGACGATGTCCTCCGCCTTTCTTAATTTCATTTTATTTCTTTATTTTAGCAGAAATCATTTTCAAAAAAACATTTTCGTGGTTTTCTTGAAACTTTGAAAATGCCTCGTATATAGACGCGTAAATTACGTTCATTTCGATCGTTGCCATCAGTGCGTAAAATACGTAAAAAAAAAACAATAGAATTTTCGTAAAAATTTCAAATGTTCAAAGAAAACATAACCATAAATTCTAGAAGTGGTCATATCCCAGGATATCGCCATTTTCCCTAAAACCTTGAAACATGTTTTCTCCAAAATTTTATTATCCACAACTTTTCCCTTGGAAGCAACTTTCTTACTCTCACAGTTCTAGAGATATGGATCATCCCTTCTAATTCTAGAAGTGGTCATATCCCAGGATTGGGGCAATTCTACCCGAAGCCCTGAGACACGTGTTCTCTAAAATTTAATTCTCTACAACTTTGCTTTTGGAAGCAACTTTCTACCTCTTATAGTTCTAGAGATATGGATCATCCCTCCCAGTTCTAGAAGTGGTCATATCCCAGGATTGTGGCATTTTTACCCAAAACCCTGAAACACATTTACCCTAAAATTTCATTCTCTACAACTTTGCCTTCGACAGTGCTTTCGTATATGGCCAAGAAACTCAATTTCGCCCATTCCATTGGTCCCAGTGTCCCTGATCCGATTTCGTCAAAAAAATGTTCCCATTTTTGTTAGATCGAATTCTTTCATTTGACACCAAAATGAACAATTTCCGTGCTGTATTTGCCGAGATATTTGCGAAAAAGTTTCATCGACCCACGAAAATCCACGTTTTTTGACACTTCTTCGAAGATATCTCCAGAACTACTTGGCAGATTTTGCTCATCTTTAGCTCATCATAAGAGGCATGTACCTTTCATGGAAAAAACGTTTAGGGTGATCGGTTAAGTCTTTGAAAAAAAAAGTGGAGACGGACAGACAGACAGGACGGGTCCACTAAAAGGGTCTATCATGGGCGCGCGGTAGCAATGCGCCCGTGACGCAAGTCTTACACGCCAAAAAATTCACAAGAAATTTTTTCGTAGACTAAGGAACATATATACAGGAACTTTTTGACTTCCCCCCCCCCCCCGAGCGACGTACCCCCCGGATTCTACGGAACATTTTAGGCCGAAGTGCCTTTTCACTCATTAAAATCGGTTCAGTCGTTCCGAAGATATGAATTAAACAATTTTGCTATTTTGTATGGAAATGGACTCAAATCGAATATGTTTAACTAGTCAATTTGGTTTCTTTCTTTCTTTGTTTCTTTCGTTCTTTCTTTCGTTCTTTCTTTCTTTCTTTCTTTCTTTCTTTCTTTTTTTCTTTCTTTCTTTCTTTCTTTCTTTCTTTGTTTGTGGCAATTTTTGGCAGGATGACCCAGATCTCCTGAACTATGAGAGTTAGAAATTTGGTTCCAAAGGCGAAGTTGTAGAGAATTAAATTTAAGCGAACACGTGTTTCAGGGTTTTGGAGAAATATGGCCCAATCCTGGTATATGATCACTTCCATAATTAGGCAGGATGACCCAAGTCAAAAAGTTCCTGTATATATGTTCCTTACTCTACGAAAAAATTTCTTGTGAATTTTTTGGCGTGTAACGCTTGCGTCTCACGGCCCCTTACTACCGTGGGGCCATGATAGATTAATGTCAAAACTAGGTAATAGTTTTATTTTACGACGTCGACCCTTGAATTAAATCCTTTCGCGGGGTCTAACAGAAAGACGACTTTGGTAGAAATTGTCCGGATTTTTTGCCCCCAGATGTCGGTGTTTCTTATAACTGCAAGAAACTGTGAATCCAAAAGTGTTAGTGGAATCTCCAAAGAAAACATACCGAAGTACAAACCGTTCCATAAGTTCTTAGCAATATGTTTCATTGTTTCAGTTCATTTTAATATAAACTCATTTCGCAGATAAGCCGTTATCGCGCTTGGTGTTCAATCAAAATCATCTCAAGATTATTACTTCGATAACAGCGATGGAAAACAGTCGTTGTTACCACCTGCAGTTAAGTTTGTAAACATGTTTTATTTCGGGCAATTTTCAGCTGATACACCTTATTTATTGGCTACTTTCACTCACAAAAAAAAAGACAGTCTTATCAGCCCATTAAATTAGCACAAATCTCAAGTTTATTTCGGAATATGAAAACATAATCAGCGAATTTTCGACGTTTTATCTGGAGCTAATTTTATGATAAGGACTATGGAATTAATTAGTCTTTGCTTGAAAATAACAGTGATGTCATCCCTTACTGAAGTCAACGCCCCTGAGATAAACGAATTTTTAGATAACTTAAGGATTATACGAAGCCTACGCGTTTACCGCGATGTTTGTAATCAGTAGGAAATTGGGGAGAACTTTTTTGGAAATATGGGTCCATAGTAGTGGCTTGGATTTTTTACATCGTCCTCAATTTTGCCTTTAGGATAATTTCCAATGTATTTACGACGTAATGTTTTAAGGACGTAATCAAATTTTCTCCCGACGTAGAGTCAGGCTTTATAGGAAATTGTACGGGCCTGTGTAGCTTATGTTTTTTAGTGCTTCTAAAATCGTAAATCGGATACAATGTCAAGACACTGAACAAGCAAAAGAATAACGCTAGGTCAAAAAGGGATTAGTGAAACCTATAAACAAATTTCAATAAAAAATTTCTTTCATACTCTTCTCATTTTTCTTGTATGAGTATCAAATTAATGCAAAGGAAAGTGCTACAAAAAATTAGACTCAATGTTATTTACTAATTATAAACCTCTAATGTCCGTCTGTTTATGTGTCTATTTATGCGTCTATTCGTCTATTTATGCGTCTATTTATTCGTCTATAAGTCTGTCTGTCACGATCCCGTTATTTTTTCGTTTAATTGCGTTTACACTGGCGAAGAAAAAAAAATACTTTTTGATATGTTGTCGGGTATGGTGCAAAACGTCGAGAAAACATGTTCCGGGGTGGGATATTGTTCTGAAATAAGGGAGTTATGGGTCAAGAAAGAGTGAATATTGAAAATCGTCCAAAAGTCAGTTAAGACGTCTTAGACGTCTTAGAGATTTGGTCGGGGAAGCAAAGTCTTAGAGTTTTTGATGGCCTACAACTTTGTAGAAGAAAGTTTTTTGATCCGACTTCATGCGGAGGAGCTAGGCAGCGAAAACTGTTAAATTTTTGGGGTTTCCTCACTTTGTTGTTAGGGAACTTTTGCTCTTGGACAAAGTAGAGATAACTTTTGAGTGCCAATCGATAGCGGAGGCTTAGGGCAACAAATTTGCTGAACAATGTTGGGTGAAAAAGTTGCACACTTTCGAGCTATGGGTCGTTCTTTGGCGATTTTGCACAGAGCTGGAGCACTTGTTAACCAATATCTCGGCCGGTAGTTGCCAGAATGAGGCCAGTGAGGTGTCACATGAAAGGTTTCGACAGTGTGAAGGCAGCGGAACCGATTTTAAGAAAATCGGTTGAGCGGTTCGGTGTCCAGGGTCGGTCAAAGGAGGCAAAAATGGACAAAAATTTGCTCCGCTGCCCGAAAATTAATAAAAAATTAATTTTTGATATTTTGTTGGGGATGGTGCAAAACGTCGAGAAAACATGTTCCGGGGTTAGATATTGTTCTGAAATAAGGGAGTTATGAGTAAAAAACGGGTTATAATTGAAAATCGGCTTAAAGTCAGTCAAGATGTCGGGGAAGTGTCAGAGTAGAATGCGTAGCAAGTGCAACGCTGAATACGGGGAACGTTGAATACGGGGTAAATGGAATACGGTAAACGTTGAATATGGGGGAAGTGGAATACGGGGAACGTTGCATACGGTGAACGTGGAATAAGGGGAACTTGGAATACGCTGAACGTTGCATACGGGGGAAGTGGAATACGGGGAACTTGGAATACGGGGAACTTTGCATACGGTGAACGTGGAACAGGGGGGAAGTGGAATACGGGGAACTTAGAATACGGGGAAGTTGGAATACGGGGAAAGTTGAATACGGGGAACGTTGCATACGGTGAACGTGGAACAGGGGGGAAGTGGAATACGGGGAACTTGGAATTCGGGGAAAGTTGAATACGGTGACCGTGGAATACGGTGAACGTGGAATACGGGGGAAGTGTAATACGGTGGAAGTGGAAAACGGTGAACGTAGAATATGGGGGAAGTGGAATACGGTGGAAGTGGAAAACGGGGGAGTGGAATACGAGGAAATAGAATGCGGGGAACTTGGAATACGGGGAACGTGGAATACGGGGGAAGTGGAATACTGGGAACTTGGAATATGGTGCACGTCGAATACGATGAACGTTGAATACGGGGGAAGTGTAATACGGGGAACGTAGAATACGGGGAAAGTTGATTACGGGGAAAATTAAATTAAATACGGGGAACGTTGCATACGGTGAACGTGGAATACGGGAGAGGTGGAATTAGGGGGAAGTGGAATTAGGGGGAAGTGGAATAAGGGGAACTTGCAATACGATGCACGTTGATTACGGTGAACGTTGCATACGGGGAAAGTTTAATACGGGGAACGTTGCGTACGGTGAACGTTGCATACGGGGAACGTAGCATACGGTGAACGTTGCATACGATGAACGTGGAACAGGGGGGAAGTAGAATCGGGGAACTTGGAATACGGGGAAAGTTGAATACGGTGACCTTTGCATACGGTGAACGTGGAATACGGGGGAAGTGGAATACGGTGGAAGTGGAAAACGGTGAACGTAGAATACGGGGGAAGTGGAATACGGGGGAAGTGGAATACGGGGGAGTGGAATACGGGGAAATAGAATTCGGGGAAAGTTGAATACGGCGAACTTGGAATACGGGGAACTTGGAATGCGGTGAACGTTGAATACGCGGTAAGTGGAATACGGGGGAAGTGGAAAACGGGGAACGTTGCATACGTTTCACGGAGAAAGTGGAATACGGGGGAAGTGGAGTAATTTTGCGGCAAAGAAAGTATTTTGATTTATAGTACCTTTCTCGCCCACTTTGATTTTAGTATTATTAGCGGTAATATCAACGAAGTGATATAATGACATGAAACATTACGCATCGTTATTTAAAACGAATAAAAATATGCTTTGACTCTGAATAGACAACACGCGAAAATGATAATGTCTGCGTAGCCCCTAGGGGCGGGGGTTCGACTAGTAATATCCTAAGAGGCATAAACAGAAATTACTCAGTTTAGATGGTAATATGAAAAGTGTCATTTAAGTCTCTCAAGTGGTTTATAAAATTAATATTTTCCAATGACACTTAATTCATCCTGGCTACTGGCCATGCGTATTGCTTAGACAATGTCTACACCTTACATGGAGATTCTCGGTTGGAAAAGTAGCTCTAAGTTACTTCATGGATATAGAAGAGACCTTCGATAACACGAATTTCGAGATTATCCGCCAATTTCTGACTGAGAGGGGAGTGGGACGAGTGGTGGTGAGGTGGATAGGTATCATGCTCAGAGATAGGACGGTCGAAGCTGACGTCTGTGGTCATAAGACTAATCTCTGGGTAGCTAAAGGTTGTCCACAAGGTGGAATCTTATCACCTGTGCTTTGATGCATGATGGTTGACTCCTTCATCAGAAAGCTGAATGAAGAGGGGATATATGCGCAAGGGTACTCACCTAACGGTATTGATTAGGGGTAAATTTGAAAGTACGCTGGGCAACCTAGTCAGTAATGCACTGAGAGTGGTCGAGAAATGGTGTCACGAAAGGGGCTTGACAGTTAATCCCACCAAGACAGAGCTTGTGCTGTTCAGTAGAAGGAACACAGGATCAGACCTGGTGGGGAAAATCAGACTCTTCAACGTGGACCTAGAACTGGCTCCAGGAGTAAAGTATCTAGGAGTCACGTTTGATAGTAAGCTGAACTGAATTGACTATGTCACGGACAAAGCAAGGAAGGCTTTGACGGCTTTTTGGATCTGCAGGAACTCTTTCGGGAGGAACTGGGGTCTAACGTCTAAGGCTATTCTATGGTTGTACGAGGCTGTGATCAGGCTAATGATGAGCCATGGCTCTGTGGTTGAGTGTGCGAGGAAGGAGTTGAGTGAGATTCAGAGGCTGGTATGCCTTTGCATCACTGGAGCTATGAAGACCACGGCGACCGCTGCCATGGAAGCACTGTTGGCTGTACCACCTTTTTTTTTTTTTTATAAGGGTGAGGAAATCTTCATAGACACCCGGTCTTTCTGAACCAAGGTAGTGTTGGATTCCATTAACTTTAATGACCTACCAACTAAAACCTCCTTCCTTAGTCTTCGTGCTCTCTTCTCCCCGGAACCGCCTCACAGCATTACTTCGGGGAGGAGCTGTACCACCTCTGGACTTGGTTATCAATGCTAGAGCTTTTGCTACAGCGTACAGGTTGGTACAGAATTGTATGTGGGCTGCCCGTTTCGGGGTTGGACATGGCAAAATCGATGAGATGATTCCGGACCCAGTTTTTAGCATGCCTAGGGACCGAATGACGCCGGTGATTGACTTCACAAGGCGGTTCGAAACGGTATTTCCAAGCAGAGAGGAGTGGCTGGACAGATGGCCGGCCTATCTGAGTGGAAGGGCAAAAGTTAGATTTACAAACGGTTCCAAGGCAGTCGAAGGAGCAGGGGTTGGAACATACGATCCGAATACTGTGTAGGGTAACCGGTTCCACTTAAGTGGAACCACCAGGGTTCTCCCGGCAGAAGCTTTATGGGAGCTCGAGAAGCACTGCCAACGGGGACGCAGGAAGAGGACGTCCTCATCCTTTCGCATAGTAAGGAGGTGATCAGGGCACTAGTATCGCCCGTGGTGACCTCTAGGCTGATCAAAGAGTGCAAGGAGTATCTGAGCGATGTGGGTTCGAGCAATCGGATCACGCTGGTTTGAATACCTGGGCACTCTGGTGTGGAGTGGAACGAAAGAGCGGATGAACTTGCAAGAATGGGGTCCACGACTATATCAATGGGAGCCCTACCTGCCAATACCCAAGTCGTTGTGTGCACAAGCGAGGACACGTGGAGCGATGGGAGGAATATGACGGAGGTGCTCACACGAAGCGCTTCTTCCCGACGCCTGACGAGAAATGGGCTAATGATTTACTAATGATGGACCGGTGTCGCATTAGGAGGTTTGTGGGAGCGATCACTGGACATTGAGGGTTGAATCGGCACATGTACAAGCTGAGGCAAGTTGAGTATACATTTAATTTGTGAATGCCCCAAGTACCTTCAGCTGAGGCGTAAGATCTTCGGGGAATTTTTCGTGGGACCATCCCAAATCGTTAATCTGGTGGACCTGCCACATTTGACAGATTTTTGGTAGCGACAGGAAGGCTCGCGTAAATATTTAAGTTGAGCGTTACATGTATGTTTACCCATATGAAAACCATGCATTACATGTAGGGTATTTTCTATCCAACTAGTGAAATCAAAAGTTTTACCTCGCTAGTGACGTAAAACTTTTGTTTTAAGTAGTTTTTACGGACGTGCAATGCGAAACTTCCGGAGAGGTAGTTAAAAATAGTACATTACATTAGACCCGCGAAAGTAATTCATTACATGAGGACACAACTAAAACTTTTTATTACATGCGTATATGTGCACCCCCGGAAGTTATTACATGTATGTTTGGGGCCCCCGCCGGAAACTTCTCATTACGTGTATATCTAAGCAACTCGCTTTAAGAACTGTTTTTAAAAACAGTTTCGGAAGCTTTTTGCTTAAAAACACCATCTTCAGTTTGGCTCATTTCACAAAATTGACTTACTACCGCACCCCTCCTTGTAATCTACTATTATTCCACAACACAATCTCTTTCTCTCTTTTACAAACAAAAACTATTATTGCAATTTTCCAATGGCTTTCTCAAAAAGCATAACGAAAGCGTGAGGTGAGAAAAAATCAGATATTTTTGACGTATGAATTATTTGAATGACCTCTGAGCAGTCTACATTGGGTGTGTGTCGAATATATCAAGTGTAGTCAGTGCATTTCAATTCAAATGAAAGTAGTTGCATCTGCATACCAATGAACAGCTGGACCGCAAGTGTGATTGATACGCATAAAGGTCTGGGCTTTGTCGAAACTTTCATACAACGGGAAAAACCTGAAAATAAAATTGTCATTTCTTTTCCCTACCTCCTACTAATGATGCAATTTATTCGGTTTGCTTCCTCTTTTTTCCTTTTCTGATCAGAAATCAATTGTTGCACTGTACATCAACAAATCATAAATTAAAAATTTCCATAATTATAAAGATATGAAATATTAATAGAATTCAAATGAGAAATTTATATGATGCAACTTGTACATGAGAAGAGTCCGGCTTATAGCGGAAAAATCCACCAGACAACGTACTTTTCCACATGCTCTTCACACCTCGCTTTTATACAACACAATGAAAAAGAAAACGAAAACAAACAATTGTAAGTGCATTGACGCAATCAATGAATCATAAATCAGAATTGTGACTATTGTATTCTTGTTCTCTGGCTGGTTTTATTGCTATTACGCGTTTGACATACAAACGACACAACTTTTCTCGAATGCAGTTAATTATATCAAAAGTGATATAAAGTTATTGCTATTGAGTGTGGTGAACCGAGCAAGGTGCGCCTTTCACACATTTCATAGTTATGATAATATGGAGAATTACGGACAATTATTTTCACCGATTCGTCTTGTGGTTTTCGGTAGATATTAGAGATTTTAGTTTAGTTTATTAGAGACTTATAGCCAAATTTATAACATATACATAAGTTATAAGTAATAAGTTATAAGTTAAAAGTTACAAGTTTACTTTACGAGCTATGAGTTATACTTTATAGGTTACAAGTTACAAGCTTACGGTACAAGTTATAAGTTTATAGCCCAAATCAGTATTGTAACTGGCCCAGATCAGCATTGTAACTGATTAAATCAGTAAAAAACGAGACTTGACAGGCCAGTTTTAAATTATGCCATTTATTTAAATTTTCCGACCGGTTTCGAGAGTCACGCTCTCATCTTCAGGGTATGGTCAAGACTAAAAACATAAGGGTTTTACATAAACAAATTCCTTATCCTAAACACTATACAGAGGTTATATAAACAAAACATAAACAAAACACAGCTGATTTCTACATTCATGATAACAAATTACACTAGTGTGTGGTGCCTAATTCTATGCATAAATATGTGATGTGTTGTTTACCTGTGTGTCACACAGGTCGTCATGAAATCCATGCTCCTTGTTCAGGGTGTGTTAGTTTATTCACAATCATAGAATTCGTCGTTTTCATCGAGAGAAATCTCTGTGTCGTTCA
>CM055404.1:134404881-134451046 GCA_029228625.1 Pseudolycoriella hygida
TAAGTAGTATGCTTAGAGATAGAACCGTTGAGGCGAGTGTGTGTGACCATAAGGCGAATCTCTGGGTATCTAAAGGCTCATCACAGGGTGGGACTCTAGATACGAAGAGGAATCGGAGAAGGCTTAATAGAGCCCAGAGGCTGGCAAGCATAAGAGTAGCAAGCGCATATCGAACAATATCCTTAGAAGCGGTATGTGTTATAGCCGGGACGATGCCCATATGCATAACGCTGACAGAAGACAGTGAATGTAATAGAAAGAAGAGAATGGAGGGTCAAACTACCAAAACAGTTAGGACGAAATTAAGAGCCGAATCACTGAGACAGTGGCAGCAAGAGTGGGACTCCTCGGACAAGGGAAGGTGGACCCATAGACTCATACCAAAAATAACGACATGGGTCCAGAAAAAACATGGAGAGGTTAATTTCCACCTGACACAGTTTCTGTCTGGTCACGGATGCTTCAGGAAGTACCTGCACAGGTTTGGATTCACGGAGTCACCTTTCTGCACGACATGCGATAGGCAGGAAGAGACTGCGGAGCACGTGTTATTCGTCTGCCCCGCTTCGAACAAGAACGAGGAGCGCTGTTGACTGTGAGTAGGCCAGATGTAAGTGCCGAAAACATAATATCGGAGATATGCCGCGATGAGGAGGTGTGGATAGTGGCGGATAATGTAGTTGCGAAAATAATGACGAAGCTGCAAATTGCATGGAGAGACGATCAAAGAAGACTGGCAGTTGATCTAAGAGAGTAGGTGCGAAAGCACAGCTCCTCCCCGAAGTAATGCTGTGAGGCGGTGCCGGGGAGAAGAGAGCACGAAGACTAAGGAAGGAGGTTTTAGTTGGTAGGTCATTAAAGTTAATGGAATCCAACACTACCTTGGTTCAGAAAGACCGGGTGTCTATGAAGATTTCCTCACCCTTATAAAAAAAAAAAAAAGGGTGGGACTCTCTCTATGGTGGTGGATTCTCTCATTTGGAAGCTGAATGATGAAGGAATCTATGCGCAAGGCTATTCGGACGATTGACGATTCTAGTCAGAGGCAAATTCGAAAGCACGCTAGGAGACCGAGTCAGAGCTGCACTGAGGGTAGTGGAGAAAAGGTGCGATAAGAAAGTTCTGAGAGTCAACACAAACAAAACAGATCTAGTGCTATTCAGCAATTCAGCAGAGGGCTATCGGGCTTAGATTTGGTGGGTAAGATGAGGTTCTTTAACAAGACCAAGGAGCTGACTTCACAGGTAAAATACCTAGGAGTGACGCTTGATAGCAAGCTAAACTGGATTGCTCATGTCAAGGATAAAGCGCAGAAGGCTCTAGCGGCTTTTTGGCTATGTAGAAACTCCTTCGGGAGGAGCTGGGGCCTGAAGTCAAAGGGCATTCTGTGGTTGTTGGAGGCTGTGATTAGGCCCATGCTATGTGGTATGGTGGCCTAGGCTCGAGGATGCATGTGCGCGTAAGTTGCTAAGTGAAATTCAGAGGCTAGTTTGCTTTTGCATTACTGGTGCTCTGAAAACAACAGCAACCGCTGCCATGGAAGCGCTACTGGCCCTGCGTCCGTTAGAGGTGGTAATCAGAGCTAGACCTTTTTCTGCCGCAGACAGGCTGGCGCAAAACGGTATATGGGATCATAATTTTCGAAGTGAACACGGAGGAACGAAATCAGTTCCATCTGGGAGTGTCCTTCAGGCAGAAGTTTTCGCTGTGCTCGTAGGAGCTCGCGAAGCACTGCCGGAGGGTGAGCAAGGAAAGCAGACCATTATATGCTCAGACAGTAAGGAGATGATCGGAGCACTGGTTTCACCAGATACCACTTCCAAGCTATGAGAGATTGGGTGATGCAAAGACATGCGGAGTACTGGAAAATGTACGAAGTAGGCGTTCATACAAAGCGGAATGGGCCAAAGGTCTGCTAGAGATGGGTAAGAATCGCATAAGGAGGGTGGTCGGAGCGATTACTGGACATTGCGGGCTAAACGGACACATGGAAAAGTGAGGCTTTCGGCAACTTCCGATATGTGTGCGGATCAGAAGAAGAAACGGGTATTCACGTGATATGCGAATGCTCCAAGTTCTTTCAACTGAGACGCAGGCTTCTGGGAGGCTACGTCGTCCAACCATCAGATGTTGTCCAACTTGGACCTGGTATTTTGGACAGGTTCTTGGAGTCAACAGGAAGGTTTGCGTGATTTAAATGACGATTGGGTTGGGAACAAAGGATCGCAAGATCTGTGTTTCAAGATCATTGACATGATCGCCCGAACTGATAAATCTACACTGGGGAATCACCGATGATTCATAAGGGAATCAGAGATGACTCATAAGGGACATATAATTTATCAGGGAATCACCGATGATTCACCAATGAATTACTGATTATTCACCGGAGAATCACATATGATTCACCAATGAATCACTGATGACTAACCGGGAATCAGCGATGATTCACAAGTGATTCGCCAACGATTCACCGGGGAATCACCCATAATTCAGTCATAGATGATTTGTCATCGGTGATTTGAAATTCAGTAGACTGTATCGCTGCTTTCCTAAGCCCATGCCAATGGTTTATTATTGGTGGACAGATGACGCTGAAAAAAATAATTTTTTTCGAGTGAACTTTCATTTAAAAAAGTAATTGTAAAACGACTACGGTCTATTGTGTCTTTCAATCATCGCGAACACCATGTGGTGCAATTGAAAAGACAAACCGCAACGAATCTTAGGTCCGTATAGAGAGATTTTCTGGCAATTTAAAAGGCTCTTTGCGATTTTCAGTTCAGTCTCTTTTCTAACTTCACGGTTTTCAACACACCTTCACAAGTTAGTTCCGAAAAAAAGAAACTCATTTCTCCATCAAATTCGTTGGAAAGATAATAGTTCAGCCTTTACGAGAAATTTTAGATTTGGAAGCATTGGGCAAAATAGGTGGCGCTGACGACGCTTTAAAGTACAACAATTAAAAAAATGAAGTTTTGCATTTTTCCCACCGACAATTTTCTTTCAAAAAATATTTTTGGCTTTTTGAGGCCAAATAATATTTTTTGTCGGGTTACGGAATCGAGTTGAGAAAACTTTTTTTCGGAACTGCCTACCCCCACAACCATTCTCACGTTCAGCACTTTATCCGCCCTGTACTTCATTTTTCTCTCAAAGCTAAGTGCCCCTAGCTACGGTTGTTAAGAAATTGCTCGATAACAACATTGGAAATTAGAAATGTTAGAAATTAGAACTTGGGAATGACCGACGAAACGTGTCTGCGACGCGACGGACCACGGGTCTCATTGTAGAAAAATGTCGTATCGACGTTACCAAATGGAGAACGTTAATTGAGCCGGCTCAATGTGAGATAAGCTACGCAACGCCAATATTATTTGGTGTCGACTTATCCTGATCTGGGAAATTTTTTCTGTTCCATGAACTTGTCGACATGGTTTGAGTCTTTAGCTGTGAAATATCAACTCGTCTGCAGAATACCAGCGAAACGCAAAGGGATATTCACTGGGGGAAGTGAATAACTAAATTTAATAATTGCTTTACGACTGGGTAAATCTTAAAAATCCTTTAAATTAGAGCGGAGAAAATCGTTTCGATTCTCAGGCTCTCAGTTTATTCATAGTTTCATTTTCTAAATATTGATGTGTTCGTGATTTAAAGCATCACCTGTAAAAGGGGTTATGGTTCATTAGTAGTAAATTGTAATTTGTAATTATTTTTAAGCTCGTCAAGCAATTTCTTGTTTTGTAAAATTGTGTTATGTATCACAGTTTGGAGAAATAATTGATGAAAATTGTTCAAACAGATGCGGATCGTAGTCAATAAAAAGTCTAAGCTATAGAAGGGAAAAAGTAAATGATTCAAAACCGTTGTCTGATGTCAAAGAGCGCCCTCAACGTACAATATTTACAATGTACATAGTTCAGATTTCATTTTCAAGTCCTAGTTGCATTTTGTCGGTGGATAATTCTAGAAAACTTTGCCTTTCACATGAAACGAATCCATAGAATCGGATGTTTCTATGCCTTCAGGTACACATCAAGTCTTGCGAGATTACGAGTTATGCCTTTGCCACAGTAAGTAGATTTCTATCTGGTAACACCAAAAAGTGAGATAATTTCTCTCAACTGACAAACACATTTGGAATTTCAGTCATATCAGTTCATTTTACTGTGGATGAATGAGAATGTGACAATAGACTGAAGTTAGGCACTATTTCTCTCAGGGAGGCTCATAATTATGTGTTATATAAGAGAAGAATACTGCCGACATAATGTAAAAACTTAGAGACAATCAACGAAGATGTTCAAGGAAATTCGCCGAAAAAAATAAATTACACTAACGGAAGTATATTTTTGCATCAAATAGAATTTTGTACTTCTGCGCAAGTTTTTGCAATGTTAAAAAGCTGCGCAGAAGTACAAAATTCTATTTGATGCAAAAATATATTTCCGTAAGTGTAACGACAAAATTAAACAAAAGATTTTCGACGATTGTTTTGTTAAAATTGTTCGCTAATTTGATTTTTTTCAGCGAAATTCGTTGAAAATGTACGCTAATTTTCTCTAAGTTTTTTTTTTCTTTATGACTGCAGAATAGTAAAACACTGGAGATTTGCTAACATTTTTGAAAGAGAGTTCATACGAAGCATGGACGACTTGAAAGTCCGATTCGATTTTTATCGTAGACCTTGTATGTTGAAGATGCTCTAATCGTTCAATTTGACGAATAAGGAATATAGGAATGTTACGTCATAACGTCATGGCAAAGTGTCAGTCAAAGTATATAGTTAGAAATTCTGACAAATCTACTGGTAACACAGAATCTAAAAAAATCTACAAATTTTTCTAAGTTAATCTACACCATCCAGAGCCGCACAATAGCCCAATAGCCATCGATATTAACTACACTAAATTTGTGTCACGTTAAGGGATTGTGGAAAAGCCCCGGTTAACCGGTTATACAAAAAAAAAACGGTTTGGACGTTTATGACGTACTTACGACTAACGTTTAAAATGAGATTTCTGACCATTTTCCAAAAAATATTTGTTGTGACCTCTTACAAGGAGAGAATCTTAAGACCTGATCTTAATGGAAACTTGACTAGAAAAATCATCAGGAGAATTGTTACTTTATTTAACAACATCTGCAAAAGAACTCTTTGCATGTTCCGCAAAAGGGGCTTGGAGCAGAGCCTAAAATAACATATATTGAAGGAGGAAAATGGCACCGGACGTCCACTGAAGTCCTCAAACGCCCTTCCCGTCCTCCTCAGTCTCTTTTCACAAATTCTATGCAGATATCGATGAAGAATACAAAAAAACCTATGAATGTGGAGAATTATCGTCCAATCGAACACTCCTTCGTGCTTCCTTAGTAGCGACGCGACAACAATACGGTGGGTTCATTACATCGTAGAACAAGTAACCTGAAAACTGTACAGCGACGATTAGTTATTAGGTAGCGATAGCTGCTTAATGTTTTCACCCTCCCTATCCGTCCGTCTGTGCACCCTTCTCCAGCAATCACCGATGATCGACCGTGTAATCACCGATTACTTACTGTGTAATCACCGATAATTCACTGTGGAATCACCTGTAATTCCCATGTGAATCATCTGTGATTACACTGAGAATCATCGGTGATTCCACTGTGAATTATCGGTGAATACACTGTGAATCGTCGGTGATTCCACTGTGTATCATAACTGATTCCATTATGAATCATAGGTGATTCCACTGTGAATCATAAGTGATTCCTTTGTGAATCATAAGTGATTCCTTTGTGAATCATAAGTGATTCCTTTGTGAATCATAAGTGATTCCACTGTGAACCATAGGTGATTCCACTGTCAAACGTCTCTCATTCCACAGCGAATCAAAGCTGACTCGACGATGAATCTGTGAATCATTGCTGATTCACCAACAAGTTACCAATGATTTAGGTGCGATTTCATCGATAATATTCGTGGGTCCTTTTTCGCTCGCTACTGTCGCGCTGTTTTACTTCTTCGCGCTGTGCTTGAGTTTGAAACACCCAAAAAGTTTGCTTGCTGTTTCTTCCACAATTTTTTCGCCCGCTATGGTCGCGCTTTTTTACTTCTCCACACCGGTTTAGGGCACTCCCTATATTTTTATATATTCACTCGGAAATTTCGCTCGATTTTGTCTAACACGAGAAATTGACTCACGGTCAGCTGTTGCTACATTTTATACAAAGAAGGAAAGGCGATTCCGCCCTGCTCATTTGGACTTGTATAAAGAATGCGATTTTGTTAAGAAAATAGAAGAGAAACAAGAGTATGAAGTGAAGAGAGTCCTATATTTTAATAAATTCACGCCTTTTGGTCTTGAAAATTGCGCCTTTTCTGTGAAAGTGCACCCAAGTGAAAATTGCTTACTTTAGGCTCTGGCTTGGAGAAATCCATCAAAGATCCGCTTCCAGATGATTCAATAAGCATTCCGTTTTGGGGGGACTCTTGGGTGTAGACCTTTTTGTGAGCACACAGAGTAGTTATTTACACAACTAGGGGAAAATCGTTTTTCAACGAGCGTGAATTTTTCACCTTGAGTTAAGGACGAGGAAAACAATCACAAGTCTAAAAAAATGTTTTCTGTCCTACACAGCGGAAAGGAAATTGTGTTTCACCTTCCTTAGTATGTAATAGTTAATTACGTGTCACTGTTGGACAGTTAATTTTAGACTCTTTCTTCTGTGATGTAGCGCTGAGTGTTAGGGTACTTCCAATAAATATGTTGGAAGTTTGCAGGACGGGCCTTGTTGACGGGGTATGCTCACAGGGTGAAGTTCTACCGCCGATCTTGGCGAACATGACCGTCGATGGCCTACTGACTGATATGAACGGAGCAGGTCACATGACGGTGGGCTTTGCAGACGATTTAGCGTTTCTTATGTCAAGGCCTTTTGAGTTGTGCGAGAAAACCGAACTATTTTTTAACCCAGATAAAACCGGTCTCATATTGTTTTCCAGAAGTCGGAAGGTGATTCAGACCTTAAGAATCTTTGGAACTTAACTGACTTTATCTCATAAGGTAAAATACCTTGGAATGATTTTAGATGAGCGATCAAAGTATTACGGCATTGTAAAGGAGCATTCGGGGTCTACGACATGCTGAAGAGGGTGCCGATAGTGAGGCCAATATTGAGTTACGGAAGTATGCTCTGATCTTACAAAACGTGAGCGCAAATGATCGACAAAAATCGTCTTTTCGTCGGCTGGATCTTCAAGACAGTCTCTAGCCTTTGAACTACATCTTAGACTTATACAATGTTCAGCAAAAATGTAAAGGAGAGTTGTACAAAATCCGCTCTACAAGACAATGTTGCTCATAAATGTCACTGGAAAAATTTATCTTAGTTGTGCCGACTTAAAACCGGTTGTAAGCCGAATGTAGCCGAATGGTTGATTTTAAGTCGGCGCAACTCAAATAATTTGTTCCAGTGACACTCAGGAGCAACATTGTCTTTCAAAGCCGATTAGATACAACTTTTCTCTACATTATTGCTGAACATTGGACAAGTGTAGGATGTAGTCCTAAGGCTAGAGACTGTCTTGAAGACTCAGGCGAAGAAACGCCGGCGCATGGCTCTAGTACAAAGACTGGCATGTCTGAGCGAGTATCAGTGAAGTGATGACGTCAACTCCAACAGCTGCATTGGAGGTGCTTTTGTCTTTAGCGCCTATCGACTTATTTGTGAAGAGAGAAGCGAAGTCGACAGTGGCAAAACTGTACAGGCAAGGTCATTGGTTAGCATCAGGTAGAAAAATGGGACACGCAGGAATCTTAGCGAACTTGAAGAATCGACTCAGGGAAGTAGAGATGCCGAGTGACCAAATCGAAGCCGTATTCCGATTCGACATAGTTTTTGAAGTAATTCTGTCAAACAGGCAAGAATGGGTAAGAAGGACGGTCCTGGTAAAAGGAGACCTGACAATGTACACTGATGGATCATGGACTGACGAAGGCGCAGGAGCAGGGATACACTATGTATCAATTCCTTTAGGAACAAATGCGATTGTGTTTCAGTCAGAAACTCTAGCCATAAGGCTCAAACCATGGTAATGTAGCCTGTAGCGTGGACAACAACTTCTTCAGAAAATTATGTCCACGAGCCTCTATAATACAAATGTTGATTCCGACTAATTTGAGTAACGCCAACAACTTTCTCGAAGATGAGACATAGCTGTTACTTGCTCAGAAACTCAAATTTTTATTTTTTAAATGGTGATACCCATAAGTGAAAGTTGCCGCATGTTGACAGAAAGGCAAGTGCATGATAAAATGATATAAATGCTCGGATAGTGAGTCGGCAATCAACGCTATCTCTTCTTGCAAATGTCGGCGAAAACTGTACTCGACAATCGAGAAATCCTAGAAACCTTGTCTGCTTGATCTGGGTCACTCAGACACACCGACGAATTGACAAGACAGGGAACCACCTCCCGACTTATTGGCGCTGAGCCAGCACTAGGCACTTACACTGGATGAGTTAAAGGCCTACTCAAAGGAGAAGTCGAAGAGATGCACCAGGCTGCAAAATTGCAGGCAGGTAAAGGAATTCGAAACTTGAGGAGCACCAGATTTCTGCTAAGTCTGAATAAGGGCGGAAGCAGGTGATTACTAGGAATGCTGAGAGGGCACAATTCATTAGGATACCATCTCAATAAGATGGGACATAATGATGATCCGAACTGTGGAAGGTGCGGCGACATAGCTGAAACATTGAAGCATTTCCTATGCCTGGCTTTAGCAAACCTGAGGACGAAGCATTTAGGAGACTTCTATATCACCATTGAAGAGTTCAGAGAAGTTCCACTGACAACGCCAATGACGCAGCATCAGTGTCAGTGATAAATGGGAGTAGAACTTTAAAAGCATTACCTCGTCACACAGAGCCTATTTTTGGGAAACCGGTTTCCCGAATTTCCCGAAATTTCCTAAGATTTCACGAAATCTCCCGAAATTTCCAAAATTAAAAGAAAATTTTTTTTGTTGATATGACGATCGGAAAAGACCATCGAAGTACTCATTTACTTACATTTACTTACATTCCGTTAAAATAACGGCGATGAAGACGTGTACTTTCTAATATGTCTTTGCTTAGGAATTGTAACTATTTCATCATAAAAATACTTCAAATCAATATTATTAGCTTTACTTGCTTCACTTTTGCTCCACTTTTCTGGTGTTTTCTTGAAATTCCCGAAAATTTCCCGAAATTTCCCAAAATTTCCCGAAATTTCCCAAAATTTCCCGAAATTTCCCAAAATTTCCCAAAATTTCCTGAAGTTTCACAAAATTTCCTGAAATTTCCGAAAAGTTTCTGAAATTTCCCTAAATTTCCTGAAATTTCAGAAATTTCCCGAAAATGTCCCGAAATTTTCCCAAAAATAGGCTATGTCGTCACACCATCACCTCATCCACAACCTGCTAAGTTATTTGTCATCACCATTAACATTCACCGCAATTAGAGGAGAGCGGGCGACCCGAAATTTCGGGCGGCCTGGTGCCCGCGGGCGCAGACACGGGCGGGCTAACATTTTTCGGGCATTATTTTTTCGGGCGGGCCTAAAAACTGTCGGGCGGGCATCGGACGGTCAACACCTTCTTTTCAAATCAAATAAGACGCTTGTTGAGAGGGCTTCGTGTTTGTGAGAGTGACTGAGTTTTCGCCTGGAACACAGGAAAACAAACGTCTTTTCTGGGTTGGAGCCACCGGTGGTGCACACAAGCATACTAGCAACCGGTGACCGATAGTGACTTTCAGTGCCCGACTAGTGATAGTATGTGCACGGCCGCTGGTTTGAGCACTGACTTTCATCGAAACTTCTTTTTAATTATTTATTTTACCCAGCGGCAACATCTTTGCAAATAAAGCTGAAACGTCTGTGTTGTAACTAGGCACTGTCTCCTACATACACATTAGAGAAACTCCACTCGTCGTCTACGTGACACGTTAACGCTGTAGAATTTTACAAATGCGGCTCTGGTAAACCCACTATGAAACTATGAATAAAACCAAAAGCATCTAGAAAACGATTTCGTAAGGAACTGGAGGAATTCTTCTAACTATTTGGAGTTACTTTCACAAAATTGATTCAAGTTTTATGACACAGAACAACGACAAAGAGTCTACAAACCATAAATTGATAAAAAAAAAAACATAAAATTTCATCTACAAACTACCGACTAGTGGATGGACTTAAATGTAATTTTTAATTTTTTGGGTTTGAGTAAAAAACTATTCAACAAAATAAACTTGGCTACGTGTAATCAATGTTTAGGTACTAAATCTATCATAAATGGTTCCCTATGCTAAGTACAAAGTAGATGACGTTTGATTAAATTATTTAATAAATTATTCAAGTACATGGTTCGATTACTTACTACTTCTATAATATGAAAGTGTGACCCGAAGCTTCATAAACTGTTTGCTCGTCACTTTACGTCACACTATTTTTTTTTGTTAAATCGTTTCTCCGATTTATTTCCTTTTGTTTTCAATGAATTAAACTTAAACGCACTTTTAGAGCTGAGTGAGTAGAGTTCAAATTGAAAATAAACTTTCGTGACGGCAAATCTCAACAAAT
Organism: Pseudolycoriella hygida; assembly: GCA_029228625.1. Lineage (NCBI taxonomy): Eukaryota > Metazoa > Arthropoda > Insecta > Diptera > Sciaridae > Pseudolycoriella > Pseudolycoriella hygida. The sequence goes on from CM055404.1 coordinate 134,415,494, forward strand.
GTCCTTTTTCTTTGCAATAAAATTCAATTAACAAAAATGGAAAGGAGAATCAACAATAAACGTGTTCGGCACAGCTCAACAACATCAATTGAATTAACTAATTAAATTAATTGTTCCGATAAAAAGATGGAAACATTGAAACGAAAAGGAAAATTAACATCGTCGTCTCATTTATAAATATGAAAAAAAAAACTTTCTTTCATCTCTAGTCTAACGAATGTGTATTTTGCTTAATACTACAACTAAGTCGTTTTCATTCTTTTAAATAATTAAATTACGTCCTTGTGAACTTTAAGTTAAAACCGAACGAAATACTTCACCGCAATCTCACTCCTCAACATCGTCATTTAAACCACACAGCTCGACACTTTGATCTTCTAAACTTCGTTTCAAGTCCGCAATGGTGTTCAGAATTAACTGTCGCCTATGATTGTAGCCACCATTTTCACCACTTTCACCGTTCACCGGTTCGAGTCTTGCATCAGCGTGACAATACATTTCGTTTGGATCGGTTTGAGCAGCTTTACGGTCTCGTCGAAGCAATGAAATTTTATGCAGCAAAGCTTTTTTTGATATTTCTGTTGAAAGGTTTTGTTGTTAGTGAAATATACAATTTAGGTGTTTGGAGGGTTGGTGTATTCGATGATGAAAGATGATGAAAATTCGTTGTGTACTTTTGGGATAAAAACACATTAATGGGTCCACACCAAATTGATTATTTCCAATGCTTCCGGGTCATGTGACCAGGATCATGCTACTGCATTGGTTGGTTCGGAGAAATTCTCTCATTTTTCGTAGTGTTGCCTGATTAAAATCAACTTGGTGTGTTGAAAGAGTAAACTGTTAACAGTCTGGGTGCTTGTGCGGTGATTTGAAGCCATTTTCACTGGAGGGGGAGGGGAGACGTACCGCTGTCCTATCGAGGCTAAGAGTAAAGTATGGTACTTTACCCTTAGGTGAGTTTTGCCTAACATTGGAACCACCCGAGGCATCGACACCACTGAGGAAATGAGCCTAAGAGACGACACAATGGACCAGTACTTAACGCCGCCAGATTTTTTCAACGGTCTACCCGATCTCGCCGACGGACGTTAAAGTCAGCTGGATGCCGTCGGCGATTTTTTTTGGCTATTCTGACGGCGTTACTGCCCTGGTTTGTGGTTTGTGCCCGATGACTATAGGAGATCTGATGAGAAATCTTCTGAGGAAGGTTGAAGCATGGTGTAGAGAGAGAGGACTTAGAGTTAACCCAAAAAATACGAAGCTCATACTGTTCAAGAGGAGATTTAAAGCTAATGAAGAGGATTTGGGAAGTCTTTGGAAAGGATATCAACTTGAGACTGACGGTTAAGTACCTAGAGGTCATCTTTGACCATAGAATGACACGGATAGTGCATCTGGACGATAAGCTGAACAAAGCCATCGGCATCTTCTGGATGTGTAGAAATGCCTTCGGTAGAACTTGGGGATTATGTCCAAGAGCTATATGCAGGATTAACATGGCAGTAGTAAGGTCGATGCTTTGTCACGGCTGTCTAGTCTGGTGGCCTCGAGTTGACCTGGGTATAGGGAAAAAGAGACTGGAAAAGCTCCAGAGACTCGCTTGTTTTTGTATAACAGGAGTGAAAACCACTACTGCCGCAATAGCATTGGAAGCACTTCTCTTTATCTCAGCGTTAGATCTGTACGTGAAGTCCGTAGCCTTTAACTCAGCCTTGAACATCAAGAGCAATGGGTGTTGGGTATTTGCATCATCTACGGGACACGTGGCTATCATAAACCTGATTAAAGATGAAACACTTCAGCTGTTAGTGATCAAATATCGCCAGTTTTGATGCTAGATGATGATTTCACTTGCATCATACCAAACAGGGAGGAGTGGCTAGGAGAAAGGAGTATCTACCCACCAGAGAATGGTCTGGTGAGTTACACGGACAAATCCAAAAAAGAAGGACTGTCTGGAGCCGGTTTCTTCAGCGAACAAGTCGGACTGAAGCGTAGCATACGGATGGGCGCTTTTGCCACAGTCTTCTACACGAAACTCGTTGCGATTTCTAAAAAACCGAGATATTTAGTGCTTTCCGAGGGATGAGGCTTTATATTTGCTCAGACAGTCAGGCCGCAGTGGAAGCACTGGAATCTCCCTTGGTACTATCAGCAACAGAGTTGCAGTGTAGGAAAGCACTCAACGAGCTAGGGGCCAGAAATAAAGTGACAATTTTGTGGGTGCCAGGGCACGTAGGTATTGAAGGAAATGAGATGGCAGATAAACTAGCGGACGAGGGAACTAACGTCAGTCCGGTAAGACCAGAACCCTTCTGTGGCATCTCTAAGTCCGTGAGAAAGTGCGTTATTAGGGAATGGCTTAAAGACCAGCTCAACATTATTTGGAATAACTATGAAGGGGGGAGGCACACAAAATTTTTTTGTAAAACCTCATCCAGAGAATTTAGTAACGGCTTGCTGACCCCGATAGGCCAAATATGAAGAGAGTGGTTGAAGTATTCACAGGACACTGTGGGCTGAACAAACATCTCACCGTCATAGGCTGTTTAGAGGACCCTCTGTGTGCATGCGGTTATGGTGAAAAAACTGGATATCGCATGATCAGTGAATGTCCCAGGTATAGAAGAAGCAAGCAAATAATCTTGGGCAAACTAGAACTTAGTCTCCCTGACCTTACCATAGACAAATTACAGGTACAGGAATTGGCCAATTTTATAAGAAAAACCAAAAGACTGGATTGGTTATGTAGCCTCCTGCTACACCCCACCTCATCACACAAAATCAACGACGTATGAAGGATTCAGTTAAATGATGTGACGATAAAGAAAATTCCTGACGAAGTATCTGCAGCAGAACTGAGGACGATTCAAATAACTCGATCTACGACAACTGATATCACGCACCCATTTTGTACTCAACAGTTGAACTAAAAGCATTATGTATTTCTTTGTAAATTGTTGTAAACGCCTACGTTGCACAATAAACGAAGAAAAGTGGGGTAGCGGAACAACATTGTGTCTAGGTTCCTGTTCTATTGGCAACAACAAGACCCCCTCACACCTTCTATCTATCTATCTACCACTCCACGTGGCATTCCAAAGCTTTTGCTACGGCGGATAGGCTGTCTCAGAACGATCTCTGAACTCCAAATTTCATTTCGGGCCATTGGAAAATCAAGAAGGCTATCAAAACTTCAGAAGGTACGGGAGCCGGAGTATTTTCTCCGGAACCGTTGGCGGAAAGGTGGTACCACCTAGGTGCATACGCCGATGTTTTTCAGGCTGAAACTTTCGCGGCACTGATGGGAGCGTGGGAGGCACTCCCAGCAGAGGCATGTGGAGAAAATTTGACAGTCTGTTCTGACAGTGAGGCGATGATCAAAGCGCTTATGTCGCCTGTCGTGACATCCAAGCTAGTAAAAGAGCTGAAGGAAACCCTGAACCAGATGGGACTGAGAAATCAGGTCAGGCTGGTCTGGGTTCCCGGACACTCTGGTGTGAAGGGAAACGAGAGAGCGGATGAGCTAGCGAGAAGAGGCTCATCAACATTGAGTAGTGGTCCAGAACCTCTTATACCCATCCTACACTCGGCATGCGTGAAAGCGATGAAGAGCTGGGTGAGGTCGGAATTCGCTAACTATTGGAGCGCCTATGAAGGAGGAATGTACACGAAGCGTTTCTTCCCGGTGCCCGATGGGAGGTGGGCCAGAGAACTGTTAAACATGGACAGGAAGCGCATCAAGAGGGTGGTGGGTGCGTCCTTAACCTTAAACAGTCCTTAACGCCGCCAGATTTTTTCAACGCCCTACCCGACCTCACCTCTCGATTCTGCGTGCAAAGTTTTACATCATTTATACATCAATGTTGATGTACGCGGGAATGAGGTGTTAATCCTGCAAAATATGGATAAATGATGCAAAAAATGTCCGTCACTTGTGCATCAGAGAATTATGACTACGCAACCGGGTGACAGCTCATTATTTCGATGGCCGATGAGTCTGTTGCTGTGCCTACACATAGCAATGCGAAACTGACAGATGCGAAATTATTCTAATGCGGCAACACTGAATTTCATTCCTAACTTCCGATTTATGAATGAAATTCGGTGTTGCCTATTTGGAAAAAGTTCGCATCAGTCACTTTCGCATTGCTATGTAAATCTACAGTTGGAATCAAAAATTTGCTTATTCCAACTGTCAACATCACAATTAACCAAATTCTTCCGCGGTAATTCGTTCGGACAAAGAACAATTAAGGCCAACAAAAGCTTCTTAAAGCTTCTTTTGTTCAATGTCCGAACGACTTTCCGCGGAAGAATTTGGTTAATTGGGCATGACGTTTTTTGGTGACGGGAATTATCGCCCAGGGAATTATCGCCCAGGAATTGTCGCCCAGACAAATGGGAATTATCACCCAGGGAATTATTACCCAGGAATTATCGCCCAGACAAGTGGGAATTATCGCCCAGGGAATTATCACACAGGAATTATTACGCAGCTATGAGACAGCTAACACAAAGCTATTCGAGACTTATCACCCAGTGGACTGTCTCGCAGGAACTATCGCCCAGAGGAATCGGAAATTTTGCCCAAGAAATTATTGCCCAGCTTTCTGAGAATATAACACAGCTATTTGTAGCTCAAGAACAATCGTCCGAACGAAACGTCGCGAAGACCCGGTGGCTAACAAAGCCAGGATTTTGTGCTTTAATGAAATACCACAAAAACCTGGGTAGCTGACAAAACTAGGGAGCTTTTTCCTTCTACAAAATGTCATTAAAACCTCGGTGTCCCTCGCGCCCCTATAGGGCTAAGGGGATATACTAGTAGCTATGTTATATTCTCAGCAAGCTGGGCGATAATTCCTTGGCCGAAACTTCCCATTTCTCTGTGCGTAGTTCTTGCCAGACAGTCCACTGGGTGATAAGTTTCGAATAGCTCTGTGTTAGTTGTCTCAGAGCTGAATAATAATTCCTGGGTGAATATTCCCTGGGCGATAATTCCCATTTGTCTTGGCGATAATTCCCTGGGTGATAATTCCCATTTGTCTGGGCGATAATTCCCTGGGTGATATTTCTCATCCACCCGGGCGATAATTCCCCGGGTGAAAATGCCAACTTATTTTGGTCTGGGCGATAATTCTCTGAGCGATAATTCAGGTCGCCCCTTTTTAACGTCAAAGTTATGAAACAAGCGAGCTATTGAAAAAACAGTAACCTGCGTTTCATTAATATCAAATGGAGGAAAATTCCAGTTGTAATAGAAAAACCTTTGACATTTGAAACGTCAATTTGACAGTTTGAATAGACTTTTGGTCCCAACAGACTCAAATCAACTCCAATTTCACGTGCAATCAATGCGATTATTCGGATTGTTCTAAATTTTCAAATAAAAGAATTGAATCCTTATTATGTGTGAAGTTGGCGTTGATTTTAAAAAAAAATCCGATGACATTTCAACAATGGATTTTAAGATGATGTCAAGGAGATTGGGAAATTCTGCATCACTTATCCATCACCTAACATCAATCAATTGATGGATATGTTGTAAGAAACGATTCCGTCAAATGAAATCAAATTAACATAAATGTTACATCATTTGTAAATCATTTGTACATCACTTTGTACATCATTTTTAGTATTTTTATATTAACTTTTTGCAATTAGTTTTGGAAACTCTACAAAAATAGATTCGTTAGAAAAAGTTCCGTTGGTTGTTAGCTTTTTCGAAAGGCTCATGAGCTGGGAGTTACAAAAAAACTCTTACCTGGATCCATGTCCAAAGTTTGCTGGAGTTTTTCCAAAGTCTTACTGCCATTGCAAGAGTAAATTTTCCTTTTCAATGGTTCACTCTGTGGACAGTAAAATATTTCCGGACTCTTGTTACCCATATCAATCGATCGGAATGACATCATTGGCGCTTTAGTTCTAGCCTCATCATTCATCTTAAAATTTTGATTCAAAATATCCAATTCATCAATTTTCTGTGATCTGATGTTATCGTCAATGGGCTTAGCCTTTCGCAAATTCTTCCTCTTTTCCTTATTTCCATTCACTTCTTTTCTACATCCATTCGGAAGAGCCTTCACGTCAGTGTCACTGTCCGTATCTGATTCGATGGCAACCCTTGGACTTTGACTGCGAAACCGTCGACGAGGTGTGGGAGATTTCGGTGGACTCAACATCCTCCTGCCATTCAAATGAAGTTGCGGTGAGATTTGAAGAGAATCGCATTCCAACTTCGAGTTATCGGCAGAGTTCTTACGTCCAATCAGATCGGTCGGCGATATATTTTGACAAATAAAATTCGACACGTGAGTTTTTCGTGGACAAAATCGTCCCGACTTTGGACTGTTTGGTGCTGACGTCGTCTCAAAACGAAGCAATTCAATTCGTTTGTTTATCAGCAAATTGTCCTGCTGAACGGACAATGGTGCGTCTGCACACGATGACTCATTGTTGGTTAGCTTGCGATTCGACTCGTTGGAATCGTTCAGCTTTTGTGCTTTGGCCAATTCACGTCGAAGGTCGGCTTCACAATTGCGCAACATTTCAACGCGCTTGTTCGTTGGAAGTGTTGGCATTCGACGTGGACTAGGAACTGGTGTTTCACGACTGCAACATCAACAAGGAAAATTTATTTCTAGCTTCGTTCGCTGATGCTCCAGTACTTACTTAGTAGCTGAAGAAGTTGTCGTAGTTTTCATTGAAACCAAAATAGTTTCGGCTTCATGGATCAGCTGTTTGTATTTGACGTCCGCCTCTAAGTCGGCTTTGATTAACGCTTTTTCACTTTCAGCGATTGCAAGAAAACGGCTGCGAATTGAATGAATTTCCGTAAAGGTCAGAGAATTGGAACGATTTGCTAGTGGAGCTATTTTCTGTGTGCTAAAGGAAAAGGATTTTCAATTTCTAATTTGAGCATCTGGTGTGCCGTGTTAAGACAAGACACCGTCAGTTTGTTCGCTTCTAGAAACTTTCTGCTTGCATTCCATTTTCTTTCCAATAAAATTGAATTCAAAAAGAAAAGGTCAAAGCACAAAAAAGCTTTTAATAAAGCTTACAAATTTTGATGAAAAAGCTTCCTTGAGCTTTCGGATTTTTCAAATGTAGATCAATGACAACTACAAGCTCAAGAAAGCTCAGAAAAGCTTTTAAAATCTAGAAAAAAAAACTTTTGCGTTATTTTGACTTAACAAAGCAGTGGTGCGTGCCATCTAATCTACCGGATATGTTCAGCTTACCATTTACTGTCTCCTGACTTGTTTCTCCTCAAACTTACTGGTGTGCTGTTAAGACTCTTTGAGCCCCGAACTCGATCACATGAAATTGAGGCCAACTCATCAGTCAAGCGACCATTGCAGCTATTATCCCGACAGTCTCCACTTCGTTTCCGTGTCCGTGTCAGACGTTTTCGCCGTTTACCACTTCCTGAATCTCCCGTTTGCTTTTGACTTCTTCCCGTTCTCGACAAGCGTCTTTCAGTTGGTACATCGACGTAACAACAGCTGCCTGTGTTCTCATACAATTTTTTATCGATGATTTCCTGTATCGATCCATTGTCAATGAAATCGATGTCAAGAAGTTCATCGGTGTCGCATTCATCACCACCGTCCTGACCAGTATCCAAGTCAGAGACACATTCCGTGGGATCGGAATCGCTACTTTTAGAGTAATAAAAAGCGTGAAGGTTAGTTAAAAATTCAAATACGTGACGCATGCATATATTACAAGAGACGGGTATTATTATACACACCCGAGGTATAGAATTTAAAAGATGGCTTTCGAGTAGATAGCATGATGTGGACTCACCTTAAAATATCCGTTTCCTTTTCGTAGCAATAACTTTCATCGAATTTTCCCATCATTTCATTCAAGGTAGCGTCTTCATCGCTATCGACAACTTGATTAGTGACCGACTTTTCGCTTTTCGGGTCATTTCGCACGAGTTCACGTCGTTTTCGAATCGTATTGGGAGTAAACAATTTTTTACTCAAATCGATTTCGGTAGAAGAGGAGCTTTCTGACTCCGATGAGAGAATTTTCGCCCTGCAAGAAACGAGGAGCAGTAGCAATAAAAATGCACTTTCCTAGCTATAGCAATAGTCATTCATTGAACAGTTCAAAAGGTCTAGGGAATCAACTTCTTTAACTTCACTCCATCGCTACTTTACTCTGTCGCTATCAGTCAATGGTTTATTTGGTTAATGAAAGACCTACCCATTCTTTTCGTCTGTTCCAGCTTCACTACTCGACTTAATACCAGACGATGTCGAGCTGGTGTCCATTTCAATTTTCTTCGAATTACCACAATTGGAAATAATGCACGTGGGATCAATGGCTTGAAACCACGGATTCGTTCGTATCCGGCACCTTTGACGTGGCGATGGAGCTGCAACATACGAGGCAAAATGAAATATCGATTTTAATGAATCCATTTCACTTTTACATTCCATTCCTTTGTAGTTCTGCAGGGCCAATCGCCGTTGTAAGTCCGGACTGAGACCAGTCGAAACAATTACCGAATGTAAATTTGTCTTAGCTGCAAGTATCCCATTTCCCATAACATCGACGCCAATTCCACTCCCGTTATTTAGTGATCGACGATTCAAATCACAAGATTCGGTACGTCGATGAGCACCGGCTTCAGAACCAGTGCCTTCATCAATTTTATTCAAACCAAATTTATGGCGACTCTGTTCGACGGCAACAACTGAACTCACACCCCTTGGAAAATAGTGAGTCCCCGTTCGCATATTAATGTAGTATTCCGGTGTGTATGTAGCACCTGGGAAATAAGGCAAAATGTTTGTTACGAAAATTGGGAAATAAATTTTTTTTTGGATTGAAATGCATTTTATGTGAGAGTTTTGCGATGTATAATTGTAATATTGAACTATTTGCCCACTCTGTTGAAATGCATTGGGGACAGTTACAAATTACGAGTTGAGGGTTAACGATTTATCTCCACAACGTGCTTTTGCTCGATTCGTGATTTCCTCTTGGATTTTCTATTAATTTTAAAAGAACGTTACGTTGGAGAAAATCATTTTAAGAACATTTTCGGTTTTAAATCCCTAAATCAACGAAAATTCGACTCAATAAATTCCATTGCGGAGAACTGCGACCTAAGAAAACATAAAATTTGGAAAGTGGTTCGCAAGATTGTATTTGAGATTAACATTTTAAAACATATTTACATTGTGCTTTTGTACAAACGGATATCTAAACCGAAGAAAATAAAGCGAAAGCAGGGATCCGAACCGAACCTATTGAAAGTTAAAGTTTATTTGAGGATATATGTTAACTATTGCCAGCAGTTGAATTGCTGTATGGAAGTTGTAGGTGTTTCTGGAATAGGAAACATATATTTTTCATGTTCCAATTACAAGTTTCTAACACTATTTGTAAATCTCACTCCAGCAAGTGTCCTTCCACTCCCTCTATGTATTTTTCTCTTTCCCTGTTTTTTCTCTCACTCTATCTCTCACTCTCTCTCTCTCTTTCTCACTCTCTCTCTTTCTCACTCTTTCTCTCTTTCTCACTCTATCTATTTCTCACTCTCTCTCTCTCACTCTTTCTCTCTCTTTTTCACAGACTCTCTCTCTCTATCTTTCTCTCTCTCTTTCTCACTCTGTCTCTCTCTTTTTCTCACTCTCTCTTCTTTTCTATCTTTCTCACTATATCTCTCTTTCTCACTTTGTCTCTTTATCTCACTCTGTCTCTCTCTCTGTTCTCTTTCTCACTTTCTCACTTTCTCATTATTTCTCTCTTTCTCACTTTCTCATTATTTCTCTCTTTCTCACTTTCTCTTTCTTACTTTCACTCTCTCTTTCTCACTCTCTCTCTCTTTCTCACTCTCTATCTCTCTTTTTCTCACTCTCTCTTCTTTTCTATCTTCCTCACTATATCTATCTTTCTCACTTTGTCTCTCTATCTCACTCTGTCTTTCTCTCTGTTTCTCTTTCTCACTTTCTCATTATTTCTCTCTTTCTCACTTTCTCTTTCTTAGTCTCTCTCTCTTTCTCACTCTCTTTCTCTCTTTCTCTCTTTCTCACTCTCTGTCTTTCTAACTCTCTCTTTCTCACTCTCTCTATCGCAGAATTAGTACTATGAGATAATGTATTTGTCTGGAGATTACGATTCCAGGCGATCTCCATTAAAGTTGTCTGTCGTTGAGAGTGGTAAGTCACGTTAATGGCTCAAGCTCAACACATACCCGCAACATATACGGTCGTCAGATACCGGACAAAAATCAGCTGGCAATCAGAGCCTTATACGAGAGCTCGTGCCTAGAACTAAAGTCCAGTGGAAGAAGGAAGGAGCCGAGCGATTGGAAAACTGCGGAAGACTGCGCGTAAAGCCCAAGACGCAGAATGGAACGCCTATAGAATGTCACAGAAGATGTTCAGAAAGGCGGACCGCGAGGGAGAAATGGAAAAACTTCTGTGTAGAAATGGAACATGTTCCAGATTACGCCAGAACTCATCCTTGCAAAAAACTCGCGGCTCATACCGGTCTCAGTACTGAAGCTGGATGGGGAATTCACGAACTGCGGTAAGGAAACAGCCATACATCTATTAGAGACTCATTTCCCGGGCTGTAGTGACGAGAAAAGTAACGTCGGAGAACCAGTGTCATACTCGCCATCAGAGGATGACTGGGCTCTGGCTAACCGAATCGTCACAGTGGACAGGGTGAGATGGGCCATCGGAAGGCTTAGGACATTCAAGTCAGCGGGAAAAGACGGAATTTTCCCTGCACTTTTAAAAGAAAGCGGAAAAATTCTAATGGAACCGCTTTGTGGAGCCCTGAGAAGCTCGTTGGCCCTTGGTCACATACCATTGGCGTGGGAAACCATTAAGGTATCATTTATACAGAAGCCGGGCAAACGCTTCCATTGTGAGGTTTAGGACTTCAGCCCTATTAGTCTTACATCCTTCGTACAGAAGACGCTAGAAAGACTGGATAGATTTCTATATCACGGATGACATTCTTCCGAGATATCCGCTGCATGGGAACTAGCATGCATACCAGATAGGTAATTCTGCCGACTCTGCTCTGCATAGCCTGGTGGCCAAGGTAGAGAGATCATTTGAGGGAGGGGAAACTGCACTTGGATGTTTCATGGACATTCAAGGCGCTTTTGATAGCACCAACTTCGAGATCAGTCGACAGGCCCTAGAAAGCAGAGGAGATGGATCATTAGCATGCTCAGGAACAGGGCGGTTGAGGCAACAGTGTGTGGCCATAAAGCCAGTTTCTGGGCATCTAGGGGTTACCACCAGGGTGAAATACTCTCCCCACTACTGTGGTGTATGGTCTGGACTCCCTCATCAGGAGGCTGAACGTCGAGGAAATTTTCGCCCAAGGGTATTCGGACGACCTGACGATTTTGATCAGAGGGAAGTTCGAGAGAGTACGTTAGGTGACAGGATGAGATACTCGCTGAAGCTAGTGGAGGAATGGTGCCCAAAAAACTGCCTTAGGGTAAATCCGGACAAGACGGACATTGTTCTCTTTAGTAGGAGAACTTCAGATCATGAACATGTAGGGAGACTAATGCTGTTTAATAAAGACATTGTTCCCGGAGCGAGGGTGAAATATCTGGGAGTCATTCTCGGCCCCAAGTTGAAATGGATCGAGCACGTCACGGACAAGGTACGGAAGGTTCTAGGAGCTTTCTGGATTTGCAGGAACTGGGGCCTGCCGTCCAATGGAATGTTATGGATGTATGAAGCGATCATCAAGCCTATGATGAGCCATGGCTGCGTGGTGCGAAATAAAGAAGACGGTCAAAGAGCTGAACGATATTCAAAGGCTAGTGTGCATATGTATTACTGGAGCTATGAAATCGACAGCCGCGGCGGCTATTGAGACGCTGATTAATTTACCACCGATCCACGTGGCATGGAAGGCGAAAGCTTCAGCCACGGCGGATATGTTGTCGCAGAATTTCATTTCGGGACGTGGGAAAATCAAGAAGGTTATAACTGACGAGGTCTTTGAAATGCCCAGGGACCGAATGAAACCGGAGACAGATTTCGTGAGACGCTTTGAAGTCCTTGTACCCAGCAGGTTAGAATGGCTGGAAGGCTGGCCAAGTTGCCTATCAGGTGAAGGAACCGTGAGCTTATTTGACGGTTCTAGAACTGCAGAGGGTGCGGGAGTCGGAATATTCTCCAGGGAATTATCGATGGACAGATGGTATCACCTAGGGAGATTCGCCGATGTCTTTCAGGCTGAGACTTTTGCCGCACTTATGGGAGTAGGGGAGGCAGTCTCGTGAAACCCTGAACCGGACGGGACTGAGAAACGGTGTAACGCTGGTCTGGGTGCCCGGACACTCTGCGTGGAGGGTAACGAGAGAGCATATGAACTTGCGAGGAAAGGCTCGGCAACACCAAGTTGCGGGCCAGAGCCTCTTACACCCATACCACACTCGGCGTGTGTGAAAGCGGTTAAAAGTTAGGTGAGGTCGGAATTCACTAACTTTTGGAATGCCTATGATGGATGAACGCACACGAAGTGTTTCTTACCGGCACCCAATGGGAAATGGGCTAGAGAATTGCTAAACATGGACAGGGGACGCATCAAGAGGGTGGTGGGTGCGATCACTGGGCACTGTGGATTGAGCAAGCATCTGGTTAAAATGGGACTCTCTAATGATCCCAACTGCACCTGCGACCTCGGTGAGGAGACGGGCGTTTATGTTATATGTGAAAGCCCAAAGTTTTCCTTATTGAGGCTCAGGACTCTAGGAGGTCGTGTGGTCACCAACAGCAACAGTGAGCATCATGGGACCTACCGCTCTGGATAGGTTCCTAACTGGGACTGGAAGGTTTCCGAGATTTACGTGATGATCGGGTAACGAACGAAACAAAGGATTGCTAGATCTGTGTTTCATGGACTTATCAAGGTCCGACCCAAACTGATAAATCTAATCAGAGCTCTATGCGCTTGTGGTACAGTGCAGAGCCTAATATTTGTGAATTAATTCTGAAGTACAGAATATTCGGGGTTCTTATGACCTTTTATAAGCGCTACACTTACCACTCGCGACTTCAGGTACGCGTAGCGGGATTTAGTTTCTCTAATAATTGAAAAAACTATTAAAAATATAACTGAAACAGTTGTAAAATTGCTGTAATTATACAAATGTCATAAAAGCTATTGTTGGCTTCATTGTCTAATGTGGGTCCTTAGTGAATTATAAGAAAAATGTAACTTGGTTTAGTACGTTTTGATAATACACTTACACAGTCGTTCTTTAATGACGACAAAAACATCGACTAAAAATTGTTACTTTTACACAATTTTGAGAATGTATTCACTTTCCGGTTGAATGAGATTAGCAGCAATATCACAAAAAATAAAAATTCCATCCACGGTTCGCCTCCCCTGCTAGAATTAGAATTGGTCAGAGACAAATAAATTATACACGAGAACATTTATCGAATGAAAAAGTTGTGTAATCAAACCGCAATAAATCGAAACAAGTGCGCGGATGTTGCTTTCCCATTTTGCTTTACACAACGAAATGTGGATTTATCTCCAAAAATTTATCACCAATGTAAATGCCCTATACGAAAATGTGTGACTTTAAAGTTGGATGTGACGTAGATTATGCAAGAGTCGTGGAGTCACGTGAGTTCTCTTTATCAAGTAAATTATTTTTTCGAAGAGGAGAAATCATTGAAAAAGAAAATTATGGGAATCTGTTGGCATAGCAAGGACCGAAAGTAACTGATTTCAATACTCGGCTAAATTAAAGTAACAGTCGGCGATCTTTCACTAATTAAAATGAAATCCCTGAAGAAGGATAAAGGACGAGAAGCGCCTACCTACGTCTAATGACGATGAATTAACAGAAATTCTAAACACTTTGTCTAATCTTTTGAGGTTTCTTTCAGATTTATCAGGTTTGGGACGGCTTAGAGCCAAGCAATACAGATCTGCTGATATTTTATTCCTATATCCCAAATCTTTTGAAGTCAGTTTGAGACTTTAAGTTCTTTGTTCATGATAGGTCTTCGCTTTAGTGTTTCCTCACTTGAAATGAGCAGTTAAATGACAGAATCTTAAAAATGTCTTCATATAAATTACAAAATTACTTTCATCCCGAAATAATTGACAGGTGGGAAATAAAGTAGGCAAATATTTGACAGATGGGAAATAAAGCTCCCCTACAAAATCCGGAGGCACAAAATCCAGAGGCGTCAAAATCCGGACAAAAAATCCGGAGGCTGCAAAATCCGGAGGCGTCAAAATCCAGTGGCGTTAAAATCAAGAGGCATCAAAATCGTGATGATGTTGTTGCGTCTGGATTTTGTAGCCTCCGGATTTTTTGTCCGGATTTTGACGCCTCTGAATTTTGTGCCTCCGGATTTTGTAGCGGCACCGGAAATAAAGTAGGGAAATATTTGACAGGTGAGAAATAAAGCACGGAAACAGTTGACAGATGAGAAATAAAGTAGGAAAATAATTGACAGGGGGAAATAAAGCACGGAAATAATTGACAGGTGGAAAAAAAGTAGAGCAAATATTTGACAGATGGGAAATAAAGCAGGGAAATATTTGACAGATGGGAAATAAAGTAGGGAAATATTTGACAGGGCGGAAATAAAGTAGGGAAATAATAACGGTCAAAATTGAGCCTAAATAAATATTTTTTCCCTTGGAATGCAAATATATTTTGCAATGAATTTCTTGGAAAAATATAAATTTTGGATCACTCGCTCAGAGAGAATTGCTACTCGAGTTAAGCGCGGGGTCATCGCAGAAAAATTTGACATTTTGATTTTTTCTACTGACTTTGGGGACCCAAGCGTCAGCGGCGTGTAAGTAGACCATTGACCGAGGGGTTATTCACTGGTCAAAAATTTGTGCCAAAAATTCCAAAATCATAAAAAAATTCCAAGTAATTCAAAAAATTCTAAGAAATTCCAAAAATTCCATCGAAATTCCAAAAATTCTATCGAAATTCAAAAAATTCCATCGAAATTCCAAAAATTCCATCGAGATTCCGAAATTCCACAAAATTTCCGAAATTTAGAAGTTCCGAAAAATTCCAAATATTCAAGAAATTCCACAAAAATTCCCAAAATATCACAGAAGTTCCAAAAATTTCACAGAAATTCCAAAAATTCCACCGATTCGCAGCAATTTTTTCCGTTTTAGGCATGAACTTCCAACTTGTTGAGACATTTTCTCACCCAGTTATCGTCAAACAGACTTAAATTTTGAACTTCTGTCATTTCGACGACTTTCGCCCTGCACGCATGTAATGCGTTTTTACATGTTTCTGCTCGGTAAATGCGTTATTACCTCGTCGCAAGCGACTCGGAAGACGCATTTACCAACATAAACATGTAAAATATTGTACGTAAGTGCTTCCAAATTGTTGTTTTGATTCGTAGGATTACAGCATTCGGCAACCTTCCTAAGAGTCAAAACAATAATTTGGAAGCACATGTGTAATGTACTATTACGTATCAAGGTTCGACTCGGGTTGCAACACTGTTTACTCGCCAGAAAAGAGCTTTCCGCTATTTACGTTTACATGTAAAACTTTTCATGCCTAGACGCTAGAAAAATTACTTTCGCCCCGGTAATGAATATAAATCAAGTTTCGCAACCCCAGCCATGAAGAAGAAGTTAAACTGCTACAGTAAAATACGCGCTCTTTTATTTTACTTTCTATATAGTGAAGTGATAATTCTAATTTTCGCTGTTTGTATAAAAAATGCGTGAGAACATTGACAGAACTTTCAACTACATTACATTTCCCATAGAACTGATATTTATATCAATTTCAAAAGAGAAACTGCGGTTGATGAATTTTGTATAAATTACAGCTCCGAAAAATGATCGAAACAGTTTAGTTTCCAGTGCTCGATCAGTGTTCAACTTGAAAGTGAAAAGTAATTGAGAGAAATGTCCAACGATAAGAAGAACTTGCTGTTGCTATTTCAAAAGCCTTTGGAGCCGGTGTTCACTCCAAAGGACAATGGAAAAACCGCTTTTGATTTGCCGCAAGATTACTACACCGATCGTTACAAGCCGATTGGTCCAGAACTTAACTCTCGATTTTCTGATGATATCGAAAATAGGGTGTCGCTGGTTCCAGTAGCTCCACCCGATTTAACATTCGCTGCAAGTCTTAACAGAACGGCTGGATTTTCATTGTTCAACCAGAAACATAAGGAGATCGCTGCTGAACTGATAAGGGTTTTTATGAACACACCAGACGCTTCAAGTTTACTGTCAACGGCAGCCTATGTTAAGGATCGAGTGAACGTTTACTTGTTCCAATATGCGTTGTCGGTGGCTCTACAACATCGTCCTGACACTAGAGACATCGATTTACCGTCAATCGTGCAAATGTTTCCCGATCAGTTCGTTGATCCTTCAGCTTTCCCGAAAGCACGCGAGGAATTGGCATTGGTTTCTCAGGAGAACAGAATGAACATCGACATACCGCCAAATTTTACTGCAAATGACAAGGAGGCCGAGCAACGTGTCGCTTATTTCCGTGAAGGTTTGTTGGACGATTTCATCGTTGCTTTCAATCATTTCGAATAAAAAAATTTGTTTTAGACATTGGCGTCAATATGCATCACTGGCATGTAAGTTATCAAAAATGGCTGAATGGTAAAGAAGTTTTTACCGCATAGATATGTCAAAGTTTTCAGTCCTCGATATGGTAAACCAGGATAATTTTTGAATTAGTAATGGCTACCCTCTCAGCCATACCTTTTAGGGCCTAAAGAACTCATGGAATGTGAATAACTCAATTTTTCTTCCTTAGTGGCATTTGGTGTACCCCGGAGAAGGCGATAGAGAGATTGTAGACAAGGATCGCCGTGGCGAACTCTTCTACTACATGCACAATCAGATCATCAGTCGTTACAACGTTGACCGCATATGTAATGGCTTGGAGCGTGTTAAACCTTTGAACAATTTACGAGTCGCCGTACCTGAAGGCTACTTCCCGAAGATCATCCGGAGCTCCAACAATCGAGCTTATCCGCCACGACATGCGAATTCAATGCTCAGTGATGTAAACCGTGTCGAAGATGGCACTGTCGTTGAGTTGGGAGACATCGAAAGGTGGAGGGATCGTATTTATCAGGCTATCGATCAGGGGTATGTTGTCGATTTGAGTGGACGGCAAATATCCCTGTTGGGCAGTGATGGAATCGACATTTTGGGGAATGTGGTTGAGGCAAGTGCACTGTCACCGAATCGATTGCTCTACGGTAATTTACACAATCAAGGTCACAACGTCATTTCTTTCGTACATGATCCTGAACAGAAGTATTTGGAGGAGTACGGTGTCATGGGGGATGTTACAACGGCTATGAGAGATCCCATTTTCTATGTAAGTTCTTTGATAAGAAAACTACGCTTCTTTGATGAAATCGTTGCAAAAAATGATGATAACAAACATACGCATGATTATTATAAACATAATATTATTGCCGCAACGATATTGAGTCCAAATATGAATATCTGCGTATCAAAACTTTATATGATTGGAGCAAACATATTATTTTTGTCATTATCATATTATGTTTATTATAAACACATGTTCCAAATATATCAAAAATCTATTAAAGAAACCATTTCTCTCAGCGTATTTCAATAGAAATATTTTTTCCAGAGATGGCACTGTTTCATCGATAATGTGTTTGCCAGATATAAAAAGAACATTGCTCCGTACCACGCGGCGAGCGAATTGGCTTACAACGGTGTCACCGTTACTTCCGTTTCAGTTCAAATTCAGAAGAAAAATGCACCGATAAATGTTTTGCTGACTTACTGGCAGAAATCGGATGTCGATCTGAGTGCCGGTCTGGATTTCGGAAGTGAGGGCAACGTTTACGCCCAGTTTACCCATTTACAACACGCTCCATTCGACTATTCCATCAACGTTGAAAATAGCAGCAATGCTCCACGATTGGGAACTTGTCGGATTTTCTTCTGCCCAGTGAACGATGAACGTGGCACTCCATTTGGTTTTGAAGACCAACGAAAATTGATGATTGAAATGGACAAATTTAAGGTTCAATTGAATCCAGGAATGAACACGATTCGTCAACGTTCGAATCAATCAAGCGTAACAATTCCATACGAAAGATCATTCCGGAGAATCGGAAGCCAATATCAACCGGTCGATCCGACACAAAGGGCTCAATTCCAGTTCTGCGGTTGTGGATGGCCTCAGCATATGCTCGTTCCGAAAGGGACAGCTCTTGGTGCTCAGTTCAACATATTCGTGATGATTTCGGACTATGAATTGGATAGAGTTGATCAACCAGATGGCAACAATGTGTGCAACGATGCTGCCTCATTTTGTGGATTAAAGGATCAGAAGTATCCCGATAAGAGAGCCATGGGCTTTCCTTTCGATCGTCCATACAGAGTGGATCGTCTGATTGACTTTAAGAACCTCGGAACGAACATGGCTATCGGAGAATTTAAGATTCAGTTCTCTAACACCATAATTAGTCGCACAGCAGCGTAAATTGTAAACTTTTTATTTGGAAAAATAAATATCTTACTTCATCTCCCCTTAATCCACGTTTTTTCAAAGAATACCTCAACTCTCATCTTTGGTTCGGTGATAACTCTTCTGTAACTAATTCAATTAAAAATTATTTTCAAGCACCCAATTCGAGTTGCCATCCTCACTTATGTGCTCAGCCGCATAGAAAGATACATCTATGAAATTTATTCGCTTTGAACAGTGAGTTGTTATGTGTGTAGAGAGTCGGCAATTTACCATAAATATATTCACGTGGAAATACATCAAGACGATGTTAAACGAACGAAATATTCATTAGGTGACAAATTTCTTGTTGAAACTGTGTTGCTGTAGGCAAAGGAATATAATTAACGGGATGGTTTCTAGTGGCTCATTTTTCACTTTAACAATGCAGAAGTTTTTCTAGTTTTTGAATTTATTAACGAGGAGAAACCACTAAGAAAGAATTATTAAGAGTTTCAACGGGTTATGTCAAGGCAACTGTTATATAACTCTTGGTATTTTTTGCCAACTATTTGTTGGTGGTTTCTCCTTTGTTAGTTTGTGATAAGGTTGCAGTAGACAGACCTTTTTCAATATTTAAATACATTTTTTCTTCAGCGTATCAAAGTATGCAAAAATCTTGAAAATACTTTGAATTATAAGTGGGTAGGAAAGGATATACCAAGGTCGCCGATAGTACTCAACATTTCATAATTCATTTAGTTTAGGAGTTTGTGGTATTCATGAAGGCAGACAGTGACAGAGAAGAAACGATACATAATCCGCAATTATTCACATTTATAACATTTAGAGGGGGATGTTAGTTGACTGGCGAGAATGATAAAAATTTGAACTCACAGTTGGTTGTAATTTTAAATTTCATTCATGAAATTGTTTACCCATCTGACGCGTATCTCACTTTTGTCTCACATTCTCGCTGGAGAATTTATTTCGCGTGAGAAACATCGGAACGACTTCTCGCCTTTTGAAAATACTAGCCTTGCGTGCTACAACACATAAAAAACTTATCCTTTAGTGCGGCAACGGCTTATGTCAGAGTAAAGTGATTTTCATAAACATAACGCGATGTAAAAGCTGTCAAGCTAATGACATTACTTGCTTATATCTTGAAAATCGGTGTCAGGAATTAACACACAGCTCAATATCGCCCGGGGCGATATTACACTGGGCGAAACTGAGCACTTGCTTAATATCGCCCGCTCTATAAACGCCCGGACAATTTCTGCGGCCGATATGGATGTAGGCCTCCCCTTTCCTCCTCCGTTCTGAACGATCCATTGCTATTTGCTGCCAGTTTGTCCCTGCTGTTCGCTTTATTGAATTCGTCCATCTTTCGGGCAGTCTGCCCATTGGTCGTGTCGTGGGTGGTCTCCAATTCATTATGTTTCTGGTCCAACGTTCGTCTGTCATTCCCGCAATATTTCCTGCCCAGTGCCCAGTTCCACTTCAGAGATGCTATTCTTTCCATTACGTCAACGACTTTCGTTTGTTGACGAATTCACTGATTGGTCATTTTATCTCTAAGCGAAATGCCAAGCATACTCCATTCCATTGCTCTTTGCGCTACTCTCAGCTTGTTTTCAGATGCTTTTGTTAATGTCAACATTTCTGCGCCATACGTTAACACTAGTAGGACACACGAGTCAAACACTTTTCGCTTCAGGCTGTTATTCATCTTGCTTTTGAAAATCAGCTTGAGTTTTACGAACGCTGCCCATCCAAGGCCAATTCTTCTTTTAATCTCTGCTGTCTGATTGTCCAGACCTACTTTTAACTGGTGGCCAAGATACACATAGTTGTCTACTTTTTCAATGACGGTGTCACCAATTTTAATGTCCCTGTCATCGTCGATGTTTGTCATGATATTTGTCTTAGATAAGTACATTTTGAGACCAATTTTACTTGACTCATCATTCAGCTGTTTTATCATGACTTGTGCTTGGTCCAGATCCGTTGCTATCAAAACAATGTCATCTGCGAAACGGAGGTGACTCAAATATTTGGCATCCGGACAAAACGACCTCTGGACAAAAAAACCCCGGACAATAAAACCCGGAAAAATAACCCCCGGACAAAATAACTCCCTGAACAAAATTACCCCCCAAAATCCGGGTTGTAACAAGCAAGGCGCCGCGCCGCAGGCTAGCACCTTATGGGAAAATAAAAAAAGAGGGGTCGAGGGGCGGCAGCCTCCGCGATGGGGGTCAATGGGGTAGGAGCGGAGCACCTAGCGGGGTTTGGGGCAGAGCCCCATGCTTGTAAGGCCGCCTGCAGGGCGTATTGTAGCTCGCCGCAGGCGCGGGGGCTTAGAGGGCAGAGCCTCCTACATCATAAAAACAACATATGCAAACCATATTTTTCCTTACACAAAATCAGTTTTCCTTTTATAGATGCTCTAAAGTCCAACATTATATCTTTAAAATAAATTTGACGGGCGATAATGAGCGAGCGAGACTATTCACCTGCGTAGTTTCGCCCGCTGAATATCGCCCGGATGAGTTTTGTGGGCGATATCGAGATGGGCGATAATTCATGTCAAATTGCCCAATATTGAAAAATTCGTCCGAAGAAATTTTCTGGGCGTTATTGAGGCATCGTTCATAAAGGATGATTTCGTAACATTTCGTAATGTTTTTTTTGCTGTGTTGTGGGAAAAATTGAGAGGAACGCTTTCCATGTAACGTCTACGAAAGTATGAAGGGCTCTCCTCAGTCCTAAAGTCGGCTAGGGCACAAAAAAGTTGTAGAGAAGCTTATCTTTTTTAAATTTTTCTTTACAAATTTTTCTTTCCAAATTTGTTTTGCATATTTTCAATTTTTTGCCCTTAGACCGTATTTGCTTGCTTCAGTGTTTTATGTGTTGTAGATGTAATGAAAGGGAACAATTTCTTATGGATCCTAGAGCTCGTCTTACGGTCCTAGGAGGGAATATTTGCTCGCCCTAGCAGGTACGAAGTTGAGACATAGATTCTTTCGTTCACGATTTTGCAATGAGTCTTCTTTTGACACAAATCGTACGGGTCTTGCGTAAGCCCTACGTTTGTTCGTATGATTAAGTTACACATTACGCTGTTGCGCTCCGCCTAAACCGAACACGGCGAAGGATGCTTATAACAAACGGGTGCAATTACTATTATTGTAGTTCGCGTTAGCTCTCGACCCCCTCTCCCCCTGTCACGGTTGTTATGAACGGCCGCTGATCGGACGTGTTTGAGCGGGCTATATTGAGGAAGTGCTCTGTTTCGCCCAGTGCAATATCGCCCCGGGCAAAATTGAGCTGAGTGTAAGTAATTAACACGCAGCTCAATTATTCATGTCACCATGAAAATCACTATAGTTTGACATAAGCCGTCGACGCACTAAAGGCGTGGATTAGATGAGAGATTTCATTATATTTTCTCTCACAAATTCTCCTCGCTAAGTTTTTTATGTGTGGTAGGGCACAACAATGCTGAGGAGGACTCGTTAGAGAAAATATTTAAAAATCTCTGATCTGATAACATCACTAGAAGCTTTATAGACGCACATTTTTTATTGCCGTGATAATGTCAAAATGCTTCAACAATGTGGGCGCGAAGTGGTTGGTACAGATAAATGGGATGACCATTTGTTATCGTTTTGTAATGTCGAATAGCTATTTGAAGAATAGCTTTGGCAAGCCGCAGATGATGGAATTTGTCCGCTGTTAAAGTGATTTCGTTATTACTTTCGTAGATAACTAAAGCGAATAATAGTAGAGTAGAGATGAGTTTTCTTCATTTTTGTGTTGACGGACAGACGGACAAAATTTAGTGGCAGATGTCTAGTATTTATCACCTCCGAGGACCAAATTACGAACGTCGCGATAAGCGCATCAGCCTTGCACACTTCGTACGGGTCTAATCAACATAATAATTCACCTCGCTAATGTATGTAACGAAAAGTTGGTAAAATTGACAAAATTGAAATGGACAGAATTTGTGCTTAACGACAACAACTAAAAAATTGATTAATTTTGACATTATTTCAGTGATTGATTTTCCACAGTTATTTAATGCGATCCTCATGCATGCACAACATGTATATTTAACTTGATTTCTATTTGATTGGCGAATTGGATTTGCGTGTCAATATTTAAATTTATAAAAGTGGATTATGGATAACACTGAAACAAATCAAACAAACAAATCAAAACGCACGGAAAAAAGTTTTGGTAGCTTGGGCAAAGCCAAATGAAAAGCGGTGACTTTCTTCTAATACATGATTTATTATCATTCATGTGTGGAACACGAAAATTTCTTTGCTTAGCGAGCGAAAGCTTCACAAGAAAAACCGATAAAAATTGCAAAGTATTTCGAAGCAACCAAAAAAATTTGTTTCGAACTTTTAGCTGATATAACGTTACCTCCGTTCAAAATTATTGAAAAAATCGAGAAGTTAGACTACTTGTGGAGCTCGTGGTTTTGTTCAGCTGAGAATAATTGTTAAAGTTAAGAATTCCTTTGCGAGTTTTTACGCGTAATTTTGTGCTTTGATTGTCGTTAGGGAATTGGGAAGGTGAATATTTGAAGAAGGTCGCTAGATTTGAAAGCTCACAAATCTTTTGAGGCTGTTGGAGGTTCTCTTGTGTGATTGTCTTTACGATCTATTTTTGGTTGCAGGAAGAGATTCTTTTTGCAACAACAGTTACGACAACAGTTTTCTTTTCACTACTTCTGAGTGGCGATAATAGTTTTTATGCAACTTGTTGCGAATAGGAATTTCATATATACTTTTTGTCACCCCCCAAGTACTTTTTGCTACGCTCGTATCATGCTTCCCCTCCAAATTATTTTTAAAAAAAACTACTTCCTATTCTGATTGGACCGACCGCACTTTGGATCATCAAAACCGATTGAAAATGAGTCGAGATATCGAAAATTTCCATACAAAAATGACAAAAATATGGTTGAAAATAATCAAAATTTTATTCCTGTGTTGTGTGTCCACGATGTATCTATCTATCTATGTATCTATCTACTTTTTTTTCTCCAGAACCGCCCGGGCGATTTCCTTAAAATTTTTATGGAAGTTCAATTTCGGTCCCAAATGGAAAATTCAGCCGGTGGCTCCCCCTAAAAAAATCTTGGTACTGAGTTATTGCCCTTCAAAGTTTCCATACAACCCCCATATATAAAAATCCACCGACGCGCGACGGGAGCATTTCTTCGGCTACATATCGGGCTGTAGTGGTCAGATCGCGGTGAATGGGTTATCAAATGAAAGGTATCGATCTCACGAAGCCAACGGAAAAGGTCTTATGGAAACCGGTTGGGGGCTGGCGCAGAGCGACTATGAGAAAAAAATTTTTTTTGAAGTGACCGAAAATGATGTGTAAATGTGTGATGATGGAAAGTGCGTAGGATGATGTGGGAAGTGTGTGGGACGATGTGAGAAGTGTGTGGGACGATGTGAGAAGTGTGTGGGATGACGTGATAAGTGTGTGGGATGATGTGGGAAGTGTGTGGAATGAAGTGGAACGTATGTGGAATGAAGCGAAAAATGTGTAGAATGAAGTAGGAAGTGTGTCTGATTATGTGGGAAGTGTGTGGAATGATGTGCGAAGTGTGCGGAATGATGTGGGAAGTGTGTTGGAAAAATTTTTTTTGGAGAAATATTTTTTCTGAGAAAAATTTTTTTTGGAGAAAATTTTTTAAGGAAAAATTTTTTTGGAGAAAATTTTTTTTTGGAGAAAAACTATTTTCGAAGAAAAGTTTTTTTGTGAGAAAATGTTTTTTGGAGAAAAACTTTTTTTCTGAGAAAAATTTTTTTCGAAGACATTTTTTTTCCAGCGGATCCACCAGCGGAATAATTTTTCAGCACTTTCTGTTTTTACACGCAAAAATTTAAATTTACCTTAAACAATCTACGCAATAAGGAACAAAAGTCAAATTTTTGCAGCGCAAAAACTGAAAGTGCAGAAAAATTATTTCGTCGTTGGGTCCGGCATTTGTGACGCAATTTTTTTAACACAACGTAATTTTGTTTTAAAAAAAGCGCTCTAATTTTTTCAGGAAATCAAAACTTTGAACACAAGGTTCCACTCAAACAAACTTCTGCGTATTATCAGCGATAGCGTCACTTCAAGCGTTATAATTAATTTTGGAAGCAGACTTACGGACTGCGTCACATTCTACCTTCAAAGAGGCTTTTGTTGTGATGATAAAATCACATCTCTCGACAAAAATTTTTCTTTTCGCAACTTGTTGCATAAATTACTATTTTCGAGTGGCGAAATATTTATTTTTGTCACTAGTTTCGAAATCGCTTGCTATAAAAAACAACTCAGTCAGGACACCAAATTCTGTTTATAGTACTCCGGTTTCCCTCTCAAATAGGGGGTGTGTTTGGGGGGTAGCCGGAGTACTATGAACAAAAACTTTGACCAATTTGGAGTTATTGACTTTGTGAATTTTATAGCAAGCGTGACGTCATTTATCCATGGCCCCAAAAAAGTTGTATGAAACACGTTCCAAAAACAAGGTGTTGTCAAATTGACAAAAACACCTCCTTTTCGACACTTGTTGCATAAATTATTTTTCGTCACTAGTTGCAAAATATCCTCTACGCAACTACTGTCCAGCTAAAACACGAAGTTTCGAATGACGACGAGAACAATGTTCCCTTGAGCATATGAAATTGAAGTGGAGAAACCTAATAAAGTTAACAATGTACTTCCTCTTCGGAGGATCAAAAAAGTCCCATCACTTAAGGAATCGAAGGTTTTAGCTTTACATTCAACATCCACTATATCATATTTGTCTGTCTTACTTTACTAAATCAAAGTTTTGGGCTTTTTGCCAGTCCTTCAGAAAAAGCTAAGTAAAATTCTGACTTACCTGGAGATGTTCCATCAGTAGAATATCCCGTGGAGTATGCGCTCTCCGGTGAACTGAGTGTATGCATCATATGAGCCAATTGATGTGTACCCGGTGCGGATAAATGGCTTCCATTGTATCGATTCGTCCTCAACATGTTGCGATTCGTCTCACCACTACTCCGACGAATGTTACCGTGTACGGCCGAACCAATTGGCGGCACCAAATTCATTTTATTTTGACAAACGTATCCATCATTCAGCAAATTGTCGCTCATATTATTATTGATGCCATTGTGTTGATGAAAATGGTGCAACTGTCCGCCGTCGAAATTATTGTTGTTCACACAATTCATCACAATGCCATTGGAATTATCACAACGTTTCGTACCACCGTTCAATTGAATATTTGCATTACATCGATCATAATTACCGCTACCAATAGATGAAGGTGTTTCACTGCCATTTACCGAGCTGGAAAACGTTCTCGATTGTATTTTCCCATAAAGATGTTCCGCTTGTTCGTTCAGTTGTTTGCTATAAAAATTATTTCTATCGCTAATCGCATCTGCTTGGTATTCATCACGCCTTCCTGCTGATGTTATTCTATCATGTTCGAATTTATTTATTTTAGCCGTTGCATCGACACGGTTTTCTCCCCGCCCAGACAGACTTTTCGATGGGAATTGATTCTCCATGATTTGCTTGCCGCCGGCATTATTCGACATAATTTGATGTGATTGATCCATCAAAGAAATCCTATCGTAATGCGAGGTAGATGTTGAGCTCGATGATGTTGGATAGTTTGATGTTGACGTGTTGTTTTGGCGAAGATGATGGATTCTCGATTGTCTGATGTCTGATGAATCGTTATAGTTCGTTTCAATCGTTTGAGAATATTGATTAGGGCCAGCACTTTTAGAATATTGTTGATAGTTGGGGTGCAGATGATTATTGGTGCTGGTGCAGCTGTTATTCTTTTCCAGTGTGTAGGAACTTTTATGTAGCAATTTCTTTGGGGATGATGAACTTACGGTATGTCTAAATGGATATTCGTCTGACTGTAGTTTAGAAGACAGATCGTCTTGAGGAGATTGCCAACCTGCTCGGCTTGTTTTCTGTAAATTAAAAATGACAATTTTAATTAAGTTACTGAAGAAGAAGGAAGAAAAAATGATCAAAAATGACACACCAAATTGTATAAGAAACAAATTGCGAAAGAGAGAAAAAAACTCTATGCAAAATTGTTTTGTCTCTTTCACAATTAGTTTCTTATGCAAATTGTGGCAGTACATTCCCTGAGTGAAGTTTAATTCTGTGAAAGTCTTAGAATTCATCATTTTCAGCCCTAGGGCAGATAATGAAATTTTTAAAGAGAGAAAACTGAAATGAGAGAAAAAATGTATTTACAACGACGACTGAGACTAAATACACAATTCAATTGAGTTTTGTCTTCATTCATTCTAGCTTCAAAATTTTGTATAGTTTTCGGTTGAATTTTAAATATTCGAAAAACATCGAAATCCCCAATATTTTGAACTTGCTCGCATTACCATCTTGTATACCGTTATGTTTGAAATTTTATTTCCCTATAATATCATGGGAGTCACACTCTTTTGTTTTAAACCCAGTGAGTGGCGTGACAGTCTTTTGTCTGATATTTGCAAGTAATACTCAACGAGGAGTTAGCTGCAGTTACGACCGAAGCTAACTTCGTTTTTAAACTTTTCAATGAAGTCAGCTGATTTTGGTAAATTTATGAATAAAATCAGCTAATTTTTTTGCAATGAAGTTAGCTTCGACCGCAACTGGAGCTAACTTTACGTTAGGCTCTTGCGGCTTTTCGGCTATGTAGAAACTCTTTCGGGAGGAACTGGGGTCTGAAGTCGAAGGGCATTCTGTGGTTGTACGAGGATGTGGTTAGGCCCATGCTTAGCCACGGCTGTGTGGTATGGTGGCCTAGGCTCGAGGTTGAATGTGCGCGTAAGTTGCTATGTGAAATTCAGATTCTAGTTTGCCTTTGAATTACTGGTGTTATGAAAACAACAGCAACCGCTGCCATGGGAGCGCTACTGGCTCTGCCGCCGTTAGAGGTGGTAATCAGAGCTAGAGCTTTTACTGCCGCAGACAGGCTGGTGCAATACGGTATATAGATCTTAATTTTTGAAGCGGCCACGAGAAAATTATCAGAATGATCTCTGACCCGATTTTTGGCATGCCAAGAGACGAGGTGGCGCCAAGAATCGACTTCACAAGGTGATTCGGCGTAAGGATTCCGAGTAGGCAAGAGGGGCTAGATGGCTGGCCTACCCGGTAGACTGCGTGGTAGAATTTACAGATGGATCGAAGACATCTGTAGGAGCAGGTGCTGGGGTTTACGCCTTGAACTCGGTGTAAGGAAATCAGTTTCATCTGGGATTCTTTGCGAGTGTCCTTCAAGCAGAAGTTTTCGCAGTGCTCGTAGGAGCTCGCGAAGCACTGTCGGAGGGCGAGCAAGGAAAGCAGATTCTCATATGTTTAGACAGTAAGGAGATGATCAGAGCACTGGTTTCACCAGTTACCCTTTTCAAGCTTGTGAAAGAGTGTAAGGATTTCTTGAACTCGATAGGTCAGAATATTCAGATCACTCTGGTCTGGGTACCCGGACACTCGGGAGAGGAAGAAAATGAGAGGGCGGAGGAGCTAGCCAAGGCGGGTGCTATGGCTCTCGAGAACGGCCCAGAACCGTATCTGCCGATTGCTCGATCAATCTGTTTGAATGCACTGATGCAAAGGCATGCGGAGTACTGGAATAGGTACGAAGGAGGCGTTCATACAAAGCGCTTCTTCCAGAAACCCAATTTGGAATGGGCCAAAGGTCTGGTAGAGATGGGCAGGAATCGCATAAGGGGGGTGGTCGGAGCGATTACTGGACACTGCGGGCTAAACGGGCACATGAAAAAGATGAGGCTTTCGGCAACTTCCAGATGTGCGCGCGGATTGGAAGAACAAACGGGTATTCACGTGATATGGGAATGCTCCAAGTTCTTTCAACTGAGACGCAGGCTGATGGGAGGCTACGTCGTGCAACCATTAGATGTTGTCCAGCTTGGACCTGGTATTTTGGACGGGTTCTTGGAGTCAACAGGAAGGTTGATGTCAAGACTGTCACTGTCACACCTCATAAGAGCACGTCCAAAAATGTGACCTGTCAAATTTGCGATGTTTTTTAGAACAGAATCTTGCGTTAATAACAAATCATTCAAAATTATAGCTCATGTGTGAGAGGATGACTCTTACGCAAATAGTAGATAAATCAGAATTCAAAAATTTTTAGTAGGAAGGCACAAATTTGCTCTGAAATAACATTGCAAATGAACTTGGAATTAGATGACTTTTCAGAGCAACTTTCGACCTCCATACTCGAACTTTTTGAATTCTGATTCATCAATTATTCGTATAGAGTCTTCTTCTCGCAGTGCATGAGCTATATCTTTGAATAATTTGTTATTTACGCAGGATTCTAGAAAACATCGCAAATTTGACAGTTCACATTTTTGCAACGTGCTCATAAGGGAGATTTTAACGTGTCTCCGGGACCGCTGTCAAACATGAAAATTAGAATAATTGAGAGAAGACGGAATAGTTTCAATTTCTCTTCTCTCTTTTTGGAATGACGTTGGTATTTCTCTTTTCTTTCTATCAATACTACTGTCAATGTAGCCGAGAAAGATATAGTTTAAATGGTCCGAAATTGCTCCCTGAAACCCTCTTTTGAAAAAGTAAAAAACAAATTTTAGAAGAACATTGAATTTTCTTTGGAATGACGAAGGTCGAGGCAGACTGCCTTCCACACAACGGTGCACAACTGTCGTATCACATCGCATAGCATAAGATTTGCACAAAACCTCAACCCAACGAAGTTCTTTTTATGTTTTTACATGTTTCTGCTCGGTAAATGCGTCATTACATCGTCGTAAGCGACTCGGAAAACACATTTACCGAGCATCACATGTAATAATATTTTATTGCCATTTGAGGAGAACAATCCGCCGATATTTCTCCTCAAATGGCAATTTAATACTTCATTACATAAGCGAAAAAGAGAAAACAAACATAGGAGAATGACAAATGTCATTGTCACGATTAATAATTTTTAAGGGGAAACACTGCCTTCGGCTCGAGCCGCCATGCCCACACGTCAAAATAACAATTTTAGCAAGAGGTGCACACAATATTTTATCTACCGAGAACAGATATATCGAGAATATGAAAATGAAAATAAAAGATAAATGCGACATTACTGTTAAACATTGTTCAAGGTAGATAAAATATTTTTTACAGTAAATTTTACGACATCCGATAGAAAAACCTAATAAATAGCCGGCAAAGTTTATGAATCATAGTCTTTTCATATGATTGTGCTTTCTTGATACATCATCAATAAAACGTTAACAAGAACGAAACGAAATGCCTCTGGAAACTCTCCAATGACTGGACGTGGTGGGGTGTCCAGACAGTACCAGCGAATTCAATATGCGAACGAACTACGGCTGAGAAAAGTATCTTTGCAGCGCTGACGTTGAATCGTCCGTAGCAATGGCGCTTTACAAATGAAAGCATCGAATTAGCTTTCTTTGAAGTAAGCCCATAATGGTAATTGAAATAGTTTTTGTCTTCATATGTAACTCCGATGTCATTAACACTATAAACTCGGTTGAGCAATTGACCATTCACTTGGTTCTCAGCCAAAATAAGTGAACGCTTCCGGGATAAAGATATTCATTTGCATTTACCAGACATTCAATTCGAAGCTATTATCGGAACTTGTCTATTGATTCTTGCATTGAGAGCGTATCGGGCACGTTCTACGTAAAAATTGAATTTATGAATGAGTGTGAACTGGGAACGGCCTCTCCTGGTTAAGTCGTTCAATTGACAGGATTGCGTTGTATGAAGAAGTTGTATGATAAAACATTTATTGAAACTTTCTTCCTGCATCGCCACGTGCGTCTGAGCGCTCTTAAGCCGGAGAAACGCCGTTCCCAGTTCAGATACAAAATATGACGCATAGAATGTGCCATCGTCAATTGATGAAATGCTATTATGAACAACTTTTCTATTATCAGCAAAGTTGACGTCTTTAGTAGGATGAGTAGCGCAATCGGAGTCATTGAAGAAAACCACAAAAAATAGAGCAGCCAATACGGAGTCTTGACCTATTCCAGATAGAATGTCTATCAAATCTGATTTGCTGGAATTTATTTTTACCATCTGCCCTGCATTGGAAGAAAGAGTGGAACCAAAGAAGCCAACTGCATTATTAATAGAATACAGCGGGTAACGTCGAAGGCTTTGTGTATTTCAGCAAGAAACACGTCGGTTTGCATGTCGTTGTTGAAAGATTCATGAACCAGGACTGATATTTCCATCAAGTTGGATTCTACTTTCCTGGCAGGAAAAAATTCATGCTGACTGGGTGATGAATGAGGATAGATGTTGTACTTAAGCTGCTCGAAAAATATAATTTGAAACACTTTTGCAAAGTTTGGTGACACATAGAAATAACATTTTTTATAACAAAGGAAAAAATTCCCTAAATTTACGGCAAATTGCCTGTAAAAATGAAAATTTTACGGTTTTACGGATTTTTTTCACGGCACCGTAATCACATTCCCTACTTATACATACATACATCATGTTAATAATAATAACCCCAATGGCACTGATTAGTCGGGATCAGCACTGTAAAGTGTCTGGTTCGACTGCCGGGGTGTTACACTGAGTAAGTGCCAGCTAGTGTGGATTATCCACACTAGGGACAACATGCTTAACGTGTAATCCGAACCACGCCTTCTACTACCCATTTATGAAGCTTGGGTGAGCTTAGGAAAGTTACTTTCATGATAAGCGGTGAAGAAAAATCCTATACAGAATTTTTCCACACCGGGATTTGAACCCGGGTATTCTTGATGGAAAGCCAATACATAACCACTGAGATAACCCGTTCCTGTTCATGTTGCATGCTACATAATTCATTAATTCGGAAACAATTCTGTGAACTTGCAAACTTGAGGGGGACTCCGGAAAGTCATGGTACGGTGCAAAAAAATCATCCGGGAATCATCAAAAAATCACAAAAATCATCGAAAATCATTAAAAATCACAAAAACCATTGAAAATCTCCAAAAATCATTGGAAATCATTAAAAATCTATGATTTTTATCATTTATATGACTTCGAAAACCACCAAAAATTAAATCATGGTACACTCATTTTGGGAGTCGTTTCCCCCTTGCGCAAAATCACTCGTTAATTTTGAGCAACTCGCTTTGCAAACTGTTATTTTGACTCGTGTAGCTGCATACCTTGCTTTCTGCTCATACATACAAACGCTAGAGCTAGACTCGTCAAAACAAAAGTTTCTAAAGCTTTTTTTCTCGAGGGGGAAACGACTCCCCCAAATGTACCATGATTTAATTTCCGGATGATTTTTGCTGGTTTTTGATTTAATGATTTTTGGTGATTTTTGAAATTATATATATTGTGAAAAACAGAGATTTTTAATGATTTCCAATAATTTTTGGAAGATTTTCAATGATTTTTGATGATTTTCCCGGATGATTTCTGATTTTTTTTGCACCTTACCATAATTTTCCTAAGTCATTTCCTCCACACTTATTACTCAAAAAAACACTCGTGAGTTTGGCTCTTATCACAAAATTGTGTCCTCATGTAATGAAATGCTTTCACAGGTCCAATGTAATGTACTCGTACTAGTGCTAAAGTTCTTCCGAGTGTTTGTTTTGACTCGCAAGATTACAGCATTCCCCTTCGGCTCAAGCAAACATACTTCGACTCAAAACAACAAGTTTGGAAGCACATACGACGTAGTTGAGGTGAGTTCACACCTTTTACGTAATGTGATTCATATGTGCTGAAATGAAGGACAGCTAAAGAAGCTCAAATTCTTAATAATCTTAAATCTCTATAATACGACCTTCTGACCTCCATTTAATTTACGGGCGTAAGACAACACCTTCACGGCAAACACAGGCTAACTTAAAATAATTCTCCGACGTTTGCTCAATCGTGGTCTGAACTAAACGTGGTGATATACAAGAAAGAGGTTTTATGGTGCCGGAAAATCACTTGAAACCCATTTTGACCACTTTTTTCGAGTTAAATCCTTTCGTAATTTGTAATCCTTAACTTAATTGTAGACATAAGATCACTGAATGAAAATGTTGAATAATAAACTTTTGTCTGAGATTCAAATCGTAAAAGCTTTTTATATAGTATGCACATTAAAATGCACAATAATGTAAATGTGAAAAATATAGACAAATATAAACCTGTAACAGAAGCCTATAAAGCTGTAAGCAATTCTTAAAAACATTGTTACAAAATTCAGAACTAAACTTTGGTGACAAAACCGCAGGCAAGTTTGCATCAGTTATCATTCTGCAAAACGTTTTCGTTTTCTCTTTTCCCTTATACTTCTTGCCACAACGGAACCATTGACATTACTTACTCAGTCAACCGTATTTTGAGTTTTACATGAGGACTTTTGCCTAAATCAGTAAACCAAAAATGTTAAAACAATGCAATCGAGTAAATTCGCTGTATCAGCACAAAAAATACGACATTCACATTAACTGAAACATTTTTTTGGGGTAGATAGTTCATTCTACATAAAAGCCATTCATTTTTAAGTAAAGATTTTCACATAAAAACAACCGCAGCATAACACCCAATGCAAAGTTCAAATAGACTAACGAGACACGTTGTAACATTGTTGCAAAACTTTATGTAACTCCACACGAATAAATTTGTATGTGGGATCCATAAACAGAGTATTTTATGTTAAATATTTACATCCGATGAATGCTTAAAACTACTAAAAAAATTTGAATACGTTGGAATTGAAAAGGTTTTTCTGTATGAGATTGATGAACGGAACTCAGTTCCACAAAAATATTTTTTTTAAATGAAAATCCGTAAATGAATTTCTAGTCCAGTGGTTCAGCGTCATGCTGAAAACATTTTTAAACAATTTGTTTCTGCTGATCACACAAGAAGCTACAGAGAGTTAAGTAGATTAGTAGCTAAATAGATCTTTTGGCAAGTACTATTATTATTTTTTTTTATTATTATTATACATTTATTGTCAAACGGTTTCACAAAGAACAGAATTTACAAAATTTTGTTTAAAAAAAATTTATGAAACTATGCTGACAAGTAATAAACTTAAGTATGTACATTGAAAATCATGAGGGAAACAAGCAACGCGGAAGTGGCAACAACCCAGTCGACCCGTCGGAGTCACTACCACACTCTGCTTCATATGACTTTTTCCATTAATTAATCGGAAAGACGACTGAAATGAAACGGCAAAAACGACCAGTCGTACGGCCTATGCAACCATCGTCAGTGACAAATTGATGATTTTACCCTGGAACGAAAGTTTTGGCGAGTAAGGCTGTTTTCATAGATATTAGTAAAACTTTCGAAATCTCTACAAATAGCGGCTATAGGCTCATTAAAACCGTAATCGGTTCTATGAGGAGGAGGCCGAAACATGCTCACGGCACGCATTCCATATGAATGGACTGGCACGTGACGATAAGATTCAAATTTGGCACATAGGTCAGGTGCATTAATCACTCCCTTTATCACGTCATAAATGAAGAACATCCGGCTAACCTTACGCCTGTCAGAGAGACGATCTAAGCCTAAGACCTTACGTCTTTCGTCGTACGGCGGGAGCTCGAAACGCGAATTCCTTTTAACAGTCCGCCGGAGCGCAAACAAAACAAATTTCTTCTGGATCGACTCGATGTCGTCGCTAAGCGATGCTGACGATGGACTCCATACTACTGAAGCATATTCTAAATGGGATCTGACATGGGCGTTATACAGAATTGACAGGCAACGCAAATCAACGAAATCAGCACAAATCCTCTTGAGAAACCCAAGCATAGAATAAGCTTTCGCTATCTTCTTGTCAACATGGGCTTTGAGGTTCAGTTGAGTATCCATAACGACACCAAGATCTGAGATCTCCATAACTCTCTCCAAGTCGACACCACCAATAGAATAGGCAAAAACAGTCGGGTTCCTCACGCGATAAAAGGACATCGCTTTACACTTAGCGACATTGACTGACATGAAATTCTTTTGACACCACTCGGAAAAAGCGTCAATATCATGTTGAAGGTCTAGTGCGTCAGATACGCTGCTGATGGTGTGGAAGATCTTTAAGTCATCAGCAAACATGCTACATCTGGCCTTTTTGAAAACACTAGCCACGTCGTTAAAATATAGAACAAACAGCAAAGGACCAAGGTGACTTCCTTGGGAAAGTCCGGATGACACGACAAATGAACTTGACCTATAGTCAAGAACTTTCACGTACTGCTCTCTGCCCAATAAATAGGACCCGATCCAATCAACCATACACTGTTGAAACCCAAGTTCATAGAGCTTTTTCAACAGACAACTGTGACGAACCTGGTCGAAAGCCTTTCGAATGTCGGTGTATATCGAGTCTACCTGAGATCTGGACTCGATCACGTTCAGGGTGTGGTTAACAAATTCCATCAGGTTCGTTGAAGTAGAACGCCCTTTCAAGAAACCATGTTGCTTCCGGGAAAATTTCCCATGCAGCATTTTACTCAATCGATTGCAGACTAGTAGTTCGAAAATTTTACTAAGAGTCGGCAAAATCGCTATTCCCCTGTAGTTTCCAATGTCATTTCTGGAACCGGACTTGTGGATCGGCGTCAGATAAGATATTTTCCATCGACTCGGAAACGATCGATTACTCAATGATAAGTTAAAGATATGATGCAGCGGCGCAAGCAAAGATTCAGCACATTCTTTCACCAAGAGCGGAGATATGTCATCAGGTCCATTACCTAGGCTTACATCGACTTCCTTTAGTGCTTTCAGCACTTCGATCTCAGAAAGTACAAAGCTACGGATGTCTGCCAACTTCTTCACTCCAAACGCTGAGCTCGGGCTGACGTCTTCAACTTACACTGACTGGAAGAAGTCACCAAACAAACTGCAGATTTTCTCTGGGGTAGTAGCTTTCTCCTCCTTCAGATACATCGAGGCTGGATAGCCTTTCGTCTTCTTTTTTGATGCAACGTACTTCCAAAAGTTACGTGGATTGCAAG
>CM055404.1:134451546-134596606 GCA_029228625.1 Pseudolycoriella hygida
AAGCATCTACTCAGGGCGCAAGGCTGCGGTAAGGATAGATGGTGAAATTAGTGAGGCTTTCGAAGTTAATGAGGGAGTTCGTCAGGGTTGTTGTCTCTCCCCTCTTCTGTTCATAATTTTTATGGACAAGATTATCAGGCAAGCGAATTTGCAAGGGAATGTGAAGGTGGGGGAAGTAATCATGAAACTCCTGGCCTATGCGGATGACTTAACTCTATTAGCAGATAATGCCAAGGATTTGCAGGAGAATTTAGACTGCCTGAATGCTGCATGTGAGGAATACGGCATGAAAATAAGTGTCAGTAAAACTAAAGTTATGCATATTGGCAAATCCCGGAAGGATGTAGTTTGCAGTGTAAATGGGGAGCAGTTGGAACAGGTCTCTGAGTTTAAATATTTAGGAGCCATTTTTTCGGAGAATGGCAAGTTAGTTAGGGAATTTGAAGAAAGGAGAAGAATGGGAAATGCAGTGGCCAGTCAGTTGAGGTCGTATGTGTTCAACAAAAAGGCGTTAAGTAGTGGCACAAAGCTAGCTATTCACAGGTCAATCTTCAGACCAACGATTTTATACGGTAGTGAAAGTTGGGTGGACTGCGGATACCTTGTGCATGACCTGGAGGTTTCTGATATGAGGGTTCTTAGGAGCATAGCAAGAGGAAATCGGAGGGAACAGTGGGACAATCATATTAGGAACGACGACATCAGGGAAAACTTAGGGGTTACATCAGTGGAAGAGGCGGCAAGGATTAGTCGTCTGCGGTGGTACGGGCACGTTCAGAGGATGGGTAATAGCAGGCTACCAAAGACGATATTGGATGCTCAAGTCCCGGGTGTGCGTCCCAGGGGTCGGCCAAGGAGAAGGTTTATAGACTCAATTAAATCCGATTTAGAAGTTAGGGGACTTTCTCTAGGCGAACAAACCATCTCCTTGGCACAGGATAGGGGAGTATGGAGAAGGGTGGTCCATGATCAGTAGTAAAGACCTCACACCGAAAGGTACAAACGGTCTATAAAGTGTGATGATGATGATGATGATGATAGATTAGTACACTGTGTTATTGAGCAACCTTCGTTACGAGGGCAGTACCTTTATTTTATTTTAAATAAATGTTTTCTTCTCTTTTCGTGCATTCGGTTGTACTGAATAATTCAAAAATTGCTTGTAATACCGACAAATCAGGTTTTCAGATCGGAGAAGAGAAGAGCAGGTTCAAACATTTGAAATGAACCGCATATTATTCCAGCTAAATTCCCATATACGGTTAAGTGTTAGCAGGATTTATCACTGATGAAAGTTTTTGCGGACATATTTCACACCGCGGGACCACTACGGCATCATATCATGTTTAGTTAGTTAGTTAATAATTATTAGTTTGAAGTTTTAGTTTGATTTCGCTTCTCTATTGTTCATTTATTTAACATTTATGTTTCAATAAAGGAAGAATCGGCGGGGGTGGTACAAAGGGTCCCAGATCCAGGTGCCTATACCCCAAAAATTCTAATCTAATCTAATCTAATCTACCGGCTTTGAGGTGTTGATTTATGGTTGCTCTTGTACCTTGCCGTGCTGTTAGTTTCCCTGTACTATCCGAATACAGGATGTAATCTGTTTATTTACTTTATTCATTTTTTGGATCGATCTTACGCTTGATCCGGAAAGCCGACATGAGGCCCACTTGAGCCCTAAGCACAGGCAAAAATTCTTCCACAAATTGTCGGTCATGCCCAGATCTTTCAAACAAAAAAAAATTTGAAAATCGGTAAAGATTTACTCGAGTTATGTACAAAAAACACATAGAGCCCTAGCAGAGACTCGTTTTTAGTGCCCTAGCTAAGTCCAAGGACTTAAATTAAAAAAAGTTTCTTCCATAAATTGTCGGCCATGCCCAGACAAAAAAAAAAGTTTTTGAAAATCGGAAAAGATTTACTCGAGTTATGTGCAAAAGACCAAAAACCTCTTAAACGGCCCTAGCTCGGCGGCCCAGATTCAATACCATAAAATATTTTTTGACTACCTTTCAGGAAAAAAAAAGTTTTTGAAAATCGGTCAAGATTTACTCAAGTTATCGTGTTGACGGACAGACAGACCGACAGACCGACAGACAGTCTAATGTGAACGCAATATTTACTTAAATACGTTCCAGTCTTTTCGTAACATCAACTCTGTTTGCCACATCTATTCTGATACGTGCGGGTGCCTTCTATGTTTTTTCTAAAGAATTCCTAGCAATATGTCCTGGTTTACGACAATTGTAGCATATGAAATATTTCATTTCATCAAATCATTAGGCTAAGCCCCCTGATGATATATCAAAAATGAAATTAAAAATCGATCGGTAAAATTTTGAGAAAATTGATAAAAACTGCTTTTCTCCATACATTTTCAAAATTTTCTTGAAAGTGATGAATAAAAATTGTGGCGTTCAAGCAAGTTTTTATTTTTTATCGATAAATTACATAATACTAAGTGAAAAATTGTTCTACCGCACCCGTCGTAGAAAACTCTTTCAATCCTTTCATCTCTGCCTCTGTCATTTCCATGTTTAAAGCAATCTCTGTTGCTTTCTCAAAATCCAATTTGTCTTCATTTAACAATTTATTCTGAATTTTCTCCGCTTTGAGCCCACATACGAAAATGTCTCGCAAAGCATCCTTTAGAAATTCCCCGAATTCACATTCACGAGCCAATTTCTTTAATGCTACCACAAATTCATTAATTGATTCTTCTGGACCTTGTATTCGCTTATAAAATTTAAATCTTTCCGTAATAATATTTCTATATTTATAATTTTTCTTCAAAATTTTTTTTTAACTCTTCGTACTTTACATCACTTAACGCCTTTGGAGTTACTAAACTTTTAGCAATTTCATATAAATCACCTCCTCCCATAGAAATCACATAATCCACTTCTCCTTTAACTTTATTTATTTTCAAAACTATTTCTACGCGCTCGAAATTTTCTCCAGCAACAAATGTTTCTATATTGTTCGCTCCGAAAAAGTTTTTTTCCGCCATTTTCTGTTCTTCAAAACTCTCACTATGTTCGTCTGAATCACTTGATGAACTATTGTTCATACTCTTTCACTCTGACTCTATGACGTCACTACCGTTCCAATAATATCCATGTGGTTCAGCGTCAACCCGATTTTTTCTTTTATTCACACAGTTATTTTTTTTTTTACATAGGTCACCCAGATCTTATTTGTACATAACTTATTTATGTTCACTTTTTATTAATTTATTTCAATTCCACCACAAGTTTTCTTCCAATTAATTTTATTTGATCAACCTCAACCTTTTTTTATCGCGTTTTATTCGTTTCAATCCTCGTCGCCATTGTTATGTCTCAAATACATCACATGCTCACAGGTTAAAGGTTTAGAAACGACTGATTTATTATCTCTCTTCTCTCATACATTACATTCCCCAAAACCCTGAACCACGTGTTTGCTTAAATTTAATTTTCTACAACTTCGCCTTTGGAACTAACTTTCTAACTCTAACAGTTCTGGAGATCCGGGTCATATACCAGGATTGAGCCACATTTCCCCAAAACCCTCAAAAACGTGTACGCTTAAATTTAATTCTCTACAACTTTGCCGTTGGCAGTAAATCTCCATATTGCATAGTTAAGGAAGTATAGACGAAGAATAACCAAAGACCCGTACGTATCAGAATCTCAATCAGAATAGATGTGCCTAACAAAATAGATGTGGTAAAGTGACTCGAACGTACCTAAATATACAAATAAGCAAACAATCCAACGTTTTCTGTTCTTTTATAACTGTAAGAATTTCAAAGATCCATAGAAATTACCCAAGGTAATTGTCAAATGCCCTACCGAAGTACGTCTCAGGCCATTCAAATCAAACACGTGTTCGCTTAAATATAATTCTCTACAACTTCGCCTTTGGAACCAGCTTTCTAACTCTTATACTTCTGGGGTTCTGGGTCATCCTGCCCAATTATGGAAGTGGCCATATACCAGGATTGTGCCACATTTTCCCAAAACCCTGAAAAACTTTTTCGCTTAAATTTAATTTTCTACAACTTCGTCTTTGGAACTAACTTTTTAACTCTCACAATTCTGGAGATCCGGGTCATCCTGCCCAATTATAGAAGTGGCCATATACCAGGATTGTGCCACATTTCCCCAAAACTCTGAAATACGTGTTCGATAACATTTAATTCTCTACAACTTTGCCTTTGGAAGCAACTTTCTATCTGTCATAGTTCTTGATATATGAATCATTCCTGCCAATTCTAGAAGTGGCTAAATCTCGAGATTTGGACGTTTCTGGGGAAAACCTTGAAACGCGTGTTCGCTAAAATTTAATTATCTACAACTTTGCCATTGGAAGCAACTTTCCATCTGTCATAGTTCTTGAGATATGACTCATCCCTACCAATTCTAGAAGTGGCTAAATCTCGGGATTGGGACGTTTCTGGGGAAAAACTTGAAACGCGTGTTCGCTAATTATCTACAACTTTGGCATTGGAAGCAACTTTCCATCTGTCATAGTTCTTGAGATATGACTCATCCCTACCAATTCTAGAAATGACTAAATTTCGGAATTGGGAGGTTTCTGGGGAAAACTCTGAAACACGTGTTTGCTAAAATTTATTTCTCTACAACTTTGCCTTTGAAAGCAACTTCCTATCTATCATAGTTCTTGATATATGAATAATCCCTTCCAATTCTAGAAGTGGCTAAATCTCGGGATTGGGACGTTTCTGGGGAAAACCCTGAAACACGTGTTTGCTAAAATTTAGCTCTCTACAGCTTTGTCGCAGACGAAAAAAAAGTTCAGGGTGATCGGTGCAGCCGTTTCGAAAAAAAAGTGGAGACGGACAATTTTTTAAATATTGGATGTATGGGAGCCCTGAGTTTGTAGTAAACGTATAGGACCTTCGTACTTCGTACGGGTCCAATCATCTGATTTAATTTTCGCATACGATTCTCCGTTGCGACGAATGAGATTGAAAGCATTATTAATTGTGATCGAATAAATTTTGTTGCCGTTAGTGTTTCGACCACAGTAATCCACAGTTGGTTCTTAAAAACGCATGGAATAACTCGCTCGCTTTTGGTCTCGTTGCGTGAATATACTTCGGGCAGAAGCCCTCGTATCATTTCTTTTGTATAAAGTCTTCAGAGTGGTATGACACAGCTGATGCGTGTAAAAAAAAGGAAAAAGATCTCATGGAATAACGATAGGCATATTTTGAATGAACTGCATTGAGAACTTTCGAAATAAAAAAATACCATTTCCCCCTTGTAACTATATAATTCGGTAAGAATTTTACCGCGGTATGGTATTGTAGAAGGAAAAAGGGTTGATTTTAATTAAACACAAAAAGATGATATGATTATAATAGGGGCATCCATGGGAGTGTCACTTGCATGAAAATGCCCCACTACGTTGTTTTTCTTGTCGTTTCAGTTTCTATATATTTAATATACACTTTTCAATTGAACTCGTTGATAATTAATGAATTCATTCCAGAGTTTCTTAAGTTCATTCCGGAACGTTCGTTGTAACAATCGTTTTGTCAGTCGATTCGACCATACAACCAAGTCGACGTTCCAAATATTGTGACGAAACGATATAATGTTCTTCGGCAATAACTGTTCATTTTGTTATTCAAGTGACATACCCTGCGTCTAAAATAAATTAATTACACGGAATATTACAACACAAAATGTAATAAAGGGGAAGTATTTGATAAATTATTGAGTTTCTTCTCTTCATGATTATACAATTTCGTTTAAAATAAGTTTTAAATAAACCGGCTAATTATCTGTTGTTTTGAAAATTAGGAAAGTAGATATTTTCGTTTGACCCGATAAAGAATTACATTTTTGCGATTTTCACAAGTAATAGTATATTACAATTGAGGTCTTGTAAACAGCCGGTAACATAAGGGCGAAGTTTGCAATATCAAGCCGAAGGCGAGATTGTGTAATCGTCCTTGTGTTACAGGCTGTTTACATGACCTCCTTGTACTATGCTTTAACGTAGTAGCACTCGGTCGTTGAAACAAACAATTAAACATTAAACATTTTGAAAACAAAAAAAAATAACTCCTGAAATACAGCGTACACTATTTGAGTTCTTAGAGTAGGCTAAATATCGAATGAACTATCGTAGAACAATGTGCTGCGTTCATTTTGTTATTTCTTTGTCGATGCGATAATAACGGTAATACGCAAGGCATTAACGGTCTATATAGATCAGTGAGAAATGCTACGGCGTTATAAACTCTTTTTTCCAGAATTTTCGGTTAAAAATCCTAGTTTTTTTCACATTTTTTTTTGTGTTGCGTGCATTCCATCAAATACGTCTATTAATTTTTATACAGAAACTCTTATAAAAATGTAGTAAATAGACTTTCAATCGATATCGACCTACAAATTTTACAAATTGATCACATCATGTTTTCAAAGACTTATTTCTCGGAATATATTAGTCCGAATGAGAAACTAAGTACTTTACAGGAATCCTATGACCACGCACGACAGACTGGCATTATGTTTCACCAAAATCCTTTTGGGCAAAATTTAATTATTTTGTTTATGTTCTAAACAAAATCAACGACATATGAACTTTTTGAATCGAGTAGCCTTGTTATGCCCTTACAACTAAGTGTTTGATTTATAATCGTTGTTCGTTACATGAATCCGTGGGATAATGGTTAGCGTACAAGACTCAGCTGTGAATGTGCCACGTTCAAATCGCGGTATGGAGTTAGTTTTTTTCTTCATAAAAATAGGAAGAGTTCATTCTGGATGAACGGGACCATAATGGTTCATTACGTAGGTCGTATCATTACTGCCTAGCAGGTTTAATTGCATCTACATAGCAATGAACCTGCAGCGTATACTCAACGTACCGAGTGCGTACACGTTAAAATGCATTATTGCCTTTAATTATGATTGACAGTAAAAAACGTAAGAAACTTGGCAAAATTGATGTAGGCCGGACTTTGACGTACATTTCAGGTCTGAAATGACTTTTTCGTGAGGAGAGAATGGCCTAGGATGACCTAAAGCTCCAGAACTATGACAGTTAGAAAGTTGGTTCCAAGGGCGAAGTTGTTGAGAATCAAATTTAAGCGAACACGTGTTTCAGGGTTCCAGGAAAATATCGCCAATCCTGGTATATGGCCACTTCCAGAATTGGGCAGGATGACCTACTCCTCTAGAACTATGAGAATTCAGGGTTCAGGGTTCCGGAGAAATATGACCCAATCCTGGTATATGGCACTTCCAGAGTTGGGCAGGATGACCTAAAGCTACAGAACTATGAGAGTTAGAAAGTTGGTCCCAAAGGCGAAGTTCTAGAGTATAAAATTTAAACGAACACGTGTTTCAGAGTTCCGAGAAAATATCGCCCAACCGGGTTCCGGAGAAATATGACCTAATCCTGGTATATGGCCACTTCTAGAATTGTGTAGGATGACTTAAAGCTCCAGAGCTATGAGAGTTAGAAAGTTGGTTCCAAAAGCGCAGCTTTTTCATCCTACAACCCTCCCCCTCCAAATTATTAAAAAAACTACGTCGCAGCAGCTTTCCAACGAGCCCATTGTTCTCACTAGTAAAAACCCCCGCCCCTAAGAGCTATTATCATACATTTATTGTCAAACGGTTTCACAAAGAACAGAATTTACAAAATTTTGTTTAAAAAAAAATTTATGAAACTATGCTGACAGGTAATAAACTTAAGTATGTACATTGAAAATCATGCAGGAAACAAGCAACGCGGAAGTGGCAACAACCCAGTCGACCCGTCGGAGTCACTACCACACTCTGCTTCATATGACTTTTTCCATTAATTAATCGGAAAGACGACTGAAATGAAACGGCAAAAACGACCAGTCGTACGGCCTATGCAACCATCGTCAGTGACAAATTGATGATTTTACCGTGGAACGAAAGTTTTGGCGAGTAGGGCTGTTTTCATAGATATTAGTAAAACTTTCGAAATCTCTACAAATAGC
The DNA here is from genome assembly GCA_029228625.1 of Pseudolycoriella hygida. NCBI lineage: Eukaryota > Metazoa > Arthropoda > Insecta > Diptera > Sciaridae > Pseudolycoriella > Pseudolycoriella hygida. Next base: position 134,459,549 of record CM055404.1, read on the forward strand.
GGCTATAGGCTCATTAAAACCGTAATCGGTTCTATGAGGAGGAGGCCGAAACATGCTCACGGCACGCATTCCATATGAATGGACTGGCACGTGACGATAAGATTCAAATTTGGCACATAGGTCAGGTGCATTAATCACTCCCTTTATCACGTCATAAATGAAGAACATCCGGCTAACCTTACGCCTGTCAGAGAGACGATCTGTCTAAGACCTTACGTCTTTCGTCGTACGGCGGGAGCTCGAAACGCGAATTCCTTTTAACAGTCCGCCGGAGCGCAAACAAAACAAAATTCTTCTGGATCGACTCGATGTCGTCGCTAAGCGATGCTGACGATGGACTCCATACTACTGAAGCATATTCTAAATGGGATCTGACATGGGCGTTATACAGATTTGATAGGCAGCGCAAATCAACGAAATCAGCACAAATCCTCTTGAGAAACCCAAGCATAGAATAAGCTTTCGCTATCTTCTTGTCAACATGGGCTTTGAGGTTCAGTTGAGTATCCATAACGACACCAAGATCTGAGATCTCCATAACTCCCTCCAAGTCGACACCACCAATAGAATAGGCAAAAACAGTCGGGTTCCTCACGCGATAAAAGGACATCGCTTTACACTTAGCGACATTGACCGACATGAAATTCTTTTGACACCACTCGGAAAAAGCGTCAATATCATGTTGAAGGTCTAGTGCGTCAGATACGCTGCTGATGGTGTGGAAGATCTTTAAGTCATCAGCAAACATGCTACATCTGGCCTTTTTGAAAACACTAGCCACATCGTTAAAATATAGAACAAACAGCAAAGGACCAAGGTGACTTCCTTGGGGAAGTCCGGATGACACGACAAATGAACTTGACCTATAGTCAAGAACTTTCACGTACTGCTCTCTGCCCAATAAATAGGACCCGATCCAATCAGCCATACACTGTTGAAACCCAAGTTCATAGAGCTTTTTCAACAGACAACTGTGACGAACCTGGTCGAAAGCCTTTCGAATGTCGGTGTATATCGAGTCTACCTGAGATCTGGACTCGATCACGTTCAGGGTGTGGTTAACAAATTCCATCAGGTTCGTTGAGGTAGAACGCCCTTTCAAGAAACCATGTTGCTTCCGGGAAAGTTTCCCATGCAGCATTTTACTCAATCGATTGCAGACTAGTAGTTCGAAAATTTTACTAAGAGTCGGCAAAATCTCTATTCCCCTGTAGTTTCCAATGTCATTTCTGGAACCGGACTTGTGGATCGGCGTCAGATAAGATATTTTCCATCGACTCGGAAACGATCGATTACTCAATGATAAGTTAAAGATATGATGCAGCGGCGCAAGCAAAGATTCAGCACATTCTTTCACCAAGAGCGGAGATATGTCATCAGGTCCATTACCTAGGCTTACATCGACTTCCTTTAGTGCTTTCAGCACTTCGATCTCAGCCAACTTCTTCACTCCAAACGCTGAGCTCGGGCTGACGTCTTCAACATACACTGACTGGAAGAAGTCACTAAACAAACTGCAGATTTTCTCTGGGGTAGTAGCTTTCTCCTCCTTCAGATACATCGAGGCTGGATAGCCTTTCGTCTTCTTTTTTGATGCAACGTACTTCCAAAAGTTACGTGGATTGCAAGTTAAGTCATTCTGCAAGTCGCGCAGGTAACTTTCATAAGCTAATTTCTTTGACTCGAACTTCCTGTTCAGGGCGGAATATTTTATCTTCTCAGTAAGACTCGGCGGTTTTGACATCGATTTGTACGCACGACTCTTCCTATTTTTCAAGTTGATGATCGTACGCGTATACCATAGCGGGTGAGAGCTATGCTTTTTGGTCAAAACAGGCACGTAGCGTTCAAAGCCGTCGAGCAGTTTTTCATAAAGCAAATCAGTCGCAGCGTCGACAGATACGCATTCATCCAGTAACCGTTCCCAATCTATACCAGAGGAGAAACGGCTGAATCCCTTAAAATCGGTATTCTTAAAATCATAAAAATGGATGTCAGCAGCAGGTGGCAGTTCAACGTTGTCCATCAATTCATAAGTGAACTCGAGCGGTTCGTGGTAATTCCGATCGACTTTACTTAACGGGACACTCACCTTACGAAGCAACAAATTATCTGGGTCGCTCGAAAAAATCAGGTCTAAGAAATTACCTTGGATGTTCTTAATAAAATTGATCTGTGATAAGTCAACACCCAGCAATGAATAAATCAAATCGCGGTCGCCACTCGCGTGTATTTCAGACGGTAGCAGAGCGTTAGGGCGATCTAAATCGGCCGACCAATGGACATTTGACATATTAAAATCGCCTAATACGATGATCGAATCATTCATACCACAATGAATGAAATCGAAAAACGCACGGAGTGCAGCGCCATATCTCAGGTAAGTTTCGACATCAGAACCAGAGGGGACGTAAACACAAGCAAGGTACAACTTCTAGTTCGGGAAATTCAACTTGACAAAAACCATTTCAACATCATCAGTATCCGGAACCACAATTCTTTCACTTGATATAAAAGATCTGATGACTCCACGTCAAGGTCTGTATTTTTAGTCAAAACCTCATCTGAAAATTGTAAGTTTGCGAAGATGAAGGTGGATAGTATTTCAATGCGCGATAGTTTGTGTAGGAATCCAAATCCTTGAGTTCTAGAATATTTAACACGGAAGGTATCCTCGTTTTCACGGAATCGTTTCCTCGTCCAGCAAAATATTTTTATACAAACGCCAAAGACAACTTTCAAGTTTTTTGAAAAACGTTTCATTACGAGAATTTCCGTCATTTTAGGGGATTTTTCTGGCTTCTCTACACTTTTGCTTTGATTGAAATGAATAACAAGCGCAATGTTTAACAAAATTTTTCCTACATTTTTATCAACTTTTCGTCTTTATTGTCGTCCAACGTTCACTAACTCTAAGAGTTGCCATTAAGTTTGGTACAATAAGATCCAACGTTTATTGCTAGCTGTTTTTTCAATGCGCAACAATGAGAACAGATGTAACAGAAAGACTCGAACGTATTTAAATATAGAAATGAGCAAACAACTCAATGTTTTACGTTCTTTTATAACTATAAGAATTTCAAAGATCCATAGAAATTACCCAAGGTAATGTCAAAGTACGCCTTATGCCGAAGTACGTCTGAGACTATTGATTTTGATGGCCACGATGTTCTCCCCTGCAACATATCACAAAGAGGACCAACGTAGTTCTTCCAAGAAATCCTGAAACTTTTTTCCACAAAATGTAATTCTCACCAACTTTGCTTTGAAGAAGCAAACTTCAAACTGTGTCATCACTCCCAATTCTAGAAGTTGCTTTATCCTGCGATTTGATAATTTTTCCCTAAAACCCTGAAACACGTTTTCTCTAAAATTTAATTCTCTTCAAGTTCGCCTTTGGAAGTAACTTTCTAACTGCCACAGTTTTAGAGATATGGGTCATCCCGCTCAATTCTAGAAGTGGTCACATACCAGCATTTGGCCATTTTTCCTCAAAACTCCGAAGCACGTGTTCTCTAAAATTTTATTCTCTGGGCCATTCCACTCAAAAGTTGAAAATAAAAAAGTGGATGACCTGGGAACCACGTTTTCCGATTAAGCCGTTCGTCTGACAATGTTTTTTTGTATGAGAGACTTGAAGAATAAGTTTTTCCTGAAAAATGTTTCATATATCACAACTCTCGCACCTTTGTACGTTTCAGGAGATTAACACGGTTCCCAGGTCATGTACAAAATTCATTGCAAGGAATTGCCCCTCTACAACTTTGTCTTTGGAAGGAACTTCCTGACTCTCATAGTTCTAGAGATATGGGTCATCCCTTCCAATTCTAGAAGTGGTCATATCCCAGAACTGTTCCCTTTTTACCCAAAACCATGAAACACGTGCCCTCATATTCTGTTCAAATTTGCCCTTAACATTAAATCTTTGGTTGCAAATATATAGACCAAAAGCCATCTACTTTCGTATATGACCAAGAAACTCAATCACAACAAAGACCCTTTTTAAAAGGGAAACGTGACGCAAGTTCTCGTCCCTTCTTCCAAAACAACTGATATCAATTGGGGTGACGCTTACAGCTTTTAAACGCAAAAAATTTTTTGGAATGTTTTCATTTTTGATTTTAATGCGTCACAAATGCCGGACCCACCAAATCAGTTGTTTTGGAAGAAGGGACGAGGACTTGCCCTCGAGGAGCTGTGATATCAGTAGTTTTGGAAGAAAAGAGGAAACAAATTTTGGAGAAAAAATTTCCGGCGAAAAAATATTTTAGGCGAAAAAGTTTTCGGCGAAAAAAATTTCCAGCGAAAAAAATTTCCGGCGAAAAAAATTTCCGGTGAAAAAAATTTAGCCACTCAACTTCCTCTACAACATATCAAAAGTTTTTTTTGAGCCGCCGCCGCCGAACCAAAGCGCGGCGGCTACTACTTCCATGGGCGAAAATGATCCACTCAACTTCATTTACAACATTTTAAAAGTTTTTTTTGAGCCGTCGCCGCCGGCAAGCCAAAGCGCGGCGGCTTCTACTTCCATGGGCGAAAATGGTCCCCTCAACTTCCTCTGCAACATATCAAAAGCTTTTTTTGCCGCCGCCGCCGAACCGAAGCACTACTTCCATAGGCGAAAATGATCCCCTCAACTTCCTCTACAACATATCAAGTTGTTTTTTGAACCGTCGCCTATTTTCCGCCATTTTGGCGGTCACTCTAATACACTACACACTCAACCCAACAATTTTCCCATTGACTCCAAGCCTCTATCTCAAACACCCAACCTTTTCTCATACAAATTGTTCTACCGTACATTATTACACACATAAAACACATAAATATGGGCTTTATATGGCGTCTTCTAAGAGCCCTGGCGCCCAAGCGAGGCCGGTACCCCCCCCCCTTTTTTTAAAATCTCATATGACGTAGAATGCCCACCCGAAGGTCCCTGCAAAATTTCAAGAAAAGTTATCGAGTCGTTTTCGAGCACGAGCCAAAAAAGTAGGTTTTCATACAAATGACTCTGGAACTATCTAACTAACCTACTAACTAACGTAGGATGTTTCCATTGACTTTGGCTTGTATGGAAAATGACGATTTTCTTAAGGTCATATCTTCGGATCCACTGGACCGATTTTAATGAGTAAAATGTCGATTTCAATCAATATTTTACGTAGAATCCGAAAAACTATGGATCAGGGAACGACGCAAAAAAGTCAAAACTTAGTTGTTTATATGGTTCCGAAGTCTGCGAAAAAAAAATTTCTGAATTTTTTGTTCGTATGGGGACTTGCGTCACGGGCGCATCGCTACCGCGCGCCCATGATTTCGTCCATGACACTGGTCACAGTGCTTTCATTTGACATCAAATTGAACTATTTCCGTGCTGTACCTGCTGAGATATTTGCGAAAAAATTTCACCGACCCTCGAAAAACCATGTTTTTGGTCACTTTTTCGACCATATCTCCTGAACCACTTGACCGATTTTGCTCATCTTTGAATCTGAATCATCCCCCTCACTCCCGCCTCCATCTGCCCATGTTACAATAAAATGTCTTGTTGTAAACGTATAGGACCTTTGTACTTCGTACGGGTCCAAAGATAATTCTGAAAGTTAAATTTTGTGGCTTAAGTCAAGATTCTAGGTACTGACATGGCAGAATACCCAATGAATTGAATTAATTTTTTGTTGTTTTGTTGGTTTTGAGTTGGTGTTGGATGGGTCGACTCTTTCGCAAATTTCTACAAATCTGCAGACCATCCATCATGAGTGGTGTTGATCACCGAATCTTGCCACAGATGCGCGTGTCTTGATGCCTTGATACGGTAACAGCAATTTTTCCAACAGTGCTTGCTGTTTGCTGTTTTTAGTTGCATCACTTCATCTGTTTTATTGCCAAATAATAAGAAACTTTTGGTAAATCAGACCGTATCAAGGCGCACATCTGTAACAAGATTCTGTGAACAACACTACTCATGGTCTGCAGATTTGTAGAAATTTGCGAAAGAGTCGCCCCATACAACACCAACCTAAAACCAACAGAATCCGGCCAAGGTCGGTTCGTATATCTTTTTTGAAGCGAAATCAAGATTATTGAAAAAGTGCGAATTTTTATCGCAAAGTTTTATCAGTAACACCTTTATCACGGAGATGAATGAAAATACACTCCTTTTAAAACACTTCAAACTTAGCATACATCATTCAGCGGAGAACAAAGGTTACTTGCTATCCGAGTGGAGAAAATGATGCATCGCAGCGAGAACCGAAATTCTCTCGAGTTGGAGTTCAGTTTTCTCCCTGAGGGTAAGGCATAGCTTATTATGCGTGCGAGTTGTGAATTGCCGTTTTCATCCACGAAACGAAAACCCCAATTTACTAAAAATTAAGAAAAAGAAATCATAGCAACACAACAACATTCCATAAAACAGTTCAGACGTCAAAATTACTATTTTGCTACCGGGGAGAAAAAGAAGTGAGAAAATAAGAATTTTGTCGCCCGAATTGTCATCAGGCGAAACGTAAACAATAAAATAATTTGTTATGACTGCATCGATGTTTTACACCCCAGAGTTAGTTGGGTTTTCGTTTTGGGGTTCAAATAATGCCCGTCCGAGAATATTTTTTAGTCATGTCACGTTATGTTTAGGAATTTTCTACCCGTCCCCCTCGTCACGGTGTGTCACAATCTCAAAACTACCCCCAAGTAACGCCACGTTTCCCCATGTGTCGGAAATATGGGTCCCAGGTCTCTGCTTAAGGCCCTGACTCGGTCCTAATGTCTCGGCTCTAGCGTAATAATTCTTCTTGCCATTTTCTGTAGGAAAATGAGAGGAACATTTTTGCCGATAGAGGTATGGGTCTGAGACACCTCCTTAGAAGGCCTAGGTTGATCTGAAGGTCGGCCCTAACCGAAAGAATTTTTTTTCTATGTTGCAGAGAAAATTGAGGGGAACATTTTTGCCTATGAAAGTATGGCTCCGAGGTCTCCCCTTAATGCCTTCCTTCGGAAAAATTTTTAATTTTGTCGGAAATTTTTAAAAGTGTTTTTTGAAATCGTTGTACTCGTCAGGTCTCTTTCATATGTTTTTTATTATTTATTTTTATTTACTTACAATACTTACAAATATATTTACAAGTTAAGTGAATATTGGAAGATAAATTGACCTACAACTTTGGATAGAAGATTTGATACATTCCCATTTGTGACATTTTATTTGTAACTCTCTTATTGACGGACATCCATGTCACCGTACCAAGATTCGAAGCTCTGTACCTATGCGATAGAGCATGAGCTGCATCGTTGCCATGTTCAGTGTTCCACGTTAAATCCATATCGTGTTTTTCTGCTATCATCTTTAATATTTTGACTCCAATCGCACTCGCCACACCCTTTTGCTTATGATTTTCGGCGACACCCAACGTACCGTGAGTGCCAACATCCACTCCATAAATCCAGGACTGCAGGATTCCATTTTCATCACACAATCCCAGAGATATTTTGTAGTTGATTGTATGCTCGATGTAATTGAGATGATCCCCACCCTCACGAATAACCTTTTGATTTATTTCAGGTAAGTCATCTAAGGTAAGACTTCGATAATACCATCCCTCCGGTATTCTGTGGGTAATTGAAGTTTAAAAAAAAATATTTTAAAAAATTTGCAAAGCTCATACGGTGGTTGAGGCAATTTCAGCATGAAGTCCTTGTTCAAATAATAGACTGTAGTTCCCGTTTGATTTGTGATCTCCACATTGTTGAGCCAGAAAACGTCGTTGAGCATGGGTTTGAATTGGTCACGAACGGCACGAAAAATTACCTCTTTGGAGTAGTCAATGTCCAGTAGCATCTTCTTTACACGATCGAATGGATTCGGTTCCAACGAATCAAAGTAATAAGTTCGTCCGTTTTTGATCAAAAATAGCCCGTCCTTCTGCCAGTCATCGTTCAAAGTGTACAGCTCAAGGCTCGCTTGGTATTCCGGATACTTTTCGTATTGTATAGCAAAATTTTTAAATGAACTGCAAGTTAGTGCGTGTCGTGGGTAGCTAACACTTTCATAGAGTTTGAGAAAAGTTGGAATTGCTTTTGTTGTAAGTTTAAGTAGGTTCTTCATGTCGAATTATTTGTGACTTTCTTTTTCCACAGCTTAAGATTGACTGAACGTAAAAAAAAACTTCGCAAAATATAAAAATGGAATGGTCAAAGCATTTTGAAAATGATTACCATCTTATCTGAAAGCCTAATTATAAAACACCTTAGATTTGGACTTAGCGCAAATTCTTTTATCAATTTTTCAAAGTTGTTTATAATAATTCATCTTCAATGACAATATCTTACTATCAACGTTCATTCATCTTTTTCAATTCATTCAATTTTTTCATTCACCTGCACACTTAACTTTCACATCAAACTCCGTCACATTTTGGTGGAACTACGAGTACGAGTGTGATAAGAATCACATTTTTTCGTTGATTATTTTTAATTATCTCTTAGCAAAGTTGCAATTTCGCATGGCAAGTACTTGATGGCGTAATATAAATACAGTTTACTTAATGTTCGTTTCTTGCACTTTAAGATATTTCACCGCTTTTTTTGAAGAATTGCTCGGTCTCATTGAGTACGCCGCTGTCCTGTATCATACCCGCAACGGTAGTTGAGGGCGTGACGCAGTCCCCACACCCCAAAAAAACGTCCACAAACCCAAAAAACTCCATACAAAAACCTTTGGGACAAGACACGATACATAGGCGAACTTTTGAGTTTATTCCTCTCGCCCCCTCCCCCTCCGTCGCAGCAGCTTTCCAACGAGTCCAGACTCATCAAAACTGGTTGAATATTGGCTGAGATATCGAGGTTTGAAAATGACATTTTCCTGTGGACCGTCGATGTTTCTATTGTTCTCATCATTATGAAAACTTTTTTTCTGATCTGTCGGTATCTATGTTCTATCTATCTGAAATTATTCGATCTCGAGAACTAGGCAGCCGATCTTCCTGAAATTTCTGAATCTTCCTGAAGGCAGGCGAAAGTGCCACAAAGTATTCCGAAGGTAGCCGAAGGTGATACGAAGTGTTCCGATTTTAGCCGAAGAACATTTTTTTTCGGAGAAATTTTTGAAGAAAAATTTTTTTGGAAATTTTCTGAGAAAAATTTTTTTGAAGAAAAACTTTTTTGGAGAAATTTTTTTTCGGAGAAAACTTTTTTTGGAGAAAAATTTTTTTTCTGAGAATTTTTTGGAAGATTTTTTTCCGAGAAAATTTTTTAGAAAAATTTTTTTTGGAGAAAACTATTTTTGGAGAAACTTTTTTTCGGAGAAATTTTTTTTTGAGAAAAATTTTTGTTGGAGAAAATTTTTTTTTGTTTTATAAAAAGCGCTGTAATTGTTACAGGAAACTAAATGAACACAAGGTTCCATTCAAACAAACTTCTGCGTATTATCAGCGATAGCGTCACCTCAAGCGATATCATTAATTTTGGAAGCGGACTTACGGACTGCGTCACACTCTACCTTTAAAGAGGTTTTTGTTGTGATTTTTGATTTACCGCTGACTAGTAAATTTCCTGACCAATGGAAAGAGTCTTTTATTGTGCCCATCTTCAAGAAAGGATCTCGTTCCGACGTTACTACGTGTTACAGAGGAGTCGCAATTCTCACTACATTCGGAAAATTTTTTGAGTCTATGGTATGTGAGTTAGATGGCGTTATCTCATTGTTTCAAAACGGTTTTGTGAGAGGTCACTACCGCTACCAATCTCATGGATTTTGGTACTAAGGCTGTTCGGGTGGTCGAGAAAGGTGACCAGCTTGATGTGGTATATGCTGATGTGAGCAAAGCTTTTGATAGAGTTAGTCATGACCACATGCTCCGTAAGTTGAATGACCTTGGAGTGCACTCTCATCTGTTGCATTGGATTCATACCTATCTGTGCGAGCGCACCCGGTATGTGAAGCTATCAGAGGAGGTCAGATCGATACGAAGTGACATCGGGTGTACCACAAGGGAGCCACTTAGGCCCGCTGTTGTTTCTGATTTTTATTAATGACGTTACGCTGACCATCAAGTCGTCTAAGTTATCGTTGTAGACCGACGACCTCTAGATTTATCGTCGTGTTAAGTCTGTTGCTGATTCCATTGCTTTGCAGAGTGACTTGTCAGCCCTAGCAATGTGGTATTTAAACAATTCGCTTGAACTGAACATTCAGAAATGTTAAGGTGCGCGACCCGATTCGGTTTGTGTATTCGTTTGGCTAATCGCCTTTCGAAAGGGTTGCTGAGATCCGTGATTTAGGTTTACGTTTACGGAAGATTTGCCGTTCAACAGGCACATGGACCTGATAATTTCTAAGGCGTACTCGATGTTGGGTTTTCTAAAGAGAGTTTGTAGGGACTTTCGGAACGTTGCTTCTCTCAAAAGTGTTTATTTTCCTCATGTGAGATCACATCTTGAATATGCCTCAGTTGTGTGGTCGCCTTACTACCAGAAGTACAGTAGTAAGATTGAGTCCATACAACAGAAGTTTCTTATGTATGCGCTGAGGCGGTCGGTTCAGCGGGATGCGAGGTTTCATCTTCCCTCATATGTGTCGCGTTGTCAGGCCATTAATATTGAGTCCCAATCGCGTAGAAGGATTAATTTGACTGCAGTTCGATGTTTTGATCGGTCGTATACGCTGTCCTCAGCTACGTGACGAATTCCGTGTGAACGAATCAGCGAGGCGGTTAAGGAACACGAATTATGGTTTGTTTGAACCGGTAAATTATGCTCTAGAGTTTTCAACTTGTTCACTCATTTCTATGAGTCATCTGTCTCGAGAGATAGATTTCGATCGGCTCTTAGAGGAATGATTTTGACCAGCCCGATGCTGAGAGTGAATGGATTCATGCTCTCCGCTTAAGTTACTGCAATGACTTTTCAATGAACCTAATCAATGTATTTGGACTATGGTTTGCCTATTATGATATCAAAACCATGCAGGAATCCCTGGTACACTGACTACAGTGTTTCGAAAGGGTGTGAGAAGGTGAATACGGACTCCGACGGGTCGACTAGGTTTTATTCGCTTCCGGTCTCGCACCAACTTCTTGAGGAATTGTTTTATTGTTAATATTATGTGCATTGCCATCGAAGAAGTTGCAGATTAACGGGCGTACCTGGCACAGCCTTAACCGTACGTCCCCCATGGGCATGGAATTGAGATACGCCCACATAACGCGAGTCGCCGAAGTAAATCTACCTATAAACGGCAGGTAAGTGCAACCTCCGTGACCTAGGTAGGGCCCTAAATACTATCATCTTTCTACTGTATTTTCGCCAACCTAGTTGCCCAGGAAGGACTAGGGGTGCAGTCACCCATTTCCAAGCGCAAACTGTTCTGACGCAGTTCACTATATACCACAGCCCCGCGTTGCAGCCCCACTAGGCACCTCAACCAAGTGCTGGGGCCGGATGCGGCCATCTCGCATGGCACACTACACCCGTGGGCTCCCCAGTCCCGCCGTACTGAATTTACCCTCGGTTAGGGCTTTCGCGGTAATGCTCTTAACCAGACCACTTCGATAGGGATGCACACTTCATCCCAGGCACCGCTGAGCCAGCTCAGGAAACCATGGTGTCGCCACTCACCAGTGGACCAACGGGTCGAAGCAAGCAAAGACCGTTGGCGACCACCCCTGTGGTATTTGTGCATTGCCAGTGGGCTTTCAGGCGTTGGCAATTTTTTTCTGATGAAAAAAAAAATTTTATGACTTCTTGTTGTCAGAAATATTTTCCAGTGTCATCTATGAGATGTACTAGGACCAAAATTAATAGGAGTAGAATTCTGGCACCTCCCAACAATTTCTTCATTCAGTAGGCCATACAATGGCGCCACAATCAACTTCACATGACTTGAACCGGTTCAATCAGCTTTGTTTTTGTTTAGAAATCTACAATCGGATCAAATCCGTCTGCGGTTGAGTTTCGAACCAACGCACTGGCAATTCAATCTCATAGTAGCAAGACTACGCGTTCCATTACGCTATCGAGTTGTCAAAAACAGCACTTACGCTATAGATTTCTAAGTGCATCTTCTCTGTTCTGCTTCCAACCCGCTTGTTAACGGTTCTGTTCTGGACGGCAGAGGCTTGTATTAATCAGACTAAAGGCGCACCAGGCGCTTATTTGACCTATGATTTGAATGTCAGCCTGGTGACGAATTGAAACTTATGCGACGCATAGATGCTTCCACTTTGGCAAAAACAGATTACAGCACCAGGCTGCCTACTTTATTACCGGCTTTAGGTCCCAAGTACGCAGGCTGATGCCGACTTCGATGGTGTTACTAACTGTTAACTTCGCTCCGTCTTCCATTTAGGCGTACTCAGAATTTCAGCACCAGGCTGCCTTGGTCTGACAAATTTTTACGGAAGAAAGGTAGTGCGCACGCTTTTTTGGAGGGAGCGGGGTTTGAGGAAAGCGTGCACTCCATACATTTTGCATTTTTTCCCATGAATTTTCGGGTGCAAGGGGGGGAAGGGGGATTAAAATCCGATTTTTTTTTTTGCATGTGAACTATTTGGTCGGCCCCTTCACACGTAATTGATCTAGATTTTACTGAAAGACTACTGGAAAACTGTGTTATGTAACCGTCTGATTTAAATGATGAACGGGAAAGAAACAAAAAATCTCACCAAAGGTATTTGACCGTCCTAAACTGATCAATATAGAAAGAACAAGAGGCATGTAACAGAACATGTAAAGAACAAATTATTAGTAGAAATTTGATTTGTTTGTTTCCGAGTATGTTTCTTTATATCACGAAGTTTTGGGAGAGGTGAAAGACATTCATTCGCTACACCTCCAAAGTTTGGCCTATACTGATATGCTTGAATGAAATTGACAAAACAGAATAATGTCTCTATTAGCTTGTCTAGTCTATGAGTACCAATTATTGTTACATTTATTCCAGTCTGAAAAGCATAAAATGAATCAAACGAAATAATTATTTGAAAAGTCTGCTGATGATATTGAGCTCAAAATCCCTAGACTTAATATCTCAACCAACATAAAAAAAGGAAATATATGAGGAAATGTATTTTTTAACAAATTTGGAACGCTACAAAGAAACTACAATTTTTGCTTATAAAAATCATGTCTAAAAGTTTAAACGACTTGTAAAACTTGCCAAGTTTTTTTTTCGTACATCTCAATCTATGTTCCACATAGTAAAATAGATACGAAATGGGAGAATGCTTACAAGATATATGTGTTGCCCTCCCCCCGGTAGCATATCGAGATGAGGATCAGAAGAAAAACATTTTGTAGTTGCATATTTTTCATTTTTCTTCACAAGGAAAAACCATTATGCGGATGAAATTTGTTATAAAACTTGATTATAAAAACCTTTAAAATGTTTTACCTAATAATTTGTAAAAATTGTATTTTCTTTTTTCGTTTTGTGTGGAAATTTCAACAAAAACTGTGGAATGAGTTCCAAGTTGAAATTTTCTCAATAATTGAACAAATTCATTCCCAATAAAAAATTCAATTTCTTATTATGCAACTTATGTACTCCCTTATCCAAATATCTAAGATTTCGTTTTATTTGAATTGAAATCGTGGAAAAAAACGAGAACTTTTCTTTATTTCAAATAACGTACACAAAAGAAAATCAGCAAATAAAAAATCCTTTTGTAAGTAAGAAGAAAAAACTTTTGCTTCTCTAGTTCGTCTGCAACTCTTCTCTTCTCCGATATTCCAAACTTAAACTAAATTTCATGTTATTATGTAGGTGAAAAGACAAAAGCAGACTATTATTCAGCTTACGTTTTACAAATCTTTATCCATCCTGAATAATAATAAACTATTCGTCGGTGAGGGATAGATATGAGCGGCGAAGAGTTTCAGCTGGTGCATTTTTCGGTCAGATCTTTCGGAAAAAAATCTTGCGGTAAGACGGCTTAGCTCGACGATTAGATTGCAGAGTAGGAACGACACATGGCCTCCTGGTTACGAGAATTAACTTCCGGAACAGATTTTGAGGGAATTAACGCCCAGGAAAATAGGAATTTTCGCCCGGGAGTGCATTTTCCTCATATAAATTGGGCGCTCTAGCTAGCATTTAAAGCGGTAAATTTTTACGCTCGGGTGATAATTGTCATTTTTTCGGCGAATAATTCCCGGGTTATAATTCTCCGGACATTAATTCTGTAAAATTGTGCTCCGGGCGTTAAGTCATGTTGTCCCAATACACTCCCGCACATCAAATTATATCGGTACATACTAGAGATGAGTGGGTTGTCCGAAACTTCGAAAAACCCGACCCGAACCCGAATTGCTTTTTTCGGGTTCATGGATTTCGGGTTTCGAAAATTTTAATCGGGTCGGGTTCGGTCCGGGTCGGGTTTTGAAACAGTTCTGGTTTCGTGTTTTGAAAATTTTAATCGGGTCGGGTTCGGTTCGGGTTCGGTTCGGGTTCGGGTTTTGAAACAATTCGGGTTTCGGGCTTCGGGTTTCGAAAAATTTTATCGGTTCGAGTTCGGTCCGGGTCTGGTTTCGAAAAATGGTCGACCCGCTCATCTCTAATCGGAACGCATGATAGACTTGTATACTTCTCTTCCGTTTATTTTACTTTCTTCAGGCACACTTTTGTGCTTTGTTTTACCCGCTCGAAATCATATAATTTGCGTACAAAACTACACTACTAAACTACTAAAATGTTTTGCAGCCACTTAGAATTTTCATTCGACGCACATCTCTACTGCAAGACTGAGAGATACTACTACAATCATGTCTCCACCCGATTTTCATTCTATTTCGTTTTAATAAAATTTATTCTCCAATGAATATGTGAAGTAAATCAATGGTGGCGTTGAAGAACCCACATATCTTTTACCGTCCATATATCAACAAAATGTATAAATAATTTATGATTGAATGGAAATGTTTTCTTCTTCAGTTCTGTTTTCGTGTGCACCGAAAAGTATTTTATTTTTCGTAGGTAAATTCGATGATTATGTGGGTCGATCAAGTTTTACCCGCTTTTCTTTTGACTTCGAGATTATTAAAGTATATTTTATTGCATAAACTGTCATGTTAAATTTATTTCGGAACAGGGATCGGATTAAGAATTAATATAAATATTTTCAGATTTGCATTGAATTGTCCTTTTTTCAACTTTCTGTGATTGGTCCACATCTGTCACAACATTATTTATTAAAGATTTTTTAATAGAGGGCAATGCTCAGGGACGTATGTATAAATATTGACCTTTTCATGAGACAATAAAATTTTTCTGAATTGACAGTTGTACGTGTGGTAAGTACAATGTACGTACGGCATGTATGACATTCTTGTCCTATGTATTTATTGTATTTTGTATTGTATTTATTGTAAGGAAATACTTCTGCCGTCGACTTATAAGGAAAAAAACTTAGAGAAAATCAGCGAAGATTTTCAATGAATTTCGCCGAAAAAAATCAAATTAGCGACAAAATTAATCGATAAGATTCTTTTGTTTATGAGTTTACACTTCGTACTAAAGAGCCACCTGGCGAAAATTTTTCAACTAATGAAAATTCGTATGGGAAAAGGGGGAAAAGTGACACTTTTGTGTAACGTTTTTCTCTTAAAGTCTTGTGTGCAAATCCAATGCTTATGATTTCATTACATACTTAAAGAAATTGTGGAAACCATTTTCACTTGAAAAGTCAGTTTTTTCAGCTTTTCTAGTTAATAAACACTTCGAAATGCATAATTTTTTGAGTAATCCATTTAAAACACAGAAAACATTTTCTACGATTTAGAAATAGATGAAAACTTTTTGAGTTGATACATTTGCAATTATTTGTAAACGTCAAATCACAATAAAAATGGCGACCATTTTTATTTGGAATTATCAACTCAAAATTTTTATATCAATTTATGACTCGTAGAAAATGTTTTCTGTAATTTAAATTGATTACTCAGTTAAAGGTTAAGCGAGCAAACACATTGGTCGATAAAATTCTGCATTTCGAAGTGTTTATTAACTAGAAAAGCTGAAAAAACTGACTATTGCAGTGAAATATTGGAATTCACATTTCTAGCAAATGAGAATGTTTTTAAGAAAAAAGTTTCCACAATTTTCTTTAGAAATAGGTAAAGTATGTAATGATTGTTTGCATTCAAGACTTTACGAGAAAAACATTACACAATAGTGTCACATTTCCCATACAAACTTTCATTAGTTGAAAAACTTTCGCCAGAGGGTCTCAAAATTCATATGGAAGTGTACAGTGGGGGTGAGGGGGGGGGACGTCGAGCGCGGTTGTACGCACGAAGAAATTAACTGAATCATTTACTTAATTTACTTAAATCCATTTACTTAAAATAATTTTTTTGAAATATTTTAAGTTGACAACTAACGGAATCGTAAATGTATGAGAGTCGACGAAAAATGTAAACGATTTTCTATTACATCTCTGCATTATGAAATCTGGATTATCATCATTATCATCGAAATCGATAAAAGAATCGATGCTGAAGATCTGATAGAAAAGGACGCAAGGTGGAAATCCCAGCACGTTCAAACGAGTCAGTATTTCACACAAATCGTGAAATGTCGAAACGATGATTGCTGTGGCAAATTACGGAGCAACCTGTTTCAATTGTTCCGTAATTTCACCTTCATGCCTCCACCGATTGTTCTGGAACAAAACGGTGAAGGTGTGTCAGCTGCGAAAAAAGCGTGTGAAGAAAACTGCCACTATGCGTCGCTTTTCAGGCGATTTTCTTTAAGCGACATTGTGCCCGAAAGTCTCAAAGTATATAGAAAAGTTCCATACGATGTGTACTGTCCTTCAATGTCGAAAATTATCAGTTCGCGAACGTGTTCCGAATGTGGGAAGTACTTTGCGAGCCTGGTGATGCTGAAAGAACATAAAAAACATTTACATGAGAAAGAGACAATCGTTCCGATAGTGCGACCCAAACGTATCGCCGCTCTTCGAGCCAACGAACTGTTGGCAATTATAGCCCGAGACGATGTAGACGATGAAAAGGAAATTAAAGAAATGCCTATAATTTCCATTGATATGACGCAGACATGGACTGACGAACAAAGAGATTTTTTAAAATATTTTTTAAAGGGGGGGGGATGGAAGGGGGTATGGGAAATCGTACGTACACGACAGGGGGGTCTCAAAATTCGTACAGAAGTGTACGGAGGGGGACCAAAATGTCAAAGAATCGCGTACGTAATTTGTGGACAGCCCTTATTCTTCGTGACTAGGCTTGAAATGCAATATGCGATGAAAAGAAGATGCGAACCTGTACCCATATAGCTAGCTCCTCCACAAAACCTGGATCCGGAGGCACAAAATCCAGAAGCGACAAAATCCGGACGAAGAATCCGGATTCGATTTTGTAGTCTCCGGATTTTTAGTAATCCTAAGTGTGAAGCTAATGAAGCTAGTCACTAGCTAGTGAAGCTAGTGAAGCTAATTCCATCGGAAACCCATACACTGTCACTACCATGTCTCCTGAGAAACGAATGTGTTCTGTCTCTTTTCAATAGGGATCACATTGAAAGAGCGAAAGGGATGAAATGTGTTGTCCATGTGGCGGCACTGACAGAATTAGCCAGTAATAATAATTTTTGTCTCTGCCCCAAACCTCCGAAGAGAGATGTTCCCCTTTGTCCTCATTTGCGGGGGCTGCCGCCCCTCGACCTCGCTTTTCTATTTTTTCATTTTGTTCACGGCCTGCGGCGCAGCAGTGCAGATAAAAAAACGATTAGAAAAAGTCGCTGATCGTCGAAATACAACTTCGTTTTTACTTCGTTCGGAATTTTTAAAACATTCCGGATTTTGACGCCTCCGGATTTTGACGTCTTCAGATTTTGACGGATCCTGATTTTGTCCGGATTTTGACGCCTTTGAATTTTGTGCCTCCGGATTTTGTAGCTACACCCATATAGCTGGGTCACAGGTCACAGAGCCTGACTTTTTCACTTACTTTTCGATATTTTCTGCATAAAAAAGTCAGAGAATTTAAAATGCAGTGACACTATGAAAAGTCAGCACTTATTCAAAACTGAATAGGCACAATAGAGATCACACGGTAGTGTGCTCAACTATAAATATTCATCAACAGCAATAAAAAGAAAGAACCACTTCTGGCTGCTATCATCTTTCATGTGTTCCACTATTACAACAAAATAATGTCCCATATAACGTTTCAAGTACGTTTTCATTCTAGATAACGATGTGGTTTAGTAATAAGAGACAATAAAAACAAAAAGGAAAAGTTTTGTTCTTCAAATAATAGGAAAATTGCATTCTTCTTCCAACTTAATTCCAAACCCACACACACCGGAACGAATGCCACAGTTGTATGGGAAAAGATGTATAAAACGCGTCATTGAAAAGAAATCTCGCAACTGCAGCGACAACAACAACAACAAAATTGTCTAGAAAAATGGCAAACTTTGACTCGGGACTTTTATCCATTTTTGTTTTGTATATTCAGAGAAGTCTGTGCTATTGTTTTCTGTCATTTAATGTAACGTAATGCGAAGGTTTTTTTCTCGTTTCTATATGGATAGAAATGAAAAGGGAAAATCCACTAATGACGTTAGGTTTTAGTGCGAGAAGGGAAGGAGAAGAAATAGTTAGATTCGTGGAAAGAGATGACAAGAGTGAGTGAATGATAGGTGTAAAAACACCTAGAAAAAATCAGAGGTAATTTATGAACGTTCCCTATGTTGGAAATGAATTTTGTTTTAAAGTTTTGCGTGATTTGATGTTTTGTTCCAGTGGGATAGTATTTTATTTGTGTCGCTTTTGTACGACATTGTCACACAGTGACATTTGGGATTGAGATGGATAATTTCAAGCTTTAAAGTTCGTGTAGAATATAAAAGAGGAATAACTTTTTTCTGTCGTATAACTAAATGCGATTTTAGAGCAACGTATGATTACGCATTCAGGCTTCACAAAGGATAATTCAAATTCTCTGTTTGCCGGGTTACAGACGAAATGCGCAAGAAAGAGTTTGAAGTGTTGGTATACACATCGTTTCGCAGATATTTGCATAAAACAACGGAATGGAAAGAATAAATTTCTGTGTTTCGTTTAAAGGTAAAAAAGGGATTTCTATATTTAAATCTTGTGATAAAGAACAAAGCAAACAAAAGAAGGAAATTAATATTTGTTCGTATTCATTTGATTGGAAATGGAGGCGTAGGAAGTTGTGTTGGGCGAAAATCGAGGCTCCAATTTGTGACAAGAATAATAATTGTGACATTATTTATGAAATTATTCAATCGACAAAATAAAAAACTATGTGTGGGAATAACATGAACGCGAACAACGGATCAATGTTGCTCCTCTTTCTGTAACGCTTTTCTACTATACTACATAAATCTAGAGAATAGTTAATTTATTAAAATTTTCAACCAGGTGGGCGTCGTCTCACATTATAAATTCAGTGACACCCGGCCCAATTTTTGTTGTATAATCTAGACGTTAGTTCATCAAGCATGTTTAAAAGATGATGGAATGGTAGCTGCTATCAGTTGTAGTATATTACAGCACTCACAATGGGACACATAACAGCGCACGTCCTGCATGCAAACGTTTACACAAGCACCATACATAATACTTTGTATTTTATTTCAAAGGAGAGGCCATTTGCCAGTAAACTTCACAACAAGTTAAAGTTAACAAAACAATTTTCAAACTTTACGATAAACATGTTCGTCTCTTTATATAAGCGAAAGAATTGCTACACAACTCGCCCAGTTTGTTCAAAGTTTCCTCTAAATATGTTGTTTTCATTATTGCACAACGGCATGTAATCTTCTCTTCAAAATAGTCTAATTGTGAGTAATTTTCCCGAATATAGTTGGTTTTTAACATTTACTCACTATCGCTCTTTGTAAAAAATGTAAGTCGGAGTGAAAAAAACAAAAATTGAATTTTAAATGTGAGTTTACTGAAAAATTCTACTTCTGCGATAATTATGTTTGCGATAAATAACTGCGCCAACCAATGAGAGACAAGATTCTTTCGTTAAATTTCTTTTATCGAATCGTCCAATTTATTCATCGAAGAATTCTTACCTCTCATTGGCTGACGCAATTATTTATCGCGAACATAATTGTCGTAGAAGTAGGATTTTTCTGTAAATTCACAATGCTTAACGTAACAGCGACTGCACTAAAAATTGGCGCACTAAAAAGATTGTACACTCGCTAATTACAATAGAAAAAGTAAGATGGACTATAATCACTTTCAAGCCCTTTAAATCCACAAGGATGCGGATGGATAATGTACTCCCTGCACTTCTTATTGACACGAAGAGCATTCTAGTCTCAGATCTGACAAACCTGTTCCGTGCTAGCCTTGCGTAGGGCGACCTCTAGCTTCAAAAATTGTCACCCACGACAGAATCAGTTGGACACTCGACTCCTTCTCCCCGTATAAATCCACTGGGGAGGATGACATATTTCCATCCATCCTGCAGCACAGTGAAGCAGTTATCTTCTGAAAGAGATGTTCGTAGCTAGCATCGGTGACGTGACATTTCTCCGTCGCAAATAACGCCCAGGGCGCTAATAACGCCCGCCCGGGCGTTAGTAACGCCCGCACTCCGGGCGCTAATAACGCCCGGGTGTTAATAACGCCCGCACTCCGCGCGCTAATAACGCCCGGGGTGTTAATAACGCCCGCACTCCGAGCGCTAATAACGCCCGCACTCCGGGCGCTAATAACGCCCGGGGTGTTAATAACGCCCGGGGCGTTATTAACGCCCGCACGCCTGGTGTTAATAACGCCCAGCTAAATAATTCGGTACACGGTCACTATTGAGCTTCAAGAATAAATTGGAAGTTATTTAAATTTATTCATCCCTTTTACTCAAATTTTTAAATTTAAAAATCGTAGTGCTCGATGACTTTCATAAAGTTTTCATGTAAATTTTTGATTTCTTATTGACAACCTTTTTAAAAATAAAAGAGCAGAGAAAGAAATTCTTCCATCTAGTGGCATTCTGTATGATTCTCTTAATCAATCCCTTACAGTGACGTTCTGTACTTTCCCCTCAGTCAACTCTTTCTAGTGACATTCTGTATAAGGAAAATGTTCATCTTACTAAATTACTTCTAGTGACATTCTGTATAAGGAAGATTTTCCTCTAGTCAACTCCTTCTAGTGACATTCTGCATAAGGAAAATGTTCCTCTTACTCAACTCCTTCTAGTTACATTCTGTATAAGGAAAATTTTCCCCTTAGTCAACTCTTTCTAGTGACATTCAGTATAAGTAAAGTGCGGCCAAGGTTTATTTTCCACTTTTTGGAAGGACACCAACAGTCACCATTTTCTAGTTGAAATTTTCGGCCTTTGAAACTGCATCATATTTTTTTTAAAGCTGATAGAAATCATTGTACATACAAATGTCATCTATATATTTTACGTTGTACATCTCTAAAAGGATAAGGCTGTAACTATCAACATTTTTAAAAAACTTACTACACAAAAAGTGAGAAAATAAACCTTCACCGCATTTTAAAATTTTCCTCTATTCAACTCCTTCTATTGACGTTCTGTATAAAGAAAATTTTCCCCTTAGTTACATGCTCTATAAGTAAAGTTATTTATTAAAGTGCCATTTTGTAGCGTTTATCCAATGTGCGGGCGTTAATAACACCCCGGGCGTTATTAGCGCCCGGAGTGCGGGCGTTAATAACGCCCCGGGTGTTATTGACGCCCCGGGCGTTATTTGCGGCGGAGAAATGTCCTGCCACCGCTAGCATCTACTTGCAACATGGTGGCAGGACATTTCTCCGCCGCAAATAACGCCCGGGGCGTTAATAACACCCGGGGCGTTATTAACACCCGCACCCCGGGCACTTTTTTAATTGCGGCGGAGGAATGTCACGTCATCTTGCAACATACTCCGAAAAGATGGAATGGTGTTCGAGTAGTCTTCATCCCGAAGCTTGGCAAGGATATATACCAGCTAGCTAATTCGTTCAGGCCGATTAGTCTCACATCTTTCCTGCTGAAATCTCTTGGGAAGTTGAAAGACCGTTGCATTAGAGATAAAATTCTTAGTACTACAGGATTTCACCCCTTACAATTTGCATATCAGCCGAAAAAGTCAGCAGAATTAGCTCTACACTGATTAACGTCAAAAATTGAAAAATCATTGCAGAATGATGAAAAAGATCTCGGGTGTTTCATTGACATAGATGGAGCCTTCAATAATATAATATTCAGGTCCATCGCTAAAGCGTGCAGAGATTACGGAATCTGTGAAAGCATAACAGGGTGGATCATGCTCCGCTCTAGAGTCGTTAGTGCATACTTCGGAGACAGTAAAGTTTGTATATTTATGAGTAAAGGGTGCCCCCAAGGAGGTATTCTGCCACCGCTGATCTACTGCTTAATCAAAGACAGTTTACTTACATCATTGAATAACTCCGGATATTACTCTCAAGCATTCGCCGACGGTCTATCGATATTAATCCGAGGGTTTTGTACCTTAACCTTATGCGGCTTAATGCGATCTGCACTTACCCTAGTGTACGTCTCAAGAAAAGACAGCTAACCCCACTAAAACCAAACTGATCCTGTTCCCAAGAAAGAATACTAACAGCGGCTTCAGTTAAACACTTGCGCATTCCTCTTGACTCTAAGTTAAACTTTTCACTACACTTTTCCAAGGCAATACAAAAAGCAACATCTACACTATGGCACTGCAGGAGGGTCTTCGGACTAGTCTCACTTATGGGCTTAGCCCAAAAATCCTACTTTGGTTTTATACAGAAATTGGTGGCCAAGGTGTAAGTTAACGACCACTAAACTACAACTAACTAAACTCCAACGTCTAGCTCTAATAGGGCTTACTGGTGCCATGTCTACCAGTCCTACCGCTGCAATGGAAACGCTACTACACATCTCGCCTCTACACATCCAAATCGAAGCATCAGCTAGATGGTCCGGGCTCAGGTTTAAGCTCTCTAACTCGCTCAGAGAAACTAACACTGGCCATACAAACATCTGGAACTTAATGATAAAACAAGCCGGATTCGAAATGCCTAGCGATGCAATAAAGCAGACATTTAGATTCGATAAATCATTTAGAGTCAGCATTCTCGAAGACGAAACGAACAAGGAAACGATCTACATCTACACAGACAGCCAATCAGCGCTCAAAGCCTTAAACAGCTACAGATTAACTTCTTCATTAGCAATTCGGTGTAGAGATTCACTCCAGGCAATTGCTGCTCAGAATCAGGCAAATTTAGTGTGGATACCCAGTCACAGAGGATTCGATGGCAATGAGAAAGCTGACTAGTTGGCTCGTGAGGCGGCAGACGCCACTCTAATTGGGCCCGAACCGGCCGTGGGGGTCTCATCAGCAGTACTTCAAAGTTGGATTACCGAATGGAAGGTTGCTTTCTCAAGACATTGGGAGTCGATCGGGCATTCGACACAAGTGATTATATCACTAAACAAGGCCAAAACTAAAGAGGTCTTGTCCCTCAACAGGCGTGACTTAAAGCGCCTCATTGGCGTCTTAACGGGTCACTGCCGCACCCAAATTGTCACCAATGTGGCGACCTCGAAACAGCGGAACACTTCCTCTGC
Organism: Pseudolycoriella hygida; assembly: GCA_029228625.1. NCBI lineage: Eukaryota > Metazoa > Arthropoda > Insecta > Diptera > Sciaridae > Pseudolycoriella > Pseudolycoriella hygida. Next base: position 134,483,156 of record CM055404.1, read on the forward strand.
AAATGTCCAGCTTACATAATAGCCAAAGCAAGACACTTTGGCTCCTTCATCGTCAGGTACGAATCAATGAAGGGCGTATCTCCCAAGCAATTGCTAAAATACCTGAATGCTACGAAAATGCTGTAACGGTCAAAGCAGCCTTCAATACTTTTGAAATGTGGGCGAGCACAACAGACCCGCTGGAGGTCTAGGTGCAGGTACAAAATTACTACTACGAAAATACAGGGAAGATCTGAGAATAGTCATAGGAGCTATCCCGGGACACTGCAAACTGAATAAACACCTCCACAGAATGAGGCTAACGGACACAACCACATGCAGAAGCTGCAACGAAGAGGACGAAACACCACTACATCTAATGTCATCCTACCCGGCACTCACAGCAAGAAGCACTGATTTTTCGTTCGCTTCATTCAGCACATTTGAGCAAAATAAATACGGACGCTGATTACGGAATGGATAAGGCACACTTTTAACATACAAGTCGGGAGACGAGTCCGCTGTAGGTCATCCCCCTCTAACCCCAACCAGTTGAAGTTTCAGTAATCAATATCGCAACTGCCAAGTTTAACCCTCGACCTGCTGTTATGAAATTCTTACAAGCGAAGGACCGTTGTATTCGGTCATCAGACTTCGAACTGTCCAAAACTAGACAATGATGGAAAAAATGTTTCGTCCTGAATCGAATGTTCCGGGCGAAATCGTTCCATCGAATTGATTGAAATATGGACAAGATTTTCAATAGTTGTGTCAGAACCATGGCAGGCATGACCGTCGCTCGTGCTCTGAACGCTCTTGGCAGTGAGAAGTAGGAACATAGAAAATCCTCTTACACTCAAAAAAAATCCTTAAATTCGTAAAAAATCCACAAAAAAATATCTCAAATTCTCAGAAGGTCAGAAAGTTAAACAAGAAAATTCTTCAAAATCCTTCATATACAGGACAGAAAATTCTTGGAAATCCTCTGAGGATTTTCTTTGAGAAAAGTCTTTTGCTGTTAACTCAATTTTATTCAACCTTTTAGATTTATCAGTTTGGGATGTTTTCATGTTGGTCTTGAAACACAGATCCTAGAATCCTTCGTTTCTCTTTCCGTTCATCATTTAAATTGTTAGGTGAGTCTTCCTGTTGCTTCCAAAAACCGGCTTAAAGCAGACACGTAAGCTTGGGTAACGTTACATTTTGATGAATTAAAGAAATTTCATTTTGCCCGTTAAGAAACGTTAAAAAAATCAATGAATTGCAGGAATCTCTTTGACGATGGACTTTGAGCAAAGCAGTGGCAGTTACCACTTTCTTTGAGGTGAATAAATCATTTGATAAAAGGAATTTTTAATTAATCAACAAGAACTTTCCTCTGTGGTACATCAAACATTTCATTAGATTGATCTCATCAACCCCGTATAAATTAAAACATTCTTTGATCAAAAAAATTCATCTCATTGATTATTCCACCCCTCAATTTCAATACTAAAATCTTATCGATTCTCCAATCTTTTCACACCACAATACGCCTAGACATGTAGATACTGCATTTAAAAATAGACTTTCATTTCATAAATTTGAATAATTTCCATCACAAAATGAAAAATCTTCCATCTAAACCTATAACTAAACGAATAAGTACTCACATGATTTTGAATTGGTGACACTTCGCTTCGTCGAGCTGGACTGGAAATAGTAGATGCGTCCCCTTGAATCGAAGTCCCTTTATGTCCATTTGAAGTGTTTGTTGGTTGCAAATTGCTACTTTCCAAGAAACAAAAAGAAAGTGCGAGATCAGTTTTCATCATCATTATAGTTCTAGTGTTTATGTTATAGTTTCTTTCGATTATTTCGTTTTTTTGTGAAAGGGAACCAAAAAAGAAAAAACAAAAGAGTTCATGTTACATAACATAAAGAAAAAAATATTGAAATCGTTTAGGAACAAGAGACGAAAAAAAAATGGATTGGCATTCAGTCGGGTAGTATCGATTCCCATATGGAGTGTTGCGGGAACAGCTACTAAACAAATTACAATAAAGATGGTTAACAGTTTCAACAGTACATTTCAACATAGCTAAATACACACAAGAATACTTAGAGCAGCACGAGGAAATGGCATATCGATTGTCTATTGTTCTCACAGAATTTGGATCCAGAAATACTTCATTACTGACTTTTGAACGTTTGGCCGTTTCTTAGGGTTTTTTCCACATTTTACGAGTGCGCGTAACTGCGTGCAATTTCAAAATTATGTTAAAGTTGAGTTAAAAAATTAATAAATGCTCTATTTTTTCAATTGCACCTAATTTATGTTAATAATGTTTTACCGACCTAGGTTTCGGTTGTTAAACAACCATCATCGGGGTTTTTATTATAACTGAATTTTCCTTCCAAAAATAATCGTTCTTGGACAGTAAGTGCCTTTTATAGAAAACACAAACAAAACAAAAGACCTACACATACATGCGTCGCTGATAACATATCAGTTCGTCAAATAATGTGTAAAACAAATAGCATTTTTCTACTCGCAGTCAAAAAATTCTTCGTTTCACTAGTGTAGGCGTGTCTTCTTTTATTTCGATAATGTTCTCGTCGTATTTTCTCCCATTCGTGAATAAATGTAGTAGTGGTGACGTTATGTTCCCATTGTCTTCATTTAGTAGATTTTCATGTTTATGTCTGTGTATGTGGATGACTTCGTAGTCTCAATTTTCCACATGTGAAAAATGGGTTGCACAAGCTTTAATTCACTTATGTTGATCACATGGTTCATCATAAAAATGTGTCGTCTTACTGCAGTTTTCGTTTTCCATTTTGCGGATTTTATGTGTTCATTAAAGCGTTCGAACAACTTGCGGATCGTTATCCCTATGTACAGGCGTCCACAGCACGGTATATTCCTGATCTATGTAGGCTTACCGGTCTGTCTTTCAACGTTCCTAACGCTTGTCTCAAAGAGCCGTCATTTCTATGTACTATACTCATTCCATGTCTTTTGTAAATTGTTTTTAGCTTTTTCGTCACATTCGGGTAAAATTTGATCGCTACTCGCTCGTCAATTTCCTTAGGAATTTCATAGAAAGTTGATATGTTTTTCTTCTGTCGTTTTTCTCTTTGCTTGTTGACAATGTTTCGGATTGCTTTCATTTTTATTTCCCACCTATGGCGAACTCAAAATGAACACACCATATTATTGGGAAATTTCTTGAAATTCCAGATATACGCATCTTCCACTACGGAAAATATCTTTGGAAACCACGCTCACGAAACTTCTATTTTAATTTTCACTGAAGAAATAATAAACACACAAAAACCATACAATTTGAAATGGATAGATAGAAAAATAAAAAAGTTAGCAGTGCACCAAGGTGACGAACAAGTTCTGCGGTTCCACTGCGATCCGCCCTTTGACTTGTTCACTATCTGAGTATAAATCAGCTGTTTCAGCTTTTTGTTTAGGTAGCTACTTTATATTTTCATCCTTTCACCGAGGAATCACCGATGACTCACAGTGGCATCACCGATGATTCACAGTGTAATCACCGATGATTCACAAGATATTCACTGATGATTCACCGGGGAATCACACATGATTCTATCATTGGTGATTTGTCTTCGATGATTGTATAATATCAAGACGTCAAATCTCAATGAAAATTCAAAAAAATGGCGAATGGCTAATTGTATAACCGAACAAAATTCTCAAAGGACTGTTCACAAATGACGTACAGGTTTTAGGAGGCTGGTGGTTCCAGAATTCGTTTGATAGCTACCTAGTATTGACATTTAGATTTATATCGCTAATTTTCAAATTATCAATTATCAAGTAATACGGGTACCATGTGAATTGAAGACTCATAAAATCAGTTTAACTGAGCAATACTTCCACTTTTTGTGTATGGTGTGTACCAATGCAACGAGCGCTGCATTCAGAGATTTCGGGCCCACGGGCATTCTGAAGTAATGCGCCAATAGTGAGTGACTATCATAGAGATAGATAACTTACGCTGCATGAGTCAAAACACAAAATATATGTAATTTGAACCTCAGTATATTTAAAAAAGCCTTCAAATATGAATTTTGGCGGGCGCTAGCTGAAGTCGTCAACGTCATTTTCATATTTCTTCACACATCTATCGTCGAAAAATAATTAGAAACATAAAGTTCAAAATATATCGAATATACACAAAATTTACAAAAACAGGTACTGCGAAGAGCTCGGTGAAGCTTCCAGTGGACCCAGTATTTGTAAGCTTTTTCAAAGATTTTGCGTTACGTAACACATGTTCAGACCCCCCCCCCCTCCCCCTGTCACAAACTGTCACGCTAGGCACGACGCCCCCCCCCCTAGAGCGTTACGGCCCCTACGTGCAAAAAAGTAGTGTTCACTTTTTCACGCGTAAGGCTTGTGTGAAGGCTCAACTTGACCTTCAAGTTGGGCTTTTACACAAACCTTGCGCAATGCGAATCACATTGCCTCCAATATAATGAGCCCTTTTTATTGGTGTCTTAATGTTTTGTCAATATTGACGAGGTAGTTTCATGAATCTTCCTGAAGTGGCGTTGTGCGACATATGACACAATAATGGACTAAATGTACTTCAAAATCCGTACGTCATTTGTAAACAGCCCCCAACAAAATATTTTACTCTAAAATTTATTATGGTGCCACTTGGAACTTAATTCAAGGTGCTAAAAGATTCTTCGAAAAAACGTTTGTGAATGTGAAAAACTTTTAGTTAGGTGAAGTTCTCCATACAGTTTTACTGACAATCTCCAATACATTTAGCAATTATAGTTCTTTCATGCACTAGAATGATCTTTCCTCAAGTGCATGAAACTACTGGATCTTGAGTCCGAAGTACGCAGCCTTCAAAAATTTGCAACAAGTAGAAGACTGCATTTTCGGCTAGGAACCCTGGGATCAAAAAATGATGTAAGGTAATGTTAAAGCCAATAGCAAGTACACACTCCTTGGAAAAATAATTTTCAATTTGACACAAGGCTGCGTACTTTATCATGGCTCGAAGGCACAGAGTAGGCAGCCTGATGCTAAAAATTTAAGCATATCACTATGACGGCATTGCCAAATGATTCACAACGCACCAATTTTTATCTTGGCACCAGGCTGCCTTCTTGAGCTATGCTCGTTTAAATGTAGAAGGCAGCGGCAGCCCGGTGCCCAGATGAAAATTGGTGCGCTGTTAAGCATTCGTTAATGTCGTCATAGTGATATTATTCAATTTTTGGCACCAGGCTGCCTTCTTTTCCATTGTTGAAGGTCACATAGAGGGCAGCCTCGTGCCAAATCGAAAAGTATTGCTCCGTAATGTACTGGATACTAGATTCAAACTTCCCTAATATATTTTTTTGGTACCGGCATGCCTTCCCCGACATCACCAGTTTTCTGAGGTTCATGTCCTTCATTCAAAACCTTGAAGAGCGAGTATACCGCACAGAAGCGAAAATGCGAAAAAATTTCACCGACCCTCAAACAACCACGACGGTATCTTCGGAAGTTTTAATCGACATTGCCCAAATTCGGAAAAAAAGATTTGGAGAATCGGTCAAGCTATACGCGAGTTACCGTGTTTATGGACAGACAAACGAACGGATCAAGTTAGACTCCAAAACGAAAAATCCACCATCTTCTGGTCCGAATTCGACAGACAACAAACGTTGTGGTAAACGCATAAGACACGTACTTTACACGTCTAGATACATGATATCTGATTATCTTGTCCTTCCCAACACACATACTGCAATTGTCATGAAAAGTTTTGTGAAATCGCGAGTCTGTATCGTTCTCTATTGTCTTCCAGGGAAAATATCGGGTGCGTCTAATACTATCCAAAATATCAGGTAAAACAATGAAAGAATGGACGGACACGATTATTTTGGTTGATTCAGTATCTCGAACCGATATATAAAATGTGTAATCCTTCTCAGCTTGACTGTACATCATTCGTGCTTAATGTAAACTTGATTGAATAAAAGTAAATGTGGAGGGTGGTGGGTAGTGGTCCGTTTATACACAATTTGTACAAAATAAAAAAAAATATACGGAAAATACTCTGTCCCGCAGCGCCAATGGAAATTTTACGTTTTTCCTCATGTCGTGTCATAAAAGTTGTTACATAAAGGGATATAAATGAAGACGAGCTTGGCGATAAATTTGAAGTGTCATTGCTACTATTTTATCACTGAGATCCATTGGGAAATAGGTTAATACTTGGTTTCACATGTTTTCCGTTTGTGAATAAATTTGTTCATTATTCAAAAAAGAAAAACATTTTTTGGATTCGGATTTGTGCATGAGTCAACTGATTGGCGCTGTTCCCAGCAAAAATAAATTGGCTTCTTGGGTGATTTCTTTGTAAAAGTAAATATAAGGAAAAAGTAGGCATTTTCGTATGCATAAAAGTTACAAATTTTCGCAATGAATAAATTTTAAGTCATTGTTGTCGATGTACTTTCCATACATCAACATTTTATGTATATTTTTGTCAAGCATCCAATACGTTGGCAATTTGAAAAAATTGCTTTTCGATGCCACGGAAAGCAGGTAATACGAAAAGGGAGGTAAAAAAAGTGTCATTGCTCCATTCACTTGAAAAAACTGTCAATACGAGACCATAATTTAGTGAAAAATTGAAAGGATTTAGCGCACGGAATTTGATCGGGTTGGAGCGTTGATTTATATAAAAGACATTTTTCATAGCTGGGAGTGTCCTTTAATTTAATTTTAATATGAAAAGTTACACCGCACGGTGGCAATTATTTAAAATTTATTCAGCGAAAATCCCCATGTTCGTATGGGTGAATCTGAATACGAAGCTAAAATATGTGCCTTGTTACAAAGTCTCAATATGAAATAAAACTTGAGTGTGCCACTGCAAGTTCTGATTCATTTATAGCGGCTATTGCTTCCAAGAAATGAGAAAAACCCGCCTGTAACACTGCTAATTGATGAAGCTATTTGCCTGTTCAGATAAGCAGTAAATTCTCAATTAATTAAATCTTGAAAGTAATTCAGGCTAATGAATAAACGAATTTTGAAAAGAATCAACAAAACTTTAGTCAAGTTGTCGTGTGTACTTTCTTTGGGTGAAGGAAATTCCAAAGGAAAAGATTGTTCAGTTCTTCCACGAGTGACACGCTGCACTCACTAGTACACTGATTAGCTGTAATCATATAGCTACAGTACACTAGAGACTCTAGGGAACTTTTCAGGGAGTTTTTCTTCGGATAGGAAATGAGCGATCAGAATTTATTCTTTTTAGAAAATTCAAGCAAATAATGCTTTTATCAATGTAGTCTCGGTCGTACATCGGGCGGGCATTTGGAATTTTCCCAGCTGGTGGTTATTTGTTTACCTGTTTTGAACAACTGATTTTAGCCAATTTCGCGAGGTGCGCATACAATTTTACATTCAAAAGGACGAATTTAAAAAAAACCTTATGCAAGGGACCCGTACGTATCAGAACAGATGTGACAAACAGAATAGATGTTGCAAAAAGACTCGAACGTATTTAAGTAAATATTGTCTTACGTCCACATTAAATAAACTTGGAGTATGCCGATAGGGCAATACCCGTCCGAAGAAACGGTGTAAAAACATTTTCCGAAAGCACAAAATTGACCCCAAAAAATGTTCTCCTCAATTTTCTTCACAACATAGCAAAAAACCATTTTTTTTAGCTAGGGCCGACTTTAGTACCGACCTAGGGCCCTAAGTAGAAGCCTCGAGCACATAATTCCATAGACAAAAATGTTTCCCTCAAGTTGCTCTGCAACATAGAAAAAAATTTTCTTTGGTTAGGGCCGAACGACCTAAGCCCCACTTGAGCCCTAAGCACAGGCACTGGACCCAAATTTGTTTTTCGAATTATATTGTTAAGATTAAGAGTGTTAAGATTTACACGATTTATATAAACAAACACGTTGGGCCCTAGTAGAAACTCAGTTTTCGGGAATTGGCTGAGTGCAAGGGCTTCTAATCAAAAAATTTCAGACCTCTCGATTAAAAAAATTGTTTGAAAATCGAGATTTACTCGAGTTATGTTCAAAAAACACATAGGGCCCTAGCAGAGACTCGTTTGTAGTGCCCTAGCTGAGTCCAAGGAGTCAAATCCAAAAAAGTTTCTTCCATAAATTGTCGGTCATGCCCAGATCTTTCAAACAAAAGAAAATTTGTGAAAATCGGAAACAATTTACTCAAGTTATGTATAAAATACCAAAAACTACTCTAACGGCCCCAGCTCGGCGGCCCTTGGACCGATAGTGCCCAGACTCAATCCCATAAAATATTTTTTGGTTACGGCACTGGGTTTGTCGCACAGCTTACCACTGGTACGGTAAAAACTTTCCGGTAATTAAAGGATCTGGAAAAGTAGAACCACAAAAAGGTAGCAAAACTAGTAATTAATGATTTAGCCGCTAACCCTTCATGGGTTGATAAGGCAGATTATTATTATTATTATTAGTAGGAGGGGGGGAGCATCATGATCGATGCTCCCTCCCTACTCCCGGGTTGAAAATCGACTGGTTACAAACGTCGTGGTAAACGCAATAGACCATTTTTCGAAGAACTTCGTTTTTCCTGCGGGTCTAATGAATGTAGCAAAGCCATTATAATCTGTTTCAAACGTCAGGGGTATAGAATGTGCTGTCATCTATATTCATTAACAACTGCCTATATCATTTACATACCAAACATTCTTGCAGCGCATTTTTGGGAAAAAAGTAGATTCATCGGAAGAAAATAAGAATTTTCGCAGCTCATCTGAAACAAGTGTTGGGGTGGTACACTCACGGAAAAGTGAAAACCGACACATGTTTGTGTTTTGTGGTTTACTGACTTTATTGATTTCTCCATATAAAAATACATGCAAAAATTCACAAATTCAAATAAACACAAAACCAAACATGTATCGGCTTTCACTTTTCCGTGAGTGTATCTCTAAGATTTTCTCGGAGTTTTGATTGATATGATTTTGAAAATAGTATATTATATCACTTGGACCGAAAAGATTTGTTTTTGATCCAGGTGTTGAAAGCGTCCGAGGAACGTAGCGGAGCGAAGATATTCTAAGTCGTCTTAAGGAAAAAGCATAATGATGGTAATATTGTATCGCATTCAAATTCACACAATAAATGACAGTGTAGGGCCAAAAAAATTGGGAAGAAAAAAGTGAGACAAAATAAGTGGGCAAAAAAAATAGGCAAAAATATTGACGTTTCGGTTCTCCATCTGGTGAGGAAATGTGACGCTTTTGGTCCGCTTGAACATAAAGTTATTTACGTGCCTGTTTGATGAGGTGGTTTTTAGGCTTTTTTTGTATGATATAGTCAGGGGCGTGACAGTCTTTTGTTTTGATCTTTGCAAGTAATACTCAACGTGAAGTTAGCTGCAGTTGCAAAAAAATCAGCTGATTTTTGAACTTTTCAATGAAGTCAGCTGATTGTGGTTTTATGAATGAAATCAGCTGATTTTTTTGCAATGAAGTTAGCTTCGGTAGCAACTGTTTCTAACTTCATGTCGAGTATTACGAAAGTTTACGAACAAATACACAGGCAGAATAAAGAAATGGGCGACCCGTACTTTGATTCGGTTGTGATGTCTGCAGTGAACTCGTTTTCTCAGATAACTCCTCCCAATCTGTTCGAACCACGTATGACAGACTCTAAAGCAATTGGAAAAGCTCTTAAGGATATCAAAAACAAAAAGTCCTATGGAGCGGATGCTATTCCAAACGTTGTTTTGAAGAAGCTTCCTAGGTCAGTACACGAATATCTGGCAAAGTTGACTAATCGTCTTCTGAGCCAAGGATACTACCCCAGTTCGTGGAAAGTAGCACACGTAATACCAATACCCAAGCCTGGCAAGCCAGCAAATGAAGTAAAAAATCTTAGGCCTATCAGTCTTTTGAACGGTTTAAGCAAGATTCTTTAAAGAATCCTTCATGCTAGGATACTTGAATACTGTATTCAAAATGATGTATTACCTGATTGCCAATTCGCCTTTAGAAGTAAGCACTCTACCGTGCATGCTCTCATAAGGCTACTTGAGGAAGCGGCAATGGGATTCAATGATCGTAAGATCACAATATCTGGACATAGAGAAGGCCTTGGACACGATGTGGATCGAAGGACTCGTCTACAAAATGATTGAGAAAAAATTTCCTCCCTATCTCATTAGAATTATCTTGTCCTATCTCAAAGGATGTAGCTTCAGAGTTAAGCTGGGCGACGCACTGTCTGATCCAGTTTCTGTGAATGACGGGGTTCCACAAGGTTCTGTGTTGGGACCTTTACTTTTTATTATATTCATGATGGATCTGCCGACGCATATGTGAATACGACACTCACAATCTTTGACGACGACACGAGCACCTTTTCGACTCGGTTATCTCATAGCAGAGCGAGTGCAAAGTCATCTCGAAAAGCTACAGAGGTATTATCAAAGATGGAAAATTCGAGTAAATGTGGGAAAATCGAAAGCAATTTTTATTCAAAGATCAAACACCGTGGGCGCGAAGTCCATGAGAGCGCATATGCCATTAGAGTGAACGACACAAAAATCCCTTACAAATCGAGCATTCGCTTCCTGGGGTACTATGTGCAACCAAATCTCAAACACAATGAGCATGTGAATGGAATGCTACTAAAGGTTAACACAGGGTTACACAAACTGTATCATATCATCAAAGTGAATAATAGTATCTCACAAGTTGTGAAGGTGAAAATTTATCTGACTATACTTAGACCGGTGCTCACTTATGCGGTGGCGGTTTGGCACAGTCTGCCGAAATATCTTATTAAAAGGTTGAAGCTCTTCGAAAATAAATGCCTCCGTATATTCTATTATCAATCAATTTGGCAACTTCTCAAGGGAACGACTTGCAAACAGCGCATACAAACCTCCCACTCAATTTTAAGGAGTCCTGATTCGAAGCTATTGTCTCTATAGACGGGCATCAACATTGAATGAATGATCGCCAAAACAAAGCAATGAATAAGCTTAATAAATTAATAATTGAAATCTTTTCTGATGAATTATTGATTACGCGACATGCTCGCGCTCCCTAGGTTAAGTTGCAATTTATAAAAACTAGAATATTGATTGTTTTTCACGTTTTTTTTTTCAATCCACAAGGCAATTTTGATCGCCTAATGAAATTTCCACATTTCTCCGTCGCAAATAACGCCCGGGGCGCTAATAACGCCCGGGGTGTTAATAACGCCCGGGGTGTTATTAACGCCCGGGATGTTATTAACGCCCGGGGTGTTATTAACGCCCGGGGTGTTATTAACGCCCGGGGTGTTATTAACGCCCGGAGTGTTATTAACGCCCGGAGTGTTATTAACGCCCGGGGTGTTATTAACGCCCGGGGTGTTATTAACGCCCGGGGTGTTATTAACGCCCGGGGTGTTATTAACGCCCGGGGTGTTATTAACGCCCGGGGTGTTATTAACGCCCGGGGTGTTATTAACGCCCGGGGTGTTATTAACGCCCGCACTCTGGGCGCTAATAACGCCCGGGGTGTTATTAACGCACGCACTCCGGGCGCTAATAACGCCCAGCTATATAATTCGGTACACGGTCACTATTGAGCTTCAAGAATAAATTGGAAGTTATTTAAGTTCAGAAGCCTAGGACATTTTGTATTTCGTTTTGTATTGTTTTTATTCATCCCTTTTACTCAAATTTTTAAATTTCAAAATCGTTGTAGTAATCGTAAAAAGAGCACAGAAAAAAATTCTTCCATCAAGTGGCATTCTGTATGATTCTCCTAATCAATCCCTTCCAGTGACGTTCTGTACTTTCCCCTTAGTCAACTCTTTCTAGTGACATTCTGTATAAGGAAAATGTTCCTCTTACTAAACTCCTTCTAGTGACATTCTGTATAAGGAAGATTTTCCTCTAGTCAACTCCTTCTAGTGGCATTCTGTATAAGGAAAATGTTCCTCTTACTCAACTCCTTCTAGTGACATTCTGTATAAGGAAGATTTTCCTGTAGTCAACTCTTTCTAGTTACATTCTGTATAAGGAAAATTTTCCCCTTAGTCAACATTCTGTATAAGTAAAGTGCGGCCAAGGTTTATTTTCCACTTTTTGGAAAGACACCAACAGTCACCATTTTCTAGTTGAAATTTTCGGCCTATGAAACTGCATCATGTTTTTTTTAAAGCTGTTAGAAATCATTGTACAAATGTCATCTATATATTTCACGTTGTACACCTCTAAAAGGATAAGGCTGTAACTATCAACATTTTTAAAAAACTTATTACACAAAAAGTGGGAAAATAAACCTTATCCGCATTTTAAATTTTCCTCTACTCAACTCCTTCTATTGACGTTCTGTATAAGGAAAATTTTCCTCTTAGTCAACTTCTTTTAGTTACATGCTCTATAATTAAAGTTATTTGTTAAAGCGCCATTTTGTAGCGTTTATCCAATTATTAGTGCGGGCGTTAATAACACCCCGGGCGTTATTAGCGCCCGGAGTGCGGGCGTTAATAACACCCCGGGCGTTGTTAGCACCCGGAGTGCGGGCGTTAATAACACCCCGGGTGTTATTAGCGCCCGGAGTGCGGGCGTTATTAACACCCCGGGCGTTATTAGCGCCCAGAGTGCGGGCGTTAATAACACCCGGGCGGCCGTAATAACGCCCCGGGTGTTATTAACGCCCCGGGCGTTATTTGCGGCGGAGAAATGTCCTGCCACCTGGCTGTAAATTTATTTCTAATTTGTAAAACCTAAATTGTTAAACATTGGTGACTATGATTTGATTAAATAAAGGAGAGCTCTCTCCAAAAAAAAATGTCGAGTATTACTTGCAAACACCAAAACAAAATACTGTCACGCCCCTGGATATAGCCCGACCGAAGCGAGGGATAAACGTGCAATATTTTCCGTATGGGCCGAAAAATCGAGTTCATTTCAGAAAAACACCCGTTTTCGACCTCGACATGCGAAAATAATGTACTTATCAGCCTGATAACCACCTTACCAAACAGACACGTAAATAACCCTTGGGCTCATGTCAGTTGTATTTTTTCATATACAGGCAGGGGATACCTGACGTGTTTTTTCTTAAAAAGCGAATTACTTCAAGAACTGTTTATGTCACATTTTCAGTCAACAATGGAGCGAAATAGACGTCGCCGTCGTCTGTTGAAATTGCAACAGGATGATTTTTAAGAGGAACAGGCGAGGGTGGATAAAGAGATAAAAAAACAGTTCCGATAAAATCGAAAATAAAAAAAATTAAATTGGAAACTAAAAAAAATATGAAAAACTAAAAAAAACACAAAAAATTCTCTAAAAAACTAAACTAAAAAATAAAGAAAAACAAAAGAAAAGAAAAACTAAAAAAATGTCAACGAATTCGAAAGGAATTCACGTTTATGCACCCCTCTGGAACCGGTTAACACTGTGATACGTTGTTCATATGTTTCTATTTTTTACAACTTGTAACACATGCCACATTCATTATTTTCGTGAATAATGTGGGCGTAAATAAGAGTGGTAATGACGTAGAGCCTGTAAATATATATTTTTATAGCTACTGCGCAATGAAACGTTGACGGTACGATTGGTCCTATTTAACTAATGGATCAAACAAAAAGTGCGCATAATTTGACACAATATTAATTATGAAACTCTACATCATGAACATCTACTTCAGAACCATACCTTCAAAAAATGCAAATTTCTCATAGCAAATACTTTCTAATGATATCGTCCATCATTATTTAAATTAAACTGATGCTCAACTCGCAACCAACTCAATGGGAAGAACATAAATCTACATATTCTGTCAGTGAAATTGAAATTGTAATCCCTACAATCAAGGCAAAACATAAGAAGATTGTAGGAATAGATATAAGAATAGAAAAGAAAATGTGCAAAATTTGCTTACCTTGTTCCATTATTTTTATTCTTATTTCCTTTTTTGCGTGGTCGAACGATATGATTTTCCATCCAGGAGCGTAATTTTGAACCAAACATTATACGGGCGACCGCGGCAAAACACAGAAATTTCGTGTGGTGAAACTCGGAAAGCGGAATTTGAATTTCTCTTTCGAATTTTCATGTGCGGTTGTTTCAATTTGTTGGAGTTCTTTAGAAAATGATTATTTTATTCCTATGATGGTGATGATGATGCTAAACCGAAATGGAAAATCTTCTTCAGGTGTTCTTTTAGCTTTGCGTGTTGCAATATTAAATTGTGTAATGGTTTGGACGGGTTTTCTTTATTATTTATTGAATAAATTTCTATTTTCAGCGTATCTAACGATTATTTCGTACGCTTTGTATTATGATAAACCAAAACCACAATGGACGGAGTTGAAGCCGATGTGAAAATCAATTTTGGTCCACGGTGTTTCCATCACAGGTATCTGAAAAATGTAAATTATTCGAAATTAATAACTCAAAAGGTGTATAAACTTCACTGGAAGCTTTGTATTTATTCTACTTATATAAAAACAAGGTTGATATCGCAGCGCAGCGATCGACTTTGTTAAAATTGTCTTCGTTGCACTTAAGTCGATTGGAAGCAACTTCGCTTTAGCTACTGTTGTGGTAACATTATTAAAACGTAGTTGGTTGCAGTTGAGATAAGAGCAACGAAGTGCAATTTGTACTGAACGTACTAGTTTTATAAATTTAGTTTCCAAACCGTGATCACCTATACTATAGTATTCGTGATACAAATATGAAATGCATTTCAAAAATCGATGTTGATAATCGGTCATCCGAAAAACAAAAATCTGTTTTCAGAACCTGGAAACCGGATTCAACAACAACTATTTTCGACTTAGAATTCAATTAACAATTATTTTCACAGCTGCTATGCGAAAATTCGTATTTTCGCACCTCAAAAGCGATGTGAAAACAACACTTTATGTATATATTCCTTCCTCGGTAGCGGGGCCAAAATATTTTCGTCCCTAGGGTAGGAAATGTTTTCACTCCTCTCCCTATTTTTTTGCTAATCTCCCTAAGAATGAAAAGTAGTTAATGCGCAGACGGACAAAAAACGTCAGATTTCCTCTCAGAATTTAGACACAGAAATAACTTATTTAGGCTCAGCCTTGACAGTTATTATTTCCCTACTTCATTTTCCACCTACCAATTATTTTCCTACTTTATTTCGCATCTGTCAAAAATTTCCCACCTGTCAAATATTTCACCGCTTTATTTCACACGTGTCAATTATTTGCCTACTTTATTTACCACCTGCTAAATATTCCTCCATTTTATTTTCCGCCTGTCAAAAATTTCCCTGCTTTGTCACCCACCTGTAAATTATTTCCCACCTGTCAATTATTTTCCGCCTGCCAATTATTTATCACCTGTCAAATATTTCCCTACTTTATTTCCGACCTGCCTACTTTATTTCACACATGTCAATTATTTGCCTACTTTATTTCCCACCTGTCAAATATTTCTCTGCTGCTTTCCACATATCAATTATTTCCCACCTGTCTATTATTTCCCTACTTTATTTTCCACCTTTTAAATGTTTCCCTACTTAATTAGGGTTACGCAAATAAAAAAATAATCAAATTTTCGTGATGTTATCATCGGACTATCTAATTACCAATAAATTTCGCATAAAGATACTATTTTTTAGGGGTCGCACCAGATTAGATATACCACTGTTATTTATTTAAGGGGAAAATCTCAATTCAATCAGTAGATCAATGATTTCTCAAGTCACATTAAGAAAATCAATTCATCGAAAAAGTTGAATGGTGAA
Source organism: Pseudolycoriella hygida (assembly GCA_029228625.1). NCBI lineage: Eukaryota > Metazoa > Arthropoda > Insecta > Diptera > Sciaridae > Pseudolycoriella > Pseudolycoriella hygida. The sequence goes on from CM055404.1 coordinate 134,498,914, forward strand.
AGATTTATCAATTTACTGATATGAACAATATTGAAATTTGGCTTGTCGGTAGAACGATTTCCAGATTCGATCGTACAAAACTACCTTTAGCTATTGACGTACTGCAATTACTTTTTCACCATCAACGTCTCGGACGGAAAACGACAGAGGAAAGTGCGAAAAGAGTAGCAAGAGAATTAGTCAGTATTTGGAATGAAACTGCTATTCCAACGCTTCTTATGAGGAATATAATTCTCAAAATAGAGAGCCTGAAGAAAAAGTTCGAAACTTTGAGGAAAACTCGGCTTCGCAGAACTGAAATTCAATTGAAAAGAGAGGCAGAATTTCAAGAATTCTTGGATAAATTGTTTGATATTACTTCGCATGGGAAGTTCTCACTTTCAAAGGAACAGCATCAACTATTAGAAGATCAAAGACAAAATCGTCAACTAAATATTATTTCGTTTAAACCATTACCCGAACCATTAATTTTGTGCAAAACGTTTGAAACTGATTATTATGAAAACAGCGATCCTAGCTCAAGCGATCAAGAGGAAAGTGATTTTGAAGACTCTCTATCTGACAAAGAAAAAATGTGCGTAATTACACCAAAGCCTCCAATGCTTAAAACAATGGTCAACTCTGCTGACGTGACATCCGCCCTCGGTAGGACAAATATCTCAAGTGGTAAATTCACTATTGTTGCAGCTGCCATTGCTAGAGCTTGTGGAGAAAATATTGAAGATGGCATTTTGTGCCGTTCCACCGTGGATAGAAAGAGAGATCAAAATAGACGAATTATTGCGGATAACGTGAAGCGAGAATTCTACGAATCATTGGGAAAAGACAATTTTGGATTGGTAATCCACTTCGATGGTAAAAGGCTGCGAGATTATACTGATTCCAACAGTGAAGATCGGAACTCAAAAGTTGAGCGTGTTGCGGTTGTGTTGACTGGACAAAAAAATGAACAATTACTGGGTGTTGTGAAAGCGGAAGATGGAAAAGGAGCTACAACCGCACTTTTAGTTGATCGTTTGCTCTCTGAGTGGGATGATTGGAACTGTGTTAATGGAAGAAACAAAAATATTTCAGCCAGAGATCGTATTGTGGGAATGTCGTTCGATACAACTAGTTGCAACACTGGACGAATAAAAGGCGCATGTAAAATCTTTGAGAAGAAATATATGAAAAGAAAATTACTACACCTTGCCTGCCGTCATCATGTATTTGAACTAGTTGTTGCTGGCATCTTCAAAACTTTATTCGGCGACACAGATGGCCCAAACGTCTCTATCTTCCAACGGTTTCAAGTTGAGTGGAAGAATATTAATAAAAACAAATTTAAAGTAAACAATTACCTTATGAGTTCTTATAATTTGACAACAGACCAATTATTTACAGAGTTTTGAACAAACTAATTTCAAAAAACCTTTTGCTTCATCGCACCGAAAGCAAACAATAGAATTTTTGCTGCATGCTCTTTCCTCCGAAACCACGTATATTCCTAGAGACGATTACAAAGAAATTATGGAGCTTTGCTTGCTCGTCTTAGGCCATCCAATCAAAAATTATACATTCAAGACTCCTGGGGCAACGCATCACGCCAGATGGATGTCTAAGATAATTTATTCTTTCAAAATTTTCTTGTTTCGTGACCAGTTTGCTCTGACGAAAGAAGAAAAGTCTAGTATTAAAGAATTAAGCCTTTTTGCAGGGCTTATATATGTTAAAGCTTGGATTCGATGTCCGTTGACGAGTGACGCGCCCATCAATGATTTAATTTTTTTTAAACAAATTAATGAATACGCAGTCGTGAACAAAATTGTTTCCGCTACAGCAATACAAAAATTCGAGAATCATTTGTGGTATCTTGGGCCTGAACTGGTTATGCTATCTCTTTTTTCAAATAAATTATCACCAGAGGAAAAGCGTGAAATGTTCGATTACATGGTAAAAAAAGGTGTTTGCTGGATAAGTCGAGGCACTCGATTAAAAGACTCGGCTGATCTGCATACGAAAAATCTGTCAGACTTAATACAATTTCAATCAATGAATGCTATTAATTGCCTTCAATTAAATCTTAGTTTTATGAACATTTTGGAAACTGAAGAATGGAGTGATTCGGATGAATATAAAGCTGCTCAGTCATTCGTTGATAATATTAAGGTCGTAAACGATGTTGCTGAGAGATCTTTAGCTTTGATGACTAGTTTCAATGAAACACTCACTCGAAAGGAAGATAACAAGCAATTGCTCCTTCAAGTCGTTCAAGACAATCGAAAACGAATCAAAAACTGTAACAAAAAGGCACTATCCACATACAAACCAAGATAATTGGATGCAAAATTAAACTGACTTCAATCGATTCGATTAGCTCTAGAGTTGTCACGTCTTATTTGTTTTACTCTTTCACTTTGGAAACCGAGTCGATTAACTCTAGAGTTAATCGCTTCGGTGTTGTAGACACATTGCGCTTAAAATGGAGAACTTTTCCTCCGAATGATACACATTGCGAAGTACCCAACATTTTACTAAACTGGGTGAGATTAGAAAAGCTGACGGCGCTTCCGAGTATCGAACCCGGGGACATCTGATTCGCAGCCTAGAATAATGTCACTGCGCCATCAGTTTTCATCAACATCCATTGTTTGTTTCCAACACAAGCAATATCTATAATTTCCATGAAAGTTCACAGATGACACCACACGTTTTAACGGCGCTCACAATGTGACATCTTGTTATTATGGGAGTACGTTTATTCGACATTTTGTTAATTCAGTTACATACGCATACGTGATCATTTTAACAACTAAATAACTTTTCCCCTTTTTAGAATTGAGATTGATGGACAACTTTTGTGCGAGCTTCAAAATCAACCTAAAGTGATATGTGTGAAAGCGAAAATATTTGAAATGCGATACAAATTTTTGTTCTGAATGAACAAGTTTATGTTTTTTTGAAATGCGCAACACTACTACTTATTTTGTCACCAGTCAAATATTTCCCTGCTTTATTTCCCACCTGTCAAATATTTCCTTACTTTATTTCCCACCTGTCAAATAGATAGATAGATAGATAGATAGATAGACAGAGATTTAGATTCTATTAGTTGAGTTCAGAAACTTCATTATACGTTTATGAGACATGCTCCAAACGTTATTTTCTGGAAGTATGAAGTTTCCAAGGATTCTATGTCTTTTTGTGATGTATGCTGGGCATTTGCATAGATAATGTAAGGCTGTTTCTTTCCATGTTGTCGCAAGATGGGTTAGGGGCTATGCCCATTGCGAGCATGTGTTTATTTAGCTTACAATGACCCGTGAGGATGCTTGTGATCCTCTTAAGGTTCGATTTAGTTAGGGAAAGGAAGAACTTTGTATTTTTTTCGTTTGTTCTTTTGGGTTGTATATGGTAGTTTTAGACCCGGCTCGGGTTCTCGAAGGGGTTGGATGAACCTGCTCGAGCTAGTTCATCAGCCACCTCGTTTCCATGTATCTCTCTGTGGTCTGGAACTCATATTAGGGTTAGTTAACTTTTTTGTGAAATTTCTTGTATTCTCTGCGCTCTAAAGCCAAGGCCGAGTAGAATTTATATCTGGAAAGAGTTTTCAAGGCTGCTTGACTGTCTGTGAATATAAATGTTGGTAAAGTCACATTGAGTGGCTTCATCATGCTGCTGCAGCGTTTAATGCCCAACATTTCCGCCTGGGGAACTGTAGCGAATTTGCCCAGAGATATGATATATTTCTCATTGGTCTGTGGGAGGTAAGCCCCCGTACCTGTTAGGTCACGATTTTTCGACATAAGACATAAGACAATTTTCTGTTGGGATGACTGTACCATCAGCCAATTCTTCTCTGCTGTGTATTTGAACATCAAGGGCTCTTTTGAACCTATACCTGGGTGCTATGGTATTTTTTTTTTTTTTATAAGGGTGAGGAAATCTTCATAGACACCCGGTCTTTCTGAACCAAGGTAGTGTTGGATTCCATTCTTCAATGACCACCAACTAAAACCTCCTTCCTTAGTCTTCGTGCTCTCTTCTCCCCGGAACCGCTGCTTTCGCACCTACTCTCTTAGATCAACTGCCAGTCTTCTTTTATCGTCTCTCCATGCAATTTGCAGCTTCGTCATTATTTTCGCAACTACATTATCCGCCACTATCCACACCTCCTCATCGCGGCACATCTCCGATATTATGTTTTCGGCACTTACATCTGGCCTACTCACAGTCAACAGCTCTCCTCGTTCTTGTTCGAAGCGGGGGCAGACGAATAACACGTGCTCCGCAGTCTCTTCCTGCCTATCGCATGTCGTGCAGAAAGGTGACTCCGTGAATCCAAACCTGTGCAGGTACTTCCTGAAGCATCCGTGACCAGACAGAAACTGTGTCAGGTGGAAATTAACCTCTCCATGTTTGCTATGGTGCTATGGTATCCGACGGCATCTCTAGCTGTGGGTGTTTTCTGATCATGCTATTCCATAGTTTAGCGTGGCTAATACCCGATTTAATTAGGAGTGAGCTGTGATGGAGTCTGTCTATGGTAGTTTTCGCTACCTCCTCAATATGAATGTGCAAGAGCTCAACATTTAGCATTGCCTCCAGCGCCGCCGTTGGTGTGGAGTTCATTGCCTCCGTCGCACTTAGAAGTGCCAGTCTTTGTATTTTTTCAAGGGTTTTTTGAACTGTCATTAGTTTACATCTGGGCCACCAAATATTTCCCTGTCAAATATTTCCACGCTTTATTTCCCACCTGTCAAATATTTCCCTACTTTATTTCCCACCTGTCAAATATTTCCCTATTTGTTTTGTTCAGAATGTGACTTTTTGTCCGTCTGCGCTATAAATAGTATACATAACAGGAAGCTGAAGCGGCTGATTTAGACCAGAGTGGTGAACAAGTCCTCGGGCCAAATCATCTAACTATACTATTTCGTGTTGCGTTTTTTCCAGTGAATTTTCGCATGCAATTGTGAAAAAGTTAATTCATAACTCGGTAAAAATAGAAAATTCTTCACTTGGGTGAAGTCTGTGACCTGACTCTCGCAGAGAAAATTGCAGCGTGTGTGAAGTTTCTGGCACAGTATGAGAAAATTGCAACTTGAGCACTCACGTTAGAATTCTCTCTTCTTTGCCCGCAAACTTTACTCTCGTTGCAATTTTCTCTACTTTGGGCTAGGGGCCTAGAGTGCCTTGTCATCATCTAGCTGCCCGTCTTTAAGGAGTTGAAGTTAAATAAAATCAATGGGAAAATGGAAATCATCGACGGTATCGTTAAATACGTAACCGAGTTTACGCTCTTCTTAACCGTTTGGTTATTTAGTCATTCCTCCTAAATAAGCAAAATTCATCTTGCCTGACAGTACTAAACTATTCTTCATCATTGACTTATCATTGACTCTCATTACTTGACAAAAATTGCAAAGCGATTGCTGTGGGAGCTAAAATTAAAAAAGATACAAAAATCTTATAAAAATATGAGAATTTGTGAGGTATATCTCATTAGAAGAGATAATTGTAAACAACTGATACGCATTTCCTATCAGCTTAATAAAACAATAATCGGTGTAAGATTAGACACCCTGACCGTCGAACGAAAACTATTTAATCGAAAACACACAGCTAGATACACTCAGTGAATCCTTTGAGACGATCACATGAGTTCGCATTGTGTAAAAAAATTACAGGAATGAAATTTTTGTTGTGTACATTCCTTGTTGGCTGTGTGTTGTGGATACCAACTGATGCTGTGACACATTTACGAGCTGATGGTGTCACCGATACCTACACGCTAATCGATGCAGCGCTACTAGAACGAAGCGGAACTGTCGTCGAAACTTCAGATTGCAAACACACGGAATTTGGCCCCCACATTACTCAAGTTTTCGATGATGAATTGAACCGACATGTTTTTGCTTTCCATTCCCATATTCGTCAAGACGATGATCGATGCATTAACACCGACCGTCAGCGTGTCGAAATTAAAACGTACGATAGATCACCTCAGGAACTACTGGGATATAATGGCGAATACGTCACGTACTCATGGAACTTTAAACTAGACGCTGGATTTCTACCACCGTACTCTTTTTGCCACATACATCAGTTGAAAGCTGTTGGAGGAGATGAATCAATGCCAGTGATAACAGTCTCACTGAGAAAATCCACTCCAAATGTGTTACAGTTACTACAGTATGACTCTATGGGACGGCTCCTCTTTTTAAAAGAAGAAGAATTGAGTAAGTTCACTGGCATTTGGGTACATGCCGAATCAGAAGTAGAGTACGGCCATCATGGAGCCTACAACATGACCCTTACAAATTATGCTACCAAGGAGGTGCTACTACACTACAGCAGCGACGACATCGATTTTTGGAGAAATGACACAACGACTGTTGCAGCTTTCATTCGACCGAAATGGGGAATATACAGGAGCGTACAAGAAGCAGTTCTAAGCCGAAATGAAACGGTTCTTTTCGATGACTTTTGTATTGGTAAAGGTGATGTAGACCGGTGTTTCGAAAGATCAGATGTTCCAACTTCACCAGCAACTCCGGCACCAACTACACTTCTAACGTTTCTTCCTACTGAAGCGCCAACTAGTGCTCCAAGTTCATCTCGTACTTTTGTTTTGAATAGTTTTCTGTTTTTCACAACTGTATTTTTTTCGTTTCAATAAAAGTTAATGCTTAAGATGCAGGTTACCAGAGACTTGATATGGTGGCAGGGTGCCCCTGATAGACTAAAAATATGTGAGCAAATGTCATCGTCATTTGACATTTCGTCACTATACAAAGAAAAATTTCTCCATATGACAAATTCATCAGATTTGTAGTCTATGTAAGGAAACCATCCGCCATATCATGTCTTTGCGGGTTACTACTGCAATAATTTTCAACTTGTCACCAAGCATTTTCTTTGGGAATGCAAAACCAATCTGATGTGAAGGTATTCTGAAGCTCTCGATATTCCCAGCTGCTGTCGTTAAAAGGAAAAAAAAACTTAGAGAAAATCAACGAAGATTTTTGCCGAAAAACGTTAAATTAAATTTTTTTTTTCGGTGAATTTCGTTGAAAATCTTCGCTGATTTTCTGTAAATTTTTTTTCTTATGACAACAACAGCTGCTGAGTTTCTCGCTTAGCATAACAGCCTCAAGCACCCTTTGCCCGTCCATCTGAGCACCTTCACAGTGTATTCACCGATGATTCACATTGGAATCACCGATGATTCACATTGGAATCACCGATGATTCAGGTTGGAATCACCGATAACTCACAGCGAAATCATCGATGATTCACATTGGAATCACCGATTATTCACAGCGAAATCACCGATGATTCATAGTTGAATCGCCGCTGATTCACCGGGTAATCACCTATGACTTAGAGGACGTCCGCATTTTTCACAACTTTTTTGACACCTCCTTTCCTCCTATACTCTATCTCCTTTTAGCCATACTCCCCCCCCCCCCAAGGACGTCCGCTAAAAATCCAAAATTGACATCAACTTTCAAACTACGAAAAGATATTTTTTTTCGCCAGAAACTGATATGTTCAGAACACTCACAGTGCAGACCAGTCATACTACTAGACTGGATACTACAATGTTACTCAAAGCAATAATTTCTTCTGGAATCTCTTACACCTTACAAGTAGAGATCATACTGTGTACATCGGTCTTTACACTAGAGCTGGAACTAGAAGACGATATTGTGCTATTTGAAGTGATGACCAAAATGCATTTCACCCCTTAGGCGGACGTCTCCGATGATTCACTGCGAAATCACCTATGATTCACATAGGAGTCACCGATGATTTGAGGAGGAATCACTGAGGATTCACAGAGGAATCACCGATGATTCACCGATGATTCACCAATTAATCACCAATGATTCACAGATGATTCATAGAGTAATCACCGATGCTTCCCCGAGGAATTACCTATGATTCATCGGTGAATCACATAAGATTCACAGATGTATCACCGATGATTTACCAATGAATCACTGATAATTTACCAATAAATCACTGATGGTTTACCAATAAATCACCGATGATTTACCAATGAATCACTGGTGATTTACCAATGAATCACTGGTGATTTACCAATGAATCACTGGTGATTTACCTATGAATCACCGATGATTTACCAATGAATCACCGCTGATTCACCGGAGAATCACCGATGATTCACCGGGTAATCACCGATTATTAACAGGGGAATTTCTAATGATTAACTGAGGTATAGGTCATTTTTCATCGGTGATTGAAATTTGAGTACACTCTAAACCTATTTTATTATACCAATTTCAATATTTTATTAAGTATTCACTTGATACCGAGCCGTAAGGAATGAAGAAAGCTACTAAGCGATACCTAAAGGCTGTTCTGTCTCATGTCTTTAATGCTTGAAAAACACTTTTTGATTCCTTGCGAAAACTCATAGAGTAGTAGTTGACATGTGAACCCATCTAATCAGGTCGTATATAGGCCCCCCCCCCCTGACAAAACTTAAATGTTGTGAATGTTTCGAAGTAACATCCGAGCACATGAGTTCGTTTACGAATTGCTGACCTCAAAACGTTTTTATTTCACATCTCGTTAATACTTTCCACAAGGCCCTGATAATTGTTCTGTGGTCAATTTACCTATTTTTTTAAACTTTTAAATGAATAACGGATTAAGGTTAAATGCGAAAAACTCAATGCTCAACCGCTGTCACAAATTTAATTCTTCGTTTTATGAATACTTATAACAACAACACTGTTCCCATTACCATCGAACAGCGTGTAGGCATTTTGTGTTGCCACAATACGTTGATTTTATCGTTACATTTTTTTGTTGTAGCTTAGAGCCTGAATCGATGTAATTCCCAACAAGTAATGAAGTAATAATCATTGGTCTAGACTGCAGACTATCAACGTCATCATTTTTATTATGCAGTTTGTCATTTCGTTTATAATCTTTTATAAATGAACCCACAAATATTAAACGAGAGAATTCTCAATCATTTTTGTCGTTCTAGTGGAATTTGTCTGTGTCATGTGTTTAACTATTGCAGTGAAACTGCATTTTTGTAAATGGCCTGTAGGCTGTAAATATTATGTGTGAATGTGTATGAGAACAGAAAATAGGAAAGTGTCATTGTCATCGCAATTCTAGACATTTTTGTGTCATGATTGACTTTTTCGTTCAACTCGTTCATAGCCTTTCAACCATTCATACCCAAACACCCCTTTTAACTGTATATACAATCACATGAGATTTCTCTTCATCGTGAGGCTGTGCACATTTTCATATTTTATAGACTACAGTGCACAGTGCCGTATCCAGGAGGGTTACTTTTTGAAACTTCATAACATTAATAGTACAGTAAATACTATGAAGTATATAACGGCGAAATAATTGTCCTTCGGTGGGCGTTTAAATTATTAAGTAAAATTGGTGATTTCGTACCGGTCAAAAATTTTCACGCGGCGGCTCAAACCGGCATTTGGGCAGATAGAAGTCTAAAGGCCCAGACGGTGTCATTGATTTGAGCCGACGGAATTTTCACCGAGAAGGTAAGAAAATATTTACGGCTACAATCTGCGTGGCTGCCACTGTTCTGACCTGCAACGCATAAAAAACTTAGTTTTTCATATATTTTCTCTCACAAATTTTCCTCGCTAACTTTTGTATGCGTTGTACGGCAGGACAGTACCGTCATAAAGAAAAAAAACATAGAGAAAATCAGCGAAAAATCGCTGAAAAAATAAAATTAGCGACAAAATTAAACAAAAGATTCTCGGCGATTGTTTTGTTTCATTTTTTCGCAAATTTGATTTTTTTCGGCGAATTTCGTTGAAAATCTTCGCTGATTTTCTCTAAGTTTGTTTTTCCTTATAACGGCAGTAGTGTATTGCTAGAGTTGCGTAAATGTGGTATCAACGTTGTGTTGATGTTGGGCTAGTGTCGTATAAATGACATAAATTGTAAAAATACGATCTTTCTTCTGATTACATCACTGCTACAACGATGTGATTTTTTCCATTTAACTGAGCTACAAGGGTATAAGTGGCAGTATATGCCAAAAAACACTGTTATTCCTTTTATAGTTTCATTTAAGAACTTCAGGTTCATTGTGCCTACCAATGCAGAAATTCTATTTAAAATCGACGGTTTTTGAGAAAGATTTATTGTCTGAGAGGAGGGTAATATTGCAAGTAATGTGTTTAGATTTAACGGCTGGATAATGTGCAAAGTGGTTGCGGGAAGTTATTCCTTTTTTCCGTCTTTTATGGAGGTGTTTATGCGCTAACTTTTATTCTATTTATTTATGATTCGAAAGGATAGTAATAACGTATGAGGTGTGAATATATTACGCAGAATGTGTGGCGAATGGTTGAGAAATCATTTCGCCTATAAAATGAATGAGTGGGGATGAAGTACTGAGAAATGTTATGCGGATTGAATATTGATGGATTGTCTGTATAACTTATTTCCGACGTGCGTCAAGGGATATGTTTTATTGCTAGAATTCATAGGCATTCGAGTGAATGTTATGCAATAAATGAAAGGTAAAATTGAAGCTACACTCATTGATTGAACATTCTCAATGGAATCTTATGTACACGTACCACTTCCATTGAGTTTGCACGGCATTGGTTTATTTATAACGTTTTGCGATTTACGCAAAATCCGAAGAATCTTAAAAGATTTATCCATCCGAAAGCTTGTGTACGACATTCTTTCAATTTTTATGAGGTTTTTTCTGTGAAGTGAATGTATAGTCTGAAGATGTGTCGATTCCACAAAAAAAATACTGATATTGAACTTCATAAAGGTTTTGAGTAAAGCAGATTGGAGTGATTGTAAACGTGCGCCTCTTCTACAACACACAAATATAGTATTAACTCTTTCCGATTGAGTTGTTACGGTTTCACTGAATCTTCAGACGTTAGTATAGGTGACATTGACAGTGAAGAGGTCGCCAGTCATTCCTTTGGAGGATAGACAGTAGAAATAGAAATGCTATCATGGCGTGGTGAAGTACACTATATCTATAATGAAAATCACCGCCATGAGAACATTTTTGTCACCGAAACTCAGGTGGCGTCGCGAAATTTTTACCTGAAAACTAAGAAGCAAAACACGATCTATTGATTAAGTAATTAGTTCAATGTTTGTTCGTATTCGGCTATGAAAGTATGGATGACGCCCAGAGCCTATTATTTGCGAATTTTGTACACTTTTTTGGGAAATTTTGATTACAGTCCCTCACAACGCTCAAAGCCGGTTGAAAACAATGCCATTGTGTTACATTATCCGATACGAAAAACATTTGGTCTACCCCTTGTTGAGCGATAGGAGGACCTTTACGAGGGTAGCCCTTGTGCATATCTCAGCCATCACACTTCCCAGAAAATACAAAATGAAGGTATTGGAGCCTAATGAAGATTGAAATTTAGAAATAAAAATTTTGCTGAGCAGACAATCCAAAATTTCGAATTTTCAACTTGTCTGGAAAGAGATGCCCTTCATCATAAAGTTTACCATTAAATTATTATTTGGAAATTTTTTATATTTTTTTTGGGAATTTTTGGGAAATTTTGAGAATTTTTGGGAAATTGTGGGAATTTTTGGAAAGTTTAGATCACTTTTGAAACTGATCAGTACATCGTATCAGTACTGATCAGTTTTGGAACTGATAAGGATCAGTACTGATCAGTTTTAAGACTGATACGCACCAGTACTGATCAGTTTTGGAACTGATAGGGATCAGTACTGATCAGTTTTGGAAATGATAAGGATCAATACTGATCAGTTTTGGAACTGATAAGGATCAGTACTGATCAGTTTTGGAGCTGATAAGGATCAGTACTGATCAGTTTTGGAACTGATAAAGATCAGTACTGATCAGTATTGGAACTGATAAGGATCAGTACTGATCAGTTTTGGAACTGATAGGGATCAGCACTGATCAGTTTTAAGATTGATACGCACCAGTACCGATCAGTTTCAAAACTTATAACTTATAGCTTATAGTTTTTTCGTTAAGAACTGCCTGTACCAGAGCCAATTATTTGGGAATTTTTTTATACTTTTTTGGGAAATTTTGATTTCAATCCCTCACAACGCTTATGACCGGTTGAAAACAATGCCATTGTGTTACATTATCCGACACGAGAAATATTTGTTCTACCCCTTTATTGATGAGTGCTAGGAGGGCCTTTACGAGGGTAGCTCTAGTGTATATCTCAGCCATCACACTACGCAGAAAATACAAATTAGTACCAAAATGAAAGTAATTGGAGCCTAATGAAGATTGAAATTTGAAAATAAAAATTTTGCTGAGCAAACAATCCAAAATTTCGAATTTTCAACTTGTGTGGAAAGAGATGCCCTTCATCAATAAGTTTACTATTAAATTATTGGAAATTTTTTATATTTTTTGTAGGAAATTTTGGGAAACTTTAGTGAATTTTGGGAATTTGTTCCCAAATAATAGGCTTTGATGACGCCACTGGAGAAAGGGACTAGTGCTAAATTGAGGCCGGTGTCACTACTTCAGGTTCTGGGAGGACACACAAGCAATTCTTTAATTGTCTTCCTTTACACCGTGTCTAACATTTACACCCCCTTTCCATCTTATCGTTAACAAACGCCACCACAGCGCTAAGTTTAAATAAAACATTTAGAACATTCATTCATTTGCAACAGTTCACCACACCATTTACTATCTCAATGGTAGCTATCGAAATTGAACATTTTGTAAAATTACCGAAGAAAAATCAAATCAGCGACAAACTTAAATAAAAGATTCTCGGCGATTGTTTTATTTAATTTTGTAGCTAATTTGATTTTTTTCGGCGAAATTCGTTGAAAATTTTCGCTGATTTTCTCTAAGTTTTTTTTTTATGGCGGTGTCTCTTAAAAAAGGCATCTTTTGTAATATTTATAAGTATGCATGAAAATGTTCTAAGCGACGATGAAATAAAATGTTTAGGCACCAGACTGGTACCTTGTCTTGTACCTGAACTCCTTATCTTATTGTCGTCTAGAATACAGGCATGACAGCCGACATAAAAAGTGTGCGCGGCGTCTAGTCGACCTTAAAGGGTTGAACGGCTGGCGGCTATATCGGCTTAGCCGTCAAGTAAACGATGGCGGCGTCTGAGTCTAGCCGCCAGCAAAAAAGTCAGGCGGCGGCGGCTGGTGTCTAAGTTTTTGAAATAAAACAAGTTTCAAGATCGGATTGTCAGTGTTCTTTCAATGTTATTAGAATAATAAAGGTCTATGTTTTGATTCTTTACCGTGTTGAAATCAATTTGAGTTGGTTTTCTTCGGCATAGCGGCAGAAAATAAGAGTAAATTCGAGTAAATTGCGAATATAAAGGGCATATTTTAGGCTACCGTTCTTTCGAAAATTGAGAGTGAAGTTGGTAGTATTTGCACATTACCTAAGAATTAACAGCAGCCGTTTCGTGTCATTTCATAGAAACAAAAAGCAGCTAATTTGCACTATCACCGCCATATTTGAAAAGATAGAGTTTTTTAAGTCTACGAAGTGCATGTGGGGTGGACTCTAAGAAAGTACGAAAGGTGCATTTACTTCAATTGGCACGATTGTAGTCTTCACAACTCTTAAAAAACAGAGTAACAAATTTTTTTAGTCATGTTTGTAAAGTCGGTTAACGAAAAACTCTCAAATGACGCATCAAAACTGATGAATTTGTTGGATTATTAGAGTCAAATTATTTTGTAAAAAAACTCAGCCATAAGGCTAGCCGACGTAAACATCAGGCTGCGACTGATGGCGGCTAGCCGTGTCTAGCCGACCAGAAAAGTCGGCGGCGGCGGCGGCGTCGACACATTTCGACCCTAGCTTTTGGCCGCTGTCATGTCTGCTAGAACATTTTCATGGGAAATGGCAACAAACGGAGGTCGAAATTTCAAGCAATTTTTTTTTCAAATCAAATGTTTTTATGACTATATTGTAGCCTGGTGCCAAAAAAGTTTTTATGACAATGTTGGGGTGGTAAACGAGTATATTACTATGTACTCGGTTCCAACTGTGCACCAGGCAGAAGTTTAAGTAACCATAAAGAACGCAGCCTGGTGCCAAAAATCTGTTAGTGTCATCGAAACCGCAGTTACGAATATACGTCACAATAATTTCAACGCGGTACCAGACTGCCTACTCAACATATTCCACTGTCAACATAGATAGCAGCGGCGGCCTGAAACCAAATTGAAATCTATTTAACGTTTAATATTCTTTACTGCCGTTACAATGACTTAACAGATTTTCGACACCAGGCTGCCTTCTATTAGGCTACTAATACTTTTCAAGTACGCAGCTTGGTTTATTTATTTATTTAGCGATGGTAACAATCTCATATAAGCCTTATATTACATGTTATCAAATCTGAATCTAATACTGATTTTTCTATATGGCCAACTGATTCGGCAACCGAAGCTGATGACACTTTCGTCTTGTGCAGACATCGTGAAGATCACTTTACTGGCTGTCATCTGTTCCGCTCAATTTGTTCACAGTCGCAGGTTCACTTGAGAATACATGCCTATCGTATTTTTTCCTCACACCAGTGCGTTTTGGGAGTCGAACCACGAAACTACGCAATTTATGAAGCTTGGTTGAAACTAAGAAACTTTCCCTGTAGTTGTTAATCGCAGAAAAATCCTATACATCGCAAGGATCGAACCCGGGTTTTCTGCGTGGAAGGTAAGCAAGTACACTACTACGCCGTCCGTCCCATGTATTTATGTGCTCGCTTCATCATCCAACATTGTCAAAGAAACTTTTTTTTTGCACCGGGCGGCCTGCTGGAATCGACCAGAGTAGTCCTACGTTAAGATGGGAATAATGTACTTGTTGATAAGACGTTACTAAATACTGTGAAACTCGCCCGCGCTCCTAGCGAATAATTAACAATGCAGTGAGTTAGACTATTCGAACGCGCGGACTAATAACATTTTCCCTAACAAAAATAAATAAAATAAAAAAGTAAATAGTTTTCGAATAGCATTTTAGCCGTACGTAAAATCACCCTAGTTTACCAAAATAGCTATTTTCGCAAATGTTGATATTTCAAAATAACTTTTTCTATTTATTTATTGTTGACCTTTTCAGAATGTTTCCAACAGAACACAATAACTATTACTTTCATTTCACATAGCCCAACTATGGTTTCTGTTTGCTGTGCATCCAATTAATATTTTGAATTACACCCGCCTTTGATATTGAAAAATGTTGATAAACATTGACGCTACAAAATTTAAAAAGCTTTTGAAATTTATTTTCATAGAAAAATCCATTCAACACTCTGCAATTCCAATAACATCCTGTAAATAAAACCCATACCACCCTAAACACACAGGGACGGTAAAATGCTATTTCCGTTTCAACATAATAGCGATTCAATTAAAAACTCGCAATAGTGTGCAATTAAAGAGCTTTTTATGTATTCAAACATGTCAATGGAATTAAGCAGTCAAACGGAGAAAATAGAATATATTTGCTGGTATATGGAAATAAAATGCTATTAGTAATCCGGTGGTACAATCAAGCACGAATGAACGACCATTCTCAATTCGACGATTTGAATATATGCTGGGCTACTGTCATTTTGATGGAGCGAAGCGATTGAAGAAAAATTGAAATCGAATGAAAAGCCTCCTGTTTTTCATTGCAAACTTTCGCAATTGTAATGGTGCGTTGATTGTCTCTAGCTGAGGAAATTAACACTTAAAAAGGTCTCATCGGATTAATTACTTTTCTGTTTGAATAAAGTCTTCAGAATCATTTGTTCGCTTAATGTTACAGTCGTGGAATCTTTTACTTGTGCAACCCAACAAAAAATATTGTTTGGCCAAAAATATTTTTTTTAATTTTTTGAAAGAAAATTGTCGGTGGAAAAATCAAGAACTTCATTTTTTTTCAACTTTTGTACTTTAAACCGTCGTTTTGCCCAATGCTTCCAAATTTTCAATTTTCCCGTAAAGGCTGAACTATTGCCTTTCCAACGATGCTCCAACTATGGAGAAATGTGTTTCACACATTATTTTGTGCCAGCATGTCATGTGAATTTTTCCGAGAGAAATTCCATGTGGAAAATCATCGAGAGAAACTCATTTCTCCATCAAATCGTTAGAAAGGTAATAAATCAGCTTTTTCTGGAAAAACGGAAACATTGGGTGAACAAGGTGGCGCTGACGACGCGACGCTTTAAAGTTCAAAAAATGAAAAAAAGGAGTTTTTGATTTTTATCACCGACAGTTTTCTCTCAAAAAATTAAAAAAATATATTTTTGGCTTTTTTGAGGTCAAACAATATTTTTTTGTGGGTATTACGGATCGACTTACGGAAACTTTCATTTTTTGGACCCCGTAATGACTCGCCTAATGCTCACATTGAAATAGGTGTGGGTCAGTCATGTATCTACCAATTTCAAAACGGTTTGCTTTCGTGAATTCGTTTTGAAATTCTCTATTGACACGTTCTCTGAAAAAATTGTTAATCATTTTTTGTGTTGTTTTGGTGGAGTCAAAGTTGAAATTTCAATATGAAAACTGAAAGTCGCGAAGGGAGGTTGACTCTCCAATATCACATTAAAATATTTGTGACCTCCCGGATATCTGCATTTTGAAGTATTATGGGAATACTAATAATTAGCCTTACAAATTATCCCTTCAACGCCTAAAACATTTGCGGGACCATTGCACAGCGTTTGTGGGATCAGGCGTTTCGAAAAAAAATAAAAGTTCAAATTCGACCCACCCTATAACCCATCAGGGGCTCTATTGGATTTTAACTCGAGAGAAACCTCCGCGCGAGACATGACAATTTAGCCAAACGCAATTTTCAGATAGTGACTTTTGGCGTGTAGGGATTTGGTAGGTAGATAGGATAGCATTTGATTGCATATGGACCGAAGGTGTGGGTGCTCGGGGCCATATACTAGATGTGTAACTGTCTACCTAGCAAGTAGTGCTCTTTTTACGTCCAAGTCGTAGTCCCCGGGACCTCATCTCTCTTCGGAGTTTTGTGCTAAACTTAAGAGTGCTACCTGACGACTTGCCTACGGGTTGTTGGGGAAACGGACCAGTAGGTTGAGCGAAGTGTTAACGCCTCTTCCTCGTAAAAAAAATTCGCTGTTCAAGAAACTCTACAACAAGAGTCTCGGATAAACGGACAGATTCAGCGACGACGACCATGAAAAGTTGGACGCTGGGCAGTGAAGAAGTCTGGCCCAGGATCGCTCTAGATGGAAAAACATTGTAGAGTCAGCCAAAACTCGCTTGGGTTAGTAAGGCTCATAAGTAAGTAAGTAAGACTTTCGGCGTGGCTGAGCAGAACGTCTCTTCTCAAATACGTTTAAATTACTCTTTTATACTTCTCTCGAGATATTTTCGTCGGAAGAATTATTACTTCACAATCCCAATGACAAAACTGTTAGCGTGAGTTGGCCCTGCAGCCCAAACTACTCAACCGATTTTCACTAATTTTATTTTCGTGATTTTCTGATCCTTCAAAAAACCACTTGTTTGACCAATTTTTCGACCGTAACTTCGAAAGTTTTCGACCGATTTTGCCCAAATTTAACTTCGTAATCAATTTTTTGATTATCTTTCAGAAAAAAAAACATTTTGAAAATCGGATAAGATTTACCCGATTAATGTACAAAAAACACCTTAGACCCTTAGTAAAGAGTCAGTTTGCCCTGGCTGAGTCCAAAAGCTCGAACTCAAAAAAGTTTCTTCTATAAATTTTCAGAGGTATGGGTTTAACGCAAAAAAAAATTATTGAAAATAAAAAAATATTTACTCGAACTATGTACAATTGTACGTATACAAAAGACCGAAAACCACTTAAACGGTCCTAGCTCGGTGGCCCTTGGCCTGACAGTGCCTTAGAGATGAGCGGGTTGCCCGAAACTTCGAAAAACCCGACCCGAACCCGAAAATTTCGGTTTCGAAAATTTTAATCGGTTCGGGTTCGGTCCGGGCCGGGTTTGGAAACAGTTCGGGTTTCGGGTTTCGAAAAATTTTATCGGGTCGTGCTCGGTCCGGGTCGAGTTGTTATATCATTTTATTCGGGTCCCGATCCTTTACTGACTTTTTATATTTTACAAAACTCGCCTAAATTTTATCATCTTACATTACACGAATTTTGTTTTAGTCTAAGGTCCGTGAAGAATGCAGACGTCGTTGTTTCGAAGTAATTTGGGTTGTGAGTTTCGAAAAACTTGAGTGTCTGTTTCGGTCCGGGTCGGATTTCGGGTTTCGAAAATTTTAATCGGGTCGGGTTCGGTCCGGGTCGGACTTAGAAACAATTCGGGTTTCGGGTTTCGAAAAATTTTATCGGATCGGGTTCGGTCCGGGTCGGGTTTCGAAAAATGGTCGAACCGCTCATCTCACAGCGCCTATAAACAATCATATAAAAGATATTTCGATTACCTTTCAGCAAAAAAAGAATTTTTTTTGTAGACAGGCAAACGGACGGACGGACGGACATCAAATTTGTTTTGCATTTTTCTCTTATTTAGGCCCTGCAACGAAAAAGTAACCAACTCCCCGGTCGAAATTCTTCGTACGGGTCTAGCGACAAAATGATTCAAAACGTTCAAACCAAAAATAAATGGAATTTGTTGTAAATTTAGAATTGATTCCAAATTTGCGAGCTTTAATCCGAAGAGATTTGAAAGTATCGTATGATTTACTCAAGAAAATTCATATGAATTGTAACTTTATCTGGGGTGCGCATATGTTTCAAAATTAAAGCATATCACTGTGACTGTATTGGGCTAATTCTATCGGTACAGTCACCTGGGTAAAACATTTCATATCTTTCACAAAACAAATTCGAACGGGTTAGCTCAGTGGTTACGCACTGGCTTTCCGCCAAGAATACCCGGGATCAAACCCCGGTGTGCAAAAATTCTGTATAGAATTTTTCTCCAACGCTTATCATGAAAGGGTGGGGAAAAGGGGTCGAAGTCAAGTCGTATGTACAAAAACTTAACCGAACTCACGCTACGCGACCCAAGAAGATTTTTCGTGAATATTTCTTTAATGATGAGGTTTTGTTGCATTGTTGTAGAGAAAAAAAGTCGATTTTTTTCAGGCAATTATGGTTCCAGGGCCTCTCTCTAGGGCCATAAGTCGGTCCTAAGGTCGCCCCCACCCGAAAAAAGTTTTGTTGCTATAATGTGGAGTAAACTAAGGTGAACTTTTTTATCCATGGAAGTAAGGTCAACGATCAAAGATCATCCCTAGTACAAAGAGAACTTGTTTGAAAAACATTTTTAATGTTTTTTTATTGTTAAAACCCTCTAAGGGTTTCGTTGATATTTGGAGAGGCTTCTACACTGTTCTGTTTCTTCGGGCGGTTTTTCAATGTTGCCCTTTGGACGTAACACTTAAGAGTTGAGGTACTATTTACATAGATACGTT
The DNA here is from genome assembly GCA_029228625.1 of Pseudolycoriella hygida. NCBI lineage: Eukaryota > Metazoa > Arthropoda > Insecta > Diptera > Sciaridae > Pseudolycoriella > Pseudolycoriella hygida. The sequence goes on from CM055404.1 coordinate 134,518,354, forward strand.
CGAGTCTTTTTGCAACATCTATTCTGATGCGTACAGGTCCCTTGTATATGTATTTTTAGTGTAGGGGTTTCTCCTAAGGATCCACCTTGTTCCCATCTATAGAACTCTCGAACGGTAGGTACTTTCATTAAGGTTTTTCATGTTATTCTGGATTTATGACGCACTAGAGATATTTACGAGTCAGTTCATAATAATTAAGGTGAGTAAGAGTCGTGGAGCATTCTCCCGATGCAATACCTGTCCATTACTAGCAGGCTTTTAGCCTGTTTCAGGTTGGTCTCAGAAAAAAAGTGTTTTTATGAACACATCGCTCATACCGTTTCCTGCAGTCTGCATCATCCAATCTCTCAGCATAATCGAGTAATCTTCAGATACAGCTCGGAAGCCGTTAAATCTTCTTCGGCCAGCTGTTCTGTCCTCTCATTCGCTTCCACGCCAGAATACCAGGATACCCCACTACACTATTCGCAAAAATGTTCAATAACGTATCGCATTCAGTTCATGTGTTTGCATACAAACCTAAAAAACCGCTAATCCCATCTAAAGACGTAGAAAAATATTTAATCAACTCACGTAAAATAACACCACAAGATCAACTTATTAGCACAAAAACGGTTTTGGCAAAGAAAGTGAAAGTTTCGCAATAGAAAACTTCCCCATATTCAGCATGGGTGATGTTTAGTGGGAGATTTTAAATTAAAAATGATGATTCAGCATATAACGAACTTCTGTTTTATTTTTAGATTTTTTTTATTTTGATCATGTTATTACATCATATACTCTCACCCCATAATTTAAATGTACAGGGAATATAATTGCATATAAAAATCACGAGGGGTGTTGTTTGTCCGTTCGCTAATGTCAGAATCGTTACACAATTGCGTTAGTCAAGACGATTTCTTGCAGTAATGCGTTACTTAGTAACAGTCAAATGGGGGCAATAAAAACGAAATAGAGTATGAAAATATAATTTAGAATTATTAGGTGCTACATGAGATTGTTTGGAAGGATAACGGAAATATCTGAGTCAGGGGCGACTTTACTCATGTAATTTACGACCTTAATAACACGTTATGCAAAGCTTTTTGTTTTCACTAAATGAAAAAGTTAAATGGAAATGTTTAAGATTATATGAAGGTTGAACTTTCCCTATAAGAGTTTTTTTTTGCGACTTGGAAACATTATTTTAGTTTCGTTCACGTTATAACTATCTCCATTACAAGGAAGACACTTTCGAAAGTTTTTTCTCAATTTGGTATAATAAGTGGCACATTAAGAAATCGAGCCAAGATTTTTTCGTAGTGCAAAAGAGCGCAGAAGAAATATAGTCGCCAAGTTTTATAATATTATTATTAGATATTTAATCTTTTGAATTGCTAGACGTTATATGGCAAACAGCCAGAGGGTACCTGTGTTTCAAGAAGGTTTGGTGAGATATTCGAATCCATAGAATTGAATCAGCAATTACAAACTTATTTGCTTGCTTTACACATCGACTGATCATTGTTTGTTTGTTCTAAAAATGTATTGGTGGATTACGTTTACTTTGTCGTCACTATCAAGGAAAAATTTTTCATTCCTAGGACGGAAAACTGCTATTTTGCGTCCTATTTTAAAACAGAAAAGCAGTTTTCTGAACACTCGGAATGAAAAATATTGTACGAAACTCGGAAAAATATATGTTTTTGACTTGTGTGATTGCAGCCCTTGGCTTCGCCGCAGGCTGCAAACCTCACACTCGTCAAAAACATTATATTATTCCTAGTTACGTAAATAACTAAAAAGTCTTTTCATGCAAAAATGTTAATCCACAGCGTAATAAACTTAACATGCCAAGGACGTAGAACGTTCTGGGCAGCCTGGTGTTAAAATGTTTGTATGTCACTGTGTGGATTTCGATTCAATATATATGTTTTCAATTCGACACCAAGCTACTGCTTCCACCTTTATTTCCACGAACACAGGTCAAGAACGCAGCCTAGTGCCAAGATGACAATTAGTGCATTGTAAAGCATTCGTCAATTGCTAATTCCATCGGTAACTCATACATTGTCGCTGCCATGTTACCTGGGGAACGAATTATAATAATAACCCCAATGGCACTGATTAGTCGGGAGTTGGGGTGTTACACTGAGTAACTGCCAGCTTGTGTGGATTAAGTCCGCTAGGAACCACATGCTTAACGTGTATTCCAAACCATGCCTTCGATTGAAATATTATTTCTTTTCCGTGCGCTAGCACATCTGGAGAGAACTAAGGGGCCATTCAAATAGTGCGCACGCTTTTAGGGGGAAAGAGGGTTTGAGAAAAGCGTGCGCTTCATGCAATCTGAATTTTATTCCATGTATTTGCGTGCAAGGAGGGGAGGGGGGGGGTCTAAAATCCGTCTTTTTGAGCATGCGCATCACGCATCAGATTCGAATCACAACTTTAACGGTATGGAATTAGTCATTACTTTTTTTGACGTTTACACACACCTTAAAGTAGCAGCTGGATAAGAACCTGCTTGTTTCGTACCCGGCTAATTCCATCGGTACCGCCACCTGGTTAACGAATTTCGTCTCTTTTACTCTTTCAATGTGATTTATATTAACATGAGACAAAACACATTTGTTGACATGGTAACGACAATGTATGGTTTGTCGATGGAATTAGCCCATTTATGAAGCTTGGGTGAGCTTAGGGTAACCCAGTGCCTCATTAAACCTGCTGAGCGCCCTGAACCATTTCACCGACATAGCAAAGCTTGATCGGTTTTCGAAAACTTTTTTTCCATGAAAGGTAATTGAAAAATTGTTTTTGGGATTCAATCTGGCCCACGGACCAATGAACTAGGGCCGTTTAAGTGATTTTTGGTCTTTTGTATGTACATAGCTCGAGCAAATCTTTTCCGATTTTCATATTTTTTTTTGTTTGAAAGATCTGGGCATGCTGACAATTTATGGAAGATTTTGAGCTTTTGGACTCGGCCAGGGCCCTAAAACTGAATCTTAAGATATGGACTCATAAAAACACGAAAATTAAATTAGTTAAAATATGTTGCCTGATTCGGGCTGTAGTGTCCGTCCAAACTCACGCTACGCTACCCTACATGATATTTCATATTTGATGGTTTTTCGTGAATATTCCTTTAATGGTATGGTTTTTGCGCAGTGTTGTAAAGACAAAAGTGGCCAAATTTTTCGTCCATGCCTCTCTTAAGTGCTCTAGGTCGGTTCTAAATTCTGGGCTTATTTTAAGGGTTTAGAGAGGTTTTTAGCGCCGGTGCTTAGTACGGGTTTTTCAATATTGCCGCTTCGGCAATTCCCAGGCCAATTTAATGTGGAACTAAGGCAATATTTCTTTAGATACGTTTGAGTCGTTTTGTAACATCTTTTCTGTTTGCCAACCCAGTAGTTCCGGAGATATGGTCGAAGAAGTGGAGGTCGAACATGCATTTTCGACGGTCGGTGAAACTTTTTTGCTAATGTCTCAGCAAGTACAGCACGGAAATTGTTCATTTTGGTGTCAAATGAAAGCTTTTGATATAACAAAACTGGGAAAAATTGTTTGTGGAAATCGAGTCAGTGGTCTCAGTTTTTTGGGTAAAAAAGTCACAATCCTGGGATATGACCACCTCTAGAATTGGGAAGGAAGACACATATCTGTAGAACTATGAGAGGTAGAACGTTACATCCAAAGGTAAAGTTTTAGAGAATAGAATTTTAGAGAACACATGCCTCAGTGACTTGGGTAAAAATTGCACAATCCTGAGATATGACCACTTCTAGAATTGCGAGAGATGACCCATATCTCTAGAACAATTAAAGCTAGAAAGTTGCTTCCAAAGACAAAGTTGTAGAGAATAAAATTTTATAGAACGCGTGTCTCAGGTTTTTGGGTAAAAATGCCACAATCCTGGGATATGACCACTTCTAGAATTGGGAGGGGATGATCCATATCTCTAGAACTATAAGAGGTACAAAATTGCTTCCAAAGGGAAGGCTGTAGAGCATAACATTTTAGCAAACACGTGTCTCAGGGTTTTGGGTGGTAGAAAGTTGCTTTCAAAAGCAAAGTTGTAGAGAATAAAATTTTAGAGAACACGTGTTTCAGGGGCTTAGGGGAAAATAACCCAATCTTGCAACATCTACTCTGTTTACCTCATCTATTCTGATACGTACTGGTCTTTCCTTATGTTTAAGTTATAGCACCGTTATTCCGCTATTTCCTATGTGAGCAAAAAAACCCGTTTTTTTTTTCAAAAAAACTCATTTCGGAAGAAATTTCTATCGTTTCCCCTGTCGCTCGATTTACAACAGACAACTAAAAGTTCCCGCATGTGAATTGAGTTTTGAGTTTCTCTCGATTTTGCATATCTGCGGCCGAAATTCGCTGAAAAAATCTAATTAGCGATAAAATAAAACAAAAGATTATCGACAACTGTTTTGTTTAATTTTGTCGCTAATTTGATTTTTTCGGCGAAATTATGACGGCAGAGCAGATATACGACTCAGTGGTACCAATTTACCATTTTCCTCCTCTCCAAGATTCAAAAAGAGCTAAGCTGATTCGAAACTGATGGTTTGCAAAGGTCGGTGGTTCTGTAATTGACCATTTATATTTGTACAAAGCTAGATAAAATATTAATGATTTTAAGATTAATTATATGATTTATTTCGATTTATATGATTTATTGTGATTTAAATTGATTTACCCAATGACATTTTGAGTTTTTTTCGGCGTGGGACATGATTTACCGGAGTCGTTTCCCCCTCGGGTAGATCATGAACGTTGAATCGAGACCTATCTTTACACTCAACGGTATTGGTGTTGGAATAATATTAAATTCGGCGAACCGCCGATCACAAACAAGCAAAAACGAAATATGACGCCGTCAATTCTTTTTTAAATGGGATTTGCTTGTAGCAAAACTGTTTACGAAGGGAAATTGACACTAACCAGAGGTTTTTCTGCAGCGATTATACATTGTGATCTAACCCTATTTTCCATAATCATTGTACGCTCAACTCTTTTCACTTTTTGAAATATCATGGGACCCCCATCAATTGCCATTTATTTCTAACGGAAAGCATAAGCGAATGTAATTCAATTAACGTTGGGAATGTGGAAAAATCCCCAAGTTTAAAAACTGAATTAATAAAACATGAGTTTTTCCAGCTCCACGAAAATTTGATTAACCCATTTGGGTGTGTTTTTTTTTCGTCGAAATATTAAGATTTCAAACTGTTTTACGAATGTATTGAAATAAAATACGAACTCGGACTTTTCTTTACTTTTTTTTACCCGCATTAATTTGATTAAAGCTTGTGTATTCTAACAACAGCCGGTTGTGCACCCATTCTAAACCGAAAATAAAAAATGTTTTAAAGTACAAAGTTTTCCCCATTCTTGTTGCTATAAACTTTGAGATAAAAGAGAAACTAAATGTAAAGAATGTTTAACATGTCGGATTAGTCTTCTTTAGACGAACATATTAAATTCCAGCTGTCATTTTACTATAAAAATTCCCAGAACGGTCGTAAAGCGTTTCACTGACCCAAAACGGTTATAGCGGACAAACTTTCCAATTGCTTCTCTAAACATAATATCTTCCGTTCGCAAGAGATACGACGAACATTTTTTTTTCTCGCATTTGAATAATATGAAAACGAACACACGAGTTAAAGCGCAAGGACTTGACTGACACTTTCGAAACTCCTAAAAAATGTGTTTTTATCGTCTTTTATGAGATAAGTGTGCTTATGGGTTTGTCTCGAAAGACTTTTATGGAATTACTATTTCATAAGGAAAATATATTTTTCATGCAATTTTATAGTTTTCGCTTTTGGCACCACATCAGAACGGATATGGCTACATTTCTGGAATACATTATTTCTTTATGAAAGTGGGTTTATCGAAAATGAAATAAAAATGGAATAACGCGGCACCACCGGAATGGACATGATTTCAATGAAAAGTTGAAATTTGCAACATATTTGATTTATGGTGTCATGTCTTTATTGAAATGTGCTGGAAGGCAGATAACAATTTTCCGTATTTTCGGTGATACAACGTAATACAGTCATTTTGCGTCACGTATCGAACCTATAAAAATGGGAAAAGGAAAAGGAAAACCTCATGGGAATGGCTTGTTTGTGCATTGTTGGTACAAATAAAGTACGATTCTCTATATCAGAACAAGAATAGATTTTAAGTGATTTTGCTTGATTGGAATCTTTCGTATCTGATTTCATGTCATAGCGTTTGGGAATATAAATTTTGCAGCTAAATGTGTATAACACTCTCGCTCAATGTTTTGCATTTGTGCCAAAGCATAAAAACGTTTTGAAGTGCTCCGTGGAGAAAATGAACTGTATTCTCTCAGATTATAAACAAAATGCATCCCACGAGGGAGAGTTTTCCTGTGAAAGAATAGCTTAGCTCATCCCTTCCTTACATCTCTTGTTTCTCTTCTGAATTAAAACTGTAAGAAAATCTTTTATAAAAGCGAAAAATAATGAAGGGCTTAGTACTACCGTTAATAAGTGGAACGGTAACTATATATCATCACTTCCATCTCGTTTCACTCAATAGTGTTCTCAGCCAAGAACTGTCAGCTGTTTGCTTTCATTCATGCCGCCACCACCCAAGTAAACAAACAGTTAAAAACCGTCAGCGTTTCTTGCATAACGATAGGGCACTGTCCCCGAAGATACCCAGATCATGACATTCGGGTAGGGCACACAGACCTGACCTTAACACGCCGTTTTTTTCAGGACTGACATCTTTGGCACTAGTCGGCCAGCTCGCCATTCCGTGGTGTTCTCAGGCACCAATCCACTGAGGAAAATATCTACAAGCGTCGCAAGAATTGTGCCTATAATATAAGCCGCCGACGTATTTTATCCCTAGTGCACGTATTACGAACGCCGTGTACGTACTATTAGAGTTCATAATTCGTTCATTTAGTATGCTATACATGTACTATTACAATACTCATATAGGGTGTATAATACGTTTGCCACGTATATAATACGTCGACGGTGTATATTATAAAGACAATTCTTGCGTCGCTTGTCGACATTTTCCTGAGAGTGGGCCAAATGGAGACGTCTACGCTAAGCGACCGTTCTTCCAGAGGTGGTCTCGCGGTACATACCTCAGCGAACTTCGACCACATATCCGGAACTACTTTTAGATTTTGTTCATCCTTCAACTTCAATCTACACAATAATAAATTTTTTCCCCAACTCCTGACTCGATTTACCCCATGTTGGGTCGGGAAATCGTAATTGATGGTATGTAGGTCCTCCTACTGTTTTTAATTCATATATAGCGGCACATTCTACAGCTAAATCTCTATACTGTTCAATTACATCAAAAAAACATAACCGAAGACCAGTACGTATCAGAATAGATGTGACAAACAGAATAGATGTGGCAAATAGAACAAATCTTGCAAAATCCTGAGACACGTGTTCGATAAAATGTTATGCTCTACAGCTTTGCCTTTGGAAGCAATTTTGTACCTCTTATAGTTCTAGAGATATGAATCATCCTTCCCAATTCAAGAAGTGGCCATATCTCAGGGCAATTCTACCTAAAACCTTGAGAAACGTGTTCTCTAAAATTTTATTCTCTACAACTTTGCCTTTGGAAGCAACTTTCTACCTCTTATAGTTCTAGAGATATGGATCATCCCTCCCAGTTCTAGAAGTAGTCATATCCCCGGATTGAGGCATTTTTACCCAAAACCCTGAGACACGTGTTCTCTAGAATTATATTCTCCACAACTTTGCCTTTGAAAGCAACTTTCTTCATCTTATAGTTCTAGAGATATGGATCATCCCTCCCAGTTCTAGAAGTGGCCATATCCCAGGATTGAGTCATTTTTACCCAAAACCCTGAGACACGTATTCTCTAAGATTTTATTCTCCACAACTTTGCCTTTGGAAGCAACTTTCTTCCTCTTATAGTTCTAGAGATATGGATCATCCCTCCCAGTTTCAGAAGTGGTCATATCCCAGGATTGTGGCATTTTTACCCAAATCCCTGAGACACGTGTTCGCTAAAATGTTACGCTCTACAGCTTTGTCTTTGGAAGCAATTTTGTACCTCTTATAGTTCTAGAGATATGGATCATCCCTCCCAGTTCCAGAAGTGGTCATATCTCAGGATTGAGGCATTTTTACCCAAAACCCTGAGACACGTGTTCTCTAAAATTTTATTCTCTACAATTTTGCCTTTGGAAGTAACTTTCTGCCTCTTACAGTTCTAGAGATATGGGTCATCCCTCCCAATTCTAGAAGTGGTCATATCCCAGGATTGGGGCAACTCTACCCAAAACCTTGAGAAACGTGTTCTCTATAATTTCATTCTCTACAACTTTGCCTTAAGGAAATAAACATGAAAAACTGTTTTCGTATATGGCCAAGAAACTCAATTTCGTCGATTCCATTGGTCCCGGTGCCCCGAACCCTGACCCGATTCCCACAAAAAAATTTTTCCCAATTTTCTAACATCAAACGCTTTCATCGCTTTCAAGCTTCACCGACCCTCGAAAAACCATGTTTTTGGTCACTTCCTCGACCATATCTCTGGAACCACTTGATCGATTTTGCTCATCTTTGAACTTGAATCATGGGAGGGGAAAAAAGTTTAGGGTGATGGGTTGAGCCGTTTGGAAAAAAAAGAGGAGATGGACGGACGGACATTTTTTTTTGTTGATTCGTCACATTTAGACGATAATAAATGCATCCCCCCAACTGCCACCTCGATCTACCCCATGTTACATTAAAATTGTTTGTAGTAAACGTACTTTGTACGGGTCCAAATATCTCGAAACATCTCACCTCATCCCGTTTTTTCACCCTTGCGCTATAATATACTGCTATGTAACATACAATGAAAGGAAAAACATTTATCTTAAAAAAAACTTGTTTTCGTTTTCAATGATTTCTCCATCACAAGTGTGATTTCAATTATATTCTTCTTATGCAGAAGCGGTCAACATAAGATCTAGAGTATACGATAAAGAAAATTGATTAAACTTTGAACGACAGTGAACAATGCATTTTGCCAAGAAAACGAAAACTTCTTTTCAAAATCTTTTTATCTGTTTGGTAGATGCTATTCTCGCAAGCTATTCATAAAAGGAAAAGCCATTCTTCGCTTCTTAGAAAAGCCACACAATTATTAACGAAATCCTTTTATGTAGAGAATGACCATTAGTTAAAAGAGAATGCTGCAGGCATATCGGCGAGTAGTCACTACGTTTTATTTATTGTGAACGGTTGGCATATAAATACAAAGCTATACTATCGAATAGTTCAGCGTAGTCGATGCTTTCGTTGCAGCAGTTAAAGTGGTTGTCCGAACGAATTCTATGTAATTAATAGTCTTAAACGAATCGATCGATACCGAATCAGAATTTGTTACAAAATCAGTCTATGTGGTCTTTTCACATGTGGCACATATATAACACATAGTGAAATTTATTGCAATCGGTGGTTGGGAAAGGGTGAGAGGAAAGCTTAAGCACTGACCTCATAAATAAATAAAAAAAAAGTTTTCTTATTTTGAAAATAGCACTATAAGTTGTTGCGAAATGGTTGTTCCACCTAATGGTTTCGCTATAAGAAAAGATTGTAATCTCTTTTCTTTCGCTTCCTTTTTGGTTAACGAACTTGTGTACTGCGAACATATAATTCATTTACCAAACATCAGTTGGCTCTTTAGGTATTACATAAATATTTGCGCTGGATTTCATTTTTTTCCTTCCTTCACGAAACGTTGGAAGTGCCGCTTGTTATTAGTTTTGTACATGTTTTCGTTAGAGTGAAGAGTACACCTAAAGGATATTATTCCATGCTGTTACGGTAAAAGGAAGTATTTAATTAAAAACTTGCGTTAAAATTCTATGGAATTGAAAAAAGGGTTTGAGTTCATGTTTTAGGTAAAATTGAGGTTTGAAGTCCCATTATTTTGTTGAAACATTTTCAAGCTTAATCTTTGTGTAAGCAAAAGCAATGTCTAGACGCATTTGAAGCGGAAAAATTATTTTTAGATTATAAAAGATTTGCGGTGACATTTTTAAGAAAATGAGAGGTTTCAATGAGGACGTTTACTTCGACAATTGCAACATGATGAAAGAAAAAGAAAAAGATATTGTGATGTCGTATCGAAAGTTTGCTTTTCCGAGTAAGAAAAGTTTCATGGCGAGCTATGCGAGCCATTGCATTCGTAACGAGGAATAATCAAACTTTCGGAAAGTCTTGTCATGGTAGCGCTCGTTAGTTAGCTAGTCTTCAGTGAAATATACAACGTGCATGAGAAAAACGGTTTTTACAAAGAAAACATAAGCCCTACGTATCAAAATAGATGTGACAAACAGAATAGATGTGGCAAAAAGAATAAATCTTGCAAAAAGACTCGAACATATCTTAATATAGCAATAAGTCAACAATCCAACGTTTTACGTTCTTTTAAGTACATCTCAGACCATTCAAATCTAGAAATGGTTATATCCAAGGGTTGGGCCATTTTCCCCTAAAACCCTGAAACACGTGTTCTCTAAAATTTTGTTCTGTACAACTTTGCCTTTGGAAGCTACTTTCCACCTCTTATAGTTCTGGAGGCCCCAACTCTGGAAGTGGTCATATCCCAGGATTGAGGCATTTTTACCCAAAACCCTGAAACACGTGTACCCTAAAATTTTATTCTGTACAACTTTGCCTTTAGAAGCAACTTTGTATCTCTTATAAATCTAGAGATATGGATCATCCCTCCAATTCTAGAAGTGGTCATATCCCAGGATTGGGGCAGTTCTACCCAAAACCTTGAGAAACGTGTTCACTAAAATTTAATTCTCTACAACTTTGCCTTTGGAAGCTACTTTCCATCTCTTACAGTTCTAGAAATATGGATCATCCCTCCCAATTCTAGAAGTGGTCATATCCCAGGATTGTAGCATTTTTACCCAAAACCTTGAGACACCTGTTCGCTAAAATTTTTTTTCTCTACAACGTTGCCTTTGGAAGCAACTTTCTAACTGTTATAGCTCTAGAGATATGGATCATCACTCCCAATTCTAGAAGTGGTCATATCCCAGGATTGAGGCATTTTTACCCAAAACCCTGAAACACGTGTACCCTAAAATTTTATTCTCTACAACTTTGCCTTTAGAAGCAACTTTGTATCTCTTATAAATCTAGAGATATGGATCATCCCTCCCAATTCTAGAAGTGGTCATATCCCAGGATTGTAGCATTTTTACCCAAAACCTTGAGACACCTGTTCGCTAAAATTTTTTTCTCTACAACTTTGCCTTTGGAAGCGACTTTCTAACTCTTATAGTTCTAAAGATATGGATCATCCCTACCAATTCTAGAAGTGGTCATATCCCAGGATTGAGGCATTTTTACCCAAACCTAATTTCGTCGATTCCATTGGCCCCGGTGCCCCGATCCCTGACCCGATTCCAACCAAAAATTGTTCTCAATTTTCTGATATCAAATCCTTTCATTTGACACCAACATGAGCAATTTCCGTGCTATACTTGTTGAGATATTCGCGAAAAAGCTTCACCGACCCTCCAAAAATCATGTTTTTGGTCACTTCCTCGATCATATCTGCGGAACCACTTAATCGATTTTGCTCATCTTCGAACTTGAATCATGGGAGGCATATATCTTTCAGGGAAAAAAGTTTAGGGTGATCGGTTGAGGCGTTTGGAGACCGACAGACGGACATTTTTTTTTTATTGATGATTCGTCATATTTAGACGATAATAAATGAATCCCCTCAACTGCCACCTCGATCTACTCCATGTTACATTTAAATTGTTTGTAGTAAACGTATAGGACCTTCGTACTTCGTACGGGTACAAAAAAGACCTTTGCAGCTATCTAACACATGTCTGGAGCATTCATATATACTTACTATAAACATAATATGATTACTGAGTCTGTTGGAATCAAAAGTCGGCCGGTAGTAGAAGGGAGCAGTGGGATAATCATATCAGAAACGACGACATCAGGCAAAATGGAGGGGTTACGTCGGTGGAAGAAGCGGCATGGGTTAGTCAACTGAGGTGGTACGGGCCCGATCAAAGGATGGGTAATATCAGGCTCTAGGGGTAGGCCAAGGAGAAGGTTTAGAGACTCAATTAAATCATATTTAGAAGTTAGGGGACTTTCACTGAGTAAACAAACCATCTCCTTGGCACGGATAGGAGGGTATGGAGGAGGGTGGTGCAAGATCACCCGGTTGTGGCGTAAAGACCCCACACCGAAAGGTATAAACGGTCTATAAAGTTTGATGATGATGATCATAGTTTTTCATATCAAATGTATTAGTGATACAACCAATTTAACCTTTCTCCAACTTTTAATCCCATTAAATCTCAGATTGCGGGACCCCTCACTTTCTCCTAACTGCTCATTTGCTTTGTTTGACGTTTCATACGTCATTTTCACAGTTGCAGTAGACTGACTTTTAATTCCAACAATCTCAACACAAGAATAGTACGTTTGATGCCAACATAACATGTTTAATACTATTATCTCGCACGGACGGTCATGTTTCGACTCATTGCTATCACGGCTGTCCTGAGAAGAACCGATAAATCTTTTCGTTCAGTGTATTTTCGTCGTAAATTTAAGTGTAAGAATGGTAGTTGAACGTTATATTCAGTGCAACGATGACTACAATGTAATGTATGGTTTATGTGTTTCTTAATCTACAACATCTACCCTGAAAATGTCCCAGCTTTCCGTTTACTCTGAAAACATCATTTCCTTTTTTATGGTGCATTAACACATAAAAGCAAAACACCCAATAACCAAATTTACTGAAAAAGAAATCATTTTGTGATGGTGGTCATGTTGGGCGTTAAAAAAACTACTTCCAAGAGTTCGAAAAATTCACATTTTCGATAGACCCTTACGAAAGTATTTCCGTACACTTTTCTGAAATAGCTCTCCAATCCATTGACAACAAAAAAATGTTCATCATTGAATTGGAACCCGACCATTCCATCAATGACTTTATTGATAATATAAATTCAATATCTCGTCATATTCCCATTTTGTTTACATACCACAAATCGAGCCACAAACTTCATATTCTCATAATGTAAAATGATGATATAGATCCATATAACTTGACTTAAATTTCATTACATCCAAATATATATAACGCATCACACAACATATCTTAGAGTAGATCTTATGTGTTCTCATTCAAACCCATTCAAAAAATCCACTATATTCCACACTCAACATTGTCCCATAAATTATGATGATACCTATCTGCTCGTCTACTATTATAAGTCCTTCGTGTATATATATGTGAGAAAACTCGACGCTTTTATATTATTTCCAAAAAAAGAAAAGAAAAATATAACGAAAAATGTCTTCATGGAAAAGCGGTTAAATTTGTTGTGTGGGGTGAAATTTACTTTAAAATACCTACATAAAAACTAGGTAAGATGAAAGTTTTTTCATTATTATTAACAGTGCCGGAAAAGCGCTCGCTTGTAACATTTATTTGAGATTTACCGTATGTTCGCAGAAACTTTTGTGATTTGTTTCTGTTTTCGTTTTGGAACACAGAAAAGTCACAATGACAAATGGTGAAGAAGCATTTAACAAATGAGTGTGTGTTTAATTGAACTGTTAAAACGAGTAATTACCTTGCATCAAAGCATGTGATTAAGTAGGGACTCAGTATATACAACAATATGGCTCTGTAACAGTGAACCATTGTATACTTTCTCAAGTTGTTTTGGGAACGGACAGTGAATTATATATTTACAATGCGTTGGGACTGTTTAACGCCAGCCATGATATGAAGCGTTAAAGATATTAAAGTGCGGATTGATGGTTTGAGGCAGAAGTAGAGGAGTGATGGGAAGACAATGGCAGCCAGACACAGACAAAGAAAGATGGACCGGATATATTTCCAAATTGCATTCGACAAAATTATATTTTTGATGTAATAATGATGTAAATTTTGTGTACAGTACGTATGGAATAGGTCAATAGTTGGATGTCTAAGAGGTAAGATTTGGAGCTGCTCAATGGATTTTCTACTATCAGTACCCCACGCGTTAGGTAAGTAATGAAAGACAGAGTGGACGAGAGCATAGTAGATTTTGAACAGAACAGATTTCGGGAGCAGCCATTTAAGCTTACACAAAATACCGCAAGTTCTTGCCACTTTACTACATATACTGAATATGTGGGAATCCCATGAGAGTCTGTTGTCTAGAATATTTGAATATTTGAATGAATTCACCGCGTCAGACTGTTGACTGTTCACTGAAACCTCTTCGGCTTGTAGAACATCATGCGATCCAAAAGTCATAACTTTAGTTTTTCCAACATTCAGAGAAAGCTTGTTGACACTAAGATAGTCTGACAACCTCCATAAGTCACCATTCATCATTTCCGTATTTAAATCAATCGATTTAGATGTATAAAATATACATGTATCATTGGCAAAAGCGACGGTAAGCCACATGTAGGTAGCCGGAATATATCATTCACATACACAAGAAAAAGAATCGGTCCCAGCACACTTCCTTGCGGAACCCCAATCCCAATACCCTCTAACTTGTTCTTACATTTCCCAAGATCACACACTGTTTACGGTTAGATAAATAGCTTCCAATTAATTCTGACGCTACACCTCTTATTCCTGCATTCTCAAGCTTTAATAAAATATCTTGTAATCCACACAGTCAAACGCTTTTTGCAAGATGAATAAATTATCATAAGAATAGGAAATAAATTATTTACAATGCACAGATGAAAATTATTATGAATTATTATTATGAATATTATTATTATTTATGAATACCTGACCACCTTTACTGGTCATGGAACAAGGTAGCTAGATTTGAAATGCTCGCAACTTTATGCCCTACCTCTTAAACAGCATCATATGAAATCGGTTCAGTAGTTCTAGGATACTATAACTTAGATTGCGTCGGTGACTATGCGATTGGGCGCCAAATATGACACTACCCAAAGGCGCGAAAGATCGTAAGACGGCACTGCTCAGCCGGCTCAAATTACATGGGTTGACTTTCCTTAACCACCATCAGGAACTCAATACGCATAGGGCGTGGTGTTGAGACACTCCGGAATAGAGGTGAGCGGGTTGCCCGAAAAAAACCCGCCCGAACCCGAACTACTTTTCACGGGTTTGTGTTTCAGACTTTCGGGCCTAGAAAATCCCGGTCGGCCAGGTTTCGGGTTCGGATGCATCCTAAACTATCCAAATCACATGTACTATGAAACAACGATATATTGCAATATATTAGTTACCAATTTCATTGTTGTAAGTATATTTTGGTATTGATTTTAGACAAAATAACTTCACACGCTTGTGAGACATACGACTAGCAAATTTAAACATTTGAAGAGTTATTTTGTGTAAAAGATATAATTAAAATTGGATCGTATTAAATCTTCCAATAGAAAAAATGATTTTGTCCAATAAAAATAATAAATGTCCAATAAAAAAATAATTTTTGTCCAATAAAAAAATTTCCTTTTACAAAATGAACTTATTTTTTTATTGGACATTGATTATATTTATTGGACATTCATCATTTCTTTATTGAAGATAAAATGTACACAGTGATCACTTTGTGAAAACACACAACAAAGTGTGTGAGGTAAGATGAAACGTTCTTTTGTTTTGCTTTTCGGGCTAATGCGACAATAAGTTTCGGAAAGTTTCACGGCAAATAAACAACAACAACAAGTGAGAATCTAGTTGAATGACTTTCGAAGCCAGTACACACTTCTTGCGAACTCACAGAAACTGTTTTTGTCAGTTTTTCACTGTATTTTGTATTTTCATGCTTAAGTTTAACTCAATCGAACTTGATCCGAATTTTTTTGGGTATCGGAATTCGACCCGACACTTTCAGTCGGTTGGGTTTAAATTTCGGAGCTGCCAGCGTTTTCCGGGCGGTCGGGCTTCGGGTTTTAATTTCGAATCGGATTCGGTTCAGGTCGGGTCTCCAAAAAGGGTCGGCCCGCACACCTCTACTCCGGAAAGTTATCGGGTCCGTAAAAGACGTGTTACTTACATGATGCTCAAAATAATAAACTGAATAAGAAATGGCCTCAGTATTTTTGAAATTCGTAAGTGTGAAATTTTGGACATCCTTACTGTAGATAGTTTAAAATAAACTATTGAAATGGTTATAAGAAAGTAGCGATAAAGTGTTCTCAAGTTCCAATCACCGATGACAAACCCCCTGTGAATCATCGATGATTCCCCGGTGAATCATTATTGATTCATTGGTAAATCATCGGAGAGTTCTGTTGGAGATGTAATTCGTGTTTACTGGCTGTATGGTCACATAGGTTAGACACCTTGTAACCTAGTTTTTAATGAAGAAAACATCCGTCAATAAATGAACTATTCTTTAACGTAACCGGTCGTAATTTACTTTTAGTCCTAGATCCACCCATTTACAACAGGTTATGGGCCCAGATCGCCCAGTTAGTGCAAATAATTAGTTTGGATTAAAAGTAAATCATCGCACAACAGTTCAGTGAATTCTGCAATTATCGATGACGAGTTTTTGTGCAAATTTTTTAAAATAAAGTTTTTGGCGTGAATAGAAGCAAAACGAGAAGTAAAAAAATAGCACAACGTGGTAAACCATCGGATCAGTTCATTGAAATAGCATTTGTTGGTGCAACGTCGAAGAATTGGACAGACAACAAGTAGCTGAAATACAACTTGAAAGATTGAATCGTTTACCTGGTTTTTTGGAAGTTAAAACAGCCGGAATTGATATACGAAAACGTGGTTCAGTCGGATTGTTCGGTAAATTTCTGAAAATATGGCAACTGATGATTCATTGAACAGGTTTGTCAAGAAGTTAATAGGCAGACAAAACTATGATACCTGGAAAATCTACGCGAAGTCTAATCTAGTTATAAAGGGACTATGGAGCTGTACACAGATTAAATTAGCTGACGATGCATCCGAGAAGGACAAAGAGACTGATTTGAAAGCTTGGTCAGAAATCAATTTGCTTGTCCACGAAAGTGTTTTATCTCACATTCTTGGGACATCAATCGCTTTTGAAGCATGGAATAATCTACAGAGAGCAGTCACCCATTTGAGGACGCTGGATTGTGTCGGAAGGTTGAATTGCTTAAGCAATTAGTTCAACTGACGCTGGAACAATGTGAATCGGTAGAGGATTATATCAACAGATTGACCATGACATCAGCGAAAGTGAAGAAAACCGGATATAATTTGGATGACGAGCTTATAGCATCCCTTGTATTTGTATTTTAGAGACTCCACTAACAGCTTTTTACAGCCAATAACAAGTGTTGTCTGGACCACCGGCTTAATTACTCCAAGAATTGTTAGGCGCTTTATTATAATCTCGCCTAAATGCAGGCTTAGATATTTCGTGCACAAATTCGTCGTATATGGGTTACGTCATACGATTCATTCAGTGTGTACGTCGTTATGGGCACCAAACACACCACAACTGCCCAACTTTTGAAGCTTGAGTGAACTTTAGGACGTTATTAATGCGCTACACTTGCTAGAAAAATTCCATGTAGAATTTTTCCGACACGGGATTTGAACCCGGATCGTTTTGGTGGAAGGCCAGTACGCTAACCACTGTGCCAACCCGTCCGCAGGGTCTACCAACTGAGTACAAATTTTTAGTGCTGGCTATAGAGGATTCTACGGCTCAGTTAACCCTGGATTCGGTCAAAACGCTATTGCTACAGGATCCAAAACTTGCTGAAAAGAAAAGTTCGGACAGTGCGCTTATGGTAAAATCGAAGAAGGTGAACGCTTCTGGCGAGTTCAAATACCGGTGTCATAAATGTGGGGAAGTTGGCCACATGGCAAAAAATTCCACGGAAAGTGATGTGAAGGAATTAGTGACGAACGAAACTGGATTATGAATTGAAATTGTGAACTTTTTAAATGTAATTCGTGTTTACTGGCTGTATGGTCACATAGGTTAGACACCTTTTAACCTAGTTTTAATGAAGAAAACATCCGTCAATAAGTGTATCATATATCATATTATATATATTCTTGTATCATTCTTCAACGTAACCGGTCGTATTTTACTTTTAGTCCTAGATCCACCAATTTACAACACGTTCCCGGTGAACGTGCACAGGCGCTACTTAACAATTGAAAAAAGTATCAAATGTCCAAATGAACCAACCAACCTTTAGAACAGAGATTTAGGACAGATTTGCACTTCAGGTAGAGCTAGCAGGACTTAAAGTCAGAACTAGCAGTCTGAATGCTTAACACGGCACTAACGCTATTTATAACTCTTGTAACTCTATGCGAGGTTTGCAACATAACTATAGTGGCTAAGGGAAATCTAGAGGCCTTTGAAACGCAGACAATCTTTCGGGTAAAATTCTTGCGAGATAATGGGACAGAGTTGAGCTGAGAATTTTGTTTGAGTATTTTCCACCTTTATAAGATTACGAAAACAATTTCAATTTTAATATCAAAAAGTTATTCATTGGCCTATTTCTGTCTCTATTTCAAGCATTCGATCGATATAAAATGTAGATGTAGACCAGTCACAAGTAAAATTTTCAGTAGAGTGTAGTTCTTAATTTCATTATTTTCATTTCCCAGTTTGTTTCTGTAAGTTTCCAACTATTTTTATTATATATGCAGACGAATAATGCTTTATTATGCTCTGCTTCAATTATGAATTCAATTAAATTAAACTTGCTTTTCAATTTGAGTTATTAACAGCATTAAAATTTCTTTTGCTTTCGGGTATTATTAGTGCATGTAATTTGAAAGGGGGCAGTCCACAATAGACTCTCTCTTTTTCTGTAGAATTGCATACCCTTGTTCCCATTTTCGTCATGAAAAATCGACTAATTTTGTAGACTTATTAAAGGAAGGTTGAGAGGAAAGGAAAGATGCTTGAGGGTTCTCCATTTCTGTAGTCGAAGTTGCTATTGTCCCCTAAAAGAATCTGTTGCTGCAACAGCAACGCTACCTTCCTTCATATTCTCCTTTTCCGGTTTCAACACTTCTTTTTTACTAGCGTATTTATTGAACCAAAAGAACAAACAACAAAATTTTATGCGGTCTGTTAACTTTCCGAAAATGAAATTCCAATATTTGCGCATAATCTTAATAGAAATCTAATTTACTCCAAAAACTGCAGCCACGTCCGAATAATCATTTACTTGATATAATAACCGAAAGTCAACACTGCCGGTTTTCAGCTCATCTGCTTGCGTAACATTTTTAATCAAATTATTCGCTATCGACTTAAATCCATCATCATGCCCCGTATTCTAGACAAAGATTATGGTGAAACGTGCATATTGGATAACACAATGGGTAAATGTATCGACTAATAGATTCCATACAGCTTTCACAGCACGTATAGTTCCAACTAACGCAATTACTATGGGAAGGGAAAAAAAACTATAATTGAATGCTTCATTACATACCGATGAGCTGTCATTTATTTGCAATGGAAAACTTTTTCCTTTCGTTATTAGAATTGAATGGATGCGATTAACATTCTCAGATTGACTGATGTGAAATCGATAGATTTTATCACAAATGTATGGGTTGATGATAGAGAATACACTGAGCAGTTGTAGTTGGCGGTAAAGTGAACAATTTTTTAGTAAATCCCAGTTAACCCTGGCCGAAAAAAAACGTTTTCTGGTGAAAAAATGCATAGTTCATGTCGGAAATGATTGGATACCACGAGACGTGAGCTGAGCACGTAATACGCAATATTTGCTATTTAAACCTATTTAAATCAAGGTCCTGCTGACCATCTCCCCCCTACCACAGGGGTGGTCGCCAACGGTCTTTGCAGGCTTCGACCCGTTGGTCCACTGGTGAGTGGCGACACCATGGTTTCCTGAGCTGGTCCAGCGGTACCAGGAATGATTGCGTACATTCCTACCGAAGTGGTCTGGTTAAGAGCCTTACCGCGAGAGCCCTCACCGAGGGTAAATTCAGTACCACGAGGCTGGGAGACCCCCGGGTGTAGTGTGCCATGCGAGATGGCCGCATCCGGCCCCAGCACTTGGTTGAGGTGCCTAGTGGCGTTGCAACGCGGGGGCTGTGGTATATAGTAAACTGCGTCAGAACAGTTTGCGCTTGGACCCCTAGTCCTTCCTGAGCAACCAGGTTGCCGAAAATTCAGTAGAAAGATGATAGTATTTCGGGCCCTTCCTAGGCCGCGGAGGGTTACGCAAACCTGCCGGGTAGGTAGGTAGAGTTACTTCGGCGACTCACGCTAATTGAGCGTATCTCAATTCCATGCGCATGGGGAACGTGCGGTTAAGACTATGTCAGGTACGCACGTTAATCTGCAATATCTTCGTAACCATCTCCCCCAATAGATATTTGAAAAATCGCTTCTGTGAATAGAGAAGACAAATACGAAGGACTACATCTGTAACAAGGTAAAGGTCGAGCAGGGAGAATTTGGGTAACTTGTTTTGGGAAAGGTGTGAGCCTTGGGAAGGCTCAAATCAAATGTGGTGAAATTCGGTCTAAGGACCGAAGAAGTAGAATGTTTTGAATGTTATGAATGTTATGAATGTTTTGCTGAGTCTCAGCTATGAGGAGGTTTCTTTATTTGTCTTCTTTTTTTTCAAGGGTGAAGAAACCTTCACAGGCACCCGGTCCTACTGGACCCGGGTAGTGTTGGATTCCATCTTTCGATGACCTACCAACTAAAACTTACTTCCTTGTTCGCCACTCGAGCCTACGCACCTACACTCTCACTCTCCGGTGACTGTTTCTCTTCGCTGGTCATCTCTCCATGCAGCTTCCTCATTATCTTCGCGATTACGTTAGCCGCCGCTTTCCACACCTCCACACATCTCCGAAATTGTGTTGTCGGCATTTACATCTGACGTCTTCTTTCGCGCAGGTATTTTCTGAAGCACCCATGACTGACATGGCTGTCATTGTCTCAGTAATTCGGCGCTCTAGCTGCTTTGGTAGTTTGGCCTTTACTTTTCTTCATTCTGTGGCATTCGCTATCTGCCATCAGCGTCATGCATATGGGCATCGTTCCGGCTATAACACATGCCGCTTCTAGATAAATCGTTTGGGCTTTATTCAACCTCCTCCGGTTCCTCTTCGTATCTAGCGCCTCTATTCATTCTGGTGCGACGTAGCGTAATATTGATATCGGTAACACTTGCTGACAGCCTCCTTATGCTGCTGCACGGTCCAAACCCATTTGACATTATTCTGCCCAGTGCTGCGTTGGCTTTCATTGCCTATTCACACGCGTAGCCTACCTGACTATTTTAATTTCTGTGGTCGTCCAAGAAGATATTTTCATCGACGAGTGAATGTGATCTTGTTCCTGTCAATGTTCATTACAATCTGCTACGTTTTCCTGCAGTTACTCACTAGCATGATTCCAGCTTTGATCTTCTGGAAAGCGTGATGATCAAGTCGTTGGCAAAAGTAGTCATCGTAGCACATCTTGGCAGATGCAGATGCAGCCGTGGCGCTGTGTGTTTCTTTGTCTGTTTTTGTAGCTTCACTAGGAGTCTTTTTACGGTCAATCATAAGTTCACTCCGAAACACCGCCTAAACGTAAACGTAGTGACTTATAAGCTCATAGCTCACGGTAAGAAGAGTGTAGCGACTGGACTGAACTGTATCCACTAAAACTACGCATGAAACTTACAGCACAGTCCAACGTATTTTTAGTGATTACCGCTCTAGCGGTTGGAATGAAGCTATAGAGGAATCAATTTGTTGAACTTCGCATACAAAATATTTGCGGATATTCTATGACAGCGTCTCCTAGAGTACTCTGAGCCGAGCACTGGTGAATACCAGGGTGGTTTCCGCAACAACCGCTCAACAACGGACCAGCTGTTCAGCACAACGAGACGAGCAAACACTCTTGGTATTTGAAAGAAGGATTCTTCGGTCAATTTTTGGAGGAGTGAGCGCTAGAGGTGAGCGGGTTGCCCGAAATTCGAAAAAAAAGCCCGCCCGAACCCGACCCGACCCGAACCCGACCCGACCCGAACCCGAACTACTTTTCACGGGTTTGGGTTTCGGGCTTTCGAGTCTAGAAAATTCCGGTCGGTCGGGTTTCGGGTTTTAAAATTTCTGATCGGGCTTGTTTCGGGTGTACTTTTTATCGGGTTTACGATTCGGGTTCGATAATAATGCTACAAAAAAAATTTTTGAAAATGATGCACCCTAGTATATTCAAATCACATCGACTACAAAACAATGATGTATTAGAGGTGAGCGGGTTGCCCGAAATTCGAAAAAAAGCCCGCCCGAACCCGACCCGAAGACCAAAGACAAGATGGAAAGACGTGGTGGAGTCGAATCTGAAGGAACTAGAAGTAGGCGATTGGAGAACGTTGGCGCGGAATAGGTCCGACTGGAGGAGGATGCTGGAGGAGGCCAAAACCAATAACAGGTTGTAAGGCCCAACTAAGTAAGTAAGCCTTAGCGGTCTGCGAACCTTCTCCATTAAGTCTTGTTAGCACGCAATCTTTATATTCATCTCAACCTGCAAACAGAGATCTAAATTTTCTAAGAAAAAGTAGATTAGACTCTATAAGACTAGAGTAGATCTTCGGCGCTGACCCCGGTATTTTTTTCATCAACACCGGTATTCGGTATTGAGTGCTTCCGCTACTGGTACCAATTCTAGAACCTGGATTGCATTCCCCACATACAATCAATTAATTAAAATGTTCGAAAAGGAAGGTTTTTCCTAAATGCGATAAATATTTGTTAACTGGGACTGCGAAACAGCCAGCATAATTATTGTCAATGAAACTACTAAATTTGCTATCCCCTTATTTCCTTTGTTAAATCGAGATAACAATTTGTCATTGATAAAAAGAAAAAAATTGTTCCAACTTCAAAAAGGAAAAAACGTGTTCATTGTCTCTTAAAAGAACATTTCTACATCGATTTATCGACTTTTTCTCTTCGGAACATTGAGAAAAAGATTCCAGCTATAGATATTTTGAAAAGAAATTTTTCTATTCTGTCGAACTTTTCTTCGAAACGATTTCAAGAAAAGTATCCAACTCTCAAGGAACATTGTCAATGGCGTTTTTTAGTTATAATAACCGATATGATTATTGATTACTCATTAATCTCTGCATTTTTGTTGATACTTTGCGAATCTCTACGGATTAAAGCCCGCAAACTTGGAATCAAATTCTTTTTTAATCGAACTAAAACCTCACATTACATCGCCCGCAAAAGTCTTAAGTAAAGTCGAATCTTACGATAAAAACTTCCCCCTCTCATTACTGAAAGGGAATGTAAAAGACTCCATTCTCATATTTCCTATATTCAGGGAGTCACTTTATTATTTATGAAGAACAAGTTCTTACAAAGAATTCTTGACACAAAAATTGTTAATTGGAATATCAAAAATTGAGCCCGGACTAAGTATTTTATTAAATGTGTGCCTTTCAGACCAGGCAACAGTATGTACATGCTGCCATACTACCCAAACTAATTTCTTATACATTTACTTCAGAAGTTTTCCTTAATTGAGTTGCCTTATGTTAACATCAAACCGAGGCGGGTAATTACCTGCATAAAAACTTATTATTCTTATGTAGTACAACATGTAGGTGTAACGAATTTCAGATGAAGTAATGGAATATTTATTGACTTCTACTTAAACATATACAAAGAAGCGAAATGAAGATATTATTATTCAAGAGCACCTTGTACGCACACTTTTCAAATTAATTTTTCCTCGGAGAAAAAAGTTCCCTATATATTTATGTGTTCCCTTATCTTCATATAATTTCCTCGTATACATTGGAAAGAATAGAAACGATTACAGTGATTTGTGGTACAGTTGATAAGAAGGTTAAATATGAACCGTATATTCATTCATTTCGTATTAATTCAGAGTCTTAAAACACACGCCCATTGTTTCTACATGTGGATGGTGTGGATATGTGTCTTCCCCTGTTTTTTTCTCGTTTGAAATAATTTTCCTAAACAACTTTAATTGGTGTACGTATGTGGAATGGCGTCTAGACTACATTTACATTGTTTTAAATTTGCGGTAATTTTCAGCAAAAGGCTACTGTACTGTGACCGAAATGCTAAACAGATCCCTTTACCACATAGGAAACGAAAATAAATTTTCATTTGGCCATTCCGAGCAAATCCTTTTTGATTTATAAACGAATTTTGTATTTTCCATGATTTTATTATTATGAATTATGAGAATTTATGAAAATCTAATTAAAGTGCGTTCATGAAGACGGGGAAATTGTATGTGCCGAAGAAGAACGACACTCAATATGAGGGAGTAGAGTGATCATTAAAGCGACAATATAGCAATAAAATGAGTTAAAATGGAATTTGAGGTCAATTTATCGGTTTAATTAAATAACAGGAATTTTTTGAAGGAATAATAAATGGAACGTTTGTCATTTTCTCTTATAACTTTTTTATATTTATTTAAAATTGCTTATTTCGGAAGGAGAAGATTATTCTGTTGTGATTTCTTTAATTTATGGAGAATCTTGGAGATTGTGCTAGAGGAGAAATTTTCTGGTGTTTTTAGTTTTAGCGCGGCTTTTTCTGAAGAGTTCAATCTTCAATGCCTTGTGGGCTATGAATAGCTGATATTTGACCAACTCTCCTCTAAAAATAGTCGATTTTTAATTTATGTTACATTATTTTTCGTAGCTTAGTCTGTATGAAACAGCGAGAGAAAGGATTTCCGTATAACTTTTTCGCACTAGTACAAGAAAGTAAATGACGAAAGCCCTTCGTTACGAATTTGTTCGATACGCGTGTCATATGAAAGTATTTTATCGCACTCGATGATTGTCGACCTCGGCCTTGCCTCGGATCGATATCCCTTGCGATAATAATAATTTTTCGCTACGCCCGTTTGGTAATACCACATCTAGTGTGAGAAAATACCTTCATACCTACCATAGCAGCGGTTGAAACAATGTTTTTTTGCAATTCATCAACAAAAACACGCTTTTTCGTGCATTATTTTGGTGTGATATGAAGTCATTAAATCACACTAATGCGTAGTTTTTTTTACGTACTAGTGCGATAATAGTAGTTTGTGTTACAAGTAATAACACAAATTATAACGTGTGCGTTAATGTGAGCCCTAACATTACGTGTAACACACAACGTTTTTTGCAATGAAAAAAAAATAGAAAATTACCGCACTGAAACAGAAATTACCGTACTGAAACAGAAATTACTGCACTGAAATATAAATTACCGTACTGAAGCAGAAATTACCGCACTGAAATATAAATTACCGCACACTTTCATATTAGTAACGGAAAGTTTGAGTTTATATACTCCCAAATGCAAAGGTAATACGACCTATTACATTCTTGAATTACAAATTTTTTTTTACGAAAATTTTAGTTCATTGATTTAAAACTCATTCAAAAAAAAGATTGGAAAAAAAGCTTGTTTTTGTTGGTGAATTGCAAAAAACGTTGTTTGATAAACATTACTTATGCTGGTAGATATGTTACCGAACTCGCTTTCGGCTCGTATCGGCAATCTGTTGTTGCTCTTGCTTTCGTGCTGTCTACTTAGTGTGTTAGTGATGTGTTAATGATGTGCGAATCGCATGATTAAAATTTTCAAAGAATATCAAGCCTACTTCGTAGATTCGTAGTGATTTTTGGAAAATTTTAATCATGCGATTCGCACATCACTAACTCACCAAGTACACAACACGAGGAACGGGTTAGCTCAGTGGTAACGTACCGGCTTTCCACCAAGAATACCCGGGTTCAAGCCCGGTGAGGACAAAATTCTGTAGAGGATTTTTCTTCAATTTGTAGCATTCCTATTGTAACGTTCCTATTTCCTAAGCATACCCAAGCTTCTAAAAATGGGTAGTTGTGGTGTTTGGTGTCCATAACGAACCGTACACAGAAGAACGACATGTATGACGTCACCCATACACGATGAATTCTGTGTACAGATATCTGAGTCTATCTTAAGGCGGAGATATAATGATCACCAGATGAAATCCTATATGTAACTACAATATATAGGCGTGGTTCGGAATTCACGTTAAGCATGTGGTCCAACAAAACAAATGCTTGCTCACACAAATGCCCTAGAAAAAGGTATTTCAGTTGTGTGTGATACACTGCATTTACGGGCTCGTTTAGAATAAGCATAGTTAAGTCGGAGGCATGAAGATGTGTCGTAATGTCCGGGCCCAAACAGCGAGACTCATTTGGCGTGTACGGCTTGTGCCGGAGGCTAGAAGATGTATCGCAGTACGTGTGCTCAGAGGACGAGGCTTACTCAGCGTACCGGTTACAACTATGCGTTCTGAAATGGGAACATTTAAATGTGGGAATCTAACTAAAACAGAATACATGACTAGGTGGAATGATAGAAGAGTAACGGGGAAGGAACAAAGGATCATAGGATCTGTGTTTCAAGGCCAGTTTGCCGCCTCGACCAGAAAACCTAAAATCAAGTACACAACACGAAAACAACAGCAACAAATCACTAATGCATCCTTTACAACACTCATACATCAAATTTACATCAAATATACATCAAATTTTTCATGAATAGATGCATAAGTGTTGTACAAGTGATATATGGATGTAGTGGAATCGCTAATGCGATTCATACATCATGAACACATCATATTTGAACATCAACATACATCATTTGTGAACACCAAAACAACAACAACAAATCATTAATACAACAGTTACAACAATACATCAGAAATGCATCAGAAATATATCGAATATACATCCAAAATACCTCGAACATACGTCAAATTTTCATTAAATTTACATCAAAATTATCATTTTGAAGTACAATAACAGCACATTAACAGCACACCAAGAGCACATTGCAAAAATGTGAACTTTCAAATGTGCGATGTGTTTTTTTAGAACAGAATTCTGCGTAAATGAAAAATTATTAAAAAAAATAGCTCATGTACTGTAAGAGGATGACTCTCATACGAATAATAGATGAATCAGAATTCAAAAAGTTGGAGTATGAATGTCCAAAGTTGCTCTGAAAAATCGTCGCATTCCAAGTTCGTTTGCGATGTTGTTCAGAGCAAATTTGAACCTTCATACCCCCATCAAATTTATACATACAGTTGAATCTTTGGTTAGGGCTAGTTTAGTTTCAGGGTGAGGCGAGTGGACAAAATGTTTTTTACCCGGTATCCAAATCCCACTTCCCGACTTTTCCCATTAACCGCTAAATTTGATAATATTTCCCGCTGACAAAAGCATACATTTCCCGGTGTCATTTTGCATCGACTCAAAATTGCTTCTTACATATTTGGTCTGTGAATGAGTTCTCGCTGTTTTTTCGCTGTTTTTAAGCGTTCATTTCAATAACAAAATGAATGAATACGTTAATGAAAATATTGTCCATCACTAGCCACTACTTTTTCCCATCGTTCAGGTAATTTACAGATTCCGTGTCGAAAGAATTCCTCATTTTTTGAGGCAAACCAATCAGACAGCCATTTTTCGATATCCTCGAAAGAAGTGAACCGATGTCCCATCAAATCGTTATTCATGCAATCGAACAAGTAGTAATCAGAAGGGACAATGTCTGGCGAATATGGCGGGTGGGGTAGAACTTCCCAGTTCGGTCCATTTAAAAGTTCTGCACAACCTTTGCGACAAGTGGACGAGCGTTGTCATGCAGAAAAATTTCATTCTGGTCGTTCTTCGGTCAGAGCTCGCTTCAAGCGCATTAATTGTTGTCGATAGCGTTCCCCATTAATTGTTTCACAAGGTTTCAGAAGCTCATAATACACCACACCTTTCATATCCCACCAGATGCACAGCATTCTCTTTGAACAGTGAATATTTCTCACCTGGCGCCTAACCCAAGCTTTTAATCGTTTGAGATTCTCATAATAGATCCACTTTTCATCACCAGTCACAGTTCGGTGCAAAAATCTCTTTCTTTTATGTCTTTGAAGCAATAATTCACAATTGGTTTTCCTTCTTCCAACGTCTCTTTCTTTCAATTCATGTGGCACTCAATGTGACACCTTTTGAATCATTCCAATTGCTTTTAGACGTTCGGAAACTGTTGTTCGATCAACTCCTAATGATTTTGCAAGATCTGCTTGCGTTTGACATGAGTCTTCATCGAATAACGTCGTCAATTGTTCATCAAAATCAGCACTTTTGAAGCGTCGAAACCAGTGTCTACATGTTTTTTAAGATAGAGCATGTTAATTAGACATTTTTAATGAAGGAAAAATTTATGTTCTGCTAAGAAACGTGTTATGTTGTTTAATGAATTTTATTGACAGTAATCATACCTGTCAAAAAAATATAGTTTGACTGACAGTAGCTAGCTATAGTTTTGTCTGACACCATCTAAAAATAAACAGCGAGAACTCATTCACAGACCAAATATATTAACGTCTACTTTAACGGTTATTGAATGGCATATTGATTTACCTAATTTTATCTCAATATGGTAGAAGCCGCTAGCGAAAATTGTTCAAACTTGTATCTAAACGAAGTGATGGCGATGTATATGGTTAATTCCATGCTGTCAACGTTTCATTCTTTTAACATAATTTAAGATACAGGAACGGAAAAGTGAAAACCGAAAAGTTTCTGATTTATCATACGAATTTACCATACAAATTAGAAACTTGTCGGTTTTCACTTTTCCGTTCCTGTATCTTACGAAGCATAGAACCTATGAAAATGATAAGTACAGCGTTTTACAAGTTTACAAGGTTGTTCACGTTGCATTTTTCTAAAATCTAATAGATTTAGCCATATATAAAATGCGCGAGCGAACATTTTTTAAATTGTATCTGTAAACTTGTGAGAAGTACATAAACATTCCCATCGGCGACCTACGATTTTTAGCATTTTAACAAAATTAAAGAACTTGTGAGCGAATCATTTCCAGTTTTTCCGTTACTTCCCGCATCACGCTGTTTAAATCACTTTTCGTTTTTTCCCATTGTCAAGTCACTTCTAGTTCTTTAAAAATTCCCCGCTCATATTCTTCGGTCGGTCGAGCCCCCAAAAATTGAATTGTTTATTTGTTTTTCTGTGAAAGTGTACACTTCAAATTACAATTACATAGGAAAAATTCTAAAAGCTCAGGATATGCGACCGATGACCACGGGAAGCATTGCAGTGAGTACGCAAAAGAATAGAATGATTGCGCCGCACGATACATTCACAACATTTAAGTTTTGCCAAGGGTGGTTCTGAAGACTAGGCATGCCCGCAAAAAATGAAATGAACAGATTAATCTCTTCACCCGACATAAAAAATTCTAGGAGTCCAAAACCCTCAAAAATATTTTTTTACATTTTTTTGAGTGAAAATTGGCTGATATAAAATTCAAAAATGTGATTTTTCCGCCATTTTTCAAATTTGTAGTACTCGCAGCGCCATCGTATCACCTGTCATGTAAAAAAATTTCGTAAAAGGAAGCTTATCTTAAAACCTCTCAAACGGCACCTCTCCCTATAAATTCGATCAACAGATGAATTTTATAGAACGATTTTTGTGGACGCATGTCCTAAGGATTTTCTTTTTGGAAAATCCGTAAAATTAATTTCCCCAAGGAAGCTCATTAGAACATGTGTCCGCAAAAATCGTTCTATAAAATTGATTTGTTGGTCAAATTTTTCGGGAGAGGCGCCGTTTGAAAGGCAATAAAATAAGCTTCCTATAAAAATATATTTTTTACGTAACATGTGATATGATGGCGCTACGAGCGCTTCAAATTTGAAAAATGGCGGGAGAATCACATTTTTGAATTTTATATCGGCCAATTTTCACTCAAAAAAATTTAAAAAAATATTTTTGGGGTTTTCGGACTGCTTCAACTTTTTGTGTCGGGTGAAGAGATCAATCTGTGACATTTCTTTTTTTCGGGCTTAATTTGCTTATATCAACTTTAACTCTTTAACAAAAAACGATGGAGGGCACGCTTTCAGCTTTCGTACGCTCTTCGAAGACCCCCTCCTAGCAGCCATTTGCTGACTCAAAATTAGGAGTGAGAGTGGGAACAATTTTTAGGTTGCAGCGTGGTGATAAGTCTCAGCCCCTTCCATGTATGAGCTCATTACATTTTTTCAGCAATAGTTATAACTGTTAATGTACCCATTCTAAAAAAAATAAATTTCCTGGTAATTTCCATCTAAATGAACTGAAAAAATATTCAGCGACTAAGGATGTTGTCAAATTATGTGAACTTTCATAAAAGTTTCACTCAACTATACCCTCAAAAAAGGCATTGAAGCGTTTCAAATTATATAAAAAAAAATTTGCACAATATCTGAACTGACAGGAAAATCTTTTCGAAGACTTCATAAAATTCATTACCAGCTAAAACAGCTAAAAAAGCCAATTAGAAAAGATTAAGATAAATGGCCGCACATACCACCCATTAAATGAACTGCTTCAATTTCTTTCTTTGTATCTTTCTTGGAATATTGTCTGGCTCAGAAAACCTTATTACGTGGCTGTATAAATTTTTATTCCATTTCATTTTCTTCTTGGAATTATGAGGGAACTATTTAATAAACGGTACAACTCCTAAGTATACTTAAGTATTTTGTCTAATTGCATCTGGGAGAATATTCGTTCTGTTTTCGACTTTGTTTTATTTTCTCCTTCAATCATTTCGAACATTTTCATTCAAACACCGCACTCGTACAATATGTTGGAACGGTGAAATGGAATTATAAGCTGATCAAGACGACCTACATTAGCATAACTACAATGACGATGCGATGTACGATAACAAAATATGAAAATTATGCAATAATGCAAACAGTTGAAGTGACGGTGCTCCATTTTTGTTATTGCAAACACGCGATCCTCTTTTCCTTAAGCATAAAATAGCATTATATATAATTCCCTAATTTCATACGAGTATAATTGTAATTAATTGCAAGATTAAAAATGTGCAGTTGCTTAGTGGGTGGGAATTTTTCACTGCACTGAAAAATTGGTGTATTTAATGGGAAAGTTAATAAATCCTCTTTCCATCCTCTGAATTCTGAAAATCATACTCTCAGTCTTTTAAAATTTTCATATTATGTTCTGACTTTCCGACGATTTTTGTAATGTCGTTAAATGGAGTGCTCTCAGCCGTCTCAAGCTGCTATATTATCGATAAATTGATTAAGTTCATTATGGCTCGGGGGAATATTCACCCACATGTTTTACGCTTGTGTGTATG
Organism: Pseudolycoriella hygida; assembly: GCA_029228625.1. Taxonomy (NCBI): domain Eukaryota; kingdom Metazoa; phylum Arthropoda; class Insecta; order Diptera; family Sciaridae; genus Pseudolycoriella; species Pseudolycoriella hygida. Next base: position 134,549,614 of record CM055404.1, read on the forward strand.
AAAAGCAATAGATAGACTATTCGCTCATGTGTTCAATTAGCAAAAAAAACGAGCTGGCGGAGTCATTTCCGTGCACATGAAAGGTATGTATCGCAATTGGGCGCCAAAAAAATTTTGCGGTGTTTCTCAGAAATAATCCAGGGTTTTTTTCATCTTAACACCTTGAAGTCATCTGCGTAACCCAAATTTTCGTATTACAATGAATTTAGGAGTTCATTGACATACATAATAAAGAAACGAATTGACATACATAATAAAGAAACGAAAATAAATATGTATAGTAGAGAGGAAGGGTCCTAGTAAAGGGCCTTGGAGAACACCGGAAATCGGTGTGGAAATTTAAATCTCTTCCTATCCAATCTGTCGCATTGTTTTCTGTCTCTTATACATGAGAAGCAAGTTTTCTAGAATGTCTATGTTGATTTTTCAAAGTCTGTTTATTATCCAATGAGTCAGACGAAAAGTCACCTGTTCAAGTGTACCTGTTCTTCAAGAACCTATGCTAGCTATCGTTGAGATATGTAGACAAATGCTTACAGGTAACAGAATGTACAAGTCGCTCGAAGGCCTTACTTTTGTGCATTACTTCTTTCTCTTGTGAAAAATGGGAACTTTCAAGTTTGCGATGTTTTTCTTAGAAGAGAATCCTGTGTAAATGACAAATCACAACAAAAACCCTTTTTAAAAGGGAAACGTGACGCAAGCCCTCATCTCTTCTTCCAAAACAACTGATATCAATTTGGGTGACGCTTACAGCTTCGGAACGCAAAAGATTCTTTCGAAATATTTTAATTTTCGATTAAAGAAATGCGTCACAAATGCCGGACCACCCAATGTTATAGTTTTTCTGTTCTTTCAGATTTGACACGAAAAAAAATTAAGTTTTGCGTGATTTGTGGGGTAACCAAATTTTTGGCGTGTGAAATCTGAAAGCGCAGAAAAATTATTACGTTGGGAGGGTCCGGCATTTGTGACGCATTTCTTTAATCGAAAATGAAAATATTTGAAAAGAATTTTTTGCGTTCCGAAGCTGTAAGCGTCAGCCAAATTGATATCAGTTGTTTTGGGAGAAGAGACGAGGACTTGTGTCACGTTTCCCTTTTAAAAAGGGTTTTTGTTGTGATATCAATAGTTTTGGAAGAAAAGAAAAAATAAATTTTGAAGAAAAAATTTCCAGCGAAAAAAATTTCCGGCGAAAAAAAATTTCGGCGAAAAAATTTTAGCGAAAAGAAATTTTCAGCGAAAAAAATGAATTTTAATAAAAAAAATTTTCAGCGCGAAAAAAAATTTTTAGCGAAAAAAAATAGCGAAAAAAAATTTCAGCTAAAAAAATTTTTCAGCGCAATAATTTTTTGACGAAAAAAGTTTCAGCGAAAAAAAAAACTATCAACAAAAAAATTCGAAAAAAAAAAATTTTCCGGCGAATTTCGACGAAAAAAATTATCCGGCGAAAATTTTCGACGAAAAAATTATCCGGCGAAAATTTTCGACGAAAAAAATTTGCTTTAACACAAAACATCTTCCTTCAACAAAAAAATTTTTTTTAAAAAAATAAATTTTTCCCCTAAATCCGTCCCATACCACCGTCGGCCATTTTGTTGGTCACACTGACACACTACACACCCAACCCATCAACTTTTCCTTTGACAGCAAACATCTATCTCTATCTAACACAGTCCAAAAATTTTGCTCTAATTTGACCAATACTTTGAAATCACTCACACACACATACAAAACATTCTTTTATATGGGCTTTATATGGTGCCTTCTAAGAGCCTTGGCGCCCAAACGAGGCCGGTACTCCCCTTTTTTAAAATCTCATAGCTTTACATTTTGTTTGCACTTACAAAAAACCCATTCCGTTTTCCCTCCGTCTACTGTTTAATCAGTAGATAAGTGGCGTCCTTTCAGTAAACGGCGGCAAAGCGGAGTTTTTTTTGTAAGTGCAAACCCAGAATAATCTTTTCTATTCTTTTTCTCTTTTATTTGTTGATGTTGTGACATATCACTGTCTCGAACCCCCTCCCCCTCAGCGGGATATAATTTATGAACGGTTTGAAGACTTGAACTAACACAACCCAACCCAAACCGAAAAATAGGTTCAATCAATTATTTTCTCAAAATAGAGTTTAAGCCGAGAAGATATGTATGATATATGAATATATGATTATGATTGGAGTATTCGTCCACACCATTTTTTTAAAACAAGCGAAATATTTAAGCTGCTGGAATTTTGGCTCGAAACTGAACTTGCGGATTAACATGAAGATATTTAAGACGCAATAATTAGGGATTAATTTCTCTGAAAGTAAACACCCTGTACGACTATTCAAATTTTCCCTGTATGCCCTCAATGTAAATGCTTTTTATTGTTTGCTCTACACCAAGTTACATAAGCCTTGTTGAAATTTTAACCCCCTTCATTGTCGGAAACGTTTGCAACATTCGAATGTTTTCGTTTGTTCTTATGCATGTTACATGTTAAGCACAATGTATGTACGACATGTGTATATGCCTGCTACATGACTAAGCACTCTTCATCTACGAACTTGAACCGAACTTAATTCAAAAGTCTTAAAAGACAATTTGAAGTCATGACGCGTACGAATGCTTCATCGCCAAAAATGTAGAAACGACCACTTCATTTGCACTGTATGGCTGTGTATACCGAAAAAATAGAATAAATTGTCTCTGTGCCGTACGTTATTTAATGATGCAAAGAGGTTTTTTGCTTTCATGTCTTGTGTGTTACAACAAGCAAACTACACAATAAATCGCCCTTGCTGACTAAATTGTCTTAAGGACACGAATTATTTCTTTTGCTCCTTTTCGATTACATTTCTTTCATAACAAATGCACATTCGAGTCACGTAACCATCCGCAATTACAATTTTTTTTAAGGTCTATTTTTTTCTCGTTACGCGAGCGATGCGTTTGGTAATACACATTTGTGAAATGCGTGTTATGTCTACAATATTACAATTTTCCGGAATGTGTATTTATATCCTGTTTCGTAAAAAAATACGACAACAGTCAGCTCGAATGTACAATTTTCAATGAAATCGTAATTGGAGATGTTAATGAATTGGTAAAGATACATTTTTAGCGTACAATTGCCGAGTGCGTGTGGAGTGGATGTTGGTGATAAATGTGTACAAAGTTGTTCAGATAAAATAAATGAAGACATTCATGACCTTTTTAGAATTGGATTGTCTTTATGTCAATGTTATACAATTTTAAAATAGAGCTGGTATGGGAAATAGGTCTGCGACATGCCCGTAGGAGTGTGATGAATAAAAATTCAATGTTTTCGTGGAAAAACATTTTCTGTTTCTCATATTTTTAACAATATTTATGAAATTATTATGCACAGGCAAGAGGATCGAGTCGGGAAAGCCGTTTGGACCCGAGATAGACACGTGTTTTTTTTTATTTTTTATATGACAACCTCATAAGCATCATCCATCAATCAAAGAAAATCTCAATTGAATTCATACGCGGGGTATGACCTCGTAAGTCCAATTGACTTGGTATCAAAACTCCGTGTATTCCCAGAACAATTAATTGAATATCAAAACTCCGTGTCTGAAAACTTCAATTCATTTCTAATCGTTTTTGGATCCGTACGAAGTACAAAGAACCTAGATACGTTTACTACAAACAATTTTAATGTAATATAGGGTAGATCGAGGTGAGAGGGGGGATACATTTTTATCGTGTAAATAGAACGAATCAGCAATAAAAAAAATGATCGTCTCCAAACGGCTCAACCGATCACCCTAAACTTTTTTCCCCCTGAAAGGTACATGCCTCCCATCGGCCAAGTAGCTCCGGACTGTTCCTGGTGTGCGAAGTACTTACTGAAAAATTCGACAAAGTCATAACAGTCATAAAGGGCAGGTCAGTGAGTACAACTTTGATCGACTTCTTCAATGAAGCGATAAGCCTCATCGAGAGGGGTCATCAGGTTGACGTCTTTTATCCTGATGTAGCCAAGGTCTTTGACAGTGGCCGGCACTGTATGTTATTGAGTAAACTACGCGAGCTTGGAGTTCATTCAACATTACTGCTGTGGATCCAGTCATATCTAAGCGATCGCAGCCAATATGTCAAACTGATGGGTTAGAAATCTCGATCGTTCCGTACAACGTCAGGCCTCCCGCAAGGAAGTCACCTAAGAGCTCTTTTATTTCTTATCTACTTTAATGATGTCGTGTCAATTTTTAAAACTGTCAAATGCTCAATATACGCAGACGACCTAAAAATGTACAGTCGAATAGCCTCATTGCGGGACTGCATTGCGATACAGCGATTTGAATGCACTCGAGTTGTGGTGTCGAGTAAACGCTCTATCGCTGAATATCGCTAAATGTAATGTTATGTCATTCTTCCGTATACGAGACCCAATGCGTTTTGAGTACTCGATTCGTGCCGTTATCCTTGAAAGGATTGTGGAGAAGAAGGATCTCGGAGTATTTTTTACTGAAGACCTGAGCTTCAACAGGCATGTTGAATACGTGGTTGTCAAGGCATATTCGATGCAAGACTTTGGCAAGAGAATTTGTAAAGATTTTCGGAATGTTAAAGCTCTTAAGTGCATATATTTCGCGTATATTTGGAATACGCTTCTGTCGTCTGGGCTCCCTATTAGAGGCTCCTAGGCTCCCTAGATAGAGTCGATTCAAAGGAAATTCTTAATATACGCACTAAGAGGCACGGAGAAGAGGGACGAGAATTACCGCCTCCCGCCCTATGAGAGTAGGTGTCAAACTATCGATATCGAAAATCTTTCACGTCGGAGATTGAATTTATGCTCTATGTTCGTTTTTGATATTTTGAGGGGTCTTGTTGACGCGCCTTCTATATCATCAAAATTGAGGTTGAACATGTCGCTTAGGCAATTGAGGAACAACCGCTTCTTTGCTGTTGATGCGCATCTCACCAATTATGGGTTATTTGAACCAGTGACAAATATGGCGAGGACTTTTAACTTGTTCGGCCACCTTTACAACCCTTTAATCTCCCGTTATCAATTTCGCTCAAAGGTCATATCAGCAGTTCTGACTCATGATACTTTGAGTTAAAACGGATTTTGTATTGAACCAAAATAATGTTAATGATGTTAAATGAAGATTATAATATATATATATATGTCTTTTCTTTTCCATTTTCGGAATCTGCCAATGAATATAACAACAAGTCAAATACACAACATGCGCACACACCACACATACACACGTTACATACACACTACATGCACACATACCGCATGCACCAAACATACCACATGCACCAAACATACCACATGCACCAAACATACCACATGCACCAAACATACCACATGCACCAAACATACCACATGCACCAAACATACCACATGCACCAAACATACCGCATGCACCAAACATACCACATGCACCAAACATAATACATGCAACAAACATAATACAAGCACCAAACATACCACATGCCCACATGACATGCACGTGTACTCATCAATAACAAGCAAAGGGTGGTTTGGGGGCTTCGACGGGTCGACTGGGGCGCAAACTCATTTCCGGATAGGTTTTATTGTTTTTTAATGAAAAGCCAGTTAGTTTTTAACCGTTGGCTAAAAATAAATAAATAAAATAAAAGATATGGTCGGAGAAGTGGAGGTCGGACAAGAAATTTTCGAGGGTTGGTGAAACTTTTTCGCAAATATCTCAGCAAGTATAGCACGGAAATTCCTCATTTTGGTGTCAAATGAAAGCATTTGATGTCATAAAACTGGGAAAAAATTTGTGTGGGAGTCGGGTCAGGGTCTGGGCACTGGGACCAATTGAATGGACGAAATTGAGTTTCTTGGCCATATACGAAAACAGTTTTTCGTCTACATTTCCTTAACTATGCAATATGGAGATTTACTCTCGAAGGCAAAGTTGTAGAGAATTAGGATTCGTAAGCTCATTGTTTCGGCCAAATTTTTTTCTAAGTTTTTAATGGGAAGGAATGATGGCCAATTTTCAAAGTTAGACATGGGAATCTGTGACAAGCAAACCTTTACTTAATCTTAATATAGGAAATTGACCATCATTACATCCCTATGTTTAAGACAAAAATTATGAACCCGTTTTTTCCAGAAAATGAAAGAATCTTACATTTTAATACTATACGCCATTGAAATTGAAAGCTCCGAAAGCTCTTTCTATTGTTTTATGGCGTAAACTGATGTAAACCGTGTGGTAATGCAGTTTACAGCCAAATTGTTTAACAAACCCCGTACTCACCTTTAAGGGAACACGTGTCTCAGGGTTTTAGGGAAAATCTGGCCTAATCCTAATTACCACTTCTAGAATTGGATAGATGAGCCATATCTCTTGAACTATGAGAGGTAGAAAGTTGCTTTCAAAGGCAAAGTTGTAGAGAATCGAATTTAAGCGAGCACATGTCTCAGGGTTTTGGGGAAATATGGCCCTATCCTTGGGATATGGCCACTTCTAGAATTTGGAGGGATGACCCTTATCTTTAGAACTATGAGAGTTAGAAAATTGCTTCCAAGGGCGAACTTGTAGAGAATCGAATTTTAGCGAACATATGTCACAGTGTTTTGGGGAAATATGGCCCTATCCTTGGGATATAGCCACTTCCAGAATTGGGAGGGATGACCCATATCTCTAGAACTATGACAGTTACAAAGTTGCTTCTAAAGGCGAGGTTGTAGAGAATGAAATTTAAGCGAACACCTGTCTCAGGATTTTGGGGAAATATGGCCCAATCCTTAGGCTATGGCCACTTCTTGAATTGTAAGGATGACTCATATCTCTAGAACTATGGCAGTTATAATGTTGGTAGAAAATAAAGGTCTCAGATGTCAAAAGATGTAGTTCGGTAGGGCCTTTCACATTACCTTGGATATATTCTTCGGATCTTTTAAATTCTTATAGTTCTACAGTTATAGTTCTAAATCATTGAGTTGTTTGCTCATTTTTATTGTTTAGATACGTTCGAGTCTTTCTGCAACATCTATTCCGTTTGTCACATCTATTCTGTCTGCCACATCTATTCTGTCTGCCACATCTATTCTGATAAGTACGGGTCTTTGGTTATTAGATATCTCACAACCAGTAAAGTCGCTTGTTTCAATACATTTTTTGTCGTTTGTTTCTTTTGTCGTAAATGTATGGCAGCGTGAGTAACATAGTAATTGCACTGATTATGGTGGAGTCTACCATACCATACCTTATATCATGCCTTAGGTTCCATTCAGATAGTGCACGCGGCATAAAATACGATTTTCAGACCCTCTCCACCCCCGCACGCCTGCTTTCATACATTAGGTTATATGGCATCACGCTTTTGTCGAACACCCCCTGCCCCCAAAAAGAGTGCGCCCTATTTGAATGGCCCCTTATTGATTTTTCTTCGGAAGAAAAATTTAGAACAACAATTTTCCAAAGAAAATTTAACATGAAATGTTCCTATAAAATTCGCCACATAAAATTCATTTTTCAAATTTTTTTATTGTATGGGTTGTCGTTTGTCAGGTAATGAAATCGACATGCTATGAAAAAGTTGTGACCTTTTCTTTGTTTTAAAAAATAATTGAAAGTCGATTTATTGATTTTACACACTGTGTGACATAACGATGCAAATGATGGCGCTGCGAGCGTTTCAAATTTGAGAAAAAGGCGGAAAACAATGTTAATTACCAATATTAACGTCAAAAATTAATAAAAATATTATTTTTGAAGTCTGTAAAATTTTTTGAATTAAGTTTTTACTCAATTTTTAAAAATGATTTTCAAAAGAGCTAACAACGAACGTAGTGACAATGTTTTCTTACGTTTTGCAGTCATAAATCGTACGAGCATTTAGTTTGACCGAGTTACAATACACAATTCAATTGTTTCTAATTCAATTTTACATTTTTGTTTCTAGTGGCAAAACAAAACTCTGCTTTATTACTCAATAATAATATTTGAAACCTTCAGTTGTATAAAAATAAGTTGGAAATAAACTGCGAATTGAGAATACATTCGAATGTAAACTCATAATCAAATTTTAATAGTAAAATGCCAAAAATAATGTGTTATTATCATGCACGTTGGGGCAATATGTTATTCTCTTCTAAATAAATGAATTTCGAGCTAAAGTTTGTATATTATTTATGGAAATTGGTCATGATTTACTGTGTGAATGGTAATTACAAAATTTAAGTTGAGATTAAAACTAATATGTTTTTGGTTTAAAGTTTATGGATTGGCGAGATAAATGGATTTTCGATTCAGCATCGAATGGAAGCTAAGACAAAAGAAACTATAACACCGTTAGTATTTGTGTTTTGGCAACAATGAAACCAATTAATCAATGCTACAGTACGTGCAATAGTATATTACATTGGACCCTGCAAAACGAATTCATTGCATATGATGACAACAGTTTTGTGAAAAGAGGTCGTCAAAACAACAGTTTACAGTGTTTGCTGCTTTAAAAAACACGAGTGAATTCTCTCCAAAGTAATGAACTATGTAGCAGTGTCCAATGTATAATGATTTATGCGCAAACGTCAAATTTACTCGCAGAATTTAGACTCAGAAATAACTCATTAAGGCTCACTTTAGACAGTTATTATTTCCCTACTTTATTTCTCACCTGGCAATTATTTCCCTACTTTATTTGGCACTATCAACTTTCATCCATACCGGGTATGAACTGAACAAGAAAATGTCAGTGTTTTTTGTTGCTTCGATACGGTGTGGCACATAGGATTTATGCTCAAATTCTATAAGGCGGTTCCTAGCAGAAAGATAAACAATGGCTTGACTCAAGGCGGTGTAAATAGTCCTGGGTACTTCAACTTATATACCAGCGACATGCCTCAAACAATTAGCAGAAAATTTTCATTTGATGATGATCTGGTTATGGCTGTTCAAACGGATACATTCGATGAAGGTGAAAAATACCTGAACGCAGACTTAGCCTCAATGGACGAGTACTATCATGGCGAAAGACTATGTCTCAACCCAGATAAAACGATCGCAAGTGTCTTCCACCTCGACACACACAAAGCAAACCAGAAGATACACATCAAACTGGGCGACATCCGGTTTGTAAGTGAGCCGAAATACTTAGCTAACATCTATAACCGAACAATGACCCATGAAAGACATGTTGAAAATGTTACACAAAAATTGAAAACTCGGAACAACATAATCCGAAAGCTAGCTGGCACAACGTGGGGAGCAAACGCAGAAACTCTTCGAACATCTGCACTCGCTCCAATGCTCCAATTTGGTACAGAAGCGCGCATGCATACAAAATGGATACAATGATTCATGAAACGTTGAAAATTGTGACAGGAGCGGTACAATCAACACCGATTCCATGGTTGCACTCACTTTCAAACATTGCACCACCACATCTGAGAAGAGAGAAGGCAGCCAATAAAATCTGGCTCAAGTGCACTGAACATCCGAATTTAACTGAAAATCCAATTAGACACGATTTGCTCAATCCTCCGCCGGACATATTAGTATATACAAGACCAATTAGGAAAGATAAGAGAATTCAACAACCGGACTATTCGTTGGATGATGAACGGAGAAAGTATTGGAACGACAGCCGTGGATTCTCGAATAAGACACTCATGGCTGATCCAACTCATAAGGTGGAGGGAATGTGTTTACCTAGGAAGCAATGGAAGACGTTAAACAGATTTTGGACTGGACATGGATGCTGCGCTGAACAAATGGTCCGCGGGAACTTTTCCAGTACAGCAACATGCGACTGTGATGGGATCACGGTTCAATCAATGAATCACTTGATCGACGACTGCCCGAGGAGGAAATTCGGTGATGGAATTGAATCTCTCCACGAACTAAATGACGAAGCAACAGATTGGCTATCAAATTTTGACTTAAATATCTGAAGTGATCTGACTATGTAATCATGATATTAATAGTGTAATGTATATAAATATTTCTTGTAAATTGTAATTTGATGTACCATACGCCTTAAGAAATAAATTTCCCACGTGTCAATTACTTCCTTGCTTATGTAACGATAACTACTTTACGTTTTCACCTTTTCTGTCTGTCCGTCCGTATGTGCACTGCACATCACTGCGCCTAGCTGCATCTCACTGCGCCTAGCTGCACCTCACTACACCTAACTGGACCTTACTGCACCTCATTCCACCAAGCTGCAACGAGGGAATCAACTTCTTTGACTTCCGAGAATGTGCCATCATATAATGGATCATTTTCGCAAGGGTGATGTTGCTATGTAATGCTCGACTTATGCATGGGTGGGTAAGAAATGACTTTTACAAGCTGAATTTCTTTTTGTATTGGAAACAAGATTAGAACAGAAAAAATTTTAACTTGTCAGTCAATGTTCAATTGAAAATTTTCACGGCGAATAAATTCTCATGAGTATTGTCCAACGAAAGATTGTTGAAAAATAATGTTGATTGTAATGAAGAATAAAATATTGGCGATATTAGCGGTTTTATTGGCGATTCATTGTGTTGAAGTCGCTCTCAGTAATATTACAAGATATTGTTGCTTATATATTTGTTGTTTTGATTAGTGGGTAGCTCGGCCGAGTGGTGCTATTAGCAGCAGTATATAGAAGACTGTTTTAGCCTCGAACCCTTCATGGGTCCGGTCGTTAAGGCAGATCATTGCTATTATATAGAAGACAGTATTATAAGCACCCGGTGCCTTTAGCCGCAGTATATAAAAGAGACTATTGCCACCCGGTGCCAATAGCATTTTCGTTTACAGTAATTTAGTGGCTCTCTTTTACAAAATAATAGAATTTTACATAAGTTTTTGACAAGTTTGAGGGTATTGAGCTTAATTTCGACACTGCCGGGACGTAGGGAATACTTAACTAAAGTGCGTTCATTCACTTTCTGCAAGGAACACTGCTGTATCTCCTTGAGGTTAAGATATAAAGGCCCGTTTGCAAGTGAATTTTCCCTACAAATGCGTTAAACTTGCAATTGGATGGGAGTGTGTTAAGAATTCCTTTGGGATTTGCGGGTCAAAAAGCATACATGAGTCTACAAAATGGACTATACCCCATTATTTGTAACCACATCGCCGTCGAAGTCAATTTCTGTTCAACAAGCGACAATGTATACATTAGGTCTACATAGAGTTTCTATAGCGTATATTCCATTTACAAAGTGGCATCGGTATTGCCATTATGTAATATTTTCCGGTAATTTTACCGTTTCATTTCATTTCATTCTCAAAACAGGCATATAGTCTTTTTACTCTTCAAATGGAGTGGGAAGATACTTTCAACTATTATAATTCGTAACCAATGCTTTAAAAATTACATGCAAGAATTGTTCGTTGTGCTAACAGAACCGATGTACAAGAACAAACTCCACAGTAGACGAATTAACTCAACCAGAAACAACATCATCCCCGTTAATAGATTGAAAATGTTGACATTGCCGTTCCATTTATTCTGTTTGTTAGGAGTGGAAGAAATTTTCCCTTTAAAATATGTTAGTAGATACGGATAACACACAGCAGTTCCTTAAACTACTTATTAGTTTGAATCATAATGAATTATTCTAAAGTTCGTAATATTTTGAATGTCATGCATCCAATCCAATCGCATTAAGTGATCAAAACTAAGCTTGAGGTAAATTTATTTGTTAGAAGCAATTATTTATCAAATGAAAACAGCGCACATAACAAAACTGTCATATGAAAAACTTTGCCAATTATTTTGTTGCTTTTCTCTTGGTAATATAATATTTTATTATATGAAACAAATTCCTCCTCGTCATATTATTATTATTATTTTCCATGAAATATATTTATGTTCATACACACAGAATGGATACTTGGAAAAGAAGGGAAACTTTCCAACATTCACTCTATGAAATAATGAAGAATTCATTGTATGATGTTGTCTTTGGGGTGCTAGAGTCGCAAAGTTTAGCGAATTTCTTGCTCGTAAATGAATTAAAACAAATGTTTGGATTTATTTAATTAATTATTCCATTCCAGAGTTTATTGAAGTTTCCAAGAATCTAACACATCGTCCAAAGTTGCATTATTGTGTCTCCCAAAATAGTATATTACAAACCAAGGAATATAATGGCTCAATTATAGTCGAGGTGAAGTGAATGTATTCACGTACCGAGACTATAATCAATCTATTTACTCCTAGGTTAATACGATAGTTTATATCATTTGGGTATATAAATTCGACTCGTGGCTTTTTTTAAATTTTCATTGAGATTTGACATCTTGATATCATAGTCGGACTATAATAAAAATCATAGTCGAATCGAGAATTATAGTCGAGTCGACCATAATATGCCTATTATATACCTCCCAGTTTGTATGAAACTCGACTATAGTATGACCATTATACCCCTACTTTCACGTATACAAATGGTTAATTATGTGTCCGAATGATATAAAAAATGTTGAAAGAAAACCCATACATGGGTATTTCAGCGTAACCCACATAGTAGTGTGTGTTCATAACTAATAATTTCTAAAACTTTTGAGATTGTTCTAGAACTTTCCAGAACTTTCTATACATTTAAGTCAAAATGAAAAGAAACTGTGTACTTCTGCTCAGGGTTTTGCGATGTTAAAAGCCTGCGCAGAAGTACAAAGTTTCTATTCATTTTGACTTAATTTACGTTTCTTAAACTTTTCATAGTGTCACTCTCGATATCTCACGCAGAACCTGCCCGCAAGAGTTGCCAAAAGAAAATTGCATCACACGTTTGCGTATATAGCTAACTTAAGTGTCTCGAAAATTCTTGAAACATAACATATAACGAAGCGTTTGATGCAATTTTCTTTAGTTGATTTTAGCAACTCTTGGGTGGTGTAAAGTGTCAGAAAGTTCAAGAGAATTCAAGAAATTTCTGGGAAGTTCTAGAAAGTCCCAGAAAGCGTGACAGTCTGTGACACGAATGATCGGTCTTCAGAGCGTCGCGTGACGTCACACCGATGGTGGATTTGCGATGGTGGATCGGAAGTATGAACGACATATGATCGGTTTGACGTTTTTCACAACAAAGGTGAAATTGATTAGAATTACCAACATCAAACATCGATCAAGACGTGATGCCAACTTTCGATTTAAGCACACGAATGAAGAATCCATGGGATCGTGAATAATTTTCATACTTTTTCTACTGATTTGTAAAAAAATTGCAATTTTTTTTTCGTGACGTGACAGAAAGGGGTCAAATGGTCTTTGGAGTTCACGTGACAGCAGCGTGACAGGGAATGATCTATCTTCAGAAAAATTGTCATTTTTGCGTGACATCCATTATGAATCGTCCGAAGTTCTAGAAAGTTCCAGAAAATTCTCTAAAGTTCTAAAAAGTTCTAAAAAGTACCAGAGCGTTCTAGAAAGTTCTCGAAACTTCTGGAAAGTTTTGGAAATTTCTGGAAGGTTCTACAAAGTTCTCCCTCACGTCTCCCACACCTCCTAGCCCCTTAGCTCCCCCTACAACCCCTCCTCTTCCCCTTCAACTCATCCTCTTCCCCAACGACCCCTCTCTTTTGTCCCGATTACAATTTCCCCTCCAATCCCACCGCTCGTCTTACAACCACTGCACTGACACAAGTTTAAACTCACTATGTGGTCTATGGGCCCTTTACACCCATCCGATCTCTCCCCTCCGCTATTTGTGCTAATATATAGTATTCATTTCAATTAATTGGATTTCGTGGTTTTTGTTCGAAAATTTCTTCCTATAAATATATAGTCAAAGAGCTATCCAAAGACACAAGTTTGAGCTCTCTAGGTGGTCTAGAAGCCTAGATATGTGTAATATGGGTAAATCCTCTTTGGGCCCTCTGGCATTTGTGCACATCTAGAGTCTTAGAGCTTTCGAATGGCACAATTGCGAGCTTTCTGGGAGGTCTAGGAGCCGAAATATGCGTAGTACGGACAAACGACAGACTGAAATACGAGCACATAAGCGTTACTCTCACGTGGGTTACGATTAAAATTAACTACTAAGCCTTACTGTCAGCTCAGGTCAGCCTGAAAATTTGAGGTCAGGTGAATTTCAGGTCAGATCAAAATTGACCTCAAACCTGATATGGACCTGATAACATGACCCGAAAATTTTCAGGTTGAACTGATACTTTTTGGACCCAGTAGTCAGCTGATTTGAGGGGGAGTAGTGGGAGTATGAATCATGGTCCTTAGATGCCGAATCTGCAAAAGCAAAAAAAAATTCCGTCGGTCGACACGATAACTCGGGTAAATCGGGACCGATTTCCAATTTTTTTCCCAAAGCTAAGAGCTTGCTATCCGATTAGCTTTGTTTGCACCAAATGAATGCATCAGTCAAGGTCTAACTCATATACCGTGATTCCTAAGGGCATATTTCTGTCGTGGTTTGCACCAGCTCGCTTCATTGAGTTCTACAACTGAGAATACAAAAATAAGACAAATAGCTCTTTATGCTGAAGTGGAAATGGTACCTAATCCTTTATATTAAAACTATTTCAGACTCCGGCTGCACTATGCACTCCGAACTTTTAAGAAGTCAAGCCGGTGCCAAGCTGAGCATATTATATTTGGCTGTGATTCGTTCTTTAGGCAGCATGTCCACTTTGTCTTATAAAGAGAATTGCGGCACCGACTGCCATCTTCATTCCCGGCTTTAGGGTGGTATCTAAACTAAAACTATTGCGTGTATTGAAGTAATTGTCATTAGCTCCACTTAGAGATGAAGTCTAACAGCTACGAATTACGAACACAGACTTTCACTATTTGCAGGTTTTCTCAAACCCCATAACATAGTTGCATAGCCAGGAAATATACAAAATACAATGAAAATGAACGGGAATTTTTCTGTATTTTGTGTAAGGAAAATGTATTTTTTAAAAGGAAAATTGATTTTGTACAAGGAAAATATTTCTTCAAATCGGTCAATGTTTCTTTGACCTTGCAATTTTAAAAATATTTCGGGCGACTTTATCAGAAATAGATCAAAATTAGCATGAGTTTTGAAATGTGGCGTAGATTCGTCGCTTTTAGAGCAGACATGTTTCTATCCATTCTATATTTTAACAATCTACGACAAAAAGTTTGGCTGATTGGGATGTTTACGCTTCTTCAGTACACCTTTGTCGCAAGACATTTTTTGGTCGATTTGACTTTGGTCGATATTTCCCGACCATAGGAGTTACGTTATGTGACCTTCATTGAAAGTATTTCAGTTAGGCCTTTAGATTTTGGACAGATTGCTGTTACGTTTGCACTCGGGTTTGCGTAACTTAAATGCAATGAAAGGAAAGAAATAAATGCTATAAAGAATTTCGAAAACTCGATCGTTCTAAACTGATCAACCTGATCTTTGTGGCCATTCAAATAGTGCGAACACTTTTTTGGGGGGAGGGGAGTTTTGAGAAAAAACGTCCGCTCCATACGATCTGAATTTTTTGCCATGTTTTTTTGAGTGCAAGGGGGGTGTCAAATGATGTGTTATGCGCAATATAGTATTCCTTTATGTATCTTAGCCTCTATCCACCTACTCCTACATCCTATCCTACTCGTGGTGACACCTGTTATAGTGAGCAACCCCATGAACGATCAAGTAACCAACCCTTGTGTACAAGTGTAGGTCACTTAGCACGGAGGGCTGTCTTCGGGTAGTATCCTAACCAGAGCCTATTATTTGGGAATTTTTTTATACTTTTTTGGGAAATTTTGATTTCAGTCCCTCAGGTTGAAAGCAATGCCATTGTGTTACATTATCCGATACGAAAAACATTTGTTACGCCCCTTTCTTGTTGAGCGCTAGGAGGTCCTTTACGAGGGTAGCCCTAGTGCATATCTCAGCCATCACACTTCGTAGAAAATACAAATTAGTGCCAAAATGAAGGTATGGAAGCTTTTTTTTGGGAAATTTTGAGATTTTTTGGGAAATTTTTGGGAAATTTATGGGAAATTTTGGGAAATATTGCGAATTTTTGGGAAATTTTGGGAAAGTTTAGTGAATTTTAGGAATTTGTTCCCAAATAATAGGCTCTGATAATAACGTTACGTATGGAAAAGGTCGGAGACAGCTAGGCGCTATTAGGATGGGATAACGCCTTAGCATGGTGGCGGACGTTTTCGACTATAGAAACAATGGCAGCATGCAAAATCCTAGTCAGTTGGATTACCATCACTCACCAACCCGCACTGGCCAGCGTGGTGTTTCAATGGCTAAAAACCCCCGACATAGGGCAGGCCTACATCCAGCAGTGGATACAAATGGGCTTAAAAAGAAGAAGAAGGAGGGGGCAGGGTAAATTTTCTGTGAATGCTTAAAGTTTAAATTTCTTTTTTCAGCTGAAAGAATCACTCAAAGTTACTGTGTTCCTATAACTCCTTCATTGTAACCAATAAGAATTTATTAAAAATTCTCAGCAATATTAAGACAATCATAATACAAGAGTTCACAGGAAATAACAGTTTGTGTAATCGCATTGTTGCGACAGGCATAAAAAACGTTGATAATGAAGGATGGAAATGATTCTTTGCATTGATTTTCTTCTGTTACGACCTTTTAATTGAGGTAAAAATGTTGCGAAAGAAGCATTAAAGTAGAACGATAAAGCATGTAGTGCTATAGGCAAGGGAAGAAATTTTGTAGTGTTGTCAGTTCGTTGTGGGTGGGGTGTGCTAAACAGACAATTCGCTTACCTACTTTAACTGTGTTACCTGTTGAACCGTGAACTTTGTAAAAGTATACTTCTAAGGATGAAGTGTAAGAATCACGGACAGTGATTGCAAATGAAATTAATAAAAATCATAACCCATACTTACAGAGACATTACACGGGCGTTATCCTTTTACAATTGAAATTGTGATGAACGTTAAGGGATTCAATGTTCTGTGGTTCTTCACTTTTATCAAACTCAAAACCATAAAATTTGAATTCGTTCCCCAATTTTTTCTTCTTCTACACCAAGAACACTTTCACGACAATTTCAATCACAATATACGATTCATTCATTCATTCAAGTTGACTGAGTAAATCACGATATTGGCTTAATTGTCTATGCAAACACTTTTTCGCTCAATGTAATTCGTGATACACAACTCACAGCTCATCAGAAGCGATGATGTATCAAACGAAAGCCGCACAAGTAGAAAAGACAAACAATACACTGGAGACGCTTTTTTTGTTAAATAAAAACACATGAAAACACCTTATTTCCGACCGAATGGTAACACTAACAGGAACGGAGATGTGAAAAGAAGTAATTCCGAAAAATGGTTATTTATGCAGAGAGGATGAAAATTAGATACAAAAATACTGTACGCGACTAACACTTATTCGGTAAATGTACAACGTTGTAAAACATCGAGTTTACCGTGCCTATCAAGTCTATTGAAATGTGTGAAACATGCGCAGTGATTTTAATTGCAATACTCCCATTTCAATGGTTCTAATCGGTTGATGTAACTTCAGTTTAGCAAATGTTTATTCGCAATTCGAATAAACGTGAAAATTGGAATAATATCACGAGTAATTTTTACATTAACATGTTCACATTGTCCACATGTTTAGTGTTTACAGGAGTGATTTTTAACATATTTTTGGAGCAATAATTGTTTGTTTGTATAATAAACATAATGGTCACGAGAAAAATCGTCCACTGCGATATAGTTCGAAGAACGAGTGCGGATTAGCCAAACTCTCGTCAGACCAACTTTTTTTTTTTCATCTTGAGGAGTAGTTTTTCTGGCAGATAATTTGACGTGTGAAGAAAAAATTTTGTCTTGATGCCTGGCACGCAACTTTTGTTCTTCTATTCTAAAGAAAAAGACAAACTATTTGGTCTGTGAATGAGTTCTCACTGTTTTTTGCTGTTTTTAAGCGTTTATTTCAATAACAAAATGAATGAATACATTAATGAAAATATTGTCTATCGCTAGCCACTACTTTTTCCCATATTTCAGGTAATTTAGGGATTCCATGTCGAAAGAATTCCTCATTTTTTTAGGCAAACCAATCAGAGAGCCATTTTTCGATACCATCGAAAGAAGAGAACCGATGTCCAATCAAATCGTTATTCATGCAATCGAATAAATAGTAATCAGAAGGGGCAATGTCTAGCGAATACGGCGGGTGGGGTAGAACTTCCCAGTTCGTTCCAATTAAATAGTTCTGCGCAACTTTTGCGACATGTGGACGAGCGTTGTCATGTAGAAAAATTAACTTGTCATGTCTATTGGTCCATTCTGGTCGTTTTTCGGCCAGAGCTCGCTTCAAACGCATTAATTGTTGTCGATAGGGTTCCCCACTAATTGATTCACCAGGTTTTAAAAGCTCATAATAAACAACACCTTTCATATCCCACCATATACACAGCATTCTCTTTGCACAGTGAATATTTCTTATTGGTTGCGATGGACCTGGCTCACCTGGCTTTACCCAGGCTTTTAAGCGTTTGGGATTCTCGTAATAGATCCACTTTTCATCACCAGTCACAATTCGGTGCAAAAATCTATTTCTCATATTGTTCATCTTGAAATTTTTTTTAACCACCTCTTTGTCTTCAACATCAAAATTAACACCTTTAAAGCGTCGAAACCAGTGTCTGCATGTTGTTTGTGATAGAGCATGTTCACTATAAGTCTCTACAAGTAATTGATAAGCTTTAGCCGCAGTCTTCCTTATTTTAAAGAAGTACAATAAAACTTCCCGCAAATGAACCCTTCTTGGAAGAAAATTAGACATTTTTAATGAAGGTAAAATTTGTGTTCTGCTAAGAATCGTGTTACATTCCCATCAGGAATAAGTGAACACATTCTTTAAGAATCGTGGAGGAATCGAATGGGAATGTCTTATGTCGTGCAAAAATTTTTATGACGAAAGAATAAGCGTTCACATATTCCTGATGGGATTGTTTACTGAATTTTATTGAGAGTAATCATAGTTGTCAAAAAATATAGTTTGACTGACAGTAGTTAGCTATATTTTTATCTGACGCCATCTAACAATAATCAGCAACAACTCGTTCACAACCAAATATATCTGTCTCACTTTAACCAACGCATTAGAATAGAAGAACAAAAGTCGCGTGCCGGTCATCAAGACCCAATTTTTTCAGAAAACGTTCTTCACAAACGTTGAACTACGTCAAATTATCTGCCAGAAAAACACGCGAGCACATGACACATATTGAGCCCACATGATGCATTTCGAGCCCAAATGAAAGCACCCAGAAATTATTACCAAGGATTATCCAACGCTTACAAAACTATCCTCTATGCAATTGACTGAGGGTAATATCTTCCTTGACAATGATGGAGAATACGGTCATGACCAAATAATATTAGTTTTGTATTTCTGCGCAGGTTTTTGCCGTGTTCAAAACCTGCGCATAACTACAAAACTCATATTTATTTTGCCATACCTGTAGTAACGTTTGCGCCGTGAAAACCGCGAAGGACAATGACCTCCGCGGTCGCGGAGATTTTTAAACACACAGAAGAATCTCATGTTTGTCCCAATTATAAAGTAGCCAATTATGGAAAATTTCCTTTTCATAATTGCATTAAACATATTTAACATGTTTGTAATAACAATGGTTAATGGAATCATGTTATGTTTATTCCAATTATTAAAAGAAAATTTTTTCATAACTGGCCCGATATAATTGGGGCAAACATGAGATTTTTCTATGTGTACTCCGCGTTTTATATCGTCCCGGACGATACAATACTGCGCGATTTTTCTCATCGCTTAATATGTTTGCAACAATCTTACTGTGATTACTGATACTAAAATTTTCGTTTTCAATATTTATTGCGGCAATTACGTTTTGTTCAGGACATTTGTAATTATCGTCTTTCGTTAAGAACTTTCTTGCTGTTCGTTCAGTCGATTTCTCTATCTTGTTAACCACTTAACCATTCAGCACCGTTCCGATATAATCAACTAAAATATTGTCCGACCACATGTTTACTTACCGTTCGTATAATACCAAGCATCACACAAGTCCATTAACGACAAATATTTATATAAAGTAATTTTTGAATTTTAATAGCAAAATTATGCAAATAAAAATGATAAAATTCCTATTTTTACGAAAAGAACAAGAATTAGTCGCAAAACATTACAATGCGTGGAATTGTGTAAATTAAAATAGTCAATAGAGTCTATGAAGACACAATAAAGCCTTTTTGTTGTGTATGTTGACGAAAGAACAGAAATATTTTGTTTGATGCTTTTTTTGGTTGGTCCAGTGGCAATGCCTTGTAGATGAACATGTGGATTGACACAATGTTTCTATCACAAAACTGTTATACAGATTCAGGTTACCAATGGCAACAGGGATGAAAAATGACGAGTTGAGAGGATGTGAAGTTATGCCGACTGCATGCATAGTGGAATTCGTTACGAAATTCAGTCATCGTTGTACATATATTATGTATAAACGAGTGGGTGAAGATTTTAAATAATGTATTCGATGCAGCAGCTTATTTGAAGAACGGTACAGTGAAGAGTTTAAATTGTTTTTGTTTTTATTTCGTTTTTTTTTTTTTTTGTTTCAAATCATTTTAAAATACTGCTAAATACGGAAGAAAAACAGTAAGGTAAAAAAGTGTAGAATTCCGTTTTTCACTTTTTCTGGTCCTCCATGCACTGCTCCCTTGCATAGTGTATTAATTCTTTGTACAATATAACTTGTTGTTATGAAATTACTTTTATCGAACACAGTGTTTTTGCCTTGGTACATACGTATCGAAGTAAACGGATAATAAAAACATAAGCAAAGACCCGTTTGTAACAGAATAGATGAGGCAAACAAAACAGATGTGGCAAAGAGACTCGAACGTATCTAAATAAAAATGAACAAACAATTCAATGCTTCATGTTCTTTTAGAACCATAAGAATTTCAAAGATCCACGGAAATTATCCAAGGTAATGTCAAAGGCCCTACCGGAGCACGTCTTATGACATCTTAGACCGTTCATTTCGTTGGCCGAAATGTTCTCCACTGCACCATATCACAATGTAGTTTCTCTAAAAACTCCTGAAAATATTTTCTCTAAAATGTAGTTCTTACTAGAGATGAGCGGGTTGCCCGAAACTTCGAAAAACCCGATCCGAATCGGGTCGGGTTCGGTCCGGGCCGGTTTTGGAAACTGTTCGGGTTTCGGGTTTCGAAAAATTTTTTCGGGTCGGGTTCGGTCCGGATCGGGTTGTTGTATCATTTTATTCGGGTCCCGATCCTTTATTGACTTTTTATATTTTACAAAACTCGTCTAAATTTTATCATCTTATATTACACGAATTTTGCTTTAGCCTAAGGTCAGTGAAGAATGCAGACGTCAGGTTCGGTCCGGGTCGGGTTTCGAAAAATGGTCGACCCGCTCATCTGTAATTCTTACCAACTTTGCCTTAAGAAGCAAACTACAAACTGCCGTTAAGCAAATATAGACGAAAAACCATCCGCTTTCGTATATAGCCAAGAAACGCAATTTTGTCCATTCCATTGGTCCCAGAGCCCAGCGGCCAGACCCCTGACCCGATTGCCAAAATAGTAGATTAATGCTTCATTGGAGTATATAGCATTAATCTACTCGGTTAACAAATTAAAAATAATTCATTCGATCTGCAGAACACGGCAGAATTATCGAAAATTACAACGAAGAGGAAATAAGTTTTTAAACATTATCCATTGAAATGGACCGCGCGCTTGTAAATTTTTTTAATCGATGTCCCACCGAAAACTTGACATTACCTGCATATGTGCACCCCATGGAAATTATTCATTACATGTATGTTAGGGCCGCACCGGAAACCTTTCATTACATGTATATCTGCATGTAATGACGCGTTTTAGGATGGGACACCAATTAAAACAGTATACAGTGGGAAGTGCTTAGTAAGTCATCCATTCTGGATTCTTTCGTGACACTCGCAAACTCATTCGTGTATTTTTAAGCAACTCGCTTTTTGCTTAAAAATACCCTGTTGAGTTTGGCTCATTTCACAAAATTGATCCCTCATGTAATGACTTTGATTTTGATTAGATTAGAAGTAGCTGGACTAGCACCTGGATCAGTGATCCTTTGTACTATCTCCCTAAAATTCCTCCGTTTATTTAACAAAGTAAAATTTTCACAAACGAAGGTTTTACAATTACTTGATTAATTAAGAGAAATTTAAAATTTAAAAGAAATTTTTTTCCCGTATATTTCGTTGTCGTCATTTATGTGATCGTAACCTGTTTCGTCCATACACTTCCATCGTTCATTGAAGTACTTTCACTTCACACATTTCCAAAAGCACATCAGACAGAACACTTCAAATCAAATCAAAAACTCATGGAAACCGTCTGGTTTTCTTCAGAAAAACAGCCAGATTGTTAATGACCATATAGTTAAGAGTTAGATCGGCGCTATTTAGCTATGGTTTGCCCATAATATTTCTCCTGAGGAGTCTATATCTGGGACAGACACTAATAATGTGATAGCCAGTTTCGTCACCTAGACCACAAAGACATTTGGGGCTATCCGAACAGCTGATGTTGTAGAGGTGCTTGTTAAGACCACAAGAGCTGGTGATGGCTTCTGTAACGCCTGCTGAATTTCAACAGTGTTTTGCTGACTTCCATCGATGGAGTTTTGCAAAAAAGTTTGGTATGTCTGGTGCCCTCATACTCATTCCAACATCTAAGATGCTCTTTTGGGAGCCATTCTTTGACTATGGCCTTCCTCATCGAAATAGATATGCCAAACATCGGTTCCAGACCAATGAAACCGTTTTTGGTACCTTGGCGAGCAAGTTCGTCCGCTCTTTCGTTACCTAAAATGCCACAATGACTAGAACCCAGAGGACCGTAACGGAATTAGATTTACCAAGTTCATTTAGGCTCACTTTGCAGTTAAGAGCTGTTCTAGACCTGGGAGAAGTAACCGCTTGAATATCGGACTGACTGTCCGTACAAACGTAGATCTTATTCCCAGAGACTTTGTCAATCACACATTTTCGATATTGCGAAAAGCTCAGTCTGATTAACCGACGCCAAAGAACCTGTCGGAAGGCCGCCTTCTACGTCTAAAGTTTCGCAGAAAAAATCTGCTCCGGAGAAGTCATCATTCTTGGATCCATCCGTGAAGCAAACAATGCCGTCGGTCGGAGGAAATATATTTACTCGTTGTCCCACCGAAAACTTGTCATTACATGTATATGTGCACCCCACGGAAATTATTCATTACATGTCATTCATTACATGCTATTCATTACATGTAGCCCCCACCGGAAACTTCTATTTACATGTATATCTGCATGTAATGACGCGTTTTCGGTTGGGACACCGAGTAAAACAGCATACAGTGGGGAATGCCTAATAAGTCATCCATTCTGGATAATTTTGTGACATTCGCAAACTCATTCGTGTATTTTTAAGCAACTCGCTTTAAAAACTGTTTTTTGACTCTTGTCACTCTACACTCGTCAAAAAACAGTTTTCAAAGCTTTTTGCTTAAAAACAGCCTCTTGAGTTTGGCTCATTTCACAAAATTAATCCCTCATGTAATGACTTATTTCCGCATCCCCCACTGTAATCTACTATTCTCTCCCCGATCCAACCCTCTGCTTCAGGAATGATTCAGTTGAAGTCCTCATCGAATATGTATTCCGCTTTGATTTGATCGCTGGACATACACAACCGTTCATCCTTGACGACATTAATAATTTCTGAGTGACCTTTCTCAAAAACAGGAAGCCACCAACCATTGTATCGGATATTGACAGAGGTGTTGAAAGCGACAGATTTTATAAAGAGGTCAAGAGGCGGTTCTAGGGTCGCAGTAGCGGTTGTGGTCTTTAAGCCTGTAATGCAGAGACATGCTACACGCTCTAGCATATCAAGCCTTTCTTTGGCGGTGCCGATTTCCACTCTAGGCCACCAGACTATGCATCCGTGACAAAGAATGGGTGTGACCACCGCTGCGAAAATCCACCATAAGGCCTGAGGAGACAACCCCCATGTCGTACCAAAAGCATTTCTACACAGCCAGAAGATACCAATGCATTTGTTAAGTTTTTCCTCTAGGTGCACGATGTTTGTGATCAAAAATCACTCCGAAGTACTTAACACTCGCTTTCAGAATAACTTCCGTTCCGAACAGCGTAAAACTGCCCAAGTCTGAAGCGGTTTCGGCTTTTCTTCTGCTAAAGAAGATGATTTTGGTTTTGACTGGGCTTACCATCAGCTTATTTTCGAGACACCACACTTGACTTACTTCCGCACCCCCCACTTTAATCTGCTATTATTCGCTGTCTCATATGGAAAGATGTCAATACATGTATATTTCCCCCCATGTAATGCGGTCTATTACATGTAGGATTCTTTCGGTATTTGTGTCCATATCTAACAGTATTGTGTCCACATGTAATAAGATTGTGTCCTATCCGCAAAACTCATTACATACAACTAATGTCATTATAACCGTTTTAGTACCAATATTATAGTCGAAACGGTTGAAACGGTCGAATGTTCGAATGATGTGAGCAGATGTTGTCAGATGGCAGTCAAAATGAGTAAAACTAAACAGATTTTAAAAAACTTTTTTTTCCCTGAAAGGTAATCGAAATATCTTTCATGCGATTGAATCTTTGTATGTATGTATATTTTATTATAATTGTACAGAAGGATTAAATTTCCTTATGTCAAATGTACAATGCAGATTTTAGTAGCTAACATTTAAAAAACTTAAAATTAAAATTTCCAATTAAAGAATACAAATAAATTACAACGAGAATAATTGCTGCAAGGTGCTGCTTCCTTTAGATCTACTTATATTAACTTAATTGCTTAACTAAAAATTTGCTTTCATACCATTTGTGGGACACAAAGTGCCCTACGAAACTGAAAAATATTCAAGACAAGCCTCAGTAAATGTAGCGAGGGTAGGCTTTTTCTTTAATGAAGTTGGGAGAGAATTCCATAAACTAATAGCGTTAGCAAAGAAAGAATCATGATACATTTCCGAATGCGTCGTTGGGACAATATAATTCAACGTACGTATTGATTTAGCCGGCGTTAGCAATTCAAATAAATAGTCTGGGGTCTTTGACGATATTATACTATATAAAAATTTGCATACCCTAAACTTCCTATAGCATGATAGGGTACAGCCTAGCACCGTCTTGGCATGGCGGCTTACGCTTTCTTGTCTTTTAATAGAGAAAATGAACCGAACACAATCATTGAACGCCACCTCCAACACACTTTCAGCTGACGCACTCATAACCGGCCACACTACATCGGCGTACATAAAATACGGCATGAGACAGGACTTTACTAGTTGCATTCTAGCTGCTTGTGGAAGAGAAGTTTTAGCGTTCCATAAGGCCCACAACCCTTTATATATTTTCCTCGTTATTTCTTGACAATGATCGTCCCACGTTAGTGTCTTATTCAGCCACACTCCTAGTACTTTTGCCCTATCCACAAGAGGTATTTCTTCGCCACTAATCACAAATTTCGGAGTGACGAAGAGCTCTGGCCTAGAAATTATCAAGACTTTTGATTTGCTGGCATTTATTAAGAGCCGGTTTTTTGTTGTCCAGTTGGCTATATGTTCTAGGTCGGCGTTAATGAGCTTAATCGCATTATCAATTTCACTCACTGGTTGGCAGAAATATAGTTGACAATCGTCAGCAAACATGTGCGAACAACAGGAACTGAGGACTTTAGGCATATCATTTATGAACAATGAAAATAGTAAGGGAGACAACACCGTTCCTTGGGGAAGGCCAACATTTATTGGAAGAAAATTTGACATTGTGCCATCTATTTCAACACCCTGCGTCCTATCAGACAAATACGACTTAATAAGTTTTTGCGCTGCGTTATCAAAGAGGAACTGGTGTCGTAGCTTTTCGATCATCATTGCATGGTTTACCGTATCAAACGCCTTCGTAAAGTCTAATAACAGAAGAAAAGCTACTTACTTTGGATTTCCGGGTTTAGTATTTAATGAATAAGCGATGTCGTTTATGACTTTTAGCAGCGCAGAGGAGGTACTGTATTTGGCTCTGAAGCCAGACTGATAGGGGTTTAGCAGATTGTACATGTCAAGAAAGTCCATTATCTGCCATTTCATAATTCGTTCTAGCGCTTTCGATAGAGCTGGTAGTACATGGATACCCCTGTGATCTTTAAGGTCGTAAGTTAGAGATTTTTTATGCTCATGAAAAACCTTCGACCTCTTGAATCCAATAGGGTACTCAGAGGACATCAGAACGTAGTTGAAAGTGTGGGTAATGTATGGAAGAGTGATGGGCAGCGTAAGCTTAATAAAATCGATAGGAATACCGTCTAGGCCAACCGCTTTAGATTTAATCGGCTGAATAGCTTGGAGTACTTCCGTTTGGGTAGCAATGCGAAAATTAAAAGAAACTCCTTCTGGAATGGGTTTCGACACAGATTTGATGAATTTCTGGGAGGAGTAAGGACCAAACTTATTATTAATCCCATCGTTAATATCATGCAAGTAATCATTGAAGTCTTGGGCAGTAAATGGTGGATTATTGTTTCGCTCCTCCTTACCCAATCCTATGCGTTTTACCACTTTCCAGAATGAGCTTGGATTTATGGAATTACGAAACAATTTCCAATAGTAATCCTTCTTCGCCTTACGTATAAGCTCCGTTGCTAAATTCCTAAGTTTACAGTATCCAGCACGTGCTTCTTGGGTCTTGACTACCCTACTGTGTCGAAACGCAATATCCCTCTCAATCATTGATTGAATGACTTCATTCGTGATCCACGGTTCATGTTCGGCACTCACTTCCTTCACTTTAACTAATGGCGCAACCGACATGACAGTCTCTAGATTGTTACTTAACTCATTCACCATAGTGTTTGGGTCAGTCATACTGAGAATTGACTTCCACTCCATTCTAGCGGAGTCAAATATAAGCCGTTTAGTGTCGATCGCTCCTATCTTACGAATAAATCTTTCCCATTTTTGTAAGAACCCAGGGGGCATTTTGTAGGAAAGAGTGAGCGCATCATGCGCTGACATGCCTGAGCTAATCTGCGTGAATCTGGATACCTTACTGGTGTTACGAACGAATGCTAGGTCCAGGAGTGAAGCGCCATTTTCATAGTAATTTGTTGGAATTTGGGAGAGAAGGTGTAAATCATACTTCCGAAAAATATCCTTAAATTCATCAATTCTAGTCGTTGATTTCAAAACGTTTTCATTAAAGTCACCGGTCACAATTACATGATCATAGTTCCTACTATGATCCGATAACACCCGATCAACGACTTCAAATTCATGAGTCTTTACCGCTTTATAAAAAACACAGAAGAGGACTTTTATGTCTGGAGACACTAATTCGACTACTAAATAATCCGCTTTGAATTGGTTTAGGTAAGGGCTATTTCTCTTGTCCATGGCGGATGACGCAATCAGCTTATATTTGATATTTTTTCGGATAAACACTGCTACTCCCCCACTTTTTTTCCGACTCCTATCAGATCTAATCATGTCATAGCCCTCTATATGAACTGACTTGTTTGATATGTAGCTCTTGAACCAAGTCTCGCTGAATGAAATGATGTGCGCCTTTGATTTATTAAACATGTACCTCAGTTCGTCGATTTTAGATTTAACGCTTGACACGTTAAGATGACAGAAGTTCAGAGTGTTCACTTCATTAAAAATAGAATTCAATAAAACTTTCGGAATACTCACTTTGCTCACACTATCTTTATTATTCTTGCCTTGACGCATCACCGTTTCACCCCACTATCATCCACCAAGGCCTGTCTTGAATATACCCTCCGATTGTAATTGTAATTTGCGCAATATTTATCTTTGGTTGAAAACAATTTTCTTTGCTCAGCATTTAAAATGTACAAAGTAATACCTAAAATATTAATAAATAGATTGAAACGAGACTTTTTCACCAGCAGCAATTTAATATTTAATGATTTGAAAAGAATTTTTTTTCTCATAGCGAGGACATGCAATTTACTAATTTGACCCACTAGCACTTTAATAAGAAAAGGTTTTCTACTCAGCTTAATCCGATGATTCGTGTGTTGATATCTGTGCAGGAGGATCCTTCGCGTCCAATTTTGCACGATCATTTTTGTTGTTAAGCGTTGTCTTATTTTTGCTTGCTTGTTTATTTCGTTCACCATTTGTTTCTTGCCTGATTTCTCCACTAATATTTTCCAGTTGCGCCAACGAGTTAATTTTTATGTTTTGAGAATCGACACTAGTTTTGCAGAACACAAAACCATTTCTGAATCTGGATACTGTCGGCCCAAGGGCCGCCGAGCTAAGGCCGTTTAAGTGGTTTTTGGTCTTTTGTACATAATTCGAGTAAAGCTTTTCCGATTTTCATAAATTTTTTGTTTGAAATGTCCAGGTATGGCCGACAATTTATGGAAGCCTTCCACATCATTTAACTCGAAGATGTTTGGGAGCAGTTCTCCTAATTTCCTAATGCTATAACTGCACTCGTGCAACAATAAGTATTAAGCGCTAGTGGGTACACTTGCGGGCAAGTTTATGTGTCGTATGTACAAAGGCGAAATACGAGTGAGTACCCACTAGTACATATTTATTTTAGGACCCTACGAGCTCTATGCGTTTACCACTACGTTTGCTACCAGCAAACTGGAATAATTTTCTAAGTATTACACTGTGGCACACGGTAGCCTCGTGATTTAAAAAATGTTCATTAGATTCATTTCTTTTAAAGAAATTCTTTATAATAGCAAATTAGCAAAAAATAAGAGAGAGCAAGAGAGCAGTCACATTATGAAGTCTCTATATGCTTTCAGTATATTTTATGTTTTTTTCAAATCGAGTAACGTTATTGAATCACTTGCATTCGAAGATTCGGTGCTCGAATGGTTCGCAATGTTTGCTGTGTCACCTGGGTTCCCGTGTTCGAATCTCGTTGAAACCACGCATTTTTTCTTAAAAAAATTTGTGGAATTTTGTGGAAGATTTTTAAAGAATAAAACGATGGAGAGATAAACATAGAAAATCCTTTTGCACTCTGAAAAAATCAATTGTTAGGAAAATCCTCAATTTCATTGAAAATCTTCAAAAAATCCGTTGAATTGCAAGAAAATTCTTGGAAAAGAAAATCCCTAAAAATCGTGTAAAAACTCTAGAAAATCCTCAGAAGTTGACAAAGAAAATCGAAGAAAACGATAGACAATCCTTTTACACTCAAAAAATAGACGATTATCTGCCCCTCGGAATAAAACACAACAGTACGGCTTCTTAGTTATTCAGAAACACTTAATATGTGGAATAACCTCGCATTCAGCGTAAAATTGTGTATTTGCCGCCTGAACACGTGTTAAAATAAAAAAACCATGACATGAAACGTAGTGTTTTTTATTAGAAATGCCAAGAACAGTGTTTTTGTTGAGAACTTTTAGCAAAGTTGGAGCGACGAAGTTAGATCATTGAACCTAAGTCCACCTGCATTTAGACGAGGAGGACAGTCAATCCACTCCAAGCATTCTGGCGTCCACGTGGAATCAACTATAATGCTCCTTCCTGTACAGTTAGCACCTTCAAAAAGCTGCACGCATGTGCCATTATTCTTCAGCCCACTAAGTGTTTTATTGTAGACGCCAGCGAGTTTATAGCAACAGTTCTTGGAAGCATGAATAAGTTGTGCTTTCCATGCGGGCCTAGACTCGTCGTAGTGTGCTGTTGGATAAATCAGTATGTCTACCGGTGGTACCTCGCAACTATTAACTTTGACACAGTTGTCATTTTCCATTTTACAAAGTATCTCCCTGATATTAGCTATACAATCGGTGTCGCAGTTTTGTCGGACTTTAGTGCAATCCTGTCTGCATTTGGTGCAATCGAAACAATTCGGTACACTGCATGTTGCCTTTGCAAGCGACATCAAACTAAATACGCCAAGTATGAAAATGGCAAGTCTTGCTTGGAATTCCATTTTGATAGAGTGTATAAAGCACAACCGTATAGGGAGGACTGATAATACTCTGAAGTAAAGCCACCTTTATATACTGTTCTGAAACGAGGTTAGGACTTAGAACAGATAGTAAGTTATCATGCTCACAGCGGTAGCGGAGGACGTGACGCAGTCCCCACACTCAAAAAAAGGCCAAAAAATCAAAAAACGCCATACAAAAACTTTTGGGACAAGGAGCCTACCCGTCCCCTCCAAATTAATTTTAATTATTTGTTTCACTAGCTACCAGCTTGTTTCCTTTTATGTATTTGAAGGAATCAAAACGAGGGAGAGTCACGGCGATTAAACTCTTATAACAAATCGAACATCGCGTGTAGTTCTTTCCCCTTCGAAACGAGATATGCGTTAGTTAGTTTTCCGTTTGGAGAAACTCATCCTTTAGCACGATCACTTGATCGATTCTCAAAATCTTTCTCCTCCCTGAAATGCCATCGAAAAATTAAGGTCAAGTTCGAAGATTAGCGAAATTGGTCAGAAGACACGGTCGAAAAAGCTGTCAAAAACATACTTTTACCCTCTAGTTCGATGGAAATCGTATCTCTGTAAAAAAGCACGAAACTTGATGAAACTGGTAAAAGTCGGGAAGGTGATTTGGGCTATAAGATTCATAGAGTGGGCCTAATCACGTTACTCGACTGATTACTTTAGTTGGCGGTTTTCATTATTACTTCGTTAATAACGTTTCTTGTTGTACAGAAAGTTAAAAGAAACATTTATCGTGCAAGCACTCGGTTAGCTGTATTAATGGAGGTCGTTACATTGTAGCAGATTGACATGAAATGAGCGCGTCTGTAATGGTCATTACACACATGATATTCAGTCATTGCAATTACGCATCTGACATTGCGATCAACACGGCTGTAATAACCATTACGTATGTGAATTGACTGTCGAATGTTATTTCGGATCGTCTCAATTTTTTTTAATTGATTGTTTTCAGCTACCGAGTGCTTTGCACGTTAAAATAATGTACAGATGACCAATCGTAAGTAGATTTGTTACGTACATGCGGCTACGGCAGCTCGTATTAGCTCGCATACCGCAAACTTCACACGTACCTAACAAGCTACTTACGATTGGTCCGATGTAAATAACTATTTCCTGAGGTCGGTCATAGCCAAAATAGTTTTTTACGAAATTGAAGGGAAAATTTATTTCATGGAGGTATCGGTCTAGACCGCTCATAATTTTGACAATATTTTTTTCGAAAATTTATTTTTTTATTTTTTTTACTACAACTGCGTTACTACGAACGGACGTGCTTCACTTATGCTCTGACTTATTTTATTAAATTCACGTTTCCTGCGATAAAATTTCCAATAAAAAGTTGTTGTATCGATATACATCAATTGATCAATTCAATAAACAAATCAACTATTTCATAATTTCGCTGCTATGACATGGTGACAATCCGATCATAGAGGTGATAAAACCTTTTATGATTCTCCGAAGCGGTGATAACGGACCTCCTTGAATTGGCTGATTCAACCGGGATCCCCTTTTTAACACCGAAGGTTAATGACTTACATGTAGTGAGCTCTACCGTTGTAAACTTCAAAGTTTCTTAATCATCACAACATTTAAAGAAGAAAAATAAACCGAAAGGCAAGGCAGTAGATATTTAGGAGATAGTGACATCAGGCTTTTCATGAGGTCAGCCACGACACCCTAGCTGAAATAAAGTTGGAATTTATTTATTACCCTGTCATCATTGTCGTCTACTGCAACCTGCAATTGTTAAATGTAAAATTTAACAATGAAGAAAAAATTCACTACAGCAGAAAAATTGACAAAATAACATTTTTGCAATTTTTTCGATTGTGTATTAAGACGACGATGTTTGCTGGTGACTCGTTACACGTAACTGACATAGTATTCTCTCACCTTAAACTCACCACATTTTTCTGGCTTTTCGAATTTCTTAGCTGGTGACTATTTGTCCTTGTTAAAAGAACAAAAACCTTTATAACCAAAAATTTGCCTGGAAGTAATGTACTAAACAATGATACATTATTTTATATCATTGGGGCATATAATTAGCCATTTAGCCATTACAACTTACTGATTACCGCTGGTCATCACAGCGTAAAAAATTACCTTAGCCAACTACTACGTGAAAAAGGATATGACTGCTATGAGGAAGTATATGCGGTGTATACTGACGGAAGAGCTCGATACAGCGATATTGTTGCCTTTGATCATAAATCTTCTAGAGCACACATCATTGACTCAACAGTCAGGTACGAAAATAACGACCAAGGACAAGATGATTTAGTTAAGAAGGAAAAACTGAAAATGTATGAAAAATGCATACCATTTTATGATGAAAAATACCATCCAAATTACGGCCCTAGTTACTGGACAGTGCACGGCCTCTTTTTCGGAGCAAGGGAGTGCTTCGGTAAATCTGTGATAAAATTTTTTACTCAATTCAAATTAGACTCTCAGCTCTCAGAGAGTTAAGACAATTCACATAATTAATCAACATATTTATAACTAAATTGCGTTACGATCGGCTTTACGTTTGTCCGAGTTTCATACAAAGTGGGAGCTATATAATAGGCATATTATAGTCGACTTCACTATAATTTTCATTATAACCCGACTATAATTTTCGATTCGACTATAATTTTCATTATAGTCCGACTATAATATCATGACGTCAATCTCAAAGGAAATCAAAAAAATGTCACGAGTCAAATGGCGAATTATATGCCGAAATGATACTATCGTATTAACCAAGGGATAAATAGGTTGATTATAGTCTCGGTACGTGTATATTCCTCGAAGAATATCCCCTCGGACATTCACTTCACCTCGACTATAATCGCGCCATTATATCCCTTGGTTAATAATATACTATTATACATCTCAGTGGATGTGTAGGGAGATAAGTCATACATTACTGTGTTGTATCAAAACTCTTACGTTTCTGCGAGATAATTTATTTATCCTCTCGGAGGATTATATCCCTTGCCTTCGGCTCGGGATACAAGCTTCCTCCGCAAAGATAAATTAATTTTCCCGCAGATGTGTAATAATTATTCCGCTGCTTATACATCCCTTTGATATTCGTTTTTGTTTGTAAAAGGAAAAACTTCCTAGTTTTGTTAGCTACCTAGAAGCAAGCATCAGAAGGTTAAGTAATATTTCGTAAAAGGAAGCATACAGAACTTTCTTCAGTTTGCTATACTGTATAAAAACGGCCAGAGAGCAGATTATTGAAGACGAATTAATTATGAACAGGCTACGAAACGAAGATGAAAAAGTATTAGGAGCCTTCAAATGCTAATGTGAGGAGGTTAAACAACTCAGCAGCAAGACCTGGCCCTGCTCGAAATGTTCTCGCAATATGAACGACGATCAAATTATGTGAACTGGTATCATCAGGATTACATTCGGTGCCAATAGCCTTTTTGTTTTAAATTTCCTTCATTAACAAATTTTTTCGATATTTTCCTATTGTTTCCAGTATTTTTCACAAAAACAAGGATAAAAAATCATTGAAAATAAACATTGTTTTCCAATAAATTTCTTGAATTTAATTTTGTCCCGTGCCAATAATAACAACGTACTATTCGCACGCGCGTTCGAATTGTTTTTAATGAACTATTGGCGGGCGCGTGCGAACAGTCACGTCGCGTCGTCTGTAAAACGCCAATGCTATGGGAGATTTAACATCCATGATGCTTTACTCCGTAATAGTTCGTCAACATCCTGAATTCGCCAGTACGATTTGGGCACCTCATCATTGAGGTGTATAAGTTCGAAATTTTTTATTTTTTGTTCAATTTCGACATACACAATCGTCAAATCTGTGCAGAGGTTTGAAGTGGTGAATTTCTTTATTGTCTTTCTTTTGTTAAATTTGACGTTCTACAGTTGTGCTGCACTGTGTGGAACGAAGTTTATTGGGATTAGTTGCTATCAAAAGCGGCAACACCGAATTGGAATTATATTCAACCAAAAATAAAGTATAAGCATTTTATTCAATTCATTCTACATAATGTTGGAATTTATATCCATTGTGTTTTAAACCCACAAAAATAACTCACGAAAAATATGTAAAATCGTATACCTTTTGGATTGGAATGATTTGTGTAATTTGTTTTGACTGATAAGCTATTCTCCTTATCTGTCATTGACTTGCTGAATTTCGCGGAGGGTTAAAATATCGCTGTTTAGATCAAATTGGAAAACCGGTGTGATGTGTTCGGCATCTTTTTTCAACTTTGCTGCAGGGTCTTCGTGAATTACTACCTAGGGGCCATTCACATATTACGTACGCACAAAAATGCCAATTTTAGACCCCCCCCTCCCCCATGTACGCAGTCGTACGTTTTCCACCCCCCCCCCATTAAGTACGTACTAAATTCATACTTTTAACACAAATGAAAATACGAACGAAAAAATGGCGTTATTATTGTACGCAGGGGCGGATTAACCTATAGGCAATTCGGGACCATGCACATGCTGGAGAAATCTGGCGCTGAGTTCGGTCAGTACGTGTATCATTTTAGTGTCGTCTCGTTAGATAAAAAACTTCAAAATAAAAATTGAAAAAATTAATCCTGAAAAATTTAATCTTACAGTGAAGGTATTATAATTCCGAAATTCTCTTCAATATCATTTCACGTAGAAAAATTATTTGCACCTTGTGCTTAACATGACACATTATTAAAATGGGGTTTTTACACATGGAAAAATAGAATTATTTCGAGTTTACGAAAAAAAATTTCGTCCTCGAGGAAAGTATTGTGTATTGTGGATAAATGTCCAACTATATTTCTTAGCAATAGAGCGGTTTTGGAACAATGCAATGAGATGAAAATCAACTTTTATTTCAAAGATTTATCTTTTGTTTACTTGATAAACATAAATTTCATTAATTATTTCTGGTTTACTGTATTAAAATCAATGAGTTACTTTAAAATGCAAGGTGGACCTAAATGAACCGTGATTTGTCCTATTTCATATAACTTCAATGAATCGTGAGTTTTGTTGACAAACGTCTCTGGACTAAACGTCAGGATTAAAACTGATTCTTATACCCCATTTATTGATAAAATTGTTTAGATTACATAATTTGTTTCAACGGGTTTTTTAAGCGTTTTTGCCTGCAACCAGCCGTAAGTTGAAACTGAAAGAGACTGTTG
Source organism: Pseudolycoriella hygida (assembly GCA_029228625.1). Lineage (NCBI taxonomy): Eukaryota > Metazoa > Arthropoda > Insecta > Diptera > Sciaridae > Pseudolycoriella > Pseudolycoriella hygida. Next base: position 134,584,775 of record CM055404.1, read on the forward strand.
TTAAATGTAATCTTTTCCGTTGTTAACAGCTCGATCGATTTCAATTTCGATGTATCACCGGATTTTTGTCTGTGCACCAGGGAGCTTACTACATTATTAAGAACCTAGTGAATTTTTTATTCATTTTTTAACTACTCGACTGATTCGATCGACTTAAAGTTTACATTTTTGTACAGGAGAATGTACTACGAAGCGAATACGAAATGAAATTTTGATAGATAACACTTCTGACAGATCAGTTCGATCGATTTTACTTTCTCGACTTTGTGTATCTCAAAATCTATGGATTTCATTTTTCTGTGCAGCCGCAACTGACCTGGGAAGTGTGGAACGTAATCTAAAGTACAAAAGTATTTTTGATGTCGGAAACTTTATTCAGAACAAACTAGGAAAGTTGGCGCTAAAAGAATGGGTGCCAGTGTCGCTGAGAACCTTAATCCGCCACTGATCGTACGACGACGAAAAAGACGTCGAATGGGTGTATAACATCGACTTAGAAGAAAAAGAGGAGTTTGTCGAGCCAGAAAACAAAGAAAATGTACACTATAACGTTTAAACTGTTTTACAAACCATTTTGAGGGATTCCGATTTTTAGTTGTGATTCCTGTAATTGATATCCTTTGTTATACGCCAGTGTGCAGAAAAGTTTGTACGAAGAAAAACAAATTTGTAATTTCAAAATTTGAAATTTTCATGTTCTTAATAAAAAAAATTGTGTTGACCACGTACGTACGCTTTTCATTCAATACCCCCCCTCCCCCCAGTGAAAATCGTACAGTTTCATACGCTTTTCACAACCCCCCCCCTCCCCCCAAGTGCGTACGTAATATGTGAATGGCCCCCTAGTAGAAACATCAACTGCACAAATTGTTTATTGATAACTATATTTTTAATTCATGTAGCCATTAATATGACTCTTCACAGAGTCGAATGCAAGGAACGTGAATGAAAATTCGATCATTGAAAAATTATATATTTCAGAGCAGGGCCGAACTGATGACCCGAAGGCCCATCGGGCTAAATTTTGATAAGGCCCTCGAAATGAGTTTTATCAGGCCCGAGCTGGGGCATGGTTTTTGGAAGTCGTGAAATCTTGTAACGAAAGAAAAATCGAAAAACCTCCTCATATACTAGATCCTCCACAAAAAGTGTTGGTTCTTCGACTTGGGACAGTTCTATCGCCATTCACCAATAACAATTGTTAAAAATTCTACTCTCAAACAAAACATACAAAACCTGGAGCTTAATTCCAGCCACATTTTACGACAATCTGTGAACAATATTATAAAAGCTAATAAACTGACATTTGGTTTACGACGATCTAAATTGACATTTCGTACACGATGTAAATGTCAATTTAGGTCGTCATAAACCAAATGTCAGTTTATTAGCTTTTATAATATTGTTCATAGATTGTCGTAAAATGTGGCTGGAATTACCGCCCTGAGCATGGTCGATATTTTTTTTGTGATACTTTATATTTGTATAGTCGTAGGATGGCGAGCCGAGCGAGCGAAACTTTTTTACGCTTTATTTACAAATTTCGTGTTTTTAAAGCGCTTCTTGAAGCTTATATTACACATTCTAAGAAAAGTACAGGAAATCACATGAAACCAAGGTTGAAAGAATCGGAAAAGTGATGTTTGTGAGGTTCATTAATGAATTCACTCTTTAAGTTTGTTGTTTGCATTATAAGAAATGTTACAAGAATTAAGAAAGGGCCATGTCCCCGAACGAAACTTTGACTGGTCGTAAAAAGCGAAAGGCCTGTGAACTGTGGTGGTCTGGTAGTTAGTAGACTAGGGGTTGCGGCCCTGCCGGCAGTTTTATCATCTGTACATTCAGTATCTTCCTTGGTAAGCTTTATATTAAATCCACATGCTGTAAGCCCAGAAGATGCTGATTGCTCAGATGGTCTTAATGAAAGGAAATACCTGCACCCTGAAACCTATTTTCCAGCTGAACCATGGTCTCAGAAACAATGGTGCACAATCACATACACCAAGTTGCTAAAGGAGCTACGTTTCGAAGAACGGGATGAAAAGCAAACTTTTTGGCCGTCCAACGACCGGCATCGCGAGCGTAGTTGCGTGCATTGCCGTCACAGGCGTAAGGAACATCACTTGACAATAATGCGTGTCGAGTGATTGGAGGACTGCGTTTGCGTGTGCACATAGTCCAAGAGCATTGGTTGTAGTGACTTTGAATATGTGAAATAAAGTTCATAAAATCGTTTAATTTTGTTTTCTAAAACGTAAAACTTTAAACTCTGGGGCAATGTCCCGAATCGCCTCTGGTCGTTGCATCTGGAAAAGTGCAATTTTGTGGGTCTTATAGGTTTTCGAATTTTAGCTCCGGAATGACAATACTTAGAGAGTTTGTTTCTTCTAGAAAGTTATTGCATCCAAAACGACTGACCGCATACAAAAAACTCTTAAAATGTAAAGAGTGACGCAGTCCGTAAGTCCCCTTCCAAAGTTAATGATATCGTGCGGATACCAGTACTCTGTTTGTAAATTATAGTTTTTTTTTTATTGACCAACAAAATTAGAGATTATAAACAAATATGTAAATTAACGAAGATAATAAACTTCGTCTAGGTTGAACTGGGAGGGAATCGTATCAAGAACACTAGCCGAATTCCCTCTTTGAATGGCCAAACTAATCTGCTGCCGGAAAAACATAAACGACCTAGGGTCTCCTTGGCTTCCTCAGACCAACCTCCTAAACATTCTACGGCGAAAGCGACGAAATGATATTGGCTAGCCACTGAACTGTAATCCTTATGCTTTTGTGATACGGCCTTGTTGGCTGCTAAACACGCTTGCGTAGCTGAGCTTTTTACATATGAGGCACATAGAGGGTCAACACAAGTCGCATCCCAGGCGAGTTGGCGACCGCGGCACCAAGGAGTGATAGTTACACCATCCGCACGCGAAGAATTGTCATCTCTTGCTATGTCCATTGGTTCACGCAAGGAAGGAACTTCAGCGGTTGTAAGCGCTCGCTTGATCAAGTCATTTAGAGCAAAGTGTCGAGACCACCTACCTGCGCTTTTTCTGCACTTTAGACCGTGACGTCCAAATTCATCGGAAAATTGACCATAAACGCACGGATGACCGCGATAAGTTTTAGTACCAAGACGAAGAGATACTGCAATTCGCAAAGAATCCGGATCCAGGAGCGTGCCAAGATTGGAGGAGGGAACAGCATTCAGCCAATCACCGGACTCTTTTTCAGTTATTGCAAGCAAACGTGCCCTATCCACCAAATTTGTTCTTGATAAATCGGAGAACGTTTTCAACGCCATGGGTCTATCCCAATTCCTTTGGTCAGAAGGATTTGATGGAAGGTCGCTAACGTTAGTAAAATTTTTCCACAGAGATTCTGCAATTTTTAGATGATCATTGTCGCTCAAAATTGACATCGGAAAAATTGCGCTAGCTAAGTCTCGGGCAGAATACACAGATGCACAATAAGCTGGAATTGCAACGTCGCATAATTTCCGAATAGCAATTCCACCACTCGACACGGGCAAAGTTGCTTGATCCCACGCATTCGAATCCAACTCTGTATTTAGGAAATGTTCCAATGACGTTTTTAAAATTCCATCTAGGTCCTTTAGCAAAACATTCCCAAAAATAGGTGACGACCGGAGCAGGTAAGTCATCATTGGTATCGCCATACAGTTTCTCAGTAAGAACAGTGCCGAATGATGATGAATAGATTTCCTGTATCCACAATTTCCGTCACCACAACATTGCCTTCCAAAAGACAACTCATAGATGTCCCACCTCTTCCGCAAAAAAGCATCACTTTCTCTGGACCTGTCCTGTATAACAAGCTTCCCAGATTAATCCGAGAATCTCAATCACTACTTACACTAATGGGTAAATGGGTCTTGACTTACTACTTGTCCATTTCGGCTCAGTACGCTCCATCTCTGTTTTCACACGCAAAAATTTACCAAAACGATCTTCGCAAAAAGAAACAAAAGTAAGTGTCGTTGAGCCTGGCATTTTTGACGAAATTTTTTGAACACAACGTAATTTTGTTTTGAAAAAGTGATGAATTTTTTTAAGAATAAAACTTTAACAAAAGTTAACATTCCATTCAAACAAATTTTTGCGTATTTACAGCGACAGCGCCACTTGGAACGATATCATTATTATGGAATGTGATGCTTTTATAGCTTGAGAGAGAAAGAAAAAAGATAGCAAGAAGAAAATAGAAGTTGATGAGAATGATGGAGGACCGTTATATTACGCAAACGCAATCGGTAGGTTGAGGCTATGCACGAAGTAATTGCATATTAACGTGCGTACCTGACCGAAGCCTTAACCGCACGGCTCCCATGGGCGCGGAATTGGGATACGCTCAATTAGCGCGAGTCGCCGAAGTGACTCTATCTATTGCGGCAGGTTTGCGTAACCCTCCGCGACCTAGATGAGGCCCGAAGTACTATCGTGTCTCTACTGAATTCTCGCCAACCTGGTTGCCCAGGAAGGACTAGGGGTTCACTTACCCATATCAAAGCGCAAGCTGTTCTGACGCAGCTCACTATCTACCACACCCCTCGCGTTGCAGCGCCACTAGGCACCTCAACCAAACGCTGGGCCGGATGCGGCCATCTCGTAGGACACACTACACCCGGGGGCCCCCCAGCCCCGCGGTATCGAATTTCGCGGTAAGGCTCTTAACCAGACCACTTCGGTAGGGGCGTACGCAACCACCCCAGGCACCGCTGGCCCAACTCAGGAAACCATGGTGGCGTCACTCACCAGTGGACCAACGGGTCGAAGCAAGCTAAGACCGTTGGCGACCCACCCCTGTGATCAGGTTGAGGCTATACGTTTGAAATCGTCAAAAAAAGAATACAGATGTAAAAACATGTATGTATAAAGGTGTACAGCGAATTGGCCCTCTCGTAGACGTTAGTTCAATTACTAGTCTAACAATAAATATTCCTACATTTTTTTTATTTTCCTCGAATCGCTCAACTTTCTTTTTATTTATTGCCAAATATTTCGCCTGCACATTATCAATGTCTGAAATAACAATTAACATAAAAATTACACATACGCAAAGCCAATCGTACCATAATAATTAAATTCTGATAGCAATCAGGCTTAATTCCAATCAGGTTCTAAGTAATTTTTAAGTTAAAATTGTGGGTAGTTATATGTTAGTTTACAAAAACATATTTATTTCAGACATTGATAATGCCTTTGATGTGGAGGCGAAATATTTGGCAATAATTAAAAAGAACATATGCAAGGGGCCCGTGCGCATCAGAATAGACGTGGCAAATAGAATAGATGTTGCAAAAAGACTCGAACATATCTATGTAAATATTGTCTTAAATCTGAAGAGTGATTTTCTAGTTTGGGAGCTTTCGAAGAGCTTTCATAATTTTTTTTAGTACACTCTATTTTCTAGTTTTCTACGCCATTATGCAATTTTCTGATTTTACATACGCAAAGGACAAATTGAGGACATATTTTTGAATTAGAAAATACAAGAGTCAGAACGTTCCTATGGTCAAATGGTCATATTTAAATTGAGGTTTTAGTACAAGTCCAAGAAAATATTCCTTTACAGTCTTGTTTGAGGAAATGTTTTGCAAATTTTGAATGCATATTCTGAAAGGACAAATTGAGGACAAATTTTTATTGTACTAAACTTTTTAGTACAAAACACTTTAAAATCTAGTAACACAGTTTTACACTATCGAAATGTCAGTACACTAATTTGAAAGTGTTAAGAATGTAGGACAAATTGAGGACAAATTGATGGCATCACCTATTTTGCTCAAATTTTTATCGTTTTCAAAAAAGCGATTTTGAGCTTTTACCCGCATCCTTGAATGTCATAACCGAATTTTTCCTTTTAACGTCATGCGGAATGTGATTGTATTCTGAAACCGATCGCACAAAGAATGATTGATTATATTGCAACGAAACGTTTTTTGGTAGAATGAAAAATGGATTTCTTGCGCTCCTTCCTCTCTGCAGTTTTGTGTAAAGATGTCCCAGGGGTGCTAGCAAGTGCGAGACAATGAACAAAAACACACCGCCGGTATTTGAGGTAGTTCATAATAGAGCAACCCAAAATACGACAGTCGTACTCCCGCGTACTATCGTACCGTCGTCGTAGACCATAGACAAATCTTGTACAGGCAACAAACGCTTGCTCAATTGATCAAACATACCCAGCCTGTAGGTTAGTTGAGTATATTACCTCACAGTATGTGAATAACGGTATAATAAGTGATTTTACCAGTAGAAGCTTCGTTTTAGTTGAAAAAATGTAGCTATTCGGCCAGATACTACGCAGCCGGGCGAAGATTTTTTAGAGCATAGGTCTTTTACATGAAGAACAAATTCAGGACATATTTCTGGCATAGTCAGTTCGTCGATATATTTCTCCACTCCTTAACTTTTTTTAGTACAGTCTATTTTCAAGATGCCTAGGACATTATGCATTTTTTTTATTGCACATATGGAAAGGACAAATTTAGTAGTTATACTATGTAGAACACCCATATCACAAAACGCACGTCATAACTTCGTAGCCATTATAATTTACGTCCAAACTAAACCATGTGACGTGGTTCTATTCCCGTCTGTTCACAAAAATTGTCGTCATTCGGCGGCAGTACACAATTAGAACTAATTTATGTTTCTTGTTTGAACACGTGTGAAAATAAAAAAAGTGGCATGAAACGAGGCGTTTTTTATTAGAAATGCCGAGAACAGTTTTTGCTGGGAACTTTTAACAAAGTTGGAACGACGAAGTTAGATCATTGAACTTAATTCCACCTGCCTTTATACGAGTGGTACAGTCAATCCACTTCAAGCATTCTACCGACCATTTGGAATCCACTTTAATGCTCTTTCCTGTACAGTTAGCACCATCAAACAGCTGCACACATGCGCCATTATTCTTCAACCCACTGAGTGTTTTATTGTAGATGCCAGTGAGTTTATAGCAACAGTTTTTGCGAGCTTGAATAGTCTGTGCTTTCCATTCGGGCTTAGACACGTCGTAGTTTGCTGCTGGATAAATCGTTACGGCTACCGGCGGTACACCGCAACCATTAACTTTGACACAGTTGTCATTTTCCATTTTACAAAGTACCTCCCTGATATTTACTATACAATCGGTGTCGCAGTCTTGTCGGAGTTTAGTGCAATCCTTTTTGCATTTGTTGCAATCGAAGCACTTCGGTACATTACATGCTGCATTTGCAAGCGACATTAGACTAAATACGCCAAGTATTAAAATGGCAAGTTTGACTTTGAATTCCATTTTGATAGAGTGTCAATTACAACCGTATCGGGAGGACTGATAATAATCTGTAGTTAGGTGGCTTTATATACTGTTCTGAAACGAGGTTAGGCGTTAGAACAGATAGGAAGTTATTGTTTTTACAGTGCGCACCACACAGTCACACCTCGGAATAGAATATATTTCGGAGTAGGACTTGTCAAACCTCAACGTTTGGTTAAGATTTTTAAGGAATAATTTTTGGTGTATAATTGAAATTTCCAGTTGGGAGGTATCTCAGGGGATGGCTGCCTGCGTGACCATTACCAATATAGAATCTTTGGCGCTTTACGATTCGCAAAAAAAGTCTAAGCAACAATTGGACATGGTTGTCCAATAAAAAGACTGGCCAAATAACGGTAAGGGACATTAAAAAAACTATGGTGTTTTATAACTTGAGAAAAGAGAAGAGAGAAGAAGAAGAAAATAGAAGTTGATGAGAATGATGGAGGACAGCTAGATTACGCAAATGCAATTGGTAGGTTGAGACGATTACATCTGAAATATTCAAAAACAGAATACAGATGTATATGTAATTGAACCCTGCAATCCTGGTGAGGGAAATTCTGGACTTTTCTTCAACTCGTAGAATGAAAGTATCGTTCCTAAGCATACCCAAGCTTCCGAATTTGGGTAGTTGTGGTGTTTGGTGTCCACAACGAACCATATACAGACGAATGACATACATGACGTCACCCATGTGCACACATATCTGAGTCTATCTTAAGGCGTAGATATAATTAACACCAGATAAAAATCCTACAATATACGTGTTTGGGTAGGTCGGATTTCACGTTAAGCATGTGGTCCAGCAAACAGATTAATGGTTGATCGCACAAATGCCCTAGAAAAAGGTTATCTTGGTTGTGTGGAATAAACCGCATTCACTGGGCTCGTATAGAATAAGCATAAGTTGTGGCTAGTACGCTAGAAGATACATCGTAATGTGTGCACACACGACGAGGTTCATTTGGCTAACGGGTCTAACAAGCGTGTAATCTGAATGGGAACGTGTAAATGTGGAAATCTAGCTAACAAAAATCGAATACATGCCTAGGTGAAATGATAGAAGAGTAACGGGTAAGGGTAAAAAGATCTGTGTTGAAGACCAGTAATCTATCTATGTGTGCAGGGTACAGTGAACTGGCATCCTCGTGGACTTTATATTAACTACTAGTCAAACAATATTGCTACATAGAACTTTTTGTTGTGCACCCTGTAATTTCGTGGAATTTTAATTACTTTTTAAGATTTCGTGAACATCGCACAGAAGTTTAATGCGTTTCCTATACACTAGCTGCACGTATACCGTTTTGGTTGATGCATGATTTCTGTTTTACAGAATACACTACGGAAGTGTTATTTTCTGTAAAGCATTTTGGTTATGAAATGCACGATTTTTTAAAATATTTTAATAAGAAGACTACTACAAATCTTACCCGAGTGAAAATTCTGAAGTCATGAGACTATGGAAAACGTACTCTCAAAGGTCTCATTTCAGTCTCATGACATTTTTTCAGGCGAATGTGGTCTCAAATTTATTTTTTTTCGATCGTAGAATTTGTGGATGAACTATCAATGAACAAGACCGAAGGAGTAGCCTCTTAGCGAGACTGTTTGAGACCGAATGAGTGGGGTAGTCTCTTTTCTTTGAATGCAGTCATTGGTCTCATAAAAACTTATTCCAAAAATGAGTGCACTTATTGGCCTAATAAAAAAATTTTCCGAAAATTAGTGTATTCATTGGTCTCATAAAAACATTTTCTGAAAATGAGTGCACTCGAGACCAATGAACCAATATAAATATTTTTTAAAAATGAGTGCACTAATTCGGCTTACATAAATATTTATGAGCGTAATCATTGGTCTGAAGACACATCTGTAAAGAGACTATTCATCGATCTCGATAATTCGAAACGAGACTACTTTGATGGTCTCAGCGAAGATGTAACAACGGTTCAAAATGACAACTTCCAATAAACACATCTGAATTAGCATCAAGCACAACGTCGTTGGCGGACCAGATCTAAAGTTAAGCATCAATCGGCGCGGTTAGTACTTGGATGGGTGACCAATGTAGGTATCAAAAAATAAAAAAAATTAATATCTTTCTAATAAGTCTAAACCATTTCAGCGGTAAAACAAACTGAAGAAAACTGGAATGAACCTAAGGAAAAAAACTGAGAAAAAAATTGGAATGAGACGTCTCAGATAGTCTCAAGCGAACTCAAAAAATATAAAAAATCTCAGAAGTGGTCTGAAACCTGAAATGAAGACTACACTTTGGTCTCACATAGCCCAAAAATATCTGAAATGAGGCTACTCTTTTGGTCTCAAACGGTCTAGAAAACTGTTTAAAAAGAGACTACTCAGCAGTCTAGAATGAATTTGGATGAATTTTCGGATGAATTTTGAGACCAAAATAGGTCTTTTTTTTTCACTCGGGTACAGCTAGAGACGATGCAACATAACTATCGAAAGTCAATTATCAGCACTTGAGAGAGGAAATCCCGAAGGAAATCTGAGCCGGCTGTAGAAAGATTGTGTGTAGAATTTTTCGATAGTTATCCTTCCTTCCCCGTGGAGCAACTCTTAGATTTTGATAATCCCTGACGAAATTACTTTATTAGTTCGCTGTATTAGTTCCAAGGCTTTACACAAAAAAATACACGAATTAAGATGGCAGGTCACTCTGAAAAAACTCAGATAGAATTTACCCGATTTTTATTTAAAAAACACGTAGAGCATTAGACGGCCCCAATTAACCAAATTCTTCCGATTTGAAAAATCTGGCATCCTTTGGAAAAGCTTAGGCGAAAGAATAAAAGAAGCTTTGAAATCGGAAGAATTTGGTTAATTGGAGGCGATGCTCACTTTTAGGCAAGGCTTATTTCCGAAAAATTATTTACTTGACATTCGCAAAACTTTTCCGATTTTCTCGAAACTTTCGTGATTTTTTTGATTTTTTTTTCGATATATTTCGAGAAAATCCGGAAATTTTTACGAAAATCAAGCTTTGCAGAAATTGTTGAGCCTTCATTGACCTATCGAATACGAAAATATTTATTCGAATTATTTATAACAAAAGACTCCAAACCAAGCAGTCCTTGGCTCAAAAATGCCCATTTGCAATCACTTTTTCGATTATCTGTCAGGGAAGTGTTGAAAATCGGTTAAGATTTAATCGAGTTATCGCGTTGACAAGTAGACCAATTTTTTCTTTGTAGATTTCTTTTTTTCAGACTCGCCAGCTCCAGTTTCCAAATTTCACTTGATCGAAAACCCTTGTATATAACAGTCGCCTGGCAGTAAACGAAAGTCCCTTTCATTCCGAAATCTGGAAAGGTTTCGCATACCCAAGCTGAAGCAGAAAGGCCGATAAGTATGTCATCCATTCTCCTTAAGGTCATGTAAAGAATCTTGGACATCAGCAGAGCTTTAGGAGCATTTCGTGATATTGTGGGAGTAAGCTACGAGTTGATAAAGAAATCCCCAAGGCACTTCAACGTTGATGGCTCAAACCCTAAAGAAGTTGAATAATGAGGATGTTCGCAAGGTCATCAATTCTGTATAATAAGGTGATAGATAGCTTCCTACGTCAGCTTAATGAAGCAGTGTGAGATGCTGAGGGCTCCACCGATGAACTGATCGTAAGGAAGTTCGAGAGTACCCTCTCTTCGTTGATGATCACAGCTCTGAACGAGGGGCAAATAATCGTGTATTTGGAGTGCAAAAGGATTTTTTTTTGATTTCCTATGATTCACTAACGTTTTCCTTGATTTTTAAGGATTTTCTGTGATTTTCAAGGATTTCTTTTGATTTCCAATGATTTTCTTGCAATTCAATTGAGGATTTTTAGCAAACTGAAACGCGAGCTATTAAAGAGGAATTATCTTCTCGGCTGAAGTCAGGGGAAGAACACTAAGTATTTTCTCAGACAGCCTGACTTGTCTCAAAGCACTAAATCGACATTGTTCCAATTCTAAAATATTAATGGTGCAGGAAATAAAGCCAATGTTTTAGGCCCAGGCCCTTCAGTGGAAATTTCGTATTCTCAGAGATGGTCACATTTACTACCCTCCTAATACGACCTGGTCTCTACATAGTAGGTCATTCGCCCATTTCGCGTCGGGCTTCGGGAAGAAGCGCTTTGTATGAACGCCTCCTTCATATGCTTTCTAGCGTTCCGCATGCTTCCGTCGACCCATTAATCTTTTTGAAAGAAATCCTGAGCGAAGCGAGCAAAATTTTTTCATATTTCGAACTCAAGCTCAGTTTGAAGACACCTCATGTTTCTGAATAATTTCTCGTTTTTCAGTTATTTCCCGTTTTACAGCCATTTCCCATTTCTAAATAATTTTCCACTTCTAGATCCTTCAAGTCAAGAGGTTCAAGTCAAGATGGCGGCAGATATGGACGTGTTTGTTTTGCTCTGAGTAAGTTTCGTTTATTTTTTGCCCTCTTCGCGTTTTAAATCACAGTTTCTCGTAAATAAGTTAAGTT
>CM055404.1:134597106-134698809 GCA_029228625.1 Pseudolycoriella hygida
TTCAAATGGATTTCCCGGTATCCAATACATTTTTTATGTTACACTTGTTCCACGAGTAGTGAACTCATCCTGTTAGAGTCGCTGCTAAGAAAGCAGCAAGAAGTGTCCGATTCACCGATCATTCTTCACATTCAAAATTTTTTTTTTCATACGATTTTTATATTCTTTATCGATATCTGAGTATAATTTCTAAAAAGAGGCTGGGGAGGACGAGAAGGGCGTTGGAGGACGACAGTGGACGTCCGATGCACTTTTCCTCCTCCAATATACAGGACCTATCTCTGTTTTCAGGGGCGTTTTTAAATGAACAGAAAACATGCGCCGCAGGCAAAAAATTTTTCAGGAAAACTATGAAAAATCTCATGTTTACCACTAAAACCTTAAATTTTCCTAAAATGCTCGTATAGGGCGACGCCCCATACGGATCTGATCGTATGGGGCATTCGCCCCAATCGCCATAGTGTACTCGGCGCGCCTGGTAAGACAATCTTTTAAAGGTGAGCATGATTGGAGAAACTTACGTAACTGTAAGCACAGTAGAATCATTATCGATGGCCGCAATGGTTGGAACACCAATTCACTGAAAAGATCCAGAAAGGACCTTAAGGAGCTATCACCGGACACCACACATACAATAGTCACTTACATAAAATGAGCTTGGCAGAAGCGGCATCGTGTCGGAGATGTGGTGCTGAGGAGAAGAACCCAATACATTTGATGACAACATATGTCCCGCACTGATTAGAAACCGATTTAAACATACACTATACAAGTAAGAGACCTTAAGAGCTTGAGGTTGGATACTATCCTAAAGTTCTTTAAAGAAAGTCAATAATCGAATTTGTATGTATACACTTACGGAAATATATTTTTGCATCAAATAGAATTTTGTACTTCTGCACAAGTTTTTGCAGTGTTAAAAAGCTGCGCAGAAGTACAAAATTCTATTTGATGCAAAGATAAATTTCCGTAAGTGTAATGGATAAAAAAATTGGAAATCAGAAAAAATTAGGGCGACAAATTTTATTAGAATAAAATGCAAATGATTAACAGAGCTGGAACGATGAAGTCTGACCGTTGAACTTAATCTCACCCGCCTTTATTCGAGCATCACAGTCAATCCACCTCAAACATACCGCCGACCAAGTAAAATCAACTGTGATACTTCTTCCCGTACAGTCAGCACCGTCAAAAAGTTGTACACATGCTCCGTTAGTATTTATTCCGGCAAGTGTTTTGTTATAGATGCCAGAGAGTCTATAGCAACAGTTCTGGCGAGCTTGAATAGTTTGTGCTTTCCATTCTGGTCTAGACTCGTCATAGTTCCTTGCTGGGTAAATCGTCACGTCTACCGGTGGTACATCGCAACCATTAACTTTGACACAATTATCAATTTCCATTTTGCAAAGAAGTTTTCTGATGTCTACTATACAATCGCTATCACAGTTTTGTCTCAGCTTCGTACAATCTTTTTCACATGTAGTACAATCGAAACATTTCGGCACATTACAGTCTGCATCGCATGCTGCACTATTCAACGATATTCGACTGAATACACCGAGTATGAAGATATACATTTTATATCGGATATTCATCTTTGTAGATTGTTTCAAGAGCAATTGTGTCGCACAAACTGATCGTGCTCCCAAATGAAGTAGATGCATAAATAACAAATTGTAAAACTGGGTTACCGAGGCGAGCCCTTGAAAAACTAGGGCTTCTTTTTCTTGTGTTTGTACAGATGCACATACCCGATATTTCGAAGCAATAATTTTTAATGATTTCATAACTTCGCACCAAATATTTAAATCTACTTTTTCATTTGTTGAGTTAAACGTGAACTGGGCAAAAGAGAAAGTGTAGAATAGAAAATTGCTGACGAGGGACGGCTTACTTTTTTTGATGGTGGTTTTGCAGTCGCCAATTCGGGGAAGGCAGGCTGGTGCCAAAAAATTATATTAGTGAAGTTTGAATCTAGTATCCAATACTTTACGGCGCAAGACTTTTTGATTTGACACCAGTCTGCCCTCTATGTGACCTTGAACCGAGGGGTAAACAGCTACGAAAAATCCAAAAGAATCCCAGAAATCTCAAAAAACCCAAAAATCCTGAACATCTAGGAACATCCCAAAAAATCTTTAAAATATCAAAAAATTTATTACAATGAAAAGAAATCGTTTTGTGTGACTTTCGTTTGCTTAAAAGACGGCGGCTTTGTAAGTAACACATACCAAAAGTACACACAGAAAGGTTACACACCATACAATATTAATGAAACTTCGAAAAGGGGCTTATTGCAACCAGTCGAATTTGGACGTGGGAGGTGGTGGGTTTTTCCTTTTGGGTCTAACTACGAGACATTTGCAAAAAATTGTTCTACAGTCCGTCTGTCCATCTGTCATCACACGATAACTTGAGTAAAATTTGACCGCGTGACACAGTGTGACAGGGGGTGGGGTTCGAGGCATTGTTAAGTCGCAACATCGAAAATGAACGGAATGAATGATTTTTTGTAAGTGCAAACCCATGGTAAAGCTAGAATTGCCTGACTACCGCCCCCCCCCTCCTCTCGAAAAAGATATTCGACGTACTTTCAATGACATACATTCACTGGTTCATGGTGTGACGTAATACTGGGAGGACGAGGGGAGTTCGAAAAAGGCAGATTTTTGTGTGACATACTTTATGAACGGCCCCTTACGTAAAATTTATGTGGATTACGTATTTTCAGCAGAACAAATCAGTATGAATCGTGTATGGGCTGGTGTGCGATGTGCATACTACACAAATTATGTATTTTCATTTTAGCTTCAACTGGCGGCTACGTAAACCCAGTTTATTATTATTAAGTCATAATTATACCCCATCATTCTCGAATTGTTTTAGAAAATAATTTTTTATTTTTGTGAACACTCCACAATTGTGTTCCCGTCAGTTGTTTAAATATCAACGTTCTCAAAATTCACTTCATTGTTTAATATTTGATATTTTCGAAACAGAAGAAATCGACATAAATTTCAAAATTGCGTCTAACTCTTCGCGAATGACGCAAATAGGCAGTTCTTAACGAAAATTGATGGTAGGACATTCCATACACTTGAGAATTGAAATAATTTAATTTGAGAATTCTGACATTTCTACCTAAAGCATAAAAAACTCAGCGAGGGGAATTTGTGAGAGAAAATTAATCAAAACCTCTCATCTGATAACGTCGCTAAGTTTTTTATGCATTTTACGGCAGACTATCTTTACCGCCGTCATAAGGAAAAAAAACTTAGAGAAAATCAGCGAAGTTTTGCAACGAATCTCGCCGAAAGAAGTCAAATTAACGATAAAATTCAACATACAATTGCCAAGAATCTTTTGTATAATTTTGACACTAATTTGATTATTTTCCCCGAGTTTCGCTGATTTTCTCTAAGGTTTTTTTCTTATGACGGCAGTTTAGTTCATTATATCGACGATAATACTACCGTCGCTAAGTTTTTATGCATTGTTGCATAAAAACTTAGCGACGTTACCAGATGAGAGATTTTCATATTTTTTCTCTCCCAAATTTCCAGTTTTTTATGATTTGCATGGCAGTATAATTTATAAAAAACTTAGCGACGTTCTCAGATGAGAAATTTTCATATATTTTCTCTCACAAATTCTCCTCGCTGAGTTTTTTATGCTTTGTATGGCAGAATAATGTCGCACTATGGTATACAGCATGAAGTTAGCCACAATTACGCGGTCTTTATTCAACAGAGGACATTATTTTGAGCCAAAAAACTCTTCTGTAAGTTAGCTTTGTAATTTTATTGAATTGAAAAATTAAGAATTTAGTTTCTATTTGTTTGGTGTCATGACTTGCTAAAATACGTGCTGTGCAAATATGTATTGTCTCAGCACAAAATATGACACAATTCAAAAACAGAATTTATTTGTTTTAATATATAACAAACGTTTACTCACACAACCTTAATTCAGTAAAATTTAATAAAGTCAAACAATTGTTACGAAAATTATATAAATGCAAAGAGAGGCAACTTCTCCTATATACAGTACTCCCTGAACTGCTGTGCCGACAACTAATAATTTGTTCAGCAAACTCCAAGTACATTGAACTCCAAGAGGCGATTTTGGATTACTTTTTGATTTATTGACTGTTTACCCGGATCAGTTATCAGAGATATAGAAACTGAGTTTGTTGGAGGCGCTGTCAAACTTTGGTATGTTTACATTTTACACACATTGAAGGACAAAAATACTTTAACTAGTCAGGGATTTAGGTAATGTTGTGTACAACAGATCCAGTTAAATACTTAGGAATCTCTTGAGTATTTCCGTAAAACCTTCATACAAACAATTTTTCTATTTCCTTTTTTTTAATGATTTATATTTTCTCTATTTTTTGAAACATTAAAAGTTTTTTTAGTTTTCGAATTACACTCGGCTGTAACGTTGTATGAATGAAATGATTGTCTGTCATAAAATAAAATGACCGAAACCCTCAATTCATTTCGAATCGAAATCGAGTGTAAAAACATCAAAATAAAAGAGAACAGTTTAACGTTTGCGCATTAATATCACCCTAATTTCAAACAAACCGCATAATATAAAATTGAATTCCATCACATCAGAACGACAACGGTATACGACTGCCTATAACCATCACTGGTAAATGTAACCAATGTAAAACTTTAAGATTTGAGATCATAAAAAACCGATAGAATGAGTGAAAATGGGGTTGACAACAACCGAATTCACTTTAGATTATTATCGAAGAATATTTTTCAATGAAAAAAAATAATTAAATGCATACAAAGTACTTACACCCAATAAAGTAAAACAAATCTGAAAATCAACGACTCTGGTTGGCAGTATATAGTAATCTTTTAGTAAATGATATAAGACGTGAGTATCGGCGTTATCTGCTTCCACCGACCGACGCCGAAAAAATTTGAAAAATTACGCTGCTGTCAAAGAGAATAAGTGAAAAGAAAATTACAATTTTCGACTATTTAGGTGGGAAGTACAGTTTTTAAAGTCGTTTTACTTTTTCATTCTTTTTTCATTCCCACTACTTTACATAGGAACTTTAAGATAATTTGGACATTGACATGACTCTTAAACATTAACACATCTAGAACAGTTGCGTTATGGAGACTATTAGAAGAGATCAACATTTCGGCATATCGTGCTAATCATCAGGTAAATCATTCAACTTACTATGTTGATGACCATGAAGAGCCGATTGTTAGCCCTGGTTTGCACTTAAAAAAATATCCCTCCGTTTTGAAACTGCGCATGCGCATAGAGAGAATTTTCTCTATGCGCAGCGCATACACAGTTTGAAAACGGAGTGATATTTTTTAAGTGCAAATCCAGCCCCAAACATATCTGTATGGGCCGCCTGAAACTCGAAAAAAACCCGACCCGAACCCGAATCAATTTGACGAATCGGGATTTCGGTTTTCGTTCTTTTGTCGGGTCGGGTTTTTAGTTTTTGTTTTTTTTTTTTTGTTGGGTCGGGCTCGGGTATTCATTTTCCTTTTTTCGGGTCACGTCGGGTTTCATGACTTGAACAGACCAAACCCGACCCGACCCAAAGAAATTAGTTCACATTACGCTTTCTAACAAACAACTCTTACTCGCATATAAATTTTTTGAAAATATGAAGTAAATTAAATTTGTTTGTAATTGTAGAATGAAACATGAAAGAAAACACGACTTTTTGACACGTACGAACTAACGTTCCGCATATGCCTTTACCACGACTTACCCAGATAACCGTTGACTCCACGAAATGTACATAAAGTGCCATCGGAAAATGTGCTGATCCCATTAAATGTGCTCCAATTCCAGGACATTTAATGTATATAAAAAGCGCCCTCACCGTTACACCTTTTATTTGGAACGCGAAGTGCATTTAATGTGAATTACAATGTACATCCTAATGTACACTTAAAACACTTTGAATACACAACTAATGTACCTTTAATGTACTTTTTAGTGTGAATTACTACCACATTTCATGTACATATAATGTTATATAAGAAAAGAAAGGAAAATTTTAGTTTTCCGACTTTTCTATTTCGGTTTTTCTTATTCTGATGATCGCTACGTCCTCCATCTACATTTTTTTATGCCAAGCTCTCATTTTGTTATTAGAAAAATTTCTGCCATTTACGGGGTTTGAACCCAAGACGCTCGGGATTATAAGTCGACTGCTTTACCAATTGTGTCACCGCATACTTATGTGTTGGTGTGTTAAATTTGTATAAAGTGTTAAATTGTAGAAAGAACATCACAAGCACAATTTTGGTACATTAAATGTGATAGGAATAGTGTACACCTTATCACGCACATACAATGTGCGCAAAATGTACTTGTGGTCTAGTGAAATAATTTCGAGCCTTAATGGCACAAAAACTGTGCCTTTTATTTACATCGAAAATGTACTACATCACAAGCACATTTTTGGTACATTAAATGTGATAGTAATAGTGTACACCTTATCACGTACATAAGATGTGCGACAAATGTACTTGTGATCTAGTGCAATAATTTCGAGTTTTAATAGCACAAAAAATGAGCTTTTTATTTACATCGAAATATGTACCACTTTACAGACACATTTTTTGTACATTTTATGTACATATTCTCAACAACATTGAATTTCGCACATTTAATGTACATTCAGTGGGCAACCACATTAAGAAGTGTGATCTGTGTTATCTGGGGTTTTTAACTAGTCGAATTGAGAAGGAGTGACCTTAAATGTCGAATCTGAAAAAAGTTTTGCCCATTCTTCTCCTGGAAGGTAATTGAAAAAGGAATGTTGGGATTGAAAATGGGCAAAATGGGTCAACAACTTCCGAAGGTACATGTAGTCAAAGTGAATAGAAACTTTGTACTTCTGGGCAGTACGTCATGGTAGGCGACCGAGTCGCTTGATTGAAATTTTCAAATGGGCGCTCTACGAAGCTACAACTCACTCCAAAAATTTAGCGACTTTTTAAAAAACTCTTTCCGACTCTTCGTTTGAGCTAACTATTCTTACGCATAGCACTAGGAAAACCTATAAGCCAAAATTTTGTATGAATGCTGCAAATTATCAATGTTGGCTTAAGACAACTAAGCTTCAGAAAGCGACTAGGTCGCAAACACGAAATTCTGAAAAAAAAAAATGTTGGTAGGCTTGTTTGAAAGTACTCAAATTAGATGATGTTTAGCTAGAACAGAAAACGAAACAATCAGTGCTACAACTTTGACAAAAATAATTTTTTGGGATTGAGCGGGAAATTTTGAGATGATATATGAGACTGAGTCAGTTAATGAAGCGACTAATAAAAAACTTCAAACAAGCGACCAGGTCGCTTATCATGGCGTACTTCCTGCAACTGACAGTCATCGGCGAATGCCTTCAAAGTATTTGAATTTTAGAGGAAAATTAGTCATATCTGGAGCGTCTCATAAATGATTCCATATTAAGCGAGTTTCCTCTAAAAACTGATAAGTCTAAAAGAAAAATGTTAAAAGACAGTCGTTCCCGTGGATAGTTTATAATTCTCCTATCACACAGCCTCAGATGTGACTAATTTTCTGTTAAATTCATGGGTTTGAATTTTCAATTTAGATTGGGTTCGGGTTTGACTTTTCATTTTGAATCGGGTTCGGTTCGGGTGGAGTTCGATTTTTCCTTTTGGTTCGGTTCGTTTCGGGTCGGGTTTTAATTTTTGTTTTTCGATCGGGCTCGGTTCGGCTCGGGTTAAATTTTTTATTTTGGATCGGGTTCGGTTCGGGTCGGGTTTTTTTTAGATCGGGCTCGGTTCAGGTCGGGTTTTTTTTAGATCGGGTTCGTTTCGGGTCAGGTTTGAATTTTCATTTTGGTTCTGGTTCGGCTCGGGTCGGGTTTGGCAAAAAAGATCGACCCGCACACCTCTAATTCTCGTGTCTAGCGAATCGTAACAGTAATGTTACCAGTCGTCATCTGTTGGAGAAGTTCAACTATTTCTTACTCAAGGTATTGCCTCTAAAGTTAGCTCTTGAGTTTAATCTACACAGCCATTTCGTGATTGTAATATGGAATGCGAGCTTTCAGTTCGATTTTAGAGCTTAGTAGCGCATAACCACATGAAACGATCAACCCAATGACATAATAATATATAGACTGGGCCTACGTAACCGCTAGCTGAAGCATAAATGAAAATACGTAATTTGTATACACATCTCACACTAACAATTCACGCTGATTTGTTCTGCTGAAAATACGTAATCCACATAAATTTTACGTAATTTACCAGCACTACTACACTACTACATTTCGCATGTCAATTTGTATTAATTTTTTGTCAATGACTGCCAGTTTATATTTATAGTATGTCATTGGATTGACCACATCTATCTAAGATAGCAATTCAGTTGAATCATGGCTGTCGTTACGGAGAATAACTTCCGCTATCTCCGAAAGTAGAAATAAAGAACACAAAAAATAGTTGGATTTCTCCAACAGATGGCGACTGTCAACATTAATGTTGCGATTCAGGTCCATTAACTTAGTAAGTTGAATGACTCACCTGATGATCAGCACGATATGTCGATATGTTGATCTCTTCTAATAATCTCCATAACGAAACTGTTCTAGATGTGTTACTGTCTGAGCGTCATGGCCTTGACCTTGACCTTGACCTAGACCTTCGCATATCAAGAGCTGGTGCCTGTGCCTGAGCGTCATGGCAATGACAAAATAATTCCTATAAGAACTTGTCATGTCATGTCATGTTTTAAGTTCAATAAAACTGAGTTTGTTGTAGGCACTGTCAAACTTTTGTATGGAAATTTTGACATTTTTTTCAAACGACCAGCCCGCTGGCTTTTACCGAAACCTAGATGTCGATAATATCGTCTGTGGCCCCCCAATATCGATAAATAATTATCGAATTATAAAGTAGGTTTGCAAAAATGTAGAAAGTTTTTGAGAAAATGCATCGAGTGCACGGTTTTCTCTACCTCCCTCCCTACTTAGAAGCGTGTGTCCTTTGTGAATGGCACTTTATTATATTTTATAAATAAATCATTGATAAAATCGGTAAGTGAACTGATCGCTAAAGCGACTTCTTTGTCGTCAGCACTCGTCGTGATTTTGTATTCTACTGTTCAACATGACGGTTACAGAGCATTTATTTTAATATTTATGTTATGAATACTGAAAATTAAGTATCTCTTCAGACATATCTGATTAGATGAAGTAACTCGCGAATGCTTTGTATTCGAAATTTTAAGGGTTGTGAATGTATGCATTGAGATGTTGCCCGTTCGTTCTCATTCAAAACGGAAATTGTGTTCGATGTTGAAGGATTCAAGGGAAATATCTTGCGTCTTCAATAAATGATTTTCCATACATTGCCCCGAGGGGTTGTTCTTTCATCACTATAATAACGCCATAAAATGTGATGATATGCACTTGTTTTCTATACGAATTATAGGCAAACTCAAAAAGAGATTTGAATTATTTTTGGGGATTTGTAATGTGAAAAACACACAAGTTTATTTGAAGTCTTTTGAGAAATTAGGACGTTGTTGAAGTGGTTGTTTGATGTCATGAATACGAAGTTTAATAGGATAGATTAAAGATAGAAATGTGAGAGCTTATGTACACATACAGCCCAAGATGCTATTATGCTTATCTAGATGGGGACCATTTCATTTGGTGTAATTTTCCGCTTGTTTTCAAACGATGCAAAATGTTATTGTGCTTATTCAACGAAACTGTTCGGCAACTATTTTGTTTCCCCTTTGCGGCTTTTGGTGATAAATTGGCTGTCTTTTTTGTGGGTTACATTGTAATATGATTTTGCATAATTTGTCTAATTTTGAACGACAATAGCTCTTATCGCTGGTAAAACAAACAAATTTTCATTCTTAAACACGAAATTAAATGTGTCACTGAGCTTAGTAAATTATTTATGTCATATGTTTAACCAGATGGATAAGAAGGGAGTGAGGGAAGTTGCCGGGAATGTGAAAATGATCAAGCGCTTGAAAATTGTGTTGACTGTTCAACCGGATCAGTTATGAGAGAGAGTCCCAGCCAATAAAAGTGATTTTGTTGTAGGCACTGTCAAACCTTTGCTTAGAAATTTTGACATCGCCTCCAATTAATTAACCAGTTAATTTAACCGTTTTTGTGCATGTAAACTGGCCAGGTTGAACAGTCACTTAGATATTTAGGTGCCACTTTAGCCACTTAGCTAGTTTGGATAGTTTATTTTAGTAGAATTTGACTTGCATGTGATAATACATTTATAACGGACGAAATTAAGAAACTTCCTTCTAAGTTTTCAATGAAAAGGCAAGATGACAACTTTTTAAGATTTGACATGGGAATCCGTCACAATCAAAACTTTACTCCATCTCAATTCGGGAAAGTTGCCATCTTGCCATCTCTATGTTCAAGACAAGAATTATGAACATATTTTTTCATGAAAATGAAAGAATCTGACATTTTTATACCATTCGCCATTGACATTAAAAGCTCTGAAAGCTATTTATTATGATGTAAACGGTGTGGTAATGCAGTTTACAGCCATATTGTTTAACAAACTTTGTACGCTTCTATTTATCTTGTCGACCCAGCCAGAATATTGCCTAAAACAAAACGCATTCAGGCAGCTCAGACGGTATAGCGTTGGACTCACTGCCTATGGGTACCGGGTTCGATCCCCGGGGGGAACACGCCCATATGGTTTTTCCCAACCTGCCATTAGTAACATCTAAATAGCCCTATTGATTCTACAAATATGAATAAAATTTTACTTCTCAGTAATAGTAACAGCATGTCATGTGCTCAATTCACAATTGCACCAATTGCACTCATAAAGTGCGACATCTGCATTCGAATTGAAACTACGAAAAGAAATTTTCTCTACAAAATGCACAACAGACCCATTGGGGGCTTAGGTGCCTAGGTTGGCTTTCCTTACACACATTTTCCTATCCTATCCTAAAACACATCCAAATAAATTCATTGCCACTAACTGGTGTGTTTAGTACGCCAAAAAATGTGAATATTTTTTAGAGAACTCTAGTTGGTACTACTGTGCCGACCAAAATGTCATTACATATGAGAGAAATGATTGTTGGTACTCCTGCAGCCAGATTAAAGGGGACATGAAGAATAACAGCTGATTTTCGTGGGAGAGAATCGAGCTAATTTGTTCGCATTTTTGAGAGAATCCTCTCGCATGTTCCTTGTATCTGTCCGCAGGCGTACCACCTTATCATTTTTCTGTTCGATATACTCAATCCATTTTGTCAGCACCAAAGTATATAAACAGAGAAGGTAACGCAAATGCAGAGTTTATCATACTAAAATGTCACCGATACAACTTAACAATTACATATTCACCTCAAAATGGTGTGCCGTAAAAACTCTGATCCGCTGACGATTTGGGTTACCTTCTCTGTTTGGTCAGCACAATTGCGCCAACTGTGTCATAATATCATTTATTTGATATTGTCCATAGTAACATTAATGTCACCAACGTCTCTCCGATAGGAGAATTTTAATTTTCCGTTCCAGTCTAGAAAACAGCGGCGCCGAGTATAGGGGGCAGGAAGGGGCAAGTGCCTCCTATGAAATTACGGGAGGAATAAACATAACAAATTAAACGGAAGGTAAATTTAATCACTTTCTGAACAGAAATGGTACATTCAAAGCATATTCCATCCTACAGGATATCAAACCATTTTACATTTGACGTTTTTTCAAGGACCGACAAATTGTTTTTGAATATTTTGGAATACCTAGCTCAATTTTGTATCGATGAAGTGTTATTCCAAACTTCTAGCCCGTACATTTTTGAAGTCACTTTTTGATGTATATGTTATGTTGTGCTCAACCTGTACTTGCAAACCACTACAAGTAGCATATATCTGTAGAATTTTCAACGAAACGGGTCTGAATTTCTCATGAGAATGTCTCAGAATTGCACAACTGATCAGTTTCAAAACTGATTTGGATTTGTAGTTTTGAAACTGATCAAGTACTGATCCGTATCAGTTTTAAAATTGATCACAACTGATCAGTTTCAAAACTGATTTGGATTTGTAGTTTTGAAACTGATCAGTACTGATCCGTATCAGTTTTAAAATTGATCACTACTTATTCTTATCCGTATCAGTTTTAAAACTGATCAGTACTGATTCATATCAATTTCAGACTAATCAGTACTGATACGAATCAGTTTTTAAACTGATCAGTATTGATACGGATCAGTTTTAAAACTCATTGGTACTGATACGGATCAGTTTAAAAATTGATCAGTACTGATACGGATCAGTTTTGAAACTGATCATTACTGATACGGATCAGTTTTGAAACTGATCAGTATTTATCAGAATTAGTTTCGAAACTGATCAGTACAGATTCCGATCTGTTTTAAAGCTGATCAGTACTGATCTGGGTCAGTTGCAATACTGATCTGGGCTATAAACTTATAAGTTGTACCGTAAACTTGTAACTTGTTACTTATAAATTATAAACTTATAAACTCATAGCTCGTAACGTAATCTTATAACTTATAACGTAAACTTGTAACTTTTAACGTAAACATATAACTTATTACTTATAGCTATATGTATATGTTATAAATTTGGCTATAAGTCGCTTTGCCCAAACTCTCAAATAACGCGACATTTTTATGAACTAAAAAGTATTTTATTATATCAATTGAAGTATTTTATGTAGACTTTCTGTAGGGTTTCAAGAACAAAAGTCGTATCCTTCACCCTCAAAAATCATTCTGAACTCTAAAAAGCACCCAATTTTTTACAAAATTTAGCAACATTTAACGAAAATCTATAAATTTCGGCATGTTTTTCAGCATACAAACGGATTTTAAGGCTAAAGGAGTTGAATTTTCTTCTTGGAACCCCACAGAAAGTCTACCTAAAGTACTTCAATTGATATAATAAAATACTTTTTAGTTCATAAAAATGTCACGTTATTGCCACTGACCTTAGAACTTTAGAATATTTCTTGTAAAATCTATAAATGCTGTGGGTTCCATTAAATAACAAAAATACAAAAATTTTCGCTCGCTTCGCTCGCGTGCACACTTACTTCTGTCACATAAACGGCAAATGCCGCAGCTTCATTCGGAATCTATTACTTCAAAAATTTTCTTATAACTTTCGCTATAAAAGCAAACATTAACTACCGTTTCATTGCTTACTTTGGCATGTTTGCCAAATACACATCATCAAATTAAAAAATTTTATCTATCTAGAGCAATAATCTCGTACTTAATTCCCTAGGGCAAAACTCTTTAACTCGATATATTGCTCTCGATAGATAAAACTATATATGTGCCGCTGTCCAGGATGGTTTATTTTGACGATTTGGATTATTTCCCACGCCTTCGGCTCGGGAAATAACCTCCAAATCGTCAAAATAGAGCATCCTGGACAGCGGTGCATAATGTACTATTGGTTGTCCCCCGTGGACGGTAAACAAGTCGGCGCCGCTGCTAGAAAATTCTAGATCCTAGACAGAGGTATGATATTCATATAAATAAAAGTCAATAATTTGAGTACTGAATCTGGAAAATATTAATGAATAAGAAAATCTGTTCAAGACATTGTTTAGTACTTCAAATTACTATGAAGTGTACCCAATTGAATGACTTCGATTCCGAAAAGAACGCAACCTTCAGAACACTTTGCTCTAACAGTCCAAGTTTTAGAAGCATCCGTGTGGACACCCGCAAGCACTCTTTCAACGATAAATTTGCTCTTATCATACATCTGACCTGATGGTCTTTCAGGCATGTAACATGAATACGACGTAGTCGTTTTGCCATTTGATGTTACTTTCTTCTTCTCTTCACAATGAGAATCCTCAATGGTAGTTTCTAATAGAAATCGGTCCTCTTGCGGATATTCCGAGCGGATCGAATTACCAAAATCGAACGACTGTAATCCGAAGAATCCGTATCCTTTCCAACTATACAAATCGGTTGTCCTGTAAATCAGTCGCAGTTCGTAACTTTTATCATTTTCCAGGAAATATTCCACCCGAATTTCCTGGGCAGTTGTTGTTACCAACGAGCCCATAAAGCAGTTCATTATCGTGTCTTGTGTACTATAATCTGTAGGACGATAGAAGTATTGAGCATGATAGACCCCGTTTGAGTCTGCTTGGCTCTCGAATTCATTTGGATTGGAAGTTTGTTTTGGCATCCCCTTCGGATAAACGCTAGTATCGAAATATGGAAGCATCGCCTGCATGCGACAACCGTCAACTTCCTGTGCGTTGAAATTGTATCGATTGCGAGTTTTTTTAACGCCTTCACGAATTACAGCCGTTGCATCCTTAAACCGTTTCAGTTGTCTCTTAACATCACGTGTTGTTTCAGCATGGAAATTTACAACTATTTCTGGGATTAGTCCCAACTCTTCACCCCAATAAATCGCTTCGGTTAGGAGACTCAGTCGAGTCAAAGTCGATTGTAAAGCGGGAATCCAAAGAGTGTCGGCAAATTCAGGGTAGTCGAAACCTTCTGACGTATCTTTTAGGAAATTGTCACAGTCTGTAAGATAGACACCAACGATGGATCTTCGAAGTGAAGACACGGCTTGATTTTCTTTGATTTGGTTTGAGAATATGCGAGAAGCTTCGCTATATTTGTCACAGATGAAACTTATTAGTCTCCCCCTGTAAAATCTAAGGAGCCGTTCACAAATGACGTCACGCTTGCTATAAAAAATGAGTATCCATAAAAAGGTCATAACTCGTTCAGTACAAAAAATTTCGTTTATAGGACTCTGGCTACCCCCCCCCCCCAAACAGGGGGTCAGTTTGGGGGGGAGGGGAGCCGGAGTACTATAAGCAAAATATCTGACCAGTATGGAGTAATGAACTTTGTGAATTTTATAGCAAGCGTGACGTCATTTATGAACAGCACCTAAACATCGAGGGATTAGTTGGACCTTAAATACACCTTTGGTTTGACCAGGCTTGAATATGTCAAATGTCAGGGTCAGTAGTCACTCTCGTTGGTGTCCCATTTTTCATTGGAATTAAAGGTGGTACCAACAGAATGGTAACATTATACCAGGTTTGTTTCTCACCTGTCCCGATTATTCTTCGCATAAATTGTTTTGGTAATGACTTCCCGGAATTTTTCTTTTAAATTTGCATTCATACGATCCTCCGATGCTGATATGCTCTTGTTGATGTAATCTTCCATCACCATCTGCAATGCTTGAATAGGATCTTGTTGTAGATTTGGACTTTCCAAAAATGGAGAAAATGCTGTCCAAAGACTTGAAAAAATGCCAGAAATAAGAGGTCCGACCACCGGAATGAAATTCAATCCCTGCGCGATTATTGGGACGACGGCATCGCCAATCGTTTTGGCCAATTCTAAATCAGTTTTGATGGCTTTATCATATCTTGCTAGACCGACGACGGACTCTATTTGGGCTCCATAAAGTCCACCCAGGGTGCCACCTTGGTCTTTCAGGAATGATTTGAAAGAACTTGCCTGGTAAAACAGCGAAAAAAAATAACGAACAGAAATTCCTAATGATATATTCGGATTACCTTATTCATCCCATCATTTTGGGTAAAGCAAGAAGTTAGCAACAATACCGCAAGTACAAACGCAGAGCTCATCTTTGTGGGTATTTTTTGTAAGTTGATTCAAATCATGAACAAAATGTTTGGTCCGCACTGATCAATGTTCACAATTATTCTGATTCCCTACACTTCTGTTCGAATAGAACTGCATTCTAATTATCAACTTTAGCCAATTATTACTTTTGCCACAGATAATTTCTTCTTTCGTAAGGTTATCGTTTATGGAAGAATATAGCGAAGATAAGCGCTAATTGGTTCTATGGGCTAGTTTCAATTGATCTATTTTTGTAGAGATAATAAATACTTAGTTCACAGACCTGATATTGATCGTTATTTAACATTTCTGGTATTAAAATTAACTACAGCTAAGAGAAAATGTAAAACTACACTTTGACGTTTTCGTTCGTTTCGTGTGGAACCCATATTTTCAATGTAAAAAATCATACAAAAAAATACTCCACACGAAACCCACAAAATACAGGAGAGTGTAGTGGTTTATATTCTCTCAGCTGTATTGAAATGATACAACAAAGTAGCGGTAGAGTAATTTTCTTCACAAAACAAATATCAGAATGGCAGATAACAGAGTGAGAGATGTCATAGTGACAAATGACGAAGCCAAAGTGACAGATGTCAAAGTGGCAGATGTAAAAATGAAAAGACTAATGTGACAGATGACAAAGTGACAGCTGGAAAAGTGACAGCTGAAAAAGTGACACATGTCACAAGTAACAACTGTCAAAATGACAAATTTCGAAGTGACAGATGTGAAAGTGACAGCTGTCAAAATGACAAATGTTAAATCGCCATATGTCCAACTGACAGCAGAAAAAGTGACAGATGTCGAAATGATATATGCTAAAGTGACAGATGTCAAAGTGACAGATGACAAAGTGACAGTTGTCAAAAACGTCACAGACAGACAAACAGACAGCCAGAGCATTCCCACAAAGTGCTACCGCTACTTAATAAACGAAGAGACTGCTGGCACACTAGTGAAGTAGATATTACTTGTCATTAAAGAGCGTAATTCCATTAGAGATAGGTTAATGCTCGAGGCAGCCAGACCCAAATCCTTTATTGACCGAAATTGAACTACGCTCTGGTAAAATAC
Source organism: Pseudolycoriella hygida (assembly GCA_029228625.1). Classification (NCBI taxonomy): domain Eukaryota; kingdom Metazoa; phylum Arthropoda; class Insecta; order Diptera; family Sciaridae; genus Pseudolycoriella; species Pseudolycoriella hygida. The sequence goes on from CM055404.1 coordinate 134,613,852, forward strand.
GCTATTTAGAGTAAATTCTATTACAAAAGCCAGTTCCAGCAGAAAATGTCATTTCGGCAACATATTTGCTTCGCAATAGTAAAATTCTACCGCAAAAATTTGATGGAACAGCCTGACTGATAAGATAGTAGGGGAATTTTCTATAAAATAAACCTGTTTTTAGTCAATTTTATTTATTAAAGATCGAACTCGCGCGGGTCTTTATTGTGCTTACTATTGATTGGTTGTTACTGATTAGCTAAACCTATATGTACTAGGGATGTCGTTCAGGAAGTCCTGCGAGTGCAAGCTCATCACTATGCTGTAGGTGATTACGAAACTGCCTAAGGACTTGCGTCTCTGTGTAATAAAAGCTAGACTGTTGCAGAGAGGTTATTGTTCGACCGTACCCATGTGGTCTCCACATTAATCGCAGCCTGTGTCCGTTCGTTGGCCGCAGTGGGTTATATGTCTATTAAACTTACAGTGGCCTGTGACTATACCAGCGTATTTTTGGACCCGTACGAAGTACAAAGGTTCTATACGTTTACTATAAACAATTTTATTGTCACATGGGTAGATCGAGGTGGGAGGGGGGGGGATGCATCTATTATCATCTAGAGATGACGAATCAGCAATAAAAAAATGTCCGTCTGTCTGGCTGTCCGTGTTGTAGAGAATTAAATTTAAGCGAACACGTGTTTCAGGATTTTGGGGAAATATGGGCCAATCCTGGTATATGGGCACTTCCATAATTAGGTAGGATGACCCAAATCTCCAGAACTATGAGAGGTAGAAAGTTGCTTCCAAAGGCAAAGTTGTAGAGAATAAAATTTGAGATTACACGTGTCTTAGGGTTTTGGGTAAAAATGCCCTAATCCTGGGATATGACTACTTCTAGAATTAGGAGGGATGACCCATATCTTTAGAACTATGAGAGCAAGAAAGTTGTTTCCAAGGAGAAAGTTGTAGAGAATAAAATTTTCGAGAAAACTTGTTTCAGGGTTTTAGGGGAAAATGACCACATCCTGGGATATGACCACTTTCAGATTTGGGAGGGATGACACATATCTCTAGAACTACGAGAATAAGAAAGTTGCTTCCAAACGCAAAGTTGTAGAGAATAAAATTTTAGAGAACACGTGTTTCAGGTTTTTAGAGAAAAATGGCCCAATCCTTGATATAACTATTTCTAAATTTGAATGGTCTGAGACGTACTTTGGTAGGGTCTTTGACATTACCTTGGGTAATTTTCATGGATATTTGAAATTTTTATGGCTATAAAAGAACATAAAACATTGGATTGTTTGCTTATTTTTATATTTAAATACGTTCGAGTCTGTTTGCAACATCTATTTTCTTTGCCACATCTGTTCTGATACGTACGGGTCTTTGGCTATGTGCTGTGATTGAAAACCATATATGAGAATGTTCCAGGTTCCTAATCTTATTCTTCTTCGTTTTAGCTTATCTGTCAAGGGTGGTTTCAATGAAGACGTGCAGCGGAGGTAAGTTTACTATTAGTTCCAAAGCTGCTGTAGGCGTTGATTTCCATGACTGTTGTAAATATTCAGAGCATGACTTTAAGTGACAAGCCCCAAGTTTTGCCATAAGCTCTGCGAAATTGCCATCAAGCAATAATCCCCTTCCGTTATCTCGTATCTAAGTTTTCTTTTCAATTCAATTTTTGGCAACTTACTTAAAAGGTCCATGGGTAACCAAAATTGAAGTATTGTAGCTGAGCGAGCGAAATTTTTTTAGTCATTTCTTTGCACTTTTGCCAATGAAAATTTTAGACTTTTAATTCAATGGCTCTAGGACAAAATCACATCGCATAAAATGACTTTCCTTGACACCAATTTTATTCGAATTAGCATGGGTCTGAGGATCGGTGCCGCTATATGTAGTCCAAACATTTGCGCTCTGTTGCGGCACTTCAGTTACTCAATTAGAAATACACGGGTTGAGTTGCCAGAAAGGCGTTAGCACGTCACCTCGAATTAAACAAAATTCTGAGTCAAGCGTTTTCTTGAATTTACGTTCATCCGATGCTCGAGCCTCCGGGGTTGTTCCGTGGCGGCGGTAAGAAGCCAGATGGTATGACTTTGGTTCCGTTACATGTTGGAAGCCATCGCGACGTTTCCAAGGCAGAACTCGCCTAACAAACGAAGCACAGAAAACATAGGGAAGTAATGGCCAACAATTACATTTTTAGCGCATTTGCCGCCGAAAGTTTAGGGCCGTGGTGGTTATCCGTTAGATATGGTCAACCAAATGCGTCCAAGACATGCACGTCAAACGGGTTTTCTACTATATTAGAATTATTTTCAGACTATTCGGGAGTCATTATAAAGGGGTCGATTAAGGGTTGACGATTGAGACCAACCTTGAGTTAAATAGAAAACACGTTTATTTTGAAATGTTTCGACCAAATAAGACAATAAAGGCTCGAAACCCTCGAAACACATAAGAGCCCTTAACGTGAGACGTACCGTCCCGTTCAGCCCTTATCTAACCGCCTTGTTTTTAGCTCATTGGGCAAAAGAATTCTTGGGTCGAGGTTCCAGCGTCATGCAACTAATTGATTCACCGATATATTCTGTCGGTAGATATTTTGCCCGAACGCCGATTCAATTATTAGGTCCCGCAACTCTAAGCAAAGAAGTGACGATTCTCGTAGTACCATCTCCACATATCATAATAAGAAGAATGCAATAAAATTGATAAAAGATTATCGTCCACCGATTGCGCATTTTCTTATGTGAGCTGAAAGTGCTAATGCACTTAAAAAAGCGCGTGTGTACTATAAACTGTTGTTATTGATTTTATCTACTCCAAAATTTATCTGTCTTTTCGTTTGTTTTTTTAGTAAAAACCACAAACTTATCCGTTATTGCTAATGAGTTAAGGCCAATAACATTGACTTGACGTTATCTTTAACACTACGATTCTATTTCAAAGGTACTATAAAAGGTAAATTGAGATGTTGTGATGATTTAGTTCAGAAACAGTTGTATCTCAGAGCAAAAATTAAAGAAATATGTTCAGTGTTCGACAAAAAAGCCTTAATTTTCTATCTGTATTTTGTGAGTGCCATAGAACGTGTAAAAAGACCTGGAACAATAAAAACTTTGTGGAGTTTCGGCAATTGAAGGTGAGAGGAAGTGAACAAAAGAATGTTGTTGATTCATTCCTTCGCTGGCTCTTGCATAAATCACAATCATATCATCAGTTCAGACTCTGATCTTTGTCGGGTCTTTCTTCCCAGTCAAATTTTGTGAGATCTATTATAGTAGGCCAAACCGACGAAAATTAGCTATGCACGTTCATCTAAAGATTTGAATAGCTTCTCCCTTTGTTTACCGAACAATTGAATTTTTCCGTTATGAGAAATTTTATTTTGTGTTGGTGTACCACATTAGGGATGAGTGGACCGCCCGCAAAAGTGGGCATTGGCGTTATGGGCTTTAAAATTCGCGGGCGGTGGGCAGGGCATGGGCGCTTTCATAAAACGTGGGCGCCCACACTAGGGCTTTTCATCGTACTTCCTTCAATTAAAAATTGTCAACAAAATCATAAATAATATTGATGAATTTTCTTTTTCAACGAGTATCACTTACAGCGATTGCGATTCATCAAATTTTAACCATTTCATAGGGAGCAGGAACACTATGTGAAGGTGAGCGCGAAGCGCAATATGGACAATGTACATTGTTCTTCCGACAACATAGCCACATTCTGAAACTCATTGTTCATGTTCACATTTTTCAACGACAACGTGCGTGCAAGTGCAATATGAAGAAGCGTGTAGCTAAATCGATATCGAGTTGAATTTTAGTGTTCTTTAGGATTGAGTTTTGTTTTATCTCTAGGAGAGCTTCTCTACATACACATAAGTGTAGACTTACCTTTCTTATGAGTTTTTACGGTGAAAAAATGAAATGAAATTAAACGTTTAAAGCTTTACAATACGGCGATTTTTGTACACATAGTTTGTGGGCTGGGCCAGTGCCCATGGGCATTTTACTTGCGGGCATTGGGCTACTTTTCTCAAACGGTGGGCATAGTTGGCATGTGGGCACAAAAATTTGTTATGCCCACTCATATCTATACCACATTGGCAAGTAGTGAAAAAAACAAAAATTTGCTTTTCAGAAGAGCATCAGACCGTGAATAAAGATAAAAGGTAAACGTCACCACCCGAATCGATCATGGGGAATATCCCCTTGCGACGTCAAAGTGAACAACAAAGTTTTCTTTGAGCCGCCGCCGCCGCCGAACCGAAGCACGGCAGCGACTACTTCCATAAGCGAAAATTATCCCCTCAACTTCCTCTGCAACATATTAAAAGTTTTTTTTTTTTGAGTCCCCTCCTATTTTCCGCCATTTTGCCGGTCACCCTGATACACTACAAACCCAATCCAACAATTTTTCCTTTGACACCAAACCTCTAGCTTAAACACCCAACCTTGTCTTACACAAAATGTGCTACCGTACATATTACACACACAAACACATACACATGGGCTTTATATGGCGCCTTCTAAGAACCCTGGCGCCCAAACGAGGCCGTGCGCCCATGATAGAACATAGAAAATTAATTTTATTTAATTAAAGAGGTTTAGGAGGGAATAGTCTTAGTTCCATCGCACTTTCGGACAGTCAGGAGGTAGCCACGCTGAACTAGTACGGCATCAGGCAGCGTCTTAGAGTTACAGGACTATGAATCCTGAGGTAGTGAGGTGTCAAAAATCTCTGTATGCCAAAATGGAAGTGACTACAGTTTTCTATAACAATTTTATCGACCTTCCCACTCCCAGCTCAATTGAACGGAGGCTTTCTTGTATAAGAATTCAAGGACTAAAGACTTCTTCTTTTCAGGGCGTGTCTCCTAATCATAAGACAATATTTCTATTAACTTCATTGGGCTTTGTTGGAATAAAAAATTCAACAATTTCAAACATGGACCAGTCATCGATAGAGCTACTGAAAAAAGCCGATCAATTGTTTGAAAAAGACAGATTTGAAGATTCGCTGGTTGTGCTAAAGAGCTTTCACGTAACAAACAAAATAAATGTTCAGTGAGTGCAGAAAAAAAATTTTATTTTGATTCCCTTTAGGACCAATCCAAGGCTGACGTGAAGTGGCGTCAGGGAAGAGCTCTATACAAGATTTGCGAAAAAGATAAAAACAGGAGGCAGGAGCTCATACCGCAAGCTTTTCAATTAGTCACGGAATCGTTGAAACTAAACGGAAACGATGTGGAAGCTCACTTATGGATGCAAGTATTTTCATTCAAGAAACCCTATCCAAGGTCAATGAATCCAATTTGTACTAACAGGGCTGCACTTGTCGATGCAAAGAGTCAAATTGACGGACTGTACGCAAGACTGAAAAGTCTTCCAGAGGTTAAAAAGTACATGCTGAACGCCGTGGAAATAAATCCGAATTACGCCCATGCATGGTTCGCTCTCGGTAGTTATGCCTATGGTATTGCCAGCGCCACGTGGTATGAACAGAAAGTGATTCGATTGGTTTGTCCAGATGTCTCTGAAACATACGAAGAAGCCTTGGAGCATTTTCTTAGAGCCGAACAAGCTAATCCGAATTTTTGTTCGCTAATTATTTTGTACATTGGCAGATGCTACGATGCTTTAGGAGACCATGACAAAGCTAAATATTACTTTACAAAGGCATCAAATGTTAATGTTTTGTAAGTCTCTTTTATCTGTTGCGTTTGTGTGAAATACTAACATTTGATGCACATAGGAATAACGACGACAAAATGTGTCGGGAGACAGCAACCGTTTGGTTGGACAAATACTCGAAAAAAGCTTTACGAATAAATGACCAAAGTGAATACGCGTGAATACGCGTGAACATCTTAGCTTAACATCTGCGTTGAGACATTGGGAGTAGACACAGACATGGAACGATCTTTGAACAACGGAATGCTGCTTCAGTCAACCTTGGCAAAAACCTTAATTTTCATACAAAGTTCCTCAGAGTCAAGAATTGTAGAACCCCACACAGCGTATTTTGTAAATAATTCCTTACGTGCGCTACTCAGTTGCACAAGAACAGTTTTTCCTCCTTGAAAAAAGGGTCGAATATCGGCCTTTCTCACAAAAAGGTGTTCCACACCGGTGCAACGCGACTAAACCAAGGAAGTTTAGACTTGGTCCAAGCCTTCGATACAGTTGACCATGGGATTCTGATAAAAAGCTAGAAAAAGCTGCAGCTATAGGAATCATGTTGATCTTAATTGAAAGTTATTTAAATGAAAGAAAGCAATTTGTTTCTGTAAATGAAAAAAAACCTGATAAATCTGATAAATGTGGCATGTGGAGTACCACAAGGAAGTATGTTTTCACAATTATTTTTCGTAATTTACATAAACGATATCGGTAAGTTTGGCTTAAAATGTTTTCCTAATCTTTTCGCTGATGATGCGTTTCTATATTATTTGAATTTTGAATATTTTACATGTTAAATACATAGTTTAAGTTTCAGCGTGCCTTACACTTTCAAGAAACATTAATAAGTAGAATTAGTTAAGGCTAAAATTTTATTCATCTATTCTAGTTTTACTTTTTTAGTTGAATTTATTATATTCAGTTTAATCAACTTTATATTATTTATTTATTTAATTTTAATTATTTTTATTTATTTTATTTAAGAAAAAAATGGATAAACAGCTTTGTCTTATTTTTTTTTTTGTTTTCTTTTTATTTTGTCATGAAAACGACGGTACCAACTAAAGGTGGATTGAGACGAGTTCTTTACCTAGGTACTGATGTTTAGATAGCCATTTCTTTATAATAATAATAATAATCTGCCTTAACAACCCATAAAGGATTAGGGGCTAGGCCTAGTTACTAGTTTCGCCACTTTTGTGGCTCTACTTTTTGAGATCCTTTCATTACCTCAAAGTTTTTACTTGAAAGTTTTCACATGTCTCGAACCGATTCAATCAGCTTTGTTTCGTTTACAAATCTAACAATCGGAACAAATCCGTCTGCGGTTGGGTTTCGAGCCGACGCACTGGCAACTCGATCTCATAGTAGCAATCAGACGTGTTAACCACATTCCTATCGAGCCATTTCTGTAGCTTACTCTCAAAACAAAATGCGCTTGCAGATGTTATCTCTGTCGGAAATGTCGGAACAGAGTACAAGCAGAGCCCAGAGCCGTCAAAAACGGCGGCTGGCGGCTGAAATCAGCGCCGCCGCCGCCAACAATTTTCAAACTGCTAGCCGCCACGCCGCCGCCGTGAAAATAGTCGGCGGCTGGAATACATTTCGTAAATAATTTGAAAAAAAGTGAAATTTTTTATTTAAAAAAAAATTGTACAAAGTGTAACGAAACTTTAACCTCACTTTTACAAATGATTTTATAATCAATTCATTTCATACTTTTCCCATATGATTTATTATTTCCACAAACTTAAAAGTAAATACGCTATCCTTAACTAACTTAACGCTCCCCTTACATCTAACCTGACCTGTATGGTGGGTGAATTTAACTCCGTTGACTCTCAAAAATATGATACTCCACGATATTTTCCAAAGTTTCGAAATGATCCAATTAAATATGAAATATCTCGTTATCTCAAAAATGAATTTCCATACAATGAACCACGTTGTCTCAATGATTAACTTTTAATATAAATCCTCGTTCAAAGAACCAAATTATAATGTGACCCTAAAAGCTGTGATCGAATGTTGTAGCGAATCGAAACGGTTAACAAAATCTTATCCCGTTCCATCGGGCTTTAACAAAATCACTACAAAAACTTATTGCTCACGTAACCGTACTTGGCTTTAATAATAACTAAGAGTTCTCAACTTATCCGTTTGACGACCAAAATGGAAAAAAGCCAGATGATGACTTGTCTGATCTAATGAAGTATCAAAATGTCAATCTCACTGACCTCTCTATACTGTCTCCTGCACGCCATCTGTTAGTCAACGGTTTCATTATATGTCTCGAAACTAAATCACCGGGTTAATCAAAAGCTAAATTATGTCTTGTGTTATAAATTACATAAGAAATCATTATATCTTTGCAAGCCCAAGTTACAAAAGGAAGAAATATTTTTTGGCCTACCATGTTGTAAAATTTGTTTTCGATATCTTCAAGCGAACAAAGGGACCTTCGCGTGTGCTGTCATGCGCTTATATTCGGATGTACGTATACCACACACGCGCGTGCGTGCGACAACGGTGGTTTGTTAATTCGCTAAAAAGTTTTGAAAACAAGTTTTACAACAAAGTAGGCCAAAAAATATTTCGCAAATGCAAAAAAATGACAAAAAATTTCTTTGACGTCATCTATTGAATGATTAATACTTTTGATTGTTTGTTCATTTAATTGATTGAAGTATGTTAGAGTGATTTGAACTATTACACGCACATCTCTTCTATCTAATTTCCAATGGGAGATAATTGGTATTGGTTACCTTTTACACAAATCCAGGTAGCTCAGACGGTAGAGCGTTGTTCTGACACAACAGATGTCACAGGTTCAAACCCGCATGTTCAAAGTACTTGTCTGATTTTTCCCATCACGTAGTGACTAAGTGCACAATCTCTGTTTTAATCCTAACGGACCAATCGACCGTAACACGTGGCACAAAAGTTTATCGCCACTTATAATAACAATCTCAGGTATACTAGCTTTTAAGTCGAAATGCCTCATTCAATGTAATTCAATACTTACATCGACGGTGGTCTTCAATAGGTTCAACTCCAAATTTCCTATTGCTCAATCCCGTTAACCCTATCGTTTTTGGAGCAGGCTCAACGGCTGCCCCACCCGATGATCCAATCCTATCCAATACATTTTGCAGAATAAAATACATTATAGTGAATCGAACTTCGTGATATTCAAGTTTTATTTGTAGCAAAACATACGAATGCGATAAATGGGAGAACTAAAGCTAAACTAAAAACACTAAAATTAAAATTATTGCCTTCAGCCGCCTCCGTGCATTTTTCACCCTCCAGCCGCCGCCAGCCGTTTTTTTTTCCGGCCCTGGACTCTGAGTACAAGTCACTAACTACCGATTCCTGGTGCAATGTTTGTGCCCCGTTTTTCTTAATGATATTGTATTATACACCTGCCCGGATATCGCATTGTGAAGGTAAGAACAGATACTTATTTTGTAGAGGCTGTTGACGTTTAGAACACCGAAACAATGACTATTTAACATATTAACAGCAGAGTGACGCTGACACAGTTTACATGAATGTTTCAGACACCTCTTTTACATGTTCTTTAGCTGTTTCAAATACCGGTAAAGATACAATAGATGCGAGTCCAACTTCGCCGAACCCCCCCCCCCCCCCCCGTTATTTATGAACAGCTAAACCTTTTGAGTGAATATTTTAAATTGAATAAGTTGACTTTGAGTATAAAAAAGTCTAAATTTATCAGTGTTCATTCTAAAACCAAAATGTTAGCAGACACTTATACACTAAATTATAATGACCATGTCATGTAACATAGCCGCAATGTGCGTCTTGGGAGATAAATGATCCATTACTGTGTCGTGTTACAATTTGTTTTGCTGTTTTTTTGGCTTTGGTGCATAAAAATACTAACGTTTCTGCAGGTAGATGTGTTTAACCCCGAGGAGGTTTATATCCCTTGCCTTCGGCTCGGAATACAGACTTCCTCCTCGAAGATAAAGGAATTGTTAATGGCCTTTAAAAGTTGATCCAAGGTTTAGAGATCCTACTCTACAGATGGTATAGTAGCCGTAGAGAAATTGTATTCTATAGGTGTAATAATACTATTTGAAATGTATGGAATGTACGCTTTCGTCATAAGCCCCACCTATGGATGTACGTCTATAATATAAAATCCAAAATATCACTGTACCTCACTGCACGTTGGTGCACCTTACTGCACTACACCTCAGTGTAACTCACTACACCTTACTGCCCCTCACTACACCTCAGTGCATCTCACTGCACCTAACTACACCTCACTGCACATCACTGTACCTCGCCGCACTTCATTACACGTTAGTGCACCTGACTCCATTTTGGTGCAGCTTACTACAACATTAGCAGTGCTCTAAGCAACGGCAACAGGTTGGTGCTACTGTCTGCCAATGACCAAAAAAAATTTGAAGTGATGTAGAGGATGTAGACGAAAAAACTTTTGCCCATCAAACTGAGTCCAAGGCCTCACTTAATGCCTCCAGGTTGATAAGGGTCAGCCGGGGACCAAAAAAACATATTGTAGAAGACGTTGAGGGGAGGGCAAAATATTAGCCCATGTAGCTGTGGGTCTCAGACTTCATCTAAGGCCCAGTGCCAGTAGAGGAGCAAAAGAGCGAACCTAATGGAGGAATGAAGACTAAAACAGAATACTTTCACTCAAAGTCTTTAACTTCAATATAAGAAACAATATAAAAAATTTACCGATTTTTTCCGGTTATTTTTTTGGAAAAAATCGGTATTTCCGAAAATCGGTTTTCAAAAAAAGGCCGGTAAATGGATTCCCTATTCATGGACATCGGACAAAATACTATCGTCCTTTAAACGATATTATCGTTCCTGACGAAAAATTGTAGGATTTTGGTCGTTGCCAAAAAGATTTTTCAAAATTTTCATGGGATTTTTTTGATTGACAATGGGTTTCTACAATTTCACTGCTGGTAATAATTGACACGTTATTTTTTGTAGTAGTTGTAGAAGGTTTCTAACAGGAAATGCTATTACTTAATATGTTATGACTTTACACTAAAAAAGAAGAAACTGTTGTGAAGTAAATAGGAAGCCCTACCTTTCGTTTTAATAGATTTTTTTTATTATCATGTGAAACTCTATTTGGTATTTGACAACATTTGTTGTAGGTGTATCCCATTCCCCCAACTTATTGTCACAGTAAGCTACAATGCAACAAAACACAGGAGGATGTTCAACTAGGTCGATGTTTCATGTACCAGTTTTGAAACTCATCGAAAACAAAGAATCTAATTTTGAAATACAGAAAAGTTTAATAATTCAAATGCTTCAAAAGCTATTGTTATATAAAGCGAATTCAATTTTTTTATATGAAATGTGTTCGATTGAATCAATGAACCTTTTCGTTCATTAACTTTATGCAATAGGAAATATGTGTCTAACACCATTCATAAATGGGAACGGAAGCTTTCAGAGTGTTTTCCCTATCAAACTTTTGTTTTATAATAAATGTTCATTCTCTGAAACTAGAACACATTTTTTTTAGGATACGAGTTGTAACTGACAATTCGAACACTCCGTTGGCTATGTGCTTACTGTATAGAAAACACTTGGGCTATAACAATGACATCAGTTGGCACTGACGTATCTGATAAAAAATTAGAGTAACATGTAGCTCTCCTTGTAGCAGGTGATACGAATGTATTTTGTGTTATTCTTCCGTGGAATAAGTGGTTCTTGTATTACATTACATTGCGGAAAAGTTTTAGGTGTTAGGTAAATTTATAAATAAACGAGATTCTGTTTTCACAAAAAGCAAAGCAGTAAAAGGCTTGGTAAGAGGTTTTGTTTTTTCTGTTTCACAAAATAATTGAAATGCTGACGGAAAAGAAATGGTAGAGACGATAATATATAATTTATTCAAATGAAATTGAGAAATTAATTTAATGGTTTTCGTTGTTTGTGATATGCTTACCGGTATTAGCTGTGTCTTTCATATCCAATTATAAGCAACAACGAAAATTAAATCAACTGTTTCCATCTTGGGTTCTTGAAGGGTTTTCATTGTCATGGAAATAAAGAGGATCGTCGAAGGGAATAAGATTACAATTAACAATAAACACAAAGAAATGCGACCCCAATCTAAAGTTGTTGTTTGCCAAAAACGTTAGCAATGACCGCAAATACCGAACATCTGAGATTAGTTTGTTTTAAGTTTTTGGAATGTGAAGAAAGCATCAATTTATCTAAGGGACTCTGCTCACGAGCGAGCCATTCACCCTTTATTATTATTCGTACAAAGAATGTAGATCTACAATCGCATTTAACAGTTGAATTATACTACGTCGCTCAAGCGAAAATCAAAAGTAGGGTTCGGGTGAACAAACTTCACACTACAACTTGATTTTTCAACTTTTCCTCACTAATAACGTTACATGCATCAGAGCAGCTAAAGGCAGAAAATAGCCTTTAGTAAACATATAGTGTACTTTCTACCACATACCTTCAAACCGCCAAATTTCCGGCGAAAAAAAAATTTTCAGCGAAAAAAGTTTCCGGCGAAAAAAAATTTCTGTCAAAAAAAAATTTTCAACGAAAAAAAATTTTCAGCGAAAAAAATTTCGTCGAAAAAAAATTTCCTTTGACTCGAAACATCTATCTTCAGCAAAAAAAAATTTAAAAAAAAAATCAATTTTCCCCCTGCCACTGTCGGCCATTTCGTAGGTCACCCTAACACACACCACACCCCACCCAACAACTTTTCCTTTGACACCAAACATCTATCTCCAACTCAAAAAAAATTAAATTTTCCCCCTAAGTCCGTCCCATGCCACCGTCGGCCATTTTGTTGATCACCCTGACACACTACACATTCAACCCAATAACTTTTCCTTTGACACCAAACATCTATCTCCATCCTAACACAGTCCAAAAATTTTGCTCATATTTGACACGCACATGCAAAACATTCTTTTATATGGCGCCTTCTAAGAGGTCTGGCACACAAACGAGGCCGGTACACCCCTTTTTTAAAATCTCGTATGGCGTAGAATGCTCACCCGAAGGTCCCTGCAAAATTTCAAGAAAAGTTATCGCGCAGTTTTCGAGCACGAGCCAAAAAAGTCGGTTTTCATACAAATGGCTCTGGATCTAACTAACTAACTAACGTAGGATGTTTCCATTTACTTTGGCTTCTATGAAATAGCACATTTAGTATGGAAAAAGACGATTTTCTAAAGGTCATATCTTCGAATCCACTGGACCGATTTTAATGAGTAAAATGTCGATTTCAATCAAAATTTTACGTCTAGTCCGGCTGCAATTCACTCGAGTTACAATTTCCTCTGGGAGAGCCATAAGGTTTTTTAAGAGAGTCACAATCCTTACTCTAGTTTGAATTTTCTGTTTCTGTACAAGTTATGAACTAAGTTTTTTACAACTGAGCTGCAAAAGTTCATATTTTCTCTTACAAAATAAACTTTTTTTTGTCAAATTTCTTCAACATTTTTTGTTGTCTTCCTTATTTACGAAAGGCCTTGTTCAATGCTAAAATTGTATTTACTTCGAAATCCCAGGGTGCAAAGCAAGTGTCAGGGTGGTGACGCCACTCTCGCGCCCTAGCTACGGTCCTGTGCACACTAGTAATATTTGTTTCTTTGTTTGTTTTGAGACCTAGCTAACAGTCTCTTTTTTACGGCAAAAAAGAAGTTCAGTTTAGACCACCGTCTTGAGAGCGTGTCAGATATTTTGACAGTTCTATGTTTTGCGATGTTTTTTCATTGCATATTTCTAAGACAATGATCATTAATTTAAAATTCCAAAACATCTACTGTTTGCATAACACACCTCTTTATAGATTCTATGAATCAGAATATATAATTATTGAGTCTTGGTGTCAAAATTTGATCTGAAAAAACATCGCATTCGCATTGATGATGAGAAGTATGCAACGAAAAAATATCGCAAAACAAAGAACTGTCAAAATACCTGACACGCTCTTAATGTGACCTACGAACCACGACGACTCGCTTTCTCTCTGACAAATTTGGGTGCGTTACATTAATGCACAGAATGTTCGTCTCTCTGTGCACTTCACCGGTAAATAATCGGTGAACCAGCAATGAATCATTTATGAATCTCGATGAACTAACGCAACAAGAAAACACATTTGAGGCAATGAAATAGTCAATAGCAGCAGGGGTGTAAACGTGCCATTATATTAGAGATGAGGTGCATAGCCCCCCTGTATATTCATGGACCGACACTATGATGAAGCGATGGCTAGTAGCAATCAGTTCTCAATTTTTGGACCCGTACGAAGTACAAAGGTCCTATACGTTTACTACAAACAATTATATTGTAACATGGGGTAAATCGAGGTGGGAGTTGGGGGAATGCATCTATTATCGTCTAGAGATGACGAATCAGCAATAAAAAAATGTCCGTGTGTCTGTGTGTCCACTTTTTTTTCCCAAACGGCTCAACGGATCACCCTAAACTTTTTTCCCTGAGAGGTACATAACTCCCATGATTCAAGTTCGAAGATGAGCGAAGTCGGCCAATTAGTTCCGGAGATATGGTAAAAGAAAAGGAGGTCGGACATGAAATTTTCGACGGTTGGTGTAGCTTTTTCGCAAATATCTCAGACGGAAATTCCTTATTTTGGTGTCAAATGAAAGCATTTGATGTCAACAAACTAGGAAAAGATATTTGTGGGAATCGGATCAGGGGTCTGGACACTGGGACCAATGAAACGGACGAAATTGAGATTCTTGGCCATATGCGAAAACAGTTTTTCGTCTATATCAAAGTTGTAGAGAATTAAATTTTTGAGACCACGTGTTTCAGGGTTTTGGGTAAAAATGCCATAATCCTGGGATATGACCACTTCTAGAATTAGGAGGGATGACCCATATCTACTATAATAGGTAGAAAGTTGCTTCCAAAGGCAATGTTGTAGAGAATAACATTTTAGAGAACACGTGTTTCAGGGATTTAGGGGAAAATGCCACAGTTCTTGGATATAAGCTTTTCTAGATTTGAATGGTCCGAGACGTACTTCGGTAGGGCCTTTGACATTACCTTCGGTAATATCTATGGATCTTTGCAATTCTTACAGCTATAAAAGAACAGAAAACATTGGATTGTTTGCTTATTTGTATATTAAGATACGTTCGAGTCTCTTTGCCACATCTATTCTGATACGTACGGGTGTTTAGTTATGTTCCTTTTTGCTTGCACTTGGAATTTGTTGTCGTGTAGTATCATCATGACTCGTCTATAAAATGAGGAATGTTTCCCTGTCAATTCCTATCTCCTCATTTCTACCTCTCCACTACCTACTATTGCTTCTAAAACAACGTTTCGACTTGTGTGAGTACTCCACTCGACAGAAGCATCATCATCAAACGATTAGTACCTTTCGGCGTCACAACCCTAGACTGGTGAACTATTGTCCTCCATGCCCTTCTATCGCCCGCCAAGGAGATGGTTTGGCTATAAACCTTCTCCTTGGTATACCACTCTGCCAAACACCAGGGATATGTGCATTCAAGAACGTTTTGGGTAGCCTGCTATTATCCATCCTTTGAACGTGCCCGAACCAGTGCAGACATTAAGCCTTTGCCTCCTCTTCCACTGACGAAACCCCTAAATCTTCCCTAATACCGTCGTTCCTAATATGATCAGCCCACTGATACCTCCGATTAAATTTTGCTATATTCTTTAAGCACCTAAGAACTTTCAAACTTACAGGTCATGCACGAGATATCCGCAGTCAACCCAACTTTCGATACCGTACAGAATCGTTCACCTGAAAATTGACCTGTGGATAGCTAACTTTATTTCGCTACTTAATTCCTGTTTGTTGAACACATACGACCTACGTGTTTCCCATTTTCGTCTTTTCATCAAATTCTCTAACTAACTTGCCATCCTTTGAAAAACTGGTTCCTAAGTACTTGTACTCAGATACCTGCTTCCGCTTTTCCACATTTACACTGCAAGGTATCCCCTGATATTTTCTGTCTGAAGCTCTAAAAATCTGCCACACTTCACACATTGATCTAATTAGTTATTGCACAACATTTTAGCGGGAAAATATGAAATTTCACACAAAAAAGCGCAAATAACTTTATAACCATCTAAAAAAACCTTACACTCAAGGCAAAACATATAGAAACTTTAACTGACAGTCAAATATTTTCTCAGAATTCAATTGTTTGAACAATGGAATTTTAGGAAACTCATTAAAAGTTACGCTGTCCTTCTCCTCGAACATTAAAAAAGTACAAGACCTACTTCTATGAAGGTTGACCGTCAACGGGCCTCGGATGAATTACGTCACGTTTCCTATAAAAAATGAGTATCTATAAAAAGGTCATAACTCAGTCAGGGATGGGATGGTGAGTGGTGAACGCGCTTGCCTTCCACGCAGAAAGCCCGGGTTCGATTCCCGGGAGGGTTTTTTCTGTAACAAACATGTTGTAAGGATAATCCCTAAGTTAACCCAAGCTTCCAGCGGCGCCGACTTGTTGTTGGGGGGCAAGCAACATTTTTTAATTTGATGATGTGTATTTGGCAAACATGCCAAAGCAAGCAATGAAACGGTAGCTAATGTTTGCTTTTATAGCGAAAGTTGTAAGAAAATGTTTGAAGTAAAAGATTCCGAATGAAGCTGCGGTATTTGCCGTTTATGTGACAGAAGTAGCCATTAGGGTGCAATTCTGAGACATTCGCATGAAAAATTCATGCCCGTTCCGTTGAAAACTCTACGGATAGATGCTGCTTGTTGTGGTTTGCAAGTATAGGTTAAGCACAACAGGCCCAAAAGCAGCCTAGGTGCTGAACCTCGGTTCACCCACGTATAGGTCAAGAAGTGACTTCAGAAATGTATGGGCTAGAAGTTCGGAACAACACTTCATCGATACAAAAAAAAGCTATTCCAAAATATTAAAAGAAAAATTGTCTGTTCTTGAAAAAATGTCAAATGTAAAATGGATTGCTTATACTGCAGGATGGAATATGCCTTGGTACATTTCTGTTCAGAAAGTGATTAAATTTACCTTCCGTTTAATTTGTTATGTTTATTCCTCTCGTCATGGGGGGCGTTTCCCCCATGGATTATTTCATGGGAGGCACTTGTCCCTCCTGCCCCCCTATACTCGGCGCCGCTGCAAGCTTCATAAATTGGGTAGTTTCGGAATTCGATACCCGAAACGAACAATCAAAGTACATAAGAAAAATGTGACGTCACTCACATATGGAGCTCAGTACTTTGCCGTGGTACTGTGGTGTCACCTCGTGGACGAAAGAGAAATTGGTGGGGAATTGACATGAGAACACCGACTAATCCTTCATAGATGGCGCCATACTGGGCATATGAGTGCATCGGAAATATATGAAGAACAAAGAAACAATGTGTCAACGATGATGGCCCGACAGTATGTAAGGCTCGCACGATCATCACCATGGAAATGCCGAACCTGTTAGCCATGCTAGCCATGCCCTGTTAGGCATCGTCAAGAATGTTACACAGAAATAGACGTCATGTTAAGTATAAAGTACAATGATAATACTGTACAAAATAAGAATGAAATGTAATTGTAAATATGATGAAAATATTCATACGCCTAAATAGAAAAACTCAGTCAGAACAGCAAATTATGTTTATAGAACTCCGGCTACCCCCGAATAGCAGATGTGTTTGGGGGGTAGCCGGAGTACTATAAACAAAATCTTCGACCAATTTGGAGTTATTGATTTTATAGCAAGCGTGACGTAATTTACCCATGGCGCCCGAATTCGGCAAAAATTTCAAATCTTTTGTTTAAAATTTCCATTACTTTAACAGAATGGTTCTTAAGCTCTCTCCGAAATTCTCTTCAAATTGATGTTAATTTATGTTTCCAAAATAATTTACAAAATCCAACTGCAGACATAAAAGCATAAATAAACGAAAATTCAATCAAATTTACCAAAAAAAAGTCTTCCTGTTTCTGTTAAAAAGAAAGAAATATTTCCATTCAACCTCAACACATAAACAGCGTGGTTTCACCGCAAGTACTTTAAGCCCATCAATAATAACATTCTTTCATTTTTTTTTTCTTTTCAAAGGAAGATGCTAGCACTACGTCCCATCGAAGAAAAGGAAAAATAAAAGCAATTTAAGTACGCGTGTAAAAATGTTTTGGGAGAAGTAAAATTTTATGTGGAAAATCCATAAATCATCACCCTCCTCCAAATAGTCAATTTACAAATATAATTTGCAAGGAAAAATGATCGTATCAATGGTTCAAAGTGATGTAAAATATCTATAAAA
Source organism: Pseudolycoriella hygida (assembly GCA_029228625.1). NCBI lineage: Eukaryota > Metazoa > Arthropoda > Insecta > Diptera > Sciaridae > Pseudolycoriella > Pseudolycoriella hygida. The sequence continues at coordinate 134,631,849 of CM055404.1, forward strand.
CATTTAAATGTTCTTCGGTGTGTTCAAGATACGAGTATTTTATTCAAATTTAACGCGCAAAGCATCCCAGAGACCTACTTTTCATCATCTTCGTCATTTATGGATTTTCGAGTTACAACTAACAAAATGTTTTAAAAAATTATTAAGCAAATAGTGCAGAGAGCAACCGAAACTTTCTGTTTCGAATGAACTTTCCGGACGGTTTTTATTTGAGAATTTATTTTCGGCAGTTTTCATGTCGATGAAGTAACAAGGGTTTAAATGGTTATGGGGGACCATGGAATTTATTTGTGTTTAAAAAGGGTTTATAGAAATGGATACTTTGCGGATGTATTTTATGTGAAATGATTTCATAAACATTTTGTGGTAAAATTTAAAATAATTAATAATTTACTCAAATGGATACGGTTTTGCAAACAATGATCTGATTCAGTGAGGTCATTGGGTCGTTTTAATTGAAAAAAAAACTTTTCTAAGAGGTGAAAGTCCGAAAGGAAGCACAATTTGCCATTACCCTTAAGTTTTAATGACAGGAGAAATGATAACTTTCAGGAAACATGTCTTTTTTTCTAAAAGTTATCATTTCTTCTTAACTCATTACACCCTTACCCAGTGACGAAGTCTACGAAGCAAACGTTAGCTGCCATGTTTGTAACCAATCGGATTTCACTCTCACAGCTGTTGATGTTGAAGAGTTCGTTGGGAAGAGGTAGACTTGGTAGAGATGTTTTTCTTTCGTCCTCTTATTTTAAAATTAAATTCGATACGTTTGGATTATTGTTTTGAAAAGGCGGTAGAAGTATGGAGGTGTGATAGGTTGTAACTGGACAGCGAACGTGGAGTCAATAAATTACTCCCATTTCTTCACAATTCATTTAACAATAACAGCAGTGACAGATGGAGTACGGGAAATGTGGACGAATTCAATTTGGTCAACACTTCCAATTTACCACAATGCAAAATCAAGCGAAATTATTCCTGCAACGATCAATAGTGTTTTGTTATACTTGAGGAGAAAATAGTAGACTCCCACAAGAGCGAAAGTTTGTCAGAGCGTAGCGAGGGCCATAATTCGCTCGAGTTAGAATGCAATTTTCTCCCCAAGTGTAACACAATATTTTTTGTGCTTGCGCGTGAGAAAACGAGTGTTTCCACGACAAAATGTTCGTTCAGTGTGACGAGGAAGCGGTGAGAAAGTACTTTCTCACCGGCAAGAATATGTAACTCTCTCACCGCTTGTGCGGAGACAAAACACAGGTTTTCTCACCGCAAGCATGAAAACTTTTTTTGCGCAAAATCTCCGACATTTACTCATGCATTTGAGAGGATGCGGTAAAATCATAGTTAACGAATGCAGATATTGTTTGTATGCGTCGAAGCATTAAAGGAGTCATGAAAATGGTACATAGTTCAACAGACGGGCTAGAGGAAAGGCACAATCACGAAAACGGGAATTTCAATTGCATCGTGAGCAGAAATAAACAGTTTGGAGAACATACACATCAATCAACCGTTGCAACTAATGCAACAACAATCGAAGCCGTTGTCCGTCAACAATTCATCTTCGAGTCCGGAATTCTCAAACAATGAACTTCTCAAATTTACTGTGTTGACATACCTCGGAGGGTCACAACAACATCAGGCGACAGGTAAATCCAATATGGTTTGGAACAGATCAGCACCAGGCTGTCTTTAAAGACGAAATGTAAAATCTTGTCAGACCAAGGCAGTCTGATGCTTCAGTTCTGGCAACGCCTATCTTTAAGAAGGAGCGAGGTTATTAGTTAGTAACACGATCGAAGTCGGCACCAGGCTGCGCACTGGGGACCCTACAGCTGAGTATAGAGAAGGTAGCCTGGTGCTAAAAATCTGTTTTCGCCAAATTAGAGGCAATAGTGAGTTGTATACGTCACGTGAGCTTCCATTCGGCACCAGGCTACTGCTGCCCTCTGCATTCAAAAAGTTTTAAGTCGAGGACGCAGCCTAGTGCCGAGTTGAAACTTATATGACGTATAGATATCACTAATGTGTACACTTTGGTGAAGACAGTAGTCTAGCACCAGGCTACATTCTATATTCCCAGGTAAGGTAAGGAACCAAAGTACGCAGCCAGGTGTCGAATTATAAACTTATGCAACGTAATGTACTCGCTACTTCATGAATTTTGGCATTTTCAAATTTTCGGCACCAAGTGTCCTGCCTGAAAGTGCAGATCTATCTGCCTCTCTACCTCTATCTATCTATCTTCTTACAAGAACTATATTGAAATTAATGCTTTAGACAATATTTAGTAACTAGTAAAGGTGTGCGGGTCGAGCCCGAAACAAATTTCGGGCTTTTTAGTCGAGTTTCGGGCGCCCCGCTCACCCCGACTGATGCTCGAGCGCATATCCTTCTATGATTTTTTGAATAATTGGATTAGTGGTTTATTGGTTTTAAGTTTTTATTACCATCAGATGAGGATAAGATGAAGGAGACTTTGGAGCATGTGAAGACCGGTTGTAAAATCGAGTGATGCGAATAGACAAGGACACAAGGGGAAGAAAGACAAGAGTCGTGCGGAGAGGAGGCGAAAACAGAAGGCTAGGGCCAGAGAATTATTGGAGAAAGCGGAAACGACCCTGGAACTGACTCCGACTTTGGCACCTGAGAATAGTGAGAAATCCTCAAGTCATAAAAGGTTTAGGAGTCCAACAACGGGCGCAGAGCTCACTCCACCACAGAAAAGGCAATTAAATGTGACACCTCCAAACACGAACGCAACCTCGGTAGCCACAACATATACAGAAGCTGTGAAGGAGTCGCTGACATATGTAGTGTTGGGGACGAATGGAGTGGAAATCGACGCTGACCAGGTAAAACTTGTTATGGAGGACATCATAAGGAGACTGGAGAAATTCATAGGCTCCAAAACGAAGGCCCCAAGTATTAATGGTAAGCAGTTGGATGAAACAGAGCTGACGCATGTATGTGCGGATGTACGCTCGCTGTCGTGGCTCAAGGATACCGTCACAACTATGCGTCCCTGATCACGATGTCGAAGAACCAATGGGAGATTATCAACCGGCCCAAGCGGATGCTAAGGATGAGTGTGGTTGTCCCGTGGAGAGCAACACGAATTTGTTTTGTGGACATGTTGCAAGTTCATAACCCAGAGCTGCGTACGCGGTACTGGGAGATAAAGAAAGCTACGGTGATAGGAGAACAGACGAAGTTCCAGCTAAGGGTGGATGACGTTTCGGCTGGGATCCTGGAATCGTGGAATTTCAAGGCTCACTGGCTTCTCGATGCCATCTACTTCAAACTCGAAAGGGGTCATGTAGGTAGCGGAGAGCCGGAAGGGCGAGTAAGGGAAAAGGAAGCGCTAGGGGCATCCAAGAATGGAGGCACCGAAGAGAAGATTCTCGAGAGACATCGTTTATTGTTACTTACACAGTATATAAGGAGCCATCCATAAATGACGTACTATAAGTGACACGCTATGTTATAAGTATAGCAAAATATAGAACGCAGGGGGGGGGGGTAAGGAAAAGTATAGGATGTTATTCATGGATGGCCCCTAAGTGTACAGCATCCACAAGTAGTGGTCTAGCCAGCGCTGACTGTGGTGTATCGGAACGAGCTATCAATAGAAAACTATGAGTGTACTGCTTTCGACACATAACGTTCTTGGAGAGCTCAGTATTCAGTATTTCTTAGGCGAATTTCTACCATGATTGACCATGCGAACGACCATGTTTTTCGATAATTTTTACATCTCTTATTATCGCCTTATTTTTATCAAATTTTCATTTTTCTTTATTTGGATTCGACATTCCAATATTAAACCACTAAAATCAATCTTTAAAATCTGTTATTATAACCTTTTTATGTTTTTTCCATTTTCGTAAACTATTGCTAGACTGACTGTACCGCCATTGAGCTTTGCAACCTTGAAGCCTTTAAGTTTTGTTGACGAGCTTTCGATTTTGTATGAAAATTCTCCGCACAATTTCTCCATATGGTCATTGATTCGCCTGAGTTGCGGCACATAGTGTCAAACCGGGGAAACGTAAGGGCTAATACTTTAAAAATGCTTTGTCTGATTCCAGGGTATATACCAAGCTTCTATTACGCAGTCTGACTCTGAGTCAGAGCTGTTGAAGTGTTCGTTTCATGGTCTAAATAAGAAAAATCTGAATAAAAAAGTGGTCCGTCTGTCCGTAAATCTTAAAAAGCTAATCAAAAAATTGGTTGAGTTGTTCTAACTATAGTAAGTAGCATAGGATGGCATAACTCGTGCTCTGTTGCAGAGAAAACTAAATTTTTTCCTCGGAAGTATACCCATACCTACCGATCCCAGTTATTGGAAAAATTTGTTTACACCGTTGCCAACAAACCCTTTGTGTTTCTACATTTCTATTTTAAGGTCATCTCCTCTGACTTATCGTTCGCTAGACACAATTTTGCAAAATTCTTAGATCCGATTTTAGTTCCACAATGAACAAATCTGAACTTTCGTCTCTTGACTTGCGAATCTTTAAATTTCAAGAAAAATAGGCGTATATCAAAGGAGAGGGGGAGTCTGAAATTTATTCACACTACTTAGGACATAGCTAATGTGTCTTGATTCTTTGATATGAATTGGTTACCAATATATTTTTCAAAGAAAAATGAAAATGTGAAAACTTTTGGTTAAGTTTTCTTACAATTTTTCACCGAATATTATATGTCATTAGTTGCAACCTTTTGCACTTCAACATTAATAACATGTAAGTCGACGAAAGGGTAATATATCGTATAATGGTTCAAGTTTTAGAAGTTTTAGTTCCATTTGAAAATCGTTGGTTATTGAGGCAAAATTGAATGTCGCTTCGTTGCGAATTGGAATGTAATGCACGACCTTTTAAAAATTTCATGAAAAACGTGTTCTAACTTACCACATTATTCAAAACCATATCATCAAATATAGAAAAAGTTCCCAACGTCTTTGCAAGTTATTTATTTTCTGAAAAACTTTAAGAGATACTGAGAAAGCTGGAAAAATTCTTTGTAATATTCTTATTTTAACAAGACTTCACCATTTCTTTTAAAGTAGCTTGTTATGTACATTTCGTAACATGTAAAATATTGACTTTGAAATTATAATGCAAATATGTGCTTTCATACAGACACCCCCGTATTGCGTTGAATTTTTAAGATTTCTTCAGTACTTTTTTGCGAGAAATATTACGAAAGGAGTCGACGTTGTTTCATTTGAAGTATGAACCCTGTTGTGTTTCAGAGAGATTACAAAGGTGACTCATTCGCAAAACATACTCGAACTATGGAAAGTGTATTTGTCTCTTTTGGTCAGTAGAAGGGTCGTAACAGCATATAAAATTCATATTGAATATTTGATGCAAATAATTAAACTTGAGTGTTTGTTGTGTAAGGCTGTACTTTGAAGTACTAGATATAAAACCTATTTTTGGTACATGAAATCACATGAAATCAGCTGATTTTTTTGCAATGAAGGTTGCTTCGGTAGCTGCTGCAGCTAACTTCACGTTGAGTATTACTTGAAAAAATTAAAACAAAAGACTGTCACCCTGTTGGGTACACGTTAAAATGTAAAGCTAGTACTTCGATTGTTTTATCTATTGCGCTGTTGCATCTCATTTCATTGAAAGCTATAGGTCATCTCAACGAAAAGTTCTACATCTATTATACTCGTAACGTTGATATCAAGAACTAAGGATAGTCTGCTCCAAATCTCTAAATTCTCAAATAAGTTAGTCTTCTTCAAACGTCAAGTGCTTAGAATGTGCTGCCATCTATTTTCGTTAAATAAAAGTTGCTAACAGTCCAATCCTTTTGCAAACTACTCAGGAGATTTTGCGGGTTAATTTAAAAGAGCCTGGTAGGCATGGCTGATAATTACTTTTATTGTCAAATATCGATAAATATAGATTATCGACATTTGTTTTTGATAATGATTATCGATATACTGATAATTATCGAAATATCAAATATCGATAGCTATCAAAATATCGATAATTGTCAAAGTAGAAATTTCAAGTTATCAAAATAGGGGGGTCGACCATACATTTGACATCTCAAAAGTGGATATTTTCTGAGTTATTGAGGATTTAAAATCGTATGCACTGAATATAGGACGTCATTTATGGATGTTTCCTTATAGCCAAATTTATAACATATATACATATAGCTATTTGTTTTGAGTTATACGTTATAAGTTACAAGTTTACGTTATAAGTTAACATTATAAGTTTAGAGCCCAGATCAGTATTGTAATTGATCCAGACCAGTACTGATCAGTTCCAAAATCGATCCGCATCAGAACTGATTAGTTTCAAAACTGATTCGGATCAGTAGTTTTGAAACTGATCAGTACTGATCCGTATCAGTTTTAAAACTGATCAGTACTTATCCCAATCAGTTTTAAAACTGATCAGTTATAAAACTATCAGTTTCAAAACTGATCAATACTGACTCGGATCAGTTTTAAAACTGATCAGTACTGATCTAGGTTAATTACAATACTGATCTGGGCTATAAACTTATAACGTGTACAGTAAACTTGTAGCTTGTTACTTATAAATTATAACTCATAGCTCGTAACTTATAACGTAAACTTATAACTTTTAACGTGAACATATAACTTATTACTTTCTACATATATTTCTACATATACATATAGCTAATATGTATATGTAGAAATTTGGGTAAATGTTGCTTTGCCCAAACACTCTAATATTTGATATTTCGATATATCGATAATCTTACAATTATTGATATTTATAGAAATATCGATAATGACTTTGATTATCAAATATCGATATATTTTCTTTGATAATCGTTATCGGTATTTTTGAAGAGTCCCTTGACTAGCACCTGGAAGAAGCTATAGATTTCCTTCCAACACATTCAATTGACGAACCACTCAAATATCGTCCTATTCTATTACCTCAGTTCTGTGCATATGAAATTTTATTAATTCATCGATTCGCTTACCTACCTCATCTATATTTCATTTTCCTATTCCGTGTATTGCTTCGACCAAGTATCGTTAACGGAGTGTTAACAGATTTCGATTTTAGTTGAAGTGTAGTACTTACCCTTCCATACAGCTCTTGTGAAGCACCTTGTGTGTACAAAAGTGTATTGCATATAAATATGAAAGTAATTCTTAAAGGTAAAAGTTGGTTTAAATTTTCATGATTTATCGATAAAGCAGATAATATTTTTTCGGATCTATTGAAAAGAATTTATTACTTCCTATGATGTTTATAATGGCTGTCGTTGTACGTCTGGAATGTTTATTGGTAAATTTGCTCGACATGAATTTATGAGGATATCATTCAGTTCCCATGCTACAATGTAACACATATCTACACGTAAAATAGAACAACAGCAAGACTCGTTGTGTATTGGTAACTAAAAATAATAAATTTCCACTTTGATTTATGGAAGTTCAATTTTCATGAATATTAAACATTGAACTCGAATGCTTCAATATATCGCTATCATCAATCCAAAAGAAAATTATATCAAATAAAACTTGTTCTTTCTTCTCCGTAACAAATGGACGGCAATAAAAATAAGGAGACTGGAAAGTTTGGTCGTAAAATTAGAAAACCGATGAGGCTGCATGTACATTGCGTAACGAGTCTTGGTCTGATAGCCCATGTGTTACATTCAATTTTGTAGTTGAGAACTGCACTCTTAAACATTTCGGCGATGTTTCGCTGTTCGCTCTATACTGCGAACATTCTCGCTATAGCGGAAGGTAATATTTCTTTGGGAAACGAAATACCCTAGTCTCGGAGTATTTTAATTTAATTCCCGTCAGGCGATAAATCTGTTAAAAAGGGGTCACCCATATGGAGTTCATAAATTAAAATATGGTGACGGGTGTTTTTCTCCACGGAATTATCCCCCAAGCCGAAATAAATGTGAAATATCACCCATGAATCATCACCCAGGGAATTACGGCCCAGGCATTATTACCAGGAAGGTACCACCCGGGAGGGAATTTCCTTGTAATTGGGAGTTTTACATTCAATTTCAATCCAAGAGAAATTTTCCTTGCACAAATTACCCCCTTTGAATTGATGTGTAAAAATTCCTGGACGATGATTCCCCGAGTGGTAATTCCCATATGTCTGGGCGATTATTCTCTGGGTGATAATTCATATTTTGGTGGATAATTCCCAGGATGAAACTTCATGTCGCCAAAAATATTCACACAGGATGTAACTATCTCGATTAAAATGAAAATGATTGTATCCCAAAGGTCGAAAAAGCGATATCCAAAATACCTAATTCGCATATTCTCGATATTCTCAAAATGAGGAAACAATTAATCATGGGCGCCAGGTAGCGATGCGCCCGTGGCGCAAGTCCCCATACGAACAAAAAATTTAGTTTTTTGAATTCTACGTAAAATTTTGATTGAAATCGACATTTTACTCATTAAAATCGGTCCAGTGGATCCGAAGATATGACCTTTAGAAAATCGTCATTTTCCATACAAAATGTGCTATTTCATAGAAGCCAAAGTTAATGGAAACATCCTACGTTAGTTAGTGTGTTAGTTAGTTAGTTCCAGAGCCATTTGTATGAAAATCAACTTTTTCGGCTCGTGCTCGAAAACGGCTCAATAACTTTTCTTGAAATTTCGCAGCGACTTCGGGTGGGCATTCTACGCCAAATGAGATTTTAACAAAGGGGGGGTACCGGCCTCGTTTGGGAGCCAGGGCTCTTAAAGTATGATTACGAAAAAATCCGGACGACTCAAGTTGGATGTTTCTATTAACCGGATTCATTTCAATGAAAACTTTTGTCATCCTTCGAAAGCATATATATTTACTTTGTACTTCCACATAAAGTCATACAGCAAGCTGGCCAGTACGGATGAAATCCCGCACCTTTCCTTTGATACCACTCATCATACGGCGCACAGTCGTTCCTTTGATTAGACTGACCGACTTATCCCAATAAAATTTCATTGAATTGGTGTCCTTGATGGCTGCTCGTGTCTTCTTCATATTTCTTTTGCCAATTGCCCAAAATTGCTCAATGGGACGAAATTCGGGACAGTTCGCTGGCGTCTCCTTCGGGATAATTTGTACATGGTTGGTCTTGTACCAATTTAACGTAGCGTTGGAGTAATGACAAGAAGCCAGATCGGGCAAAAACATTACTTTGCCTTTATGCCCTTTGATAAAGGGGAGCAATCGTTTTTGGAGACATTCCGTGATGTAAGAATCTGACTTCAAAGTAGACGATGCAACGAAAGACTTGCTCTTACGACCACATCCACAAATCGCCTGCCAAACCAGTAGCTTCTTGCCGTACTTGTCAACATTGACGAATTTATATTTGTTGGCCACACCTAAACGCTTCTCTGCTACATAAAATTTCTGGCCTGGGATTTGTTTGGCATCAACTTTCACATATGTTTCATCATCCATGATGAGACAACCTTTGAATTTTGTCAATATCGTCTCATACAACTTTCGGGCTCGCGTTTTTGATCTCAAATTCTGCTGATCGTTCCGGTTCGGTCGTTTTATAGCATGGTATGATCGTGTGCCAGTCCGCAATCGTGTGTTATGTATCATTTTCGCTGAAGTTCCATATCTCTTTGCCCGATCTCTGTCAGAGAGCACTGGATTTTGTTTGAAAGAACGAACAATGTTTGCATGGAGCTTTTTGTCATGTGGTCCTTTCTTTCTGCCGGATCCCTTGGCTCGTTCGACGGATAAGGTTTCCTTATAACGTTTAAGGACATCTCCAACCGTTGCTTTTGGCACATTGAGTGACTTTGAAATCTTTTTTAGAGACCACGATGGATTTTGCAAATATTTGTGCAAAATATTTTTTCTTCTTTCCAACTCCATTACTATTTACTATTGGCAGACAGTCTTGAATTAAATTTGTCTGGCATACTAAGGACGGCACGTTCTTGACGACTACGAGGTATTAATATGGCATTATTCTGTGTGTTATATTAGGCTCAGCAGAGGAACAAAGTCGTCCGGATTTTTTCGTAATCATACTTTAGAAGGCGCCGTATAAAGCCCATATAAAAGAATGTTTTGTATGTGTGTGTGAGTAGGCATGTCCGAAAAAAAAAGTTTTTTCAAATCGATTCCTTAACCTCACACAAAATATTGTTTGACCTAAAAAGTATCAAAAATATTTTTTTTAAATTTTTTGAAAGAAAATTGTCGGAGGGAAAAATCAAAAACCTAATTTTGCACTTTAAAGCGTCGTCAGCGCCACCTATTTTGCCCAATTTATTTTTCCCTGAAATGCTTGTTCATTACCTTTCCAACGATACCCCACACGATGAATTTGATGGAGAAATGAGCTCCATACAATTTTTTTTGTGCAAGCATGTCATGTGAATTTTCTTCAGAATTTTTCATTTTCAACTTTTTCAAAAGCAAATTCACGATTACATCCCGGTGGAAAATCGATCGAATAAAACTCATTTCTCCATCAATTTCGTTGTGTGGGGTATCGTTGGAAAGGTAATGAATGAGCCTTTTAGGGACAAATAAATTTGGAATAAATTAGGCAAAATAGGTGGCGTTGACGACGCTTTAAAGTGCAAAATTTGAAAAAATGAAGTTTTTGATTTTTCCCACCGACAATTTCCTTTCAAAAAATTTAAAAAAAAAATATTTTTGGTGTTTTTTGGGTCAAACAATATTTTGTGTGAGGTTAAGGAATCAATTTGAAAAAACTTTTTTTTTCGGACATGCCTAGTGTGTGAGTGTATTCAAATTTTTGGACTGTGTTAGGATGGAGATAGATGTTTGGTGTCAAAGGAAAAGTTGATGAGTTGGGTGTGTAGTGGTATTGGTAGCGGTATTGGACGGATTTAGGGGCAAAATTTTTTTTTTTTGTTGAAGATAGATGTTTCGTGTCAAAGGAAATTCTTTTGGACGAAAAATTTTTTCGCCGGAAATTTTTTTCGTCGGAAATTTTCGCCGGGGACAATTTTTTTTCGTCTGAAAATTTTATTATTAGCTGAAAATTTTTTTTCGCTGACATTTTTTTTCGCTAAAAACTTTTTTCGCGAAAATTTTTTCGCTGAAATTTTTTTTGGCCGAAAAGTTTTTTGGCCGAAAGTTTTTCGCCGGAATTTTTTTTGCTGAAATATTTTTTTCGCCGAAATTTTTTTCGCTTGAAAATTTTTTTTCGCTGAAAATTTTTCGCCGACATTTTTATCCAAAACAGAAAAACTATTGGGGGTCCGGCATTTGTGACGCATTTCTTTAATCGAAAATGAAAATATTTCAAACTTTGGAACTTTGGAACTTTGGAAATTCAACCTGTCAAACAAATCTGAAGAGATAAATCACTCTCTATTTATCCCGGGTCGGGATTTCGGGTTCGGGTCAGGATTTCGGGTTCGGGTCAGGATTTCGGGCTCGGGTCAAGATTTCGGGTTCGGGTCAGGATTTCGGGTTCGAGTCAGGATTTCAGGTTTGGGTCAGGATTTCGGGTTTGGGTCAGGATTTCGGGTTCGGGTAAGGATTTCGGATTCGGGTCAGGATTTCAGGTTTGGGTCAGGATTTCGAGTTCGGGTCAGGATTTCGGGTTCTGGGAGGATTTCGGGTTCGGGCCAAGATTTCGGGTTCGGGCCAAGAATTCGGGTTCGGGCCAAGATTTCGGGTTCGGGTTCGGGTTTGTATTTTTTATTTCGAATCGGGTTCGGTTCGGGTTTGAAATTTTGTTAGCTTCGGGCTCGGTTTGGAAACCCGTTTGGACCCGTACACGTTTAGTATAAAATAACCCTGAAGACGATAGTTGCTCCGAAGGAATAGTCGATATATTCTCTTAATAATGTAAAAACCTTTTTGAAAACTGTCAGAATATGGATGTTGTGCAATAAAAAGAAACTGTAATTGAAGATGCCTTATGTAATGTACACTCGGTGTATTTAAAACGAAAAATACTTTGAACTTTCAAAGAACTAAGAAAGATCGAGTGTTTCTTCCATCAATACTGAGAACTGTTAACGATTGTAGCATATTTTCCGTAAGAAAACTCAAATAAACACTTCAACTCCACTTTGATGAAAATCATTTTAAATTCTTCAGTGTCTTCTGTATAGAAAGTCATTGAAACTCAAAACATTGAACAAACAACCAGCATTTCTCATAGATTCATTCATATACGGCACACATAAAGGCTCTAAGACACTCGAAATCTTCTCACTAGTGGCTTGGATTTATATTTACGATAATGTTTGCATCACTTAGGCTCATTTTGAAAAATATCCCTGAGGGTGATGAACAAACATTTAAAAACATATAAAAAAAACTGTAAAAGGGTACGTTGCGTGGTGTGGTTTGTGTTTCATATTTCATATTTCGTTGTGACGAAAAAGAGTTTTCCTCTTCTTTTTTTAATATAACAACAAACACATGTAACGTACACATGATTGCAATGATAATATGAGCCATAAATTTCGTTATGTACTTACAGGATATGATGAGACTATAGGAAAATTTAAAGTTGTTTTTTTGGGAAATTTAGATTTTTTAAATGTTGATGTACTTCGTGTGTGCGAGAACATTCCTTTGGGGTATTTAGTAAAAACCGCGTAAGCAACGGAACACTAAACTCTATGACTGACATTACTGGTAATAGAACATAGAAAAAGAGACGATGACAAAAACCAGCCGCGAACGTTCCTCAACAAATGAAGTACATTTCGGGCTCATCATACATAAATGATAACCATGACGTAAGGTATACGTTATATCATTAAACAAATGTCCCATTTGATGTAATTTACGAGACAAACAATATTTGACCCCATATTCCAGAGATATTATGCTCTAGTGCTTTTTTTATTTGTTAAACGATGTAGCGTGACACAGTTGTGTTTCTTTTCAGTATACGCATTTATTTAATCAAAACGGTGATGATAAATGAACTTACATATTAAAGGAAGTTTGTTTCGTTTTATTTAATAAGACAAAAGAATAGAACAAATAAAATTTTGATTTTGAATTGTGAAAAGAATGAGTGGGCAGTACGACATAATATACCAGAGGCATTGAATAAAATGAGTTTCAATTTCATATGGCAACTGGGGTTGTTTACGAGCAACATATTGCTATATTTTGAATTTTATAACTCTCTCCCGCCCATATAATGTGTGTTGGAATGTAGTTATCAAGAAAATTACTAATTTTGCTGTATGTGATAAGACTGCGTGGGTAGAAACACCAACACAACCTCGTTTATAATAGCATACATTCCCTCTCACACATCTTCTGAGTATTGGGGTATTTGACAAATTCTACTACAACTTTATTTTTGTTCACTTAAGGGATCATTATATTGAGCGCGATGCGAATCGCATCGTGTAAGGTTTGTGTGAAAGCTCAACTTGACAAAAAAAAATGTTTGTTCTGTCAAGTTTAGTTTTCACACAAACCTTACGCGATGCGATTCGCATCGCGCTCAACATAATGACCCCTTTAAATCTTCCATTTCTCACACCTATAGGGAAAAATTACATCACGAAAATCGAACCCTCGGAATGAAAAGTAATTCATAAATTATGATTTCTCTTGCACTTTGAACGTAAACAAAATTTGCTTCTGGAATGTAAAAAGCTACTTTCCTAACATGTGCGTTAATGAAAGTTAATGCACAAAAGATTAGAAAATTTTGAGCCCGAGGCAAAGCCCAGGTTAGCAACTCATTTACAGAATAGATTGTGTTTTGCATCAGCGTCTGATCAGGTAATGCTGCCCAAGTTTCAACCGTCGCGTCGGTGACAAAACATTAAATTTGTATGGGAGAACATAGTTTTGTGCGATTTATTTATTATTTATTTTTAATTTAATTCTACTTTATAATTACTGACTTGGTTCGGTTGACACAAAATACGAACTGAATAATTCGCAAAAAACGAAGTTTCCCCATACAAATTGAACGTTTTGTCACCGAATTTTTTTAGCGCCATCTGCTGTTTTATGGTAAATTTTGTGAAATATAAACTCAATCTATTGTATTCAACGCACAAGTTAAGGACAAGATTATTTGTACAGCTTGTGGTTATTTGTAAGATCTTGATATTTTACGAGTTTGTTGGGATCAATAGTCAGTCTATTGCGACTGTCAATATGACGTTTTAAACGTCACAGCAAACGAGTTAGGGAAAAGGACCATGTGTCTGTCGTTGTTAATATCAAAAAAGAATCTAAGGGTCGAAACACAGATAGCACCTTATGTCATCACAGAATACGACAATTCAGAAATTTAACGAGAATGAGAATAGCGCTTATTTCGTCTGCTTACAAATGAGCGAAATAGAGAAATACAAAATTTTCAGTATTTCTGTCTATTTCGCTGTTAAGTTTGTTAAGGAATCAGAAGATTTTTGTTCTCACTTTTGTTGTTTGTTCTTTTGGATGAAAATGTAACTTTCTTTAGTTTCTTTCTAACAATTTTTTGCATTCGGGGCTTCTCGCCTAACACCCTGGGACTAATTTGACATGAATATCCTAATCGCGGACGATTTTTCTGACTTTCTTGACATCGGTGAACTTTGTTCCCTCCTAGAACCCGCATTGGTGACAATTTGTTTCGGTCAAATTAAGTTAGTCTGGACTCAGGCTGACAGAAGAAACTTAATTTTGACCGAAAAAAATGGTCACCAAAGGGATCTAGGAGCGATCAAAGTTCGCCTGGGCCAACACGAGAACTCTAGTGTCAACATTCTATGAAAACATTTACAAAAATTTAGTGTTAAAAACCTCTACTCGTTGTAATTGGCGCCACTTGCTATGTGAAATATTGCAAATAGTAGTTTCGATAATTTTCCGCAAGACGGCGACAATTTCGCTATGAAGTGTCGAATAAAGTCATAAAAATCGTCAAAGTCGAGAAAAGATGCCGATAGTCGATTTTGATATTCAGACTAATGCGACAATCCATGAAAATCCATTATAGAGTAATTTCGCAGCTCAGTTGGAACAATATTTAGTAGGGACGCAATTTTCACTGCAAGACACAAACTTCCAATCTTCTAGAAAGTTAGAAAGTTGCTCTGAATTTCTATCCCCTTCTTCTATACTTACTGAGATAAGTGCATTCCCTCCCTAGGGAAAATAAAAATCTCATAAGTTCGATAAACGTATACTCACAGTACTTACTTACACTTACTTACTTCACGGTAATACTTGAGAGTTGAGACCATGAGTATATGTTTTTTGAACTTTTGAGACTTTTATTTTCCCCGGACTACGATTCATTTACCTGCGGAAATACACTGTGGCGCTACTTTGGTTGCATTGTATTAGATAATAGATATCAGTTTTTACCTTGATTGCAAGTTTGTGTACTTCTTTGTACAGAGGGTACGGTTAGCCCCTTGGTGCCGAAATATTTAACGTAAATACTATCTTCGATAGTCGTTGAATTGTGGTAATCTACTTAGCAGAATCATCCAAATTAAAAAATAACCGAAACAAACTCACAATTCTTTTACTTCCAGATTGTTCAAACGAAGTGGCATGCATCCAATCGTAGGATCTGGATTGTATAAAAGACGAGTTGACATAGTCTGAGTATCATTCTATGGCCATCGTTACTGATATACACATGGTCTTAAGACAAGGTGTACTGATGAGGAGTCGAAAACGACGAAATCACCACTTTTAGTTTTTCGATTTTTGTTAAACAATTGGAAGTAGGATTAAGAATTGTGAGTAGAGATGAGCGGGTTACCCGAAACTTCGAAAAACCCGACCCGAACCCGAACAGTTCGGGTTTCGGGTTTCGCAAAATTTGATCGGGTCGGGTTCGGTCCGGGTCGAGTTTCGAAAAATGGTCGACCTGCTCATCTCTAATTGTGAGTGGCTTTTAAATGATAAATATTAATTTGTGTAACACTGCAGCCGGGAAAGCGTGCGTTAAAATTGCTTTGTTACGCAATAGTACAAGTTACATATGAAGGTAGCTTAACGCACCAGATGTGAGATTGCCGACACGAGCCGAAGGAGAGTTCGGCATCACATCGTGTGCGTTAAACTACCAGCATACTTAACGTGAAAATTTCAATTTTTTCGCTCCGATAAAGTTGTTTTTACGCACTAGTGCATTAACAAAGTTTTGTCGCATTAGAGCGAAAGTGACCTCATACGACACCGAAATGACACACGAAAAAGCGAGCTTTTTGTCAGTGAATTGCGAAAACAGTTTTCTTGTAACAAGTTGCGAAAAACGAAATTACATTAAACGATCTATGAAACACGTTGCGAAAAGTGAGCGTTTTTGTCACACGATGGGAACTCGGCGTCTAGAATATGATGAAATAATGTTGTACAAATTGATCCACCACCTCGTTGATTCGCCATTATGTCGTAAAATCGCTTTCCGTCAGCCTATGAGGACCACCAGACAAAATTCGATTTTTTATCTGCCGAAAATGGCCTCGAATTACCAGGAAAACGCTCCGATTTATAGGATTCAACGTAATCATGATTTGTATTTTCATAATTTAAATGTAGTAAAACTAAATTTTAAGCCGTTCAAAAGATTAGTAAGAAGTTCGTATTGCTGGTGATCTTAGTAATTTCCTACATTTATAGTATTATAATTTTCTAATATTGTGTTGAGTTTGAATTTGAGTTAAATGTCTTCAAATTGTATTGTCATAAAAACTTGTATGCTTTTTCATGAAGACTGGTTTGTTATTGGGCCTATGCCTGTTAACTGGTCTATAAACAAATAAAAAAAAAAACACCTTCTTTTCGCAACTTATTGCATAAATTACTTAATAAAACTGAGTGTTATGAAGCAGAACTTTAGACGCCTCTGTTGCATAAAACGTTGTATGCAACTCGGTGCAAAGTACTTTATTATTCACTCGGTTGCATAAATAACTGGTACGCAACTCGTAAGCCCGGCATAATTTAATTTTTATGAGATGTGCTAAGGAGGAAGGAAGCCTAACGACTGGAGGCTTGAATAAGATGATCAAGCCATCTTGTTGGCGAGTATAATAAAGTTAGTGAATAAGTTTTAGCGGGGGTGATGGGAGGGGGACAATTCGTCATCAATATTGTAAAAGCATTTGGTTAAAGTGGTTTGTCGAGTAGGTGATACGAGACACGCGTAAAATTCATCCGAAAACTAACCTCAAGTTTAAAAATTTGCGCCAGCTAGTTTCAACATTTTTTATTTTAGAGAAAAAATTCTTTTCGTTTCTCCTCTTAACCTCACTGCTACTTTTTTAAAACTGAAACCATTTGAAGGAAGCTTAAGAAAACTAAGAACATCCTAAAGTTTATAAAGGAACCACATGACAAACACCCACAAAAAAAAGCTTTTTGTGAGAAGAACAACATTATTTAAGTGCTTGAGTATTTTGAAGTCAAGGGAGTAGGTGAATTAGGTAAATGTTTATTACCTTTAAAAGCTTCTTAGATTTTTCCAATATTTGAATACCAGTGAAAACGAAAATTTTCTTTCTTCGGTTTAATTTTATTTAAATTATGATAACTCTCTTTGAAGAAAGAGTATTTTGACTTAAAAAAACATATCTCCCAGTGAGATGCTTACAATCAAAATAAAAGCAACTGAATTCTATTTGTGTTTATTTTATGTAAATTTCGTAGAATCAAAAATGAACTTTGCGCTTCGGTTATCAAATGACTTGATGTTTCTTTCATTATCCGCTTTACCGAAAACATTTTTTCGTTCGTCAATCTTAGTGAAAAATTAAGTTATATTGAAAAGCTTTTTACGATGAGCCTCTTATGATAATTTTAATAAGTACATTCTACGTTCTGCACCATAAAACTTTCCTCTCACTCTTTAACATCCTCTTCAGTCAAATTATTTTGTTCAAGTATCGAGTTAAGAATATGAAGTCTGAGAATTATTAACTTTTAGTCGATGCAAGTTAAGCTCCGCGTATCAGCGTAACAAATTATTTAATTTTCTTGCCCATTCTGTATATAATTTGAGTAACACCTACAATATAGTGCTTTACGTGACTCGGAATCAAATTCAACGCGTTGAGAGTCGCGATATTGTACGGTAGAAAATATTTTCGCGTTTTTTTATTCCCCTCCTCTCGAGGGCTTCCAACATTCAGGATCGTCCCTAAATTACGTAACGCAAAAACATGAGACAAAAGATGATTTTCGTATGCGATTTCGATGTTTTGTCTCATGTTTTTGCGTTACGTTTTTTAGGGACGATCCCTTCAGACGCGCTTGGTATATTTATATATAAGCACAAGCGAAAGTGCACATCACTGAAAGAATTTTTTCTGTATATGCGAGAATGTTTGGTGCGCATACCGCGAAAGTAACTTGGGCATACCGCGAGAGCAACTTTTCATGCTTGCGGGTGAAAAATGAGTCATTACTGTTTCGTTTGAAACCGAATTTTTGGACTTTCCGGGCGCAATCGTGAAAAATTTACTGTCTTCTTAGAGAGACCTGTGAGACCCGAGGGCGAGGAATGCATCAAACACGTAGAAACAAACAGACAGACAGAGGACAGTAAATTTAGAATTAGAATTTACGTAAAACTTGCTATGTCGCCCTCCTTACGTTTTTTTACGTCAGCCGGACGGCTTTTCTAAGCATAAAATCGTTCTAAATTGCTTGTAAATTAATGTTTTGACTAATGCCACCTTTGGCTCGTATTACAAACCCTATACATATCAACAAATAACATTTACAAGCAAATCTATTGCAACAGTATTATTTATTTACCTCACTTTCTTGAAATTAAACATCGGTGCATAACATTACGTATGAGTAATCGAATTGTTGTACACAATATATTGTTGCTATTGTTGAAGAGATGAACAATGCTTTATTGTATTATGTGACGGTATTATGGTAATGTGATAATATTTAAATGCTTACACTGCTTTCTTACTTTCGGTGCAAGCACAAAATTTGATTCAACTCAACAGAAACATTTGGATTAATCAAGTAAAAGTTCTGCATCGACATAAATTCTGTTTATGTACAAATTCTAACGCTGTGAAAAGGTATAAACTGAGACCCGCACGTTCCCGTATCAATCTTACTTATCTGAACGAGTCGCAATAGCTTACCCAAGGTAAATGTCCGAAACCCTTGAAAGTGTCTTAGTGCACTGCCATTACCTCCAAACCCATTGCGAAATATTGCTTTTCCTAGAATCCTTTTCGTATTTCAATGACAACTCTAGTGCAATAGTTTTAAACGAAAAATGATCACCTAATGTAATGTCCTTTGGAAGTAATTTCTTCAACGAAATATTTTTAAAAACTACCCGTCCGAGATGTCCGAATTTGGTAAATCTAGTGACGAGCGACTTAACCGATTTCCACAAATCCCTTTCTTTCTGAGATCTATACATGTTTTATTTGGCGGAATAATAAGGGGCCATTATCATAGTTCGCATGCACTGTAAGATGGAGAAGGGTTCTTGAGAATTCGACGAAAGGACGGGGTAGGGAGGGTTAGCCAAAACGGGAGCAAGAACATAGAAGGTTTCAATCAGCGAAATTAAAATACAGATGTGTATGAAAGTTCATATGAGAGATGGAAATTTATTTTTGCATGAAAGTAGACTGGGAGGACTGCGGTCACCTTGTGCATGACCTGGAGATTTCTGATACGAGGGTTCTTAGGAGAACAGCAAAGGTGAATCGGAGGGAACAGTTGGACAATTATATCAGGAACGACGACATCAGGGAAAATGTGGGGTTAACGTCAGTGGAAGAGGCGGCAAGGATTAGTCGTCCGCGACGGTACGGGCACCTTCAGAGGATGGGTAGTAACAGGCTGCCCAGACTCAATTAAATCAGATTTAGAAGTCTTCTAACTTTCTCTGGGCGAACAAACCATCACGTTGGCACAGGATAGGAGGGTATGGAGGAGGGTGGCCCATGATCAGCGAGCGTAAAAACCTCACATCGGTCTATAAAGTTTGATGATGATGATGACGAAAATAGACTGAAGCGCCTGACTTACGTCTGACTAATAGTTTGTTCTTCATCAGCACAAAATATTGGCTAAAATCTAGTTTACGCAAATAGCTTGGATTTAAGTTTTTTGTGGTCGAACGGGTAGGGGGAGGTACTCTGATGAGGTATCAAGATGAATTGCGCCGCGGAAGACCCTCCCCGGGGAGACGCGCCTTCTAAAAAAATATTTTTCTATATTTCTACAATAAATGCAATTTTCTTGGGGTGGGCAGTGGGGAGGTCCCCTAATGACGTATCAAGGAGAATTGCTGCGCGGAAGGCCCTCCCATATTATTCCATATTTCTACAATAAATCCAAGTTTTTTTGGGGTGACTGAAAACTAGGTGGCTCATAAACTTAAAGAATTTGTCCTTTTACGAAATGTTACAAAACATTAAGTTACTAGGCAATGTCCCAAAAAAATATATGGCTGACAAGCTTAGGGAATTCGTCCTTTTATGAAATGTTACAAAAGATTAGGTGATTTGTGGGGTACTGAGGGTCTCCTCTAAGTTGTTATCTAGCACGCCGCACTCGGACTGTTCCAGATTTCATTTCAAAAATTGTTTTCACCACACACACACACTTGTTGCTTTCGTTTCAAAAATCGTTTTCACCACGTATACATAGGTGTGGTGAAAGCGAGGTGAAAACGATTTTTGGAACGAAAGCAACAAGTGTGGGTGTGGTGAAAACGATTTTTGACAGTCCGAGCTCTAGTAGGCGTGAGGGTGAAAGAGCAGATCTTCCAAATAGATTTCATCCAGCAACTCCTGACTTTTTTTGGCGCCTGCGAATTATGGCTCCTGCGGATTATGGCGCCTGCGGATTTTGAGGTCTTCGGGTTTTGATGTCTCCGGATTTAGTCATTTTTTGAAATGGCTAGGAAATAGATAAGGTGGCTAGTAAATTTTCCCTTTTACGAAATGTCACAGATTAGGTGGTTAACAAACCTAAGAAATTTTCCTTTTTACGAAATGTGGGTGGCTGGAAAGCGGTAAATTATTTCTTTGTATAAACAACTTGCATATATCGTAGAAATATGCACAAATAATTTTTCCTTTGAGAAGGTGGGACTCCCCAGGGAGAGCACTGCAATCCTGCATAAATTTTCATCATAGGACCCCTCACTATCTCCCCGACCGAACTAAAACTGCATTTTTAGTAGAAATATGGAAAAATATATTTTTCTTTAATAGAGCGGGGAAAGGGCGCCCCAATTCTTCTTGAACTTTCATCAAAGGACTCCCTATCGGCCCCACCTCAAAAAACATAAATCTAAGCTGTATCCGAAAACTAGATTTTTGCGCAAAATATTATAAAAATCGTCAGCGGCGACGAGTATAGGGGGGTAGGGGGGCAAATGCGACCCATGAAATGATCCATGGGGGGCAACGCCCCCCATGACGAGAGGAATAAACATAAAAAGTTAAACGGAAGGTAAATTTAATCACTTTTTGAACAGAAATGATACATTCAAGGCGTATTCCATCCTACAGGATTAACAATCCATTTTACATTTGACGTTTTTTCAAGGACCAACAATTTTTTTTTGAAAATTTTGGAATACCTAGCTCAATTTTGTATCGATTAAGCGTTATTCCAAACTTCTAGCCCATTCATTTTTGAAGTCAGTTCTTGATGTATAGGATATGTGGGTGAACCGAGGCTCAGCACCTAGGCCGCTTTTGGGCCTGTTGTGCTTAACCTGTACTTGCAAACCATTACAAGTAGCATATATCTATGGAGTTTTCAACGAAACGGGCCTGAATTTTTCATGAGAATGTCTCAGAATTGCACCCTAATGGCCAGAACAGACTTGCTTTTCGAAAGTTTCCAATAATTTAAAAAAAAAAACTCGTTTCACAAATCGAAAGATTCAAATTCTTAGGGTATTTTGGGACTTTAGAATATTTCTTGTAAAATCTATAATTGCTGTGGGTTCCATTAAATAACAAAAATAGCAAAATTTTCGCTCGCTTCGCTCGCGTGCACACTTCCTTGCAAACATTAACTACTGTTCCTTTGCCTACTTTGGCATGTTTTCCAAATGCACATCATTAAATTAAAAAATTTTGCTTACCCCCCATGGACGGCAAATATGTCGGCGCCGCTGAAAATCGTCATCACAAAAGGCTCAGAGATTATATGACACTACAGTTCACTTTCTCATCATATAAACCAGCCGTTTGAAATATTTGATACAGAAATTTGTATGGCAAACAAGAGAGCGACAGTGAAGACACTAGCACTTTCACCTTTGTTATAATTTCGTATATCTATATTTTGATTTTAGTGAGCCGATTTAAGGGGAAGGGGAGAGGAAGTAAAAAATTGGCGTGCGTGTTATGTGAATAGCCCCTAATAAATTTCCCCGCGAAAAGTATTCCCGACCGAGGGGCAGATAAACGTAGAAAATCCTTTTGCACTTAAAAAAAAGAATTGTTAAAATAATCCTCAAATTCATTGAAAATCCCCGCAAAAATCCTTTGAATTGTAGGAAAATCTTAAGAAAATCACTAAAACGCACGTAAAAATACTAGAAAATCCTCAGAAATTCACAAAGAAAATTCTTGAAAATCATTGGAAATCAAAAAAAATTCTTTTGAGGATTTCCTTTAAGAAAATTTTTTTGCACTCAAAATACACGATTTATGCCCCTCATTCCCGAGACTCGAAAATCCATGTTTTCAGATATCTCTTTGGCCATATCTTCAGAATAACATTTCCGATTTTGATCTTCTTTGAACTTAGGGTAGAATATGTTTGTACCTTTGATAACGACGCGAGGATCCATTTAACGGTCTCTAAATACTGCTGACAGACCTTGGTATGTAATAGTATTTTGTGGTCCTAGGACAACAAAATAATATTTCGGAACGAGGTGGAGTAAACGGTTCAAGACGCAGCCGAGGACCTTGTTGACTCCACCGAGATCCGAAATATATTTTTCCTGTCCGTGAGTCACACATACTTTTTCGTACAGAGAGCTTCAAAGATTTCCAACAGTACTACAAAGTTACTCGAGGTACACAAAAGTTATTTCTTTTAGATTCTTCCACTCTGTGGCACAATTTGCTTTTTAATTATTTATGAAAACCACTTATGCTATCAAGCTTCAATAGTTTCTTGTATCGCATCAATGAAATGAATGTTTATCGTTATAGAACTGTTTTAATTCAAAATTTATAATAAAGTTTAAGTTTCATGTGCCGTTTGGATAGGAAGGTTCACACTTCTGTTTCGTTCAATCAAAAAAAAACAATTTAATTTAATTTTGGTTTATTTACATGATTGATGTAAAGTTTTAATGACAAAAATTTTGTTGATTCACCGTAAATTTAAAACGAAAACCTTTTTTTAGTTGCATGTACAGAAGAACCATACGGAACATTTTCCACCAAGCAAATTACCTTTAGTAATACATTCTAAATTACATTTTGTTTCATCACACAAGATGTCTCGTCTATGGCGTACAAGCTGCGAATCCGATTGTGCGGACATGGTCAAATCATCTAACAAAGCAGTTCGATTTTAGTGCAATATTGAAGATTTTGTAACAGTAGCAGAAGTTTATTAATAGAACACTTGATTATGTTCTTACCGATTTTGTCATGGTGTGTGTTGACCGGACTGCCCTGAGATAATGAGATGACTGATGCCACCACCAAGATCACACAGAAAGCAAACAACTTTGAATTCATTTTCTTATGCACTAGAAAAGTTTCACGATGTACGACTTTTTCGTCACTGATGCCTCGCATCTGTGTAGCTGCTTTATATACACTCGGTTTCACTGTCCACAGGCAATTATTTTTCATTTAACTCAAAATAAGTGTTTGAAATATGCCAAACACTGCTAACTACAGTGACCCGTACAGTTGACATATTTTTGATTGATAAGAAATTTCGTAGAATTATATTTTGCAAGAGATTTCGGTTGCAATGGTGGCATTACAATTACAGTCGAGACAATACAACAAAGACCAAATTTTTCGTTTGTCTCTTAGTGGTTACCTACATGTTTATTACAATTGATAAGTCGCTAAGCCCCACAAAAAACCACATATTACAGGAGGAAAAACTTCCGAACTTGATCGAATAATTTGATCGATTCATAAAAATTTAGATATTATTCTCAGAAATTGTAAATAAAGTTGGGTGTTTCATCAGTCAACTTAGTCAGGTGAAGAGAATTTGTTCTTAGGATCAGTTGTAGTTCCACTTTTAAGTACTCCTCATGAGACATGAATTTTCCCCCAAGGAATTATCCCCCCAGGATAAATCTTCGGATAATAATCACCCGAGGGGCTGATGAACGTAGAAAATCCTTTTGCGCACAATTCATTGAAAATCCTCAAAAAATCCCTTTGCAATTAAAGAAAATCCTTGTGAATCAAAGAAAATCCTTGTAAATCAAAGAAAATCCTTGTAAATCGAAACAAATCTTTGTAAATCAAAATTTTTGTAAATCAAAGAAAATCCTTGTAAATCGAAGAAAATCCTTGTAAATCAAAGAAAATCCTTCTAAATCAAAGAAAATCCTTCTAAATCAAAGAAAATCCTTGTAAATCAAAGAAAATCCTTGTAAATCAAAGAAAATATTTGTAAATCAAAGAAAATTCTAGCAAATTAAAAGAAAATCCTTGTAAATCAAAGAAAATCCTTGTAAATCAAAGAAAATCCTTGTAAATCAAAGAAAATATTTGTAAATCAAAGAAAATTCTAGAAAATTAAAAGAAAATCCTTAAAAATCGTATAAAAATACTAGAAAATCCTCAGAAAATGACAAAGGAAATTCTTGAAAACCAAGGAAAACCATAAAAAGTCATTCGAAATAAAAAAAAATCCTTTGAGGATTTTCTTTGGAAAAATCCTTTTACACTCAAAATACACGACTATCTGCCCCTCGTAATTACCATTGGTGTGGTATGGGTGATATTTCTCATTAGGGATGAGGGATAATAAACTGGGAAAATACCACTCTCCTCATTATACTTCAAAACAGCAAAAGAGATGAGTCTTTCTTATGGTGTGTGCTTCCCCTTCTAAAACTTGTTTTCTCTGTGATGCTACCAACGTTTCAAAGAATTCACATACCGTTGGATGAAACATAGCGGAAAAGGGTTCTAATCACGAGTCATAACTACAATACTTTCTTAAATAAACGATTGTGTAAATTAATAAAGTCAAACATAAAAAAGTAAAAACATGCTGCGTAAAAGGCCTAACGTTAAATAGTTTAAGCTTTTGCTACTACGAAACTGTAAGTCGTTGAATTTAATTCAATTATCGTCGGCTTCCGGCCCAATTTTAGAAAGAATAACCAAAACTTTTATCAACACTACAGTCGTATGCTCAAAACATTTCTAAATAATTCTTTCATGAATATTTATGCGGTTGATAATGTTTTATAAATTCAGTCAATGTCAATGTTCTTTGTTTATTTACCCAATCAACTTTATTAATCAGCAAATTTTTTCTAGAACTTATTTTTAAACGCAGAAAGAAAAATGATTTTCGCAAATAAAATTTGTTTACGTACCCCTCCTGGACGGTTCCTTTCACCCTATTTCGATTTTTATGGCACTGGCAAAGCGAGTTCTTTTTGTGACATTGACTCAATCAACTAACAACTCAATCATGATATTTTAGCATCAGATAGGAAAAATATGCCAAACGTTGACTCTGATGTATAAATTCCTACCAAGTAAAGGTCATCACAAAGAAAGTGATAATGCATAGAGTATTTTTGCGTACGAAATGTGAAAGTGCAAAAAACTATTGCGTTGGTGGGTTCCACATTTGTGACTTGTGTCACGGCGACTTCCTCCTGTGAGGTCAGTATCGAAGGTAAAATTATATCAGAAGATTTGTTTCGTATAGAAGTTTCCTTAGAAGTTTTCCTAGAAGTTTCAAGTGTCACTTAAATTGATATCAGTTGTTTTAGAAGAAAGAAGAAGTGCTTGCACACATTTTGCTATGAAAAGGGTCTGTGTTGTGATATGAGTCAAACCGAGAAGCGACGGCTATAGTATTTGAACGCAAGGTTTGCTAATCCATCATCCTCGCCAAGATATTGATTGCAGATTAGAATGCTGCACGTCTTGGACCCGACCTTGGATGAAGAGCGGTACTTGCATACAGGAATTCAAAATGTAGAACCTCGGTTTGCGTTAATTACGCATTACGACATTACAAATACTACGTCACAAAGATGCCGTCAGAAAAATAATGTCCCACAAATGGAGTCGCACAAATGACGTTACAAAAAGGACATTACAAATAATTCGTCATAACAATGATGTCACACAAATGACGTCACAAAAATTACGTTACAAAAATGACGTCACAAATACGACGTCACCAGTGCCGGCCAGGCTACCAAAAGGCCCTGCGGGCGACATCTGAAACAGCGCATATCTTCGGGCGCTGTTTTCGTAAGCAAATGGAATTCAATGAAATCAAAAACAGGCAGCTTTCGCTTGAGTTTAGCGCCGCAGGCGAATTTTTTTAATTGTGTTGTTTACGTTCAGGTAAGGTTATCATGCAAGGCGCAGCAGGGGAAAATTTTGGACTACCTTCACTTGTACTTTAGGTAAATCGAGGAACGCTTAAATGCAGCAGACGCAATTTTTTGACCTTAGGGATCCTTTATGTAAGAATTTTAATAATTGAGTGATTTCGTATAACGCGGCAGGCGACAATTTGTGGGCTCTTTGGCAGTTTTTACACTAACTCGAGGTATTTTTTTGAGCGCCGCAGGTGAAAATTTTGAAAATTTGTATTCGTTTTTCTTATTTTCAGCCACAGTTTGGGTCCCCAAAATGACAGCCCGGGCCCAATGGATTTACCCTTCTCCGAATTTGCAAGAAAAAATTTGCCCGTCCGTCTGTCTGTCGACACGATAACTCGAGTCAATCTTGACCGATTTCCAAAAGTATGTTTTCCCCGAAACGTAGTCCCAAAAGGAAAGTTGTGATCAAAATAATTAAAATCAGTCGAGAACTTTCGAAGTAACGATCGAAACTTTTTGGCTCATATCTCCGCGATTTACGAACGGTTATTGCCTTTCAAGGTTTTGAATGAAAGATATGGACTTCAAAAAACAAAAAAAAGTTGGTAAAATCAACTGGTACACATAAATTATTTTTGGGGCGATTTAGATGCGGTGGAAGGCTCAAGAGAAAAAGAGTTGGACCGAAGCCTCTACTTAGGGCCCCAAGTCGGTCCTAAGGTCGGCCAAAGTTAAAAAACAATTTTTTTTGCTATGTTTTAGAGAAAGATGCGGGGAACATTTTCATCCATGGAAAGTATGAGTCTAAGGCCACTCCTTAGTGCCCTGAACGGTGCGTTACTTGACTAGGGTTTTCCAATTTGTCATTTTGGCGATTTCCAATGTAATCTAAGACTTCAATTCAATAAAATTGCAAGGCATTCCTCGATACTCTATGGAAGTATAGCGTTTGTTTTAATATGCAGTAAGATTTTGTAACAGTTTTTCTGATACTCACAGGTCTCTTTGCAAATACGTGCGGATTTGTTTTTAAAATATGTAATCTTTGCATAAAAAAGCCCTGCGGGCGCCAGGCAGGCACTGGATTTCACAAAAATACGACGTCACAAATATAACCAAAAGTTTTGACGTCATAGATTCGTATAATTCTTCAACAGTCGCTAATTTTCTTTACACATGTGTATAGTAAAGTAGCGATAGAGTGTAGTCAAAGGAGTTAGTTTGATTATGTCACCGTCCGTTCGTCCGTATTTACACCCCTATCGCGACGTAAGATGACGCAACGTGACGTAACATTACGGAACGTGACGTAACATGACATAACGTGACGTGAAATGACGTTACATGACCTAACTTGACGTAACTTGACTTCACATTCTTATGTATGATACACTCCTTATTCTAATGATTAATCGAAGGGACCAAACTAAATTAGAAAATGTAAAAATTAGATTTAGAATTCATTATAACGATTTAGTCGAACATTTTATTATTCTCAAATAAAATACATCTTTGAGATTTAGATTAGATTAGATTAGAATTTTTGGGGGTGTTGGCATCTGGATCTGGGACCGTTTGTACCACCCCCCGCCGATTCTTCCTTTATTGAAACGATTTAAACATAGATGTTAAGTAAATGAACAATAAAGAAATGAAATCAAACCAAATAAACTACACTTAAAACTAACAAGTAACTAACTAAAACATGACGCATTCCAATAGTCCCTCAGTGTAAATTCACAGTTAAAGAAAACATGTTATCAAACGTCCGTGATAAATCGCTGCAGATGGTGAAATATCCATAACCTCCACGTTTGGAATATGGTTGTTCCTCAGTAGCGTTTGAAATCTTAAGGGCGGTGGAAAAACATTTAACTAATCGATATATAAACATAACCTGCTAACACATATCCGTGAATCGGGACTTAGCTGGACTATTATGCGATTTTAAATGTTTCCATCTCCTCTTCTCATCTGTGATCAGGGAGCTGCTGTGTAAGTGACGTACTCCGTCATGTCGATTTGAATGATCGATATATAAAGAAAGCCTGCTAAAATTTTGCCGTACATCGGGATTTAGCTGGAATTATATTCGATTTATTTCGTTGTTACTTCCCTTACTGGGAAGGAGTGATAGCTTCCATAAGGCCACACCCATCTCGAAGGATGAACCCTAACCCTTGGGGCAGTGTTTGTGTTGGAATTTCACGACTCCCCTCACATTTTCCCATCTGATTTCAGCCGTGGTTGTATTGGCGTCATTGCCTCAATGCCCTCAATGCTTAACACAGAAGGGGAAGGGGAGTAGGTTTATGTCGACCGAGCCAACTAGGAATATAGCCGTATAACGGGATTCTTGTTGGTATAATGCACAATTTTGCTCTAACGAAAACAGCATTAAGCCGAAGCAAATTGCTTTTTACCCTTCTGCATTTTTCCCCTTAAAGCAAAACCGTTAATCGGGATTAAGTGGGTTGTTAAAAGAGCCGCTCGTTCACAGCTGATGCAATAAAATTGTTATTTTTGTTTTGTTTTTACACCCACAGACGCAACGGTTTGATTGGCACACAAAAAGCACCGAATTACGGTGGAGTCAGAATATCCGTTCCTGTAATTTCTTTTTGCATTTTAAAAACATTTCAACGAACCGTATGGATGTAAATATATATAACAAACGCGATAATAAGCGCCGAGTACAGAGTGTCAAAATGAAACTTCTGTCGGTATCATATGAAACTCCTTATGAAAGATTTTAAAAACACAAATTAGCAAATATGTGTAGTGTATACAATCAAGACGATGGATTCAAGTTGGCGTTATGTTCAAAAAGGCGCCGAACCCGTGCATGAACTAAACGTCTGACATAACAACGATCTATTGATCGACACTTTGATGCGGATGTGAAAATCTTTCACTTTTTCTTATTTCAGATACCATTAACAGAATTAACACAAAACTCTGCACTTTGTCGAAGACGGAAACTAGAGCACATTAACAAGCGACCGACGCCATTGCAGAATTAAATTACAGTTACTAAAGCCTTAACAAAAACCAACACTCTCGCACGATAGCAAAAACAAGTTGATCGCTCTCCATTTCTCTATCAACCCTTTCGTTTTAATTGTAGATGATAACATTTTGACCTCACTTTAATGTAGAAATTTATAAAATTCTGAATTTCTACCCAAGCGGCAAAATCACATCACACAAATTAAAATTTTAAAAGGGTCGTGGTGGAAGAGCGCAAAAAAAACACGTCTTGCTTGTTCGGCGGTCAAACTACTCTTCTATAACGATTTAGTCGAACATTTTATTATTCTCAAATAAAATACATCTTTGAGATTTAACACACATGACGTCACACGTGACGTGACGTAACGTAACAGGGGTGGGGTGCACAGACGGACGGACTGACAAGAAGGGTGAAAACAAAAAGTAGCTAACGCTACTTAATAAGATAGTTACTCAACCATTTGTCTATCAAATACATACAATTGTACTTTGGCTCTCGTATGTAGTAAAAATAAGTTATAAAAATGTATTACATTTTCAAGTGCCCCCCCCCCCCTCGTGACTGCGCTCACCTACTCAGGTTGAACAATCGATTAAAAAACGATTAGTTTAATTACCAATCAACTTCTTTCAATCGTATCTTCGTATCAGTATCTCAAATGGCCTCATTATAAAAATTGGTTGGTAATTTTTGTGTTGCTGATCAGCAGTAACTTAACTTGAAAAATAGACTCAATTGAGAGCATCAAAATGTTCTCATTGGACCCGTACGAAGTACAAAGGTCCTATACGTTTACAATAAAACAATGTCCGCCTGTCCGTCTCCAGTTTTTTTTTTTTTTTAGATAGATACATGCCTCCCATGATTCAAGTTCGAAGATGAGAAAAATCGATTGAGCAGTTCCGGAGATATGGTCGAGCAAGTGACAGCGGCGCCGAGTATAGGGGGCAAGTGCACGGAAATTGCTCATGTTGGTGTCAAATGAAAGGATTTGATGTCAGAAAATTGGGAAAACATTTTTCTGGGAATCGGGTCAGAGGTCGGAGCCCTGGGACCAATGGAATCGACGAAATTGAGTTTTTGGCCATATACGAAAACAGTTTTTCGTGTTTATTTCCTTAACTATGCAATATGGAGATTCACTGATTTGGATAAAAATGCCGCAATCCTGAGATATGACCACTTCTAGAATTGAGAGTGATAATCCATATCTCTAGAACTATAAGAGTTAGAAAGTTGCTTCCAAAAGGAAAGTTATAGAGAATAAAATTTTAGCGAACGTGTGTCTTAGGGTTTTGGGTAAAAATGCCCCAATCCTGGGATATGACCACTTCTAGAATTGGGAGGGATGATCCATATCTCTAGAACTATAAAAGGTAGAAATTTGCTTCCCAAGGCAAAGTTGTAGAGAATAAAATTTTAGAGAACACGTGTTTCAGGGTTTTGGGTAAAAATGCCCCAATCCTTGGATTTGACCACTTCTAGAATTGAGAGAGATAATCCATATCTCTAGAACTATGAGAGTTAGAAAGTTGCTTCCAAGAGCAAAGTTGTGGAGAATAAAATTTTAGCGAACGCGTGTCTCAGGGTTCTGGGTAAAAATGCCCCAATCCTGGGATATGACCACTTCTAGAACTGGAAGGGATGATCCATATATCTCTAGAACTATAAGAGGTAGAAAGTTGCTTCCACAGACAAAGTTTTAGAGCATAAAATTTTAGAGAACACGTTTCTCAAAGTTTTGTGTGGAATTGCCCCAATCCTGGGATATGACCACTTCTAGAATTGGGAGGGATGATATGGATACTATAAGAGGTACAAAATTGCTTCCAAAGGCAAAGCTGTAGAGCATAACACTTTGGCGAACACGTGTCTCAGGGTTTTGGGTAAAATGCCACAATCTTGGAATATGACCACTTCTAGAATTGGGAGGGATGACCCATATCTCTAGAACTGTAAGAGGTAGAAGGTTGCTTCCAAAGGCAAAGTTGTATAGAAAAAAATTTTAGAGAACACGTGTTTCAGGGTTTTAGGGGAAAATGGCCCGGTCCTTTGATATAAGTTTTTCTAGATTTGAATGGTCTGAGACGTACTTCGGTAGGGCCTTTGACATTACCTTGGGTAATTTCTATGGATCTTTGAAATTCTTACAGTTATAAAAGAACAGAAAACGTTGGATTGTTGGCTTATTTGTATATTTAGATACGATCGAGTCTCTTTGCCACATCTATTCTGTTTGCCACATCTATTTTGATACGTACGGGTCTTTGGTTATGTTTTTTCTTAACTTTACTATATCAATGTTCTAAGTACGTTGAAGTAAACAAATAATCGTTTAATAAAGTGCCACGCCACGAAGATATTTTTAAATCGGAATATGAATGTCGATAATAGGTTTCATCGATTAAAATGTGGTGTTAGCGCATTATTTATGGTAGTTTTGAAATAATAATTAAATTCAATTGCTCGCTAGACTTTCGCTCAAGATTCGATGATGTGGTTGTTATCGGAGAAAATTGTCATTATTTTGTTGAACTTGAGCAATTTTGTAGGTCATCTAGCGTTCGGTTATCGCCAACAACAATGACTTAATAGATTTAGACTGGATTTACGTAGCCATAAAATGAAGCAAAAACGAAAACACGTAATTTGTTTGTAGTATGCACATCACACACCAACACATACACTCCTCAAAATGCATAATCCTTATCAATTTGCATTTCATACGGTTGTGGGCTTTTGAATTTACTTTCTGTCATATTAGCTGTTTCGCAGTTTTGCCAATAGAAAAACATTGAAAGAGATAATCTTGAAAACAGCAAAACACGTAAATTTAAAATCACACGACCGTATTTGATTCAATATGCGTAAATTTTTAAAGACTGTCCGTACTGAAATAATTAAAGACTGCCAGTTTGCACTTAATATGTCACTGGCCAGCAATGTTTTTTTAAAAATATCAGCAAACTCACAATGTTTTTCCATTAAAAAAATTCATTTACTCCAAAAAGTAATTTGCTTTGGGAAGTCAGTTCCTATTATCTAGGTGAACATTGAACATCGCTTCAAGTATAGCAAAAGAAAATATCGTCATTATATGGACGATAAAGAAACGAAATTTCTTGGACGGACTACTTATCTTCCACTTTGGAAATAACATTACCCAATGGGCATACAATTCATCGAAAAAGAATCCCATTTACACGTAGACATAAACCAAATGAATGTGACATCAAAAAACGGACTTAAGTCCAATATTGATTGTCGAACAAATTTCAAATTATCCTTTCTCGATCCTTGGTACGTGTTTCCCGTACGAAAAATATTCGACACATCGTTGAAAATATATTAAAGAAAATACGTATTTCTTATGTGCTTGTGCAAATGAAGGACTATCCATTCTTAATGTGTCACAAAATGCCATACCATCGCCATCGCACCATATAGAATGTAGCTTCCTATCGAAGTATTGATGTGTGTGCATGAACGCAATTTCGAAAAGAAAATTTATGTAAATGGAGGGTACACAAGTAAGGTAATACCAAAGTTATTTTAGATAAATGGATTTTGTGTGCGTCAGTAAAAGTCAAAGATAACAAAAAAAATCTTCTCTGAAGTGATGTCTTCATTTTATTAGATAACAATGCAATGTATACGACAACAAAGTGATGTCAATTCAATTTATATTTTAAATTTTGCGTATAAATAATTTGCGTTGAACTTTGTTTAGGACTTTTTCAATCATTCCCTCGCTACGGGCAATTAATTTTAATGCTTTAACTAATTTGATGTGTAATTATTAATTGAATTGTAAGTGTAAAATTTGTTAAGGAATTTTCCTTTTCAGTCCGAAAAGGGTGGGAAACGTAATTAATTATTAATGAAAAGGGTGCCGAGTTGTATACGTCGACAATAACGACATAAGATGCTCCAAGATGTTATGCGATATGACAAAAATTATATTCCACAGGGAAAGAATGGCTACGTTTTAAGTGCTACTATTGAAAATTTATTTGCTACAAGTGTATCGGTATATTTCAATAAAGTATTTTCAAATTGCATTTTATTGTCAGAATACTAAACAGATGATGCAATTGCATACCAGCAGATGTATCTCGCTATCAAATGTTTTTATTGGCATCAGTTATCGGAATGTTCCGTTTATATTGTCATTTTGTCTATAAGCAATCTAATCGTTACATACGAAGATATAGAGATTGGCGATTCCAAAACCTACTTTGGAGTATAACGTTTCTAACATCCATAGAACAATGAACAACAAGAAAATGAGTGCTTAGTGCAATACAAGTGAAAATTCTGCTACCGGTTTCAGGAACTATGTCCCATCTTCTTCTTTGAGCCTACCCTTGAAGATGGGAACATAGTTCCTCAAACCGGTAGGATAATTTTAAAAATAAAGGAATAACTTAAATCTGGATTTGTTCTAGCTCACTTTCCTGTTATTTATTGTTGACGATTGTGCTGCCGTGTTCTGTGTTTCAATTAATAAATTTAGTTGAATTTATTGATATCCGTACAGACCGGAGAGCCGCCGAAATTTAGCCGCCAAAAAACGGCGGCTGATGGCTTAAAGTGCAGCCGCCGCCGAGGATTAGGAAAAATCACAAAATTAGCCACGCCGTTAACCGCCGCCCAATAACTTTGCCGGCTGAAATTGACGACTAGTACATTTTAGTCGGCTGCTAATCACACTCGCCGCCAAGTTTTTCAATACAGTTTAGCCGAATTGTCAACCGCCTGCATTCAGTTTTTTTCGGCTAGCCGCCGCCATCGATTTATATTCGGCTCTCCAGGCTGTACCCGTAGATCAGTTTAAAATTTCGATTTTTAAACAGTTTATAACATACAAAGAAACTGTCCCTAAATTACGTAACGCCACAGGGGAGGCGGGTCTGAGTGTGTGTTACGGAAATATATTGGTATTGAACTATGTTTGTGATACGCTTAGGGGGGGGGGGATATTCAGGGATATTCTGTGATATTCTGACTAAACGGCTATGGTGATAAAACATATAACCGATTTTGAAAGAAATTTTCAGTTTTGGTACTAGGCGGGTTTGATTCCTTTTTGGAAAGTTTTTTCTTAATACGTGGAAAGAAAATTATCGTGTGCAGTCCATAAATTAAGTAACGTAAAAAATGGATTTTCTGAACACTTCTCTCGTTGAAGTTAGATTGTTGTAAAATAAAATTTTTGCTTCACGCTGGCGAAAATTTCTAGAATTAAAAAAGCTCATAACGTAGAAATTTACATTTTACTTCGAAACTCTCATAATATTTAAGTTTGTGTTTGTTTAATAATGACAAATTGTGTGATCAAGAAATCATAGGGACTACGACTCTCCACATTTTTCTGTAGCGGGCGGTCGCGCCCCCTGCCACCGCAAAGTCATCGCCACTGGTAGCCTGGTAATGTGACTAAATCACACTGGCCTAAGACAATATTCAAACAACAGGTCAAATGGCTACTTACGAAAGCGAGAAAGAGAGCGACAAAGATGTAAATGGAAAGTGCAGAAAAACTATTATGTTGGGAGGGTCCCGCATTTGTGACGCATTTTTTATTCAAAAGTGAAAATATTTCAAAAGAATTTTTTGCGTTCCGAAGCTGTAAGCGTCACCCAAATTGATATCAGTTGTTTTGGGAGAAGGGACGAGGACTTCCGTCACATTTCCCTTTTAAAAAGGATTTTGTTGAGATATCAGTTCTTTTGGTAGTAGGGAAATTTCTTTGACAAATTATATACAGAATTTTTTTTTGAGCCGCCGCCGCTGCCAAACCGACGTGCAACGGCTACTTCCATGGCCGAAAATGATCCCCTCAGCTTTTTCTACAACATATCAGTAGTTATTTGGATCACAAGGGATGAAGTTTGCAGCCAGTGCCGAAGGAAAGGGCGGCAATCCCACAGGTTTAATTTTTTACTTTTCATCCCTTGTGATCCATAGAACTTTTCATTACAACACCTACGAATATTGTTACTTTTGCTTCCCAAACTAAATCATTTTTGAAAATCAGTAACAATTCCACGTGGAGAAATTTAAAAAAACTTAACTCTGTGACAAATTTGAATGCAACAAATTTAAATTTTCCTACTTCCACCCTGACACTTCAATTATGTAAACAAACCGAAATCATGAAAGATTTTAATTTTTAGAAAGTAATCAATAGTAGTAATAGTAATAGTAATGGTAACCAAGGTAATAAAGCTCAGAAATATTATTACGTTGGGAGGGTCTGGCACTTGTGACGCATTTCTTTAATCAAAAATGAAAATATTTCAAAAAAATCTTTTGCGATCCGAAGCTGTAAGCATCACCCAAATTGATATCAGTTGTTTTGGAAGAAGAGACGAGGACTTGCGTCACGTTTCCATTTAAAAAGGGTTTTTGTTGTGATATAAGTAGTTTTGGAAGAAAAGAGAAAACAAATTTTGGAGAAAAAATTTTCGGCAAATTTCAGCGAAAAAAATTTCCGGTGGAAAAAAATTTTTTCAGGCGAAAAAAAAATTTGGAGAAAAAAAAAAAAAAAAAAATTGCAGCGAAAAAAATTTGCAATCAAGCGAAAAAAAAAAATAATCGGCGAAAAAAGATTTCCGGCGAAAAAAATTTCCTTTGACACGAAACATCAAAAAAAAAAATAAATTTTCCCCCTAAGTCCGTCTAATACCACCGTCGACCATTTTATTGGTCACCCTGACACACTACGCACCCAACCCATCAACTTTTCCTTTGACATTTTGCTCATATTTGACCCATACTTTGAATACCCTCACACACACACACACATATATATGGACTTTATATGGCGCCTTCTAAGAGCTCTGGCGCCCAAACGAGGACGGTACCCCCCATTTTTTAAAATCTAATATGGCGTAGAATGCCCACCCGAGGGTCCCCGCGAGTAAATGGGGTAAATCTTGGGTCAATTCAGAATGAATATACCCCCTCAGAAAGAATGAAAACACCAGAACGTTCTCTCAATTTAAATGCACCTTACAAAACGTGTATCTATCATTGATCTATCTTATAATGTTTATTGATCGATGCAAAATGATTATCGCCTTTCGTCGTTATCAAGTTTTGAATTACAAATTTTAAATGAAATGTGAAATTGAAACGAACTTTTTAAATTTAGCGGCGAGATATAAAATATACTTGTTATCGTGACGGAAGTTCGGTAAAGAGTGAATCTCTCTCGGCCTTCTTTGCCTTTACAAAAGTACATGAACAATTAAAGAGCTTGGCGCGTTACAAGGGCCACTGAGCTAGTGGTTTTGGGTCTTTTGTACATATATGATAATAATAATCCGCTGTTATAACCCGTCTGGGTCAGAGGCTAGATCATTTTTTATTTACTGCAATGGTTTTTTGTGAGCTTTCGCTCATATGAATTCTTCTTAGAGATCCTTTGTCTACCGAAGTTTTTACTGTCTCAGTGGTAAATTACATACAAACCTAGTGCCATCTACGATGAACTAGGTGCGGAAACTGTTATATTTTGTACACAGAGTTCATCGAATATGGGTGACGTCACATTTGTCATTCTTCTATGTACAATTCACAACTACCCATATTATGAAGCCTGGGCGTGCCTAGGAACGCTACTTTCGGTAGATGCTATTCGCCGGCACCGGCGAATAGTCAGAAGATATAAAAATGGCTATTCGCCGGCGGACAAATTCCCTAGGCCTTCGTGACGTTTCCTGAAATCGCAAGTACAATAGTTTCGTATTTTCGTTACAAAATCCCATGATCTTTGGTCATTATTTCACTTGTCACTAAGTTTCTAATCGATTTCACGATTTTAGCAATATTTTTAGTGTTTTTTCTTGTGACGTTTCATAAAAGGATAATTCCCCTAGTTTCGTATACCTAAGAGTATCGTAACATTTTGTAAAGTGCGCCGGCGAAAAGCCATTTTCATATCTTCTGACTTTTCGCAGGCGCCGGCCGGCGAATAGTCACTTCGTAATTCTTATGCGATTTAAAAGTTCTTTTTTTCCTGAAAGATATTTGAAAAACTCATAAAGGAATTGAACTTAGGCAAAATCGTTTTAGAACTTGCGAAGGGTAGAAAAAGTAGTTAAAAGCGTGGTTTTTTGAAGGTCAGTGAAAATTTTTGACCTATAATATGTTCCAAATTAGCACTGAAATCACTCTTCAAGCTTTTGAATGAAAGATATGAACTTGAGTGATTCGGGCTGTAGGGTCCTTAGCGTGGGCCCGACTCACGCTACACGTCCCTACTCGATGTTTGGTGGTTTTTCGTAAATATTCCTTTAATAATTAGGGTTTTTGTGCAATATTGTCGAGAAAAAAGTCGAACTTTTCTGTCTCCATGGAGTTATGGTCAGAGGCAGAGGCATTAGTGAAAGTTGGTTGGTTCAATAATCGGCCCAAATATAAAAAAACCCAATCTCTCAAATTCAATACGACGGATATCAAGGTTGGTTCAGATTTGGACGAAAATCAGGGGCACAGACGAACAGTGTAAAGGACATTTTTTGCAGATTTCGTTTTTTAGAACCCAATGTTACAAATGTAGTGACAAACACTGTAGACACTTACTTCATACGGGTCTAAAAAACAGCTATGTAGCTCAGTCGGGAGAACAACAACTGACCCACACAACTGTGAAACTCTGTTACCGTAAGGTACGGCGAATTTCCGAAAATGGTTCTATTCTGTTAACTTTCGTTCTTCTGTCATGCAAAGTACTGTAACATACTCATTAACATTTAGTGCTAAGAGCGCGTTCGAAAACTAAAATTCTCAGTGAAACCTGAGCAAAATTGAATATTAGACAAGTTTCTGACATAAACCGTTCAGTAACTAAAATGTTTCACTGGGTTTCTTTGAATAAAAATTTGACAATATTTCAAAATTTATACCATAAAATTGTCTTTCATGCTTTAAAAATTAATTTCAATAATTGTCCCTCGCACTCCTAGCCGCTATACTGACAATTTTAATTCAATTAACGAACTATGTTTACTAACGATGATAACAACAAACATTCTTCATGACATTTCTCACATTCTTCACGACCGATTTTGGTCATGAACAATCTAACCTTAAAGTTAACAATGACAGCATTAACTGAGCAACTCTGTGAAACATTTTACTTTTCGAACGCGCTCTAATACTTCTTGAAATTTGAGTGTCATGCTAATTGGTAAGTTAGCGTGACGTCACACCAGGGGGGGGGGAACTTTTTTTAAGGATTAGAGGCTTTGAAACATCTATTCCGATGCGTATGTGTCCCCTGCGTATGTTTAAATCCACAGTTCAAGACAAATTCGAAGAGAAATTACAGCGTGACAGCATGAAACTATTATCCATACTATTCAAACTATTTTTTGCTCTTATTTCCTAATTGTAGTTTTTTTTTTGTTGTACGACTTAACGTAAAGTAATCGACTGAAGTGTGAAAGCAAAGTTACCGTTCAAAAAACACACGAATTCCTTTAGCTCGATATTAATTTTTTTGCCTGTAAAAACTTTTGTTGTAACAGCTTGAGAAAAACTAAAATTTTTCAACACAAAATTGAAGAATCTTAAATCATTCCCACATCGTAACTCAATCAACAAATTTAATAAATTTCAAACGATGAATAATGCCTGCCATGTAGAATTTACCTGGCTACGTACTCTAGTGGAAGATAAAAGCAAAAAAAAAATGTTTTCAATTATATTACGAACAGTTAATTGAGTGCAAGTATCATAAATGTATTCACTATCACTCTTCTCCCATCTGCTGTTTTATACATTTACTCTTTCCTCAAGTTCCTCAATGAATTTTTCAATGTCCTTGCCCTATGCTGTAACACTCTATTTCTCAAATAAAATTGTGTTTAAATTCACCAGACGTATATTGACGCAAACTTTCATCGAAAATACGGAAAAAAATGTTCTCCATCGAAAGCTTTTAAAGATTGGCCGTAGGATAAAAAAAACTATTTTTGCAAAGTGGAAGTGCAACATGAATGATTTCTCAGGGTACAGACAAAGTAGAAAGTTGTCTTTATTTTTCTTTCGCTAGTGGATAATATACTTTCATTCGAGTGAAAAAATGTAGATACACAGTTTTGCGGTTTGTTAGATAAAAATATTTCAAAAATAATTGAAACTTTGGTTTAAGAAACTTTTAATCAGACAGTCGTCGTAATTATTTTTTTATTGGCGTTTAATCTTGTCCTTCTTCTTATAGAAATATATTTAATGCATTGAAAGGATTGGATTTAGAGATTTATACAAGAAAATCTTTTATATCGTAAAACTCAAACACGGAATCAGCTTAAGTCGACTGAATTTTCTCGGTCGTGGTTTTCAATTTTTATACTATACAAGGTGTTTCGTTTACAACTAACTAAGTTCTTCGTTTCTTCGTTGAGGAGTATATTGCATTAACCAGGACGTTTGTAACCAGTCGAGTTTCGACCCGGTCGAATCAGCCACAAAAAAATGCCCGTCAACACCATAACTCCAATAAAACTCAACCGATTTTCAAAATTTATTTTTAATTGAAAGGTCTACGAATGTCTCACATTTTATGGAAGAAAATTTTTTGACTGAAAGCTCTTGGGCTGAGCCAGAACCCTAAAACTGAGTTTCTACTAGGGCC
Organism: Pseudolycoriella hygida; assembly: GCA_029228625.1. Taxonomy (NCBI): domain Eukaryota; kingdom Metazoa; phylum Arthropoda; class Insecta; order Diptera; family Sciaridae; genus Pseudolycoriella; species Pseudolycoriella hygida. The sequence goes on from CM055404.1 coordinate 134,672,027, forward strand.
AAACGTGTTTATTTTGTCGATTCTTTTTCTATTAGTAACCGAGTACCGAATTATAATCAAAAACAAATTTGGGCCCTGTGTCCTCGCAGCAAGTGGGCCTTAGGTTGACCCTAAAAAAAAGTTTGTTTTGCTATGTTGCAGAGCAAATTACGGGAAACATTTTTGTCTCCGAGGCATTTCCTTATGGCCCTAGGTCGGTCCTAAGGTCGACTCTAGACAAAAAAAATGTTTTTGCGACGTTGAAAAGCAAATTTTATTTTTATTTGCAGTACCTCGCGAAAATGAGTCATTACCTGATGACAGTTGCAATAGTTTTCATTTTCGCGGGGCTCAGCATGTAATAGTAGATTACAGTGGGGGGTGCGGAAGTAGGTCATAACATGAGCGATCAATTTTGTGAAATGAGTCAAACTCAAGAGGGTGTTTTTAAGCAACTCGCTTTAAAAACAGTTTTTAAAGCGAGTTGCTTAAAAATACACGAATGAGTTTGCGAGTGTCACGAAATGATCCTGAATGGATGACTTACTAAGCACTCCCCACTGTATGCTATTTTAATCGGTGTCCCATCCGAAAACGCGTCATTACATGCAGATATACATGTAATGAGAAGTTTCCCAAACATACATGTAATGAATAATTTCCGTGGGGTGCACATATACATGTAATGACAAGTTTTCGGTAGGACATCGATTAAAATAACTTACAATATGGTTTGGAAATGTTTATTTTGACTCGTGTGGTTGCATCGCGCGCCTTCGGCTTGGGATGCAAACTTCCCCCTCAGTCATCAGAATAAAAATGTCCAAACCATATTGTAATATACTACTGTCTATTTGGGGGTCAATTTTGTGCTTTCGAAAGGGTTTTTTACGCCGTTGCTTCCGACGGTTTTGTCAATATTGCTCTCTCGGCAATTTCCAGTACAACTTAATGTGGACGTAATTTCAAACACTTTTTGTTTTTCGGTGGGTTAAGTGGTCAATTGCAGTCTATTTACTATGAACAATATATAAATAAAAGTATTGAGTAACAATTATGTGTCAACTGAGACTTTTTGTAATATTGCTCGAATAACATCTCGCAGTTGGTTCGACACAATGAAGATGTCATCGAAACGGTCGACAGGCTAAGAGCGCACATCGAAAACGGATGAAATAAAGTGTAAAAATCGGAATTTGTTGAGTAGATTGATGTTCAAGACTGGAAAACATAGACTTCGCGATTAATGGCCACTATCACTATGAACAGCTAAGAGAGAAAGTGCGAGTCCAAGAACTCGAAAGTAAAAAATTTCCATAAATTGGCGGTCATTCCTAGACCTTTTGAATAAAAAAATATAATTATGAAAATCAAAACTCGAGCTATGTACAAAAAACGCGTAGGGCCCTGCAGATAATAGTTTTTAGTGCCCTAGCTAAGTCCAAGGGCTGAAAATACTTTCATAATTTGTCAGCCACGCCCAAACCTTTCAAACAAAAAAATTCTTTAAAATCGAAAAAGATTTACTCGAATTATGTACAAAAACGACTTATAAGTTTACGTTACGAGCTATGAGTTATAATTTAAAAGTTACAAGTTACACGCTTGCGGTATAATTTATAATTTTATAGCCCAGATCAGTATTGTAGCTGACCTAGATCAGTAATGATCAGTTTTAAAACTGATCCGAATCAGTATTGATTAGTTTCGAAACTGACCCGAATCAGTACTGATCGGTTTCAAAACTGATCCCGATCAGTAACCATTATTTTTAAAACTGATCGCGATCAGTACTGATCACTTTTAAAACTCATCCGAATAAGTAATGATCATTCTTAAAACTGATAAGTATCAGTACTGATCAGTTTCAAAACTACTAATCGAAATCAGTTTTGAAAATGATCAATTCTGATGCGGATCAATTTTGAAACTGATCAGTACTGGATCAGTTACAATACTGATCTGGGCTATAAGCTTATAATGTTAACTTTGACGTTGACGTTATAACGTGAACTTATAGCGTAAACATACAACTCAAACCAAATAGCTATATGTATATGTTATAAATTTGGCTATAAGTGGCCTTGCCCAAACTCTCTGTTTTCACAGCATCCAATGTGAGTTATATTTTCCCTGTAATCCCTGTAAGAAACTTTGATCAGGTTAAGAGATTTATCAATTTAAAAGCGAATCGCATGTATGTCGCCGTATATACTCAATTTTTTTCACAAATCATTTTGTTTGTATTTTAATTAAATAAGATCTGCGCACCGGTCACCGACAGCTCTCATAAGTCGTATCGTATCGAAATTGACAGCAGTGTTACCACTCTGAAAATATTTTTTGTACTGAAATGTTGCTGTCGTATATTGGGACAAATCGTATTTTTCGCGCGTTAACAGCGATTGAAAAAATACTTTAATGTAAGTATATGGCCCGTTACTGGTGCTGGCCAAAGACTACTACATGGCCGGTAACTGGTGCATTTAGCCTAGTTAATTTACGATTTGTTATGTAAAAACATTAATGTTCGGTTAAATGCAAAAACATTTGAAATATCAAAATGATTTAACATCAAGTCCACTTTCGATTCGATAAAGTAATCTTTAAGTAACCATTCGTACAAGGAAAATTTCACTTCTTATCAAATAGTGTTTAATGGACTATTCGCACGCGTGTGCGAATAGTCTCTTCGATTATTATTTCATGCTTCGGGGCTAAAATCGAGGGCAATTTAGTCAATTTTCTCTCAATTTTGGATCTCTGCATGAAAACCTTCTCGTGTATCTGTTTTGGACGACTGAAATTAGGCATTTTCGCATGTAGATCTCGCTTTGCTCGATCTACAACTTGCGTAATTGCCTAAAATCAACCGCCGAAAACAGACAAACAAATAACCATTTCATTATGTTTGTAAATATGATTTTAAAAATATTATGTCTGCTACAAACAAATAATTATTGCCCCGAAGAAACAAGCTGAAAAAATATCAAAACTAATTTAAAAACATAACCAAAGACCCGTACGTATCAGAATAGATGTGACAAACAGAATAGATGTGGCAAAGTGACTCGAACGTACCTAAATATACAAATAAGCAAACAATCCAACGTTTTCTGTTCTTTTATAACTGTAAGAATGTCAAAGATCCATAGAAATTACCCAAGGGAATGTCAAGGCCCTACCGAAGTACGTCTCAGACCAGTCAAATCGAGAGAAAGCTTATATCCAAGGACTAAGTCGTTTTTCCATACCACCCAGAAACACGTGTTTCTCTACAAAGTTATTGCTAAACGTGCCTTGAACCAAGTCGCTGGGATCCAGTCATCCTGCCAAGTATGGAAGTGCCTATCAGGATTGGGCTATTTCCCCAAACCCTGAAACACGTGTTCGCTTAAATTTAATTCTCTATAACTTTGCCTTTGAAAGTAAATCTCTGTATTGCGTATTTAAGCAAATACTGAAAAAAAACTATCTCTTATCATTTTGGGCAGAGAAATTTATTTTCGCCCATTCCATGGCTCCCAGTGCTCAGACCCCTGACCCGATTCCAACAAAAAAAATTCCCCAGTTTTTTGGCATCAAATGTTTTCAGCGAAAGAAAATTTTCAGCGAAAAAAGTTTCCAGCGAAAAAAAATTTTCAGCGAAAAAAATTTCCGGCGAAAATAAATTTTGTCGAAAAAAGTTTTCAGGCGAAAAAAATTTTCAGAACTATTTCGGGCGATTTTCTCAGAAATAGATCAAAATTTAACGTTAATTTAGATTCGTCGCTTTTATAGCAGACCTGTTTCTATCCATTCTATATTTTAACAATCCACGACAAAAAGTTTGCCTGATTGGGACGTTTACGCCTCTTCAGTAAACCTTTGTCGCAAGACCATGTGTGTATCAGCGTGGTCACATATTGAGTGAGTAATCACCTCGAATATGCGGCCTTATATACACCTCATTTGTTTGAATATTCAAAGAGAAATTCTTTGACTTAGTAGATCCGTGGAAAAAAGTCAAAACTTAGCTGTATATATGGTTCCGGTCTCGGAAAAAAAAATTTCTAAATTTTTAGATCGTATGGGGACTTGCGCCAAGGGCGCATTGCTACCGCGCGCCCATGATTCTGCCGTCTACGAAAAAAAAATTCTTAATATTTTGATCGTATGGGGACTTGCGTCAAGGGCGCATCGCTACCGCGCGGTGAATTTTTAATAAAATGTCGAACAAAGTTCCACATTTTATTCACTCAGAAAAATGCTATTATGCCTGACTTTCCAGAAAGCTGACCCAACATTAATTCTGACATATTCGATCTACATGCGCTGTGCGAACCTTTCCTTTGCTTTCAAATCCTTTACCGCCGTCGGCGAGGCAACAAATAATGAATTTAATGATATGTTGAGTCGAGTAACCTTTGTACTGTATGCCATCTCAGCTTCTCGATTATTGTTTCAAATAACAATAATTTCGGTAATTCAGCTTTCCGTAAACAAAATAATAACAAACTCAGAGGAGTGTAATGTATAATGAAGGAGTTGCCATTTTACATGAATAATTTCTTTTAACCCATTACATAAATGTGGAGGTTCCGTAACATCATGTTTTGTTGTAGATGAATAATGACGTTATTCTGATACCTTTGACGAAGTGAAAATGTTTTCTTTTGTCTCATTCAACCGATTTGAATAATGTTAACCCGTCATTAGTCGAATAGCAACTTTCATAGTTCTGTTACTCAGTCGAAAAAGTCGCTAAAATTGACATCGACATTCGTTTTCATATTACTGGAACAAAGAAAACAAGCGAAAATAGAAATAAGAGAATTTATGGAAATTATCATTTCCTATTAGTTCCTTCGATATAATGAACATGAGGTAAAAGAGAACTTCAAAAGATAAATTTTTGTTATGTTGTAATTTGATGTGAATGAGGGTTGATTAGTGAATGAATGTGGGATGTGGGCGGTTCATTCTCCATGTGTAAATTTATGCCCTTTCATTACATTCGTGTTTGTAGGGAGAATCCCAAGAAAACATATTCGCAGAATTGGTTTTTCTTAGACTATGCGGCATCATAAATTAAATACATACATCGCAGCAGTAAGTCTGATTGTTGAATGTGGGAGGAAGCCAGCTCGCTCTTAATTACATAAAAGTGAGTCTGATTCTACGCAAAAAGTTTAGCCGGTGAGGTGACAACCGTATGGCGAATTCAATTCAATTTCTTTTAACTTTCAAAGGCTTTCTTTGGCGCCAATTTCAAGCAACATCTTTCCAGGTCCGTAGCAAGAAAATATTGACTTTAGGGTAGCAGCTTATTCTCACAATCCATGCCTAAAGAGTCGTTATTGGAGATAAAAAGTTATGAGGCAAAAACAGATTTTCAACTGTTATAAACTGTCCGAAACATGTGAGTGTTGACTTTTTTCCAACAGTTTATAACAGTTCAGAGGGTGTTAAGACCAATTGAATTTCGACCCCGGAGTTGGTTACTTCGATTCAGGGTTTAAATAGTGCAGTGTATTAGACTGTGGACTATTGTGTTGTAAGTTCATAAGGGACCATCCATAAATTACGTACGCTTTTTTCAGTGTGTCATAAGATATAAAACAATTTAGGGGGGTAGTATGGTGGGGGGTCGGCTATACATTTGACGTCTCAAAAGTCAATATTTTTCAAGTTATTGTTGATTTAAATCTGATGACAGCACTGAAAAAAGCGTACGTAATTTATGGATAGCCCCTATGTTCGAAATCGCTTCCCTAGCGAAAAAAAATCGACGAAAAAGTATTCAAAAGTATACCATACAAATTGAAGTTTGAATTGAAGTGTGGTACTCACTGTGGTTTAAAGTCCACCATTGTATCAATATTACAGTACACTTCGTAGTGTATATCTTTATTACTGCTCTAACCAACGTGTTCACATACATGAATGAATTTACGTTTCGCGCCGCGAAAAACGTTTAAAACTTGCTATAAAAAAATACGGGTCCAATATTTTCCTCTTCCGTACACTGTAGACCCATAATTAACTGAATTCCCGACCTTACCCCCCAAAAAAACTACCCTAGGCAACGAGCAAGGGCCGTTTAAGCAGGTTTTGGTCTTTTGTAAATAACTCGTGTAAATCTTTTCCGATTTTCAAAAATTTTTTTGTTTGAAAGATCTGGGCATGGCCGACAATTTATGGAAGAAACTTTTTTGGACTGAGTCCTTGGACATTCCTAGGGCGCTATGAACGAGTCTATGCTAGGGCCATATGTGTTTTTTGTACATAACTCGAGTAAATCTTTTCCGATTGTCATAATTATTTTTTTAATCGGCAGGTCTATGAAAGCCCAACAATTTGTAGAAGAAATTTTTTTGAGGTTGGGCCCTAAGATATAGCTGAGGCACTAAAAACGAGCTTCTGCTACTGCCCTACAATGTTTTTTGTACATAGCTCGAGGAAATCTCTTCCAATTTTCAAATTTTTTCTTGATCCCGTTTTATGGAAGAAACTTTTTTGATTAGAAACCCTTGGACTCAGTCACGACCCTAAAACTGAGTTTCTACTAGGGCCCAACGTGTCTGCTTACATAAGTTGGATAAATCGTAACTGATTTTGTTGATTCTGTTTCTATTTGAGAGGAAATCGAGTACCGAATTATATTCATTCAAAAACAAATTTGGACCCGGTGCCTGTGCTTAGGGCTGAAGTGGGCCTCAGGCCTGTCCTAAGGTCGGCCCTAACCAAAAGAAATGTTTTGTGCTATGTTGCATAGCAAATTGAGGGAAACATTTTTGTCTATGGAAGTATGTGTCCGAGGCATTTCCTTATGGCCCTGGGTCGGTCCTAAGGTCTGCCCTAGACTAAAAAATGGGTTTTCACTAAGTTGTAGAGAAAATGGAGGGAAATATTTATGTCTTTGTAAGTATTTGTCCGAGGCCTCTCCTGAAGACCCTAGGTCGGTCCTAAGGTCGGCCCTAGACAAAAAAATTGTTTTTTGCTATGTTGTAGAGAAAATTGAGGCGAACATTTTTGTCTATTTGGAGATCAATTTTGTGCTTTCGGAAGGGTTCTTTTACATCGCTTCTTCGGACGGGTTTTTCAATATTGCCTATCGGCAATTTCCAATACAACTTAATGTGGACGTAATTTTATATACTTAAGAGTTAAGGCAATATTTACTTAAATACGTTCAAGTCTTTTCTTAACATCAACTCTGTTTGCCACATCTATTCTGATAAATTACTAATTTCTTATTTCTGAAACATACATAAGACAAAATTATGGACAAATTTTTGGCATTAGCAGTTGATTAAAAGGTGGAAGATTGAAAAATCCATTTTTAGTACATGCTTATGTCTCATGAACCGTGACGGGACAAAATCTTAAGGTGTGACGGACGAAAAAGGACATTTACCCTGGACGCTTGTCAAAGACCCACCAGAAATTTTCGTTATTTTGTAACTGCACTGACATATTTGGCGTTTTTATTGATACCCTCTGAACTTAATAAACACGTACCCTTTCAGAGTTTCGATAGCGAGCGGACGTATTTTCCATAGCAGCATTTTTATTCATGGTTTGTCACGATTTGTTATGATTTTTTCAATGGGGAAACCCATGACGACGACGTTAAAAGTTAATTTCTTAACTTTTGGACACTCCAAACAACTCTGTCATAACCATTGAAAAACCTACTTTTTTGATAATTTTTAGCTGAAAATTAGCATTGGACCCAAATGTTATTAATGAAATCCATAGATCTGATGCCTGAGAAGCGATTGACAGATAGCTGGAAAAAATTGAATGTGTTTCTTAGGTAACAATTCAAAGACAAACATGAACTCAAAGGCTTTTAGGTTAAATCCATCAAAGCAGGTGTTTGTTGATTAAATGTGGTTCAGAATCATAAACAATTTTCTCCGACTATCTGCCAATCGCTTGGCAAACATTCGATTTACGGATTTCATTAATAATATTTGAGGTGCATGTCGTCACAAACCACCCCCCCCCCCCCCGAAATTTGTGCTGAGGGGAAATTAACATAACTAATGCGCCTGAATTTGTGCTGAAGAATTGTACCAATTTCAGAATTTGTGCTGCTCTGAAAAGCACAAAAATTCATCAAAAAATGAAATTTTGATTTTTCGTCATTTTTGCATGGGAACCTACTGCAGTTCAAGTTTTCTTCAAAAGACCACAGCACTAAAAATTTGTGCTGGCGATTGACACCAACCCCAAGATTTTGCTACATCTGGGCGCAGAGCACAAATTAAAAAAACTGACCGAAATTTTCATTTTTTGCTTTTTTTGTATGGAGACCCCCTCGATTTTGAGTCTTCTTTTTTAGTCATCGGGATCGTAATAAACGGCAGATATAAAACTACAAAAGGGGAAATAAAAAATTCAAAAAGGCAGATAAAAGTTTGTAAAAGGAAGATACATTTTGATAACTGCGTTTTTGAATAAAAAATCTTCAATTTATATTTCTGTATCTGCCTTTTTGAATTTTTGGACCCGTACGAAGTACAAAGGTCTTATACGTTTACTACAAACAATTTTATTGTAACATGGGGTAGGTCGAGGTGGGAGTTGGGAGGATGCATCTATTATCGTCTAAATATGACGAATCAGCAATAAAAAAATGTCCGCCTGTCCGTTTCCAAACGGCTGAACCGATCAGCCTAAACTTTGTTTACCGGAAAGGTACATGTCTCCCATGATTCATGTTTGAAGATGAGCAAAATCGATCAAGTGGTTCCGGAGATATGGTCGAGGAAGTGACCAAAAACATGGTTTTCCGAAGGTCGGTGAAGCTTATTCGCAAATATCTCAGCAAGTATAGCACGAAAATTCCTCATTTTGGTGTCAAATGAAAACATTTGATTTCACAAAACTGGGAAACAAATTTTGTGGGAATCGGTACAGGGGTCGGGGCACTGGGACCAATGGAATGGACTAAATTGAGATTCTTGGCCATACACGAAAACAGTTTTTCGTCTATATTTCCTTAACTATGCGATATGAAGATTTACTGCCGAAGGCAAAGTTGTAGAGAATTAAATATAAGCGAACACGTGTTTCAGGGTTTTGAGGAGATATGGTCCAATCCTGGTATATGGCCACTTCCATAACTGGGCAGGATGACCCAGATCTCCAGAACTATGAGAGGTAGAAAGCTGCTTCCAAGGACAAAGTTGTAGACAATAAAATTTTAGATAACACGTGTTTCTGGGTTTTAGGGAAAATGTCTTAGTCCTTGGATATAAGCTTTTCTAGATTTGAATGGTCTGAGACGTACTTCGGTAGGGCCTTTGACATTACCTTGGGTAATTTCTATGGATCTTTGAAATTGAAAAAAGAAGAAAAGAATTGAAAGAACAGAAAACGTTGGATTGTTTGCTTATTTGTATATTTAGGTACGTTCGAGTCACTTTGCCACATCTATTCTGATACGTACGGGTCTTTGGTTATGTTTTAACTCAACGTTTAATATAATTCCTTTCAGTGTAGTGCGGTTCGGCTTACCAGGCCGTCCCACTGTATTCATTCTCGGTAAAAACAATTCAACACAGCCTCGGACGGGTGTTGGATACGGGGTACGACCAACGCTCGACTTGCTAGGTACCCCATCGTTGACGATCAGGCAATGCAAAATGGTTGATGGTTTGTTTATTGGAAGTCTAAACGTTAATGGGGGTTTTCGGGATCGCAGAGAGGAATTAGTTGATCTGGCTAAGGGCTACGGTATAGACATATTGGCGTTGAGTGACGTTAGGACGAAGGGACAGACGGAAGAACACGTGGGCGGGTATAAGGTGTTTTTGTCCGGAGTTCAGTCTGGTAGGGCAAACTGGGGGGTTGGAATCGCTATCAGGAAGGAATTGGTCAAATTTGTCCTAAATGTTCGTTTCGTAAATGAAAGGCTGATGTGGGTCTCTGTAAAGTTAGCGGGTGGAATTTATCGCTTGGTTAGCGTATATAGCCCTTGCAATGGTAGTGATGCTACTGACTTGGACACTTTTTACGAACAACTAGGGGACGTAGTTAGCAAAAAGGGAAATGAATCATTAATTTTGCTGGAGGATTTCAATTTTATTTCAATTTATTAAGTATAGCGGATCAGGTGGGATCCAATGGCTTTGTAGGATTTTCAATTTGGCCATGAGGTCTTCAACAGTACCTGCTGACTGGAGCTTCGGTGTTATTGCTCCAATTTATAAGAAGGGCAACCGTAAGGTTTGCAGTAACTACAGGGGGATATTGCTCTTGAGCGTGGTAGGTAAGGTGTACACGGGTGTACTTGTTGACCGGGTTAGGAACATAGTGGAAGGAGTACTGGATGAGATTCAGGGTGGTTTCAGGCCTCTGAGGGGATGTCAGGATCAGATTTTCCGCCTCAGACAGACTATCGAAAAGCTTTATGAAAAGAACAGGGACTTATACTTATGCTTCATCGACTTGGAGAAGGCATTCGACCGGGTACCAAGGCAGAAGCTATTCGGGATTCTTAGCGAGTACGGTATCAATGGGTGTTTACTGCGTGCCATTAAGAGTATTTACTCAGAAAGCAGGGCCGCGGTGAGAATAGATGGCGGAATTAGCGAGTCTTTCGAGGTTAAAGAGGGCGTTCGTCAGGGTTGTTGTCTTTCCCCGCTTCTGTTCATAATTTTCATGGACAAAATCCTTGGAGAAGGCATTCGACCGGGTACCAAGGCAGAAGCTATTCGGGATTCTTAGCGAGTACGGTATCAATGGGGTTTACTGCGTGCCATTAAGAGTATTTACTCAGAAAGCAGGGCCGCGGTGAGAATAGATGGCGAAATTAGCGAGTCTTTCGAGGTTAAAGAGGGCGTTCGTCAGGGTTGTTGTCTTTCCCCGCTTCTGTTCATAAGTTTCATGGACAAAATCATCAAGCAGGCAAACTTGCAGGGAAATGTCGAGGTGGGTGAGGTAATAATGAAAATCCTGGCCTACGCGGATGACTTGATTCTGTTGGCAGATAGTACCACGGAGTTGCAGGGTGGGAGTGACTGCCTAAATGCTGCATGTGAGGAGTATGGGATGAAGATAAGTGTAGGGAAAACTAAGGTTATGCATGTCGGCAAAGCTCGGAAGGAGATAGCTTGCAATTTAAATGGGGAGGAGCTGGAGCAGGTTTCTGAATTCAAGTACTTAGGAACCATTTTTTCAGAGGATGGCAAGTTAGTTAGGGAATTTGAGGAAAGGAGGAAAATGGGAAACGCGGTGGCCAGTCAGTTGAGGTCGCACGTGTTCAACAAAAGGGAATTAAGTAGCGAAACAAAGTTAGCTATTCACAGGTCAATATTCCGGCCGACGCTTCTGTATGGTAGTGAGAGTTGGGTTGACTGCGGATATCTCGTGCATGGCCTGGAGGTTTCTGATATGAGGGTTCTTAGGAATATAGCGAAGGTTAATAGGAGGGAGCAGTGGGATAATCATATAAGGAACGGCGACATTAGGGAAAATTTAGGGATTTCGTCAGTGGAAGAGGCGGCAAGGGCCAGTCGTCTGCGCTGGTTCGGGCACGTTCAAAGGATGGGTAATAACAGGCTACCGAAAAGGATCTTGGATGCACAAGTCCCGGGTGTTAGGCCAAGGGGTAGACCAAGGAGAAGGTTTATCGATTCAATTAAATCAGATTTAGAAGTTAGGGGACTTTCTCTGGGCGAACAAACCATCTCCGTGGCGGGCGATAGGAGGGCATGGAGGACGATAGTTCACCAATCTGGGGTTGCGGCAGAAAGACCTCACACCGGAAGGTACTAACGGTCTATAAAGTTTGATGATGATGATGATGATCAGTGTAAATCCAGCATGAAACTTCTATACTCAACACTAGTCGCACTAGTCAGAAGTCGGCTCGAATATTGCTCGACTGTATGGAATCCTTTCTACTCTAATTCCATAGATCAAATCGAAAGGGTTCAAAAAAAGTGCAATAGGATGTTCTATCTTAAATTCCGTGTCGCTTATCCACGTCCTCGATATAATGAACGGTTGGAACACTTGAAAATGACGAAATAGTGCTTCATAACCTGATTCACGAAAACATCGAGTCGTCACTTTGTTGGTGGTTAAAAATCACTAGACGATTTCACCAATTTATAGGATTCAACGCAACCACGATGTATATTTTCAAAGTTAAGATTTGAAAAAATCAAATGTAAACTCGTTTAAAAAACTTGTTCGAAATTCATTTATCTGGCAATTAACGTAATCGAAAATTTGACATGGTCACATAAACAAATAAGAAGAAAAAAAACTATCTTGTCATATTTTATAGCCTGGTGACCTTCAATGATTCACATAAGCATTTTTTGCAGGGACTATTTTTGTAAAAGTTCGTACAATTTTTGTGAAATAGTTGAATAGTCGAAAAAAAATGCGAAAAATCTTCTTATAGAAGTTAGTTATAGTTAAGGAAATATTTAGACGAAAAACTGTTTTCGTATATGGCCAAGAAACTGAATTTCGTCCATTCCATTGGTCCCAGTGCCCAGACCCCTGACCCGATTCCCATCAAATGCTTTCATTTGACACCAAAATAAGGAATTTCCGTGCTATACTTGCTGAGATATTTGCGAAAAAGTTTATTTATTTATTTATTTATTATTACGTCAACCGCTCGAACCCGAGCTTCCTGACTACATCATTAGAATTAATAGATCAAATACAGTTGATGAGCAGACAATTCTTTCAAAGTAAATATCGGGCGAGATCGGACAAATTCATGTAAAGCACAGGCCACTGCCATTCAAAAACAAAAACATCGTCTATCTCAATTAAAATTATCATCAAAGACTGAAGAAAGTCCGAGTAATGAAGCAGTGAGAGCCGCAGATCTAACCCTGGACCGAAATTGGCTCCTCGTGAGATCGGTTCTGTAAAACTGCGAGAAAAGAAAATTCTGAGCATTCTATCAAGTGGGCCATTTTGTCCATAGTCAGTACGATGAAAAGGAATCACAAAGAATTCTCTACTTCTAAGCGGACGCACAGGGACCTTCAATTGAATCCTTAAGGTCAACCCAGGGGCATTAATACGACAACGCAGTAAATCGGACACAAACATCACGGACAAATTGATTCTCCTACACCAAAGTGGCTCAATTCCAATCGACTTACAGCGCTCTAAGTAAAGAGGAAGACGAAACGCGCTGTCCCGACGTACGGTCCTTCTCAGAGAACGTTTTCCGTATCGATTCTATTTTGTTCACATACGATATCTCATGGGGATCCCATACAAAAGAAGCGTATTCCAAGTGAGATCGCACATAAGCAAAATATATACTTTTCAAAGCTGCCTGCATATTCGCTTCACGAATCCCAGCATGGAGTATGCCTTGGACGTAATAAAGTCAATGTGACGGTTAAATGTCAACATTTCATCCAACCATACCCCGAGATCCTGGATTTCGGTAACTCGAGATAAAGACACTCCACCAACCTCATATTGAAAATAAATCGGGTCACGGATCCTGTAAAAAGACATCACTTTGCATTTACTCAGGTTAAGGACTCAACAACTCAATGGCGTAATGGTTAGCTCGTTTGCTTTCCAGATTTCGATTGAGTTGCCAGTGCGATGGTTCGAAACTCACCCGCAACAGAAAAAAAAAAATCGGTTGTCAGACGTGTACACAAATACACAGCTGGCTGAATCGGTGCAAATCTGGTGTAGTTGTGTGTGAAGAGCTGTCACACGGCTTACCGGTCAATACATTGTTGGGAGCTACAGGTATTCTACTCCTACTGCGCTTTAGTGGGCTAAGCACTGCTATAGGTACTAAGGCGCAACATTCAAAAATCCTTCAGAGTGTAAAAATACTTAGAAGGCGTGGTTCGGAATTCACATTAAGCATGTGGTCCATACTGCTAGGTCATTAAAATACCATGTAAAAGTACTTTCACTAGCTATAGCAGCAATGGTAGCCGAATCTGTCACTTAAAAAGTGTCCTCCCGGCTGAACAATACCATACGCTATTATTATTATTATTATTATAAGGACCAACTGATTTCGCCTGCACCAAAGCAGCAGAGCATCGATGTCAGATTGAAGACGGATCGCATCAGAGATCGATGCAACTCTGCAAAGCAGCTTAAGGTCATCAGCATACAATATGTTTATCGATTTGATGATCTTAGTGACATCATCCATAAAAAGAACAAAGAGCAGTGGAGCCAAGTGACTGCCTTGAGGCACACCAGATTTGACATCAAAGGTCGGAGACACATGACCCATGACCTTCACATATTGAAATCTTCATCGACCCTCGAAAATTGTATGTCCGACCTCCAATTATTCGACCATATCTCCGGAACTACTTGGAAAAAAGGTGGAGACGGACAGACGGACATTTTTTTTATTGCTGATTCGTCATCTCTAGACGATAATAGATGCATACCCCCCTCCCACCTCGATCTACCCCATGTTACAATAAAATGGTTTGTAGTAAACGTATAGGACCTTTGCACTTTGTATGGGTCCAATAATATCGTTCAGGCGAGGGAAAATTTCTAGAAACTATTACTTCTGTTCGAAAGTTTTATGTTGTTCCAAAAGTTAAATTTTTGCGATTTTCTTGAATTTTCGTGATTTTCTAGAATTTCGATAAAATCAATTCAAGAACGTCTCAAAAATTTAAAAACAACTTTCGCTAATTAACAAAAAATCGCAAAAATAATAGAAATCAACGAAAATAGTTCTTCGAAAATAGGCCCTGTCAGTCTGTTTGTCATCAGTTCGAATTTATTTCTGAATAACAAGTTCGTGCTTCATTCATCAGTTTCTCTCCGTAATGGACGTCAAGTGCTCACTCATATTAATATTTTGCACACTTGCAAACGCAAATGATGTATCAATTATGCCATTGAAGGAAGAAGAGTGCAGTAAGAATTAAATGTTGTTTTAATCTCTTGCACAAATTAAGGACATTTTTCCTTTTATAAATTAGCGCATACGTGGAAAAAATATACTGGCAATACCACCACTGAATTCGATGGACTGGAAGCAGGCCTTTTTAAACCAGGAATCAAAGCTTATGTTGGTAGGGGAATTTTCGACAGCCAATTCGTTCCGGGACGATTTCAAATAGAGGAACCAACTGGACTTTATCATCCGTCAGCTTGGAGTGTGCATCGAATTATAGACAGCGCCGAATATCTAGCTCTAAACAGCTCTCAAAGCTATGAATGGGTGGATTCGAGTGATGGTCATATTGTTGAGAATGCCGTCATTCCTGGCCACACTCCCGGACGCACTGTATGGTACATAGCAAGAGTTCAGAATAATGAATTTACTTATCTTGGAAAGGTCCATGGTGAATGGTTAACACCAGGCGGTCAAGGAAACGCTCACTACGAAAACGGAGATAATGAAGAAGTTGCAACGCAAAACTATCAGGTGCTGACTTGTCGACTTAAATCAGAGAGTGGAGAGTGAGTGTACTGGCTTTTTATGCAAGTGTAAAGATGCAGATCTTGATGTAGACTTAAGATCTACTAATAAATAATTCTTTGAAATTATATTTTTATTAAATACCCAAATGAAATCGAAATACAAACACGTGCTTTTAAATTTACTTGTTATGCTGTTTTCAACATTATCGACATTATCTCTGTTTTCAGTGTATTTTTTGTATGGAAAACCTTGAAAACAGCTGAAACTTGATAACAAGTAAATTTACAAGCAGACGACGGTAATTGAATATATTCTCATCTTAAAAACACATTGGCTCTGATAAAATTTTATCTCACAATATTTTTCAAATAAGTTTGAAGATGAGCAAAATCGGTCACAAAATTGTAGCACAAAGTAGTGTCAAGGGTTAACGAAGTTGCATGGCATATCTCTGCAAGGAACAGAGAAAGGTTCATACAAGACGACTATTTGCATATTACTTTGACGTCATTGGTAATACTTTTCAAGGCTCTCATTTTCAAGTTAGCACCAGGCTGATTGTGACATCTACATTTACGTCATCATAGCTCAAGTACGCAGCCTGGTGCTAAAATAGAAAATTTTGTGTCATAAAGTACTCACTAATGGAAACTTTACCTTTAACTAGACCTGTGCGCCGGCGTTCAGCCGCGCCGATCGCCGCCAAAAAATATTAGAAAAGTGCGCCGGCGCCGCCGCAAATTTAAAATCTGTCAGCCGATTGCGCCGCCGCCGAATGGTAAATAATCCGTCCGCCGCCGCCTGTCTTTTTCGTCGGCGCAGATTTAAGATGTTTCATAATTTCACATACCGAAATATTCTATTTGCATTTTGTCTTTGCTAAAAAAGCTTTCTAGAGTTAAATGATTTAATTTTGTTATAACCCGAGAAAACTAACTACAAATTTATCCGCAGCGGCAAGGAAACCAAACAGCAACTTTTGTGATGTTATGAAAACGTGGATGAGCTTTTTTCACGGCAATACGGTGTTTTGCTTCAAGTTTTTGGATAAAAATGAAATGAAAAAGAATCGCGTTAATTTTCACTTTTTACAGTCTTAACTGGCTGTAAAAACTCAATAACGTAGTGGTTAACACGTCTGCTTGCTATGAAATTGCGTTGCCAGTGTGCGAGTTCAAAACTCAACCGCGACAGGTAAAAAAACCGATTGTGGATTTGTTACCCATACAATATATCATTGGTTCGCGTCTGTGGTGGTTGAACTGTTGGCACTAGGTTTGTGTGCAACAGTAAAAGCATAGTAACGAAAGGATCTCTATGAAGAAATCGCAGATAAAATTGCGGAACCAGTAAATCAAGGTTTAAAACGACTCCCAAAATGAGTGTACCAGGTTATACCCGTATACGTCGTCAAATACATAATTGACTATGTAGACGGATATTAACTGGCCTTGCCCATATACGTCGTCAAATACATAGTTGACTTTGTATACGGGTATAACCTGGCCTTATGAAATCATTTTATGATTTTTGGTGATTTTTGAAATCATTTAATGATTTTTGGTGATTTTTGAAATCATATAAATTATCAGAGATTTTTAGTGATTTCCAATGATTTTTGGATGATTTTCAATGGTTGACTTTTGTTATTTTTAATGATTTTTGATTTTTTTGCACCGTACTATAACTGGTTTCCCCCTCGCAGTAAATAAAATGATCTAACCTCTGACCCGAACGGATAAAAGGTGAGCGGGTTACCCGAATGTACTAAAACACCCGACCCGAACCGAACCCGAATCAATTTTGTCGGGTTGACGGGTTACGGGTTTTTCAAAATCGAATCGGGTCGGATTCGGGTCGGGTCGGGTTTTTGTAATTATTTGGCAAAAAACCCGGTAACTTTTTTTTGATGAAATTATAGTAAATAGTGAGAAAGTTACGCGTACTACTATTGGTATATTGAATAAATTAAAATAAAATTTGTGCCATGTCGTATCACACTTCGAAATATTTCGACCGCAGTAACAAATTTGAGACTGACAATTTTCCGAAGCACCCCGCGCCTGCCTTACGTTCATGGGGCTCTGCCTCAAACCCCGCTGGGGGCTCTGCCCCTTAGACCCCGCTGGGGGCTCTGCCCCTTAGACCCCGCTGGGGGCTCTGCCCCTTAGACCCCGCAAGGGGGATATTCCACCTTTGACCACCCCTCGACATCGCTTTTTTTATTAAATTCAGGCCTGCGGCGCTGTTTCGCCATCATAATACAGTTATTACGGTGACTGTATCCAGGGGTTATTTTGATCGGTGGTTATTTTGTCGGAGTTATTTTGTCCGGGGTTTTTTTGTCTGGGGTTATTTTGCCCCGGAGTAATTTTGACCGAACACCGACATAGATAGTTTTGATGAATGTATGTGTCAGCGTAATGAGAACACTTCGTTGCAGAAGTGATTTTTGTAGCACACGTTCTAATTAGAACTTAGAACTGTTGATTCAAAAATCGACTCTGTACAACACGGTGTCAGGCTATATTTTGGCTACATTTTATCAATCAAACAGATTTTGCGAGTAAGAACCGTAAAAAAAGTAATAAGCCGCAAACTCAACAAATTTTCATGTTTTCTCTTATGGCGCAGCATGAAAACCGACACCTTCGAGACTTCTCTCCGGAGATAATGTTACGCAAAATATTTTTAGCGATTTTTTTTTCATCTGGTTCAGTTTTTTTCTTGTTATCGGGTTTTTCAAAATTGAATCGGGTCGGGTCGGGTTTCTGTTTATACAGATTGCCGGGTTATCGGGTTTTCGAAAACTGAATCGGGTCGGGTTCGGATCGGATCGGGTCGGGTCGGGTCGGGTTTCAGTTTTTTCGGGCTATCGGGTTATCGGGTTTTTGAAAATGGAATAAGATCGGGTTCGGGTCGGGTCGGGTTTCGAAAAAAGGCCGACCCGCTCACCTCGAGAACGGGTTATAACGGCGGATTGTTGTCATTTGTTTTGTTTTTTAACTGGCTGAAAGAAACTTTTGGAAAAAAACTTTAGATGGCGTTGAAAAATTGAGAATTTTTGATGTTACAAACAATCTGTACTTCACTTTTTGCAAAATTTGGTGTTTAACTCTTCATGGTTGGTTGAGCGCCCTCTAGTTAAGTGTGCTAGCTACGGCCCTGATTGGTGTACGAACGATACTGCAATTATTTCAAAATAATTATTCCTACGCTGAGTGCGACTTTTTTTATCGGTAACCATTCATAAATATTTTCTTCAAAATTTTAGTGAAAAATTCCGCGCCGATTTGCGCCGCCGCCGACAAATAAAAAAATTACCTGCGCCGCCGCCGATAAATATTTACCGGCACACAGGTCTACCTTGAACCATTTTTTGGCACAAGGCTGCCCAGCTAAAAATGCAGGTTCATTTGCTTTTTTGACCACTGGGTACTTTATTTCAAAAATCTAAGTAGTAGGCGCTAGGTAATAGTACATTACGTATGTGCTTCCAAATTGGTTGTTTTGACTCGTAGGAAGGTTGCTGCATGAGCCGAAGGTTGCTGCTGCATGAGTGAGGTCATGCAATGGAGCTTCCCAGATTTATGGGATTCTCGTGGATTACTGCTGATTTCTCTAACACTTCTCAACTTCCATCAGGTTTTTTTATATTTTTCTATCACGAGAACCGTCTGATGATGAATGGATACATGTAATAATAATAAAATGGTTGGGTTAAGATGTATCAGAATAAAATTGATGGTGGGCCAGAAACGACCAGTTTCAATAAAGAGAGAAGTTGATCTCTCCTTTTCAAAAAAAAAAAAAATTGCTCCGAGTTTCACTAGAGGCCATTTCAGTGAATAATAAAGTATCTCTGGTTTGGGTTCCAGGGCACTCAGGTGTTCCAGGAAACGAGGCAGCCGACGAGCTGGCGAGTGTAGCTAGCGAAAGTACCTTCGGGGTCCTGAACCGGACCATAAAAAGATGGACGCGCGAATGGCACCAAAAGTGTGGGCAGCCCAAAAAGTTCATGGAAGGATGCAACTCTCAGACCACTAAAGATCTCCTGAGCCTTAATAGGAGAAGCCTGAGGTGAACGGTAGGAATGCTAACGGGACACAACACGCTAAGATATCATCTGAACAAGATGAGACTCAGCTGTGACCCGAACTGTAGAAGGTGCAGCGACTTACCAGAAACAGCTAAGCACTTCCTGTTGCCCTGTCCAGCCCTTGCAAACTTAAGGGTGAAATGACTGGGAGACTTCTACCTTACACTAGATAAATTTCGGGAAATACCGGTAGCCAATGTTTTTTCTTACATTACAGGCAAATGGCTTGACCAACCCTCTACTTGAGGGTTTTCTTTCTTTCACCACCATCAGCACAATAGCCCATATGAGAGTCATCATCACATGACTCATTCACCGTATCACCACACATCGATACCCAGGTTTGGGTTTGGCACAATTATGAAGCTGGCCTAAGTGCTTCAGAGCGAGCAGATGGTACATTTCTTTATTGTTAATTTGATTGCTTTGAGCCCTCTAATAAAATCAATCAAATGGGTCTGAGGCCAATGCTCATCATGGTCCTAGAGTCGGCCCCACCTCGATTTTTTTTTTTGCTTTGTTGTGAAGTAAGTTTAGGGGAAATTTTTTGTCCATGAAAGCATGGGTCAGAGCGCTCTTCTAACTGATCAAGGTCGGTTCTAAGATCGAGCCAGTCCAGGCCTGCTGCAGAAGCTGTCGATTTCATAGCTCCAGTAATACAGATTCATACTAGCCTTTAAATATCGTTGAGCTCTTTAAACCTTTAATTTGGGCCTCGGCCACCACACCACGCAGCTGTGGCTCTTGGTAGGCCTGATTTATCGATTTCGCCAAAAATTCGTGTGCTGAATTTTGACGTTTTTTCAGAACAATGTTTGGGATGGAGTCAATGACCATTTGATTTTTTTGTTTTTGAGTGTTTTAAGATAGATTTCATCGTAATCCGTCAGAAGTGGTTCATGTGTCGAAAATGCGTGCTTAGCATTTTCCGGAAGGAAGATTTTACTTTCGCATTGAATCATGATTTCGCTTGTGAATTTTGTCCTATGTGTACGCAACGGCATTTGCTTTGTCCACAGGGCTGTTAATCAAATTATGACAATGGGAGGTTGTTAATCGAAATCCCGTCCTTGCGTCACTGTGGTACAACGAAAAGGTTACTAATCAGTAGGTTGGTTTTTTTCGGGGTAGGTACGAAATCGTTGATAGGAGCGAGACAGATACAGTACACAATATATTTGTGTAGCTCCAATTAACGTGTTTGTACATTTGAATGAACTTATGATTCCTGTCGCATGCTCTTCTTGAGCATCGATATAAGGTCTTTTAGACATGGAGAAAGGACGCTTTCTTGCTGACGCTTTTCAACGTAAGATAGACTCAGTAGTCGCATGGTTCAACAATTTGGTGAGTCGATCGACGCTTATCGATTCTGAATCAGAACAAGCTCCCTTGCACCTCGCCGAGTAAAAATAGCACAAGCTTCGCTACTCATAAAGAAGGACTGCTTAGTAACGCATTTCTCATGGAAATAAAACTTAACTAAAGCTTCCAGTGAATTGGACTACTACACAATAATCCTAGTCGATTATTTTATAAATGATGAGCTCTTATGAAGGGTTTATCTTCCTCTGGTCATCGATTTTTTCCTCGACATCTAAACAATTTCGTTAGCGCACAGTGTTTTCGGTCATTAACACTGAATTCACGATTGAGAATATTAATGATTTGCTAATATTTCCTTTTCCACACAAGAGCTGCGTAAACGTTCAACTGGGATTATATGAAGGACCTTTATCCACTCAAAATATATCAACGAAATGAATTCGTAATTAACGAGAGTAATGACTAATTATAAATGCTGACACTTTCGTCCTATAAATCTTGTTCAAGTAACTTCATGCAAAAGCCATATCGCAACCTTCGTATACATATATATTTTACTCGGTGTTTTGCAACGCCCCAATATGCATGTTTCTTGCCTTTGGTAATTACACAGGAAATATGTCGGTCTTAAGAGAAACGCATTTGGTTTATCGCACAGGTATAAATCGATTTCATAAATTCGTATTCGTGTAATTCCATTTAGAGCAATTGATCGGAGTAACTTAATTATGTGTACATTTCGAGTCATCCGGTTTTAGGGAAGGACATTCAATGCTAATATCATTAGCGTTGAGAGGAAATGGAACATTCTGTTAATTGAACTTTGTTACTATTACAATAATGGTGTCGTTTGAAAATATTGTCGTAGACCTTTTTTTGTCAAAATTCACCCGATTGATTCTCACTTCTAATATAATTTCCTTTTAAAACTGACCAACGTTCTATCTTCTTATATTTCACGTTTGTCAGCTGAAAGCACACGAACAATTTTCAATTGTTAAGATCGATAACTTCTCAAAAAATCTCCAAATTTTCCGAAGGAAATCTCTGATAGTCACTCCAGAAAGCCTGTCACATCAAATGCGTTAGCTTTTTTGAAAACTGAGGTGAACCTGTCCGTCCGTTCCGAACTACAACTGGCGTAAAGTGCATAATCTGTAATGATGCGACGACGCACACATCAACAGTTGGTAGTTCAGTTGGATTTACTGAGAAGGATCCAGGGGCGTAGCTAGCAAGAACTTTAGGGTAAGTTTATTCTCACAATGATGTATCCATGCCATGGGGGGGGGGGGCACTTCGAAGTTAAAGGATATTTGATCCAAGGGACCCGTACACCTCAGAATAGATGTTGTAACAGAACAGATGTTGGAGAAAGACTCGAACTAAATCAAAATAAATATTGCCTTATGAAACGTCGACATCAAATTACATTGGACTGATAGATATATATTGAAATATTGAAATATTGAAACAATCCGTCCAAAGAAACGGTCTAAAAACCTCTCTAAATATCCAAAAAATCCAAGATTCGAAAAAAAAGTTTTAAAAATTCTTTTTTTCTACTAGACCCATATGGGCTGACCGGGCATCGCAACGTCATTTGATTGAATAGTTTACTTTTTGTATCTTTTACTTACTGCCATATTAAAGCTTTTGTTACATACAGAAACGTTCTTGTCTTTATATAGTTATTTTTATTAATTTACCTGCTTGGACATTGCTTGTTCCTGAGTACATGAGCCGACGACGAATACTGTAATTCTTCGAGTCTCAACAAACAGTTTCCAAGCAGACAAGCACCACGTAACTCTACATGTCGATGCTATCTGGGCACAATTGTCACGAAAACTACAACACGATAACAACACCTTTGCATGTAAAAAAATTCTTAGATTGGCGCCGCTCAGTCGGCTCGCCCGGTGCGCCCTTCGGTTGCCAGTCTGGGCCTGTTCGGCAGCTATTGAGACGCTGATTGATTTATGACCGATCCACGTGGCATTGAAGCCGAAAGCTTGAGGTTCGCAGAACGATCTTTACACTCCGAACTTCATGTAATCGGGACATGGGAAAATCAAGAAGGCTATCACTGCCGAGGTCTTTGGAATGCTTAGGGACCGAATGAAACCGGAGACAGACTTCGTGAGACGCTTTGAAGTCTTTGTACCCAGCATGTTGGAATGACTGGAAGGCTGGCCAAACTGCCTACCAGGCGAAGGATCAATAAGCTTCAATTACGATTCTAAAACTGTAGAGAGCGCGGGAGCCGGTGTATTCTTTAAGAAACCATCGGTGGACGGATGGTATCACCTAGGGAGATTCGCCGATGTATTTCAGGCTGAAACTTTCGTTGCACTGATGGGAGTGGAAGTGGCAGTCTCGGCAGAGGCATGTAGGGAAATTGTTACAGTCTGCTCTGACAGTCTATTCGGTGCACTAAGTTGGTCGTAAGCGAGTGATTTTTCTCAAATTGGATCGCTAGTGCTTCACTAATCTCATCGTCGCCTGAAATATATCGGTCATTTACTTTGAGTAGGTCAATTCTATTTGAGGATTTATTCATAATTTTCTTTGCCAAACACCACACTACCGTGTCGCCGATGTTGAGGTAACGTATGGCATTTCCCCATTTTTGATTGAACTCAGTCTACCTGTTGCTGAATGGCTTTGTTTTGTTTGTTGATAAGGCTACTGTCGATGTTTCGAAGTTTCATATCGTTGCATCGTCTTTTTTTTCTTTTGGTGACATTGCTTACTTTTATGAGCTCAATCGAATAGTCCGAAATCTGGGTTTTTTGTGCCTTTAGCAATTTTATGGGTACTGATTCAGCATCCGCAGTACGAACTAATTTGATAAAACTACTCACATTGCTATCGATGGTATCCGTTGTTGTGGCTTTCGGGTTGCTCTTCCATAAGCCGGGAATATTTCATCCAATCTGCTCTTTTGTAATTCGGTTTTGAGACAGATCTCCTTGTAATGTCCAGACCATTGATTAAGCAATTGACTGGGTCGTGGTCGCTGGGTAATACACTATCCAGTGTGTGGGTGTTGGAGAAAATTACAGCACTGTTCGTCAGAGCAAAGTCGATAGTGGATGGAGTCCCTCCTGAGTGAGGAAAGTGAGTGTGATTGGCGGAGTGTTTGAGGAACAATTCCACGACAGCATGATGATGTCCTTTTTCAAATTAGATGTGTGTTTCGAAACATAAGCTGTAGTATGTAGCGGTTGATACTTCATTCGAATTTCAATTGAAATATTTTCAGCCACTGCTGTGTTGTATACGGGCAGTAGTTTGTGATAGCTATTGTTTATTGCGATGAGCACACCTCCACCATGTGTACCACGATTGATTTATTTCTCAGGTATAAAAGCTACAATTGATGCAATTGATCACAATTATTAGCACTGAGGCCATCCTCGTAGTAATACCACGGTTGCAACGATAAACAAAAAAAATCGTTAATTTAAAGTCATGCCCTGGTTTCAGGAAAGTCTGAACAATAAACACTACGTCGACATTTCTTCGTTTATTCGGTGATCAATCTGAGTTTGAACGGGTTTTTGAAAAACTGGCATTCGGTCGAAAATAGACTGATGACTTGTGATGAACAGCTCCATATTTTAGCGAATTCATTAGCGATTAGCGAAAAATATTCGCTAATCGGATTTTAGCGAGCGCTAATCGCTACTAGCGAGCAGTCTTGAATTTTAGCGTCGCTAGCAGCGACGCTAGTAGCGACACTAGTAGCGACGCTAGTAACGACATTAGTAGCGACGCTAGTGTTTAGCGACGCTAACCCAACCATGCATTTAAATAAATTATACTTAGAATTATTGAGTCTAAAAAGTAAAAAGGCCAGCAATATATTGAATTATGTAGAGAAATTTCTTCATATAAATTGTGTAAAGCGGATGTTTAGGATGCTTTTTGATGTAAAATTTCCAAAAATTTGTAACAAATAAAACAAGTAAAAGAACATTTTATCCGTTAGGAGTCATATGTCATATGTTCTCTCACGTACTCGTACTCTCCTAACAATTGAAAAATTGTCTAAATGCAAAAATGTCCATATGCAAAAATGTGGGGGGGGGGGGGGCAGAGCCGGGACTACAAGATACAATGATGACACAGTAAAAGTTACTCTTTCATTTGACTTGACACTATACGAGTTTCGTATTTTTAATGATTCGCTGGTCTCTCATTCTCGATAAACGATATATTCTTTAAAATCATGAGAATCCAAAAAATGCCTCAAAAGATGTTAAAATATTTGTCGTCAATTACTTTCGAAAATAAATTGTCTTCACATATGAAAAAGCAAATTACTTACATTGCAACTCGAGTCCATTAATGATGTTTGTTTATCATATCAAAATCCTGAAAGAAAAATTGAATGCATCCGCAAACCGCACGCAAGTTCACACAAACTGCAACACGGCAGAAAAAACTTTGCCTAACCCTATCAACATTTTCACTGGCAATTTATTAATTAAAATGTTATAAATTTCGAGTATAAAACGAGTATAAAATTTCAGTAATTTGAACAAACAGCATCCATGCGGCATTTATTGCCTCATTAAACACTTAGTGTTACTGTTTATGCGATCGTATCAATTATCGACAACATAGTAAATACGTAACGCATAACAAACACACAACAAGTTAATTTACCAATTCATTTACCAAGTTATACAATTTAATTTTGAATTAAGTCCACGCTTTGAGTTTTTTTTATTAATTTGTCACAACACTAATTTCTTGTCTATTTCAAAAACTTTTGTTGTCCAATTCAACAACCAAATTTTATCAGAGAAAATGTTTCGATAAAAAACGTCTTAATTCTGTTATCACTCGAGAGTCCTGCACGTCCTGCACAACACAGTTAACTAACTTTTCATCTGCTTTAC
Source organism: Pseudolycoriella hygida (assembly GCA_029228625.1). Lineage (NCBI taxonomy): Eukaryota > Metazoa > Arthropoda > Insecta > Diptera > Sciaridae > Pseudolycoriella > Pseudolycoriella hygida. Next base: position 134,697,750 of record CM055404.1, read on the forward strand.
AATCATTGACTAACAGGAAAAAGCTCCTTTCGTTAAACGGAATGTTCAATTGAGTGAAAATTTTACGCGCATGCGATGTTTGAGTGAAATGTTGAGAAAGTGTGTTGAAATGATGACATCTTTGTTTCGGTAGTGCAGTTTGTGAAAAGTTTCCGTTCTCAATGATGTAATGCCTACTAAACAATTATATTGTTATTGTTGATTTTCGATGTCGAAGATTTCTTTTCGCTAAAAAATACATTTATGCTTGTTCTCTGATCCGGAAGTTGTCTGTAATCGAACGGGAGTGGCGCATAAGGGCTCTAAAAGGCGCCTGCAAGCTGACAAGTAACATTTGTAAAAACAGTGTGAAGGGCATATTGAAAAAACGTCTCCCGAAACACTTGTGTCTTATAATTTTGTTGCTCAAAAGTACTTCTTTAAGGATATCAGTATTTTGACTTTTTCAGTAAATTTTTCTTGGAAAGTGGACATCAACCGGGGGGAGTTTTAAAAAGCGGACAAATTGTGACATAGGGGGGGGGACAACCCCTAGGGGGATGGGCTGATATTTCTGCATTCATTAAAAATGGTGACAAATCGGCTGAACATTCTTGCATTTCTTCAGAAAAGCTGTATTTGTTTTATAAATCATACGAATTGAATGATTGAATTATGTGCAACATTGTGCGAATCATAAACTACATTGTATCGCGGAATTGAGTATGCAACGTTTTCGGTATTTGAAGTCAACCGTGTCTGGTTGATGTGTAACACAAGGTAAAATGGTATGATGGGGTTTGAGAGATATTTTAAAGCATCTATAGACTTTATAACCTGCTTCGTCTTAATAGCTCGGCTCTTTTATCATAGAGACAAGGGTACTGACAAATATTTATCAAATAGAACAACGATTTTTTTTTCTTATATGATGAATCACAACAAAAACCCTTTTAAAAGGGAAATGTGACGCAAGTCCTTCTTCCTCCTTCCAAAACAACTGATATCAATTTGGGGTGACGCTTAAAGCTTTGAAACGCAAAAATTCTTTTGGAATGTTTTCATTTTTGATTAAAAAAAA
>CM055404.1:134707911-134796075 GCA_029228625.1 Pseudolycoriella hygida
TAAATTTTATTTTTTTTGGAATAAATGGAATAAATTTCCAAATATTCCATTTATTCCATTTTTCAACAAAAATTCTTTTAAGTTTTCAAAAGTGGATTTTTTCAATTTTTGAAACATTAGTATGGTTTGTTGTGTGCGTTGCCATCAAAATCAAGTCTATTTGAGGTTTTGACGAATTTGAAAAAATGATCATTTATTCCAATATTTATTCCATTTATTCCCATTTATTCCATTTATTCCCATTTATTCCATTTATTCCATTTATTCCATTTATTCCATTTATTCCCATTTATTCCATTTATTCCATTTGTTCCCATTTATTCCATTTATTCCATAAACCGCAGAAGTGCGTCACCCCTCGGCTTGAGTTTCCATAATTCATCCTTCCACTTCAATTACAACAGGTATTCGTTGAGTCCGTCAAAATCTGCCTTCCTAAAAATTAAATTCGTGTTCTTCGCAGTTATACTCAACAACGTCATCAACAGCGGTGGCGAATTTCTAATGACCCATGAAACCCGTCAATTTTGCTCACAGGCGAGCGCAATTCTGTCAAATTAAAACGAAACATTACGCAATGTAATTTAAACAAAATGCTATACCAGATTTTAGAGGACTTATGAAACTTTGATTATAATTGATTATGAAACTTTGGTTTCAAACATAGAGCAGAGGCCAATGACATAATAATATATAGACTGGGTTTATGTAACCACTGCTGAAGCAACAATGAAAATACTCAATTTGTGTATAATATCCTCGTCGCATACATAATTTATAACACATACATATTCACGCTGATGTGATTAGTTCTGCTGAAAATACGCAATCCACATATATGTTACGTAATTTACCAACACTACTAAACATTTCACATTTCACTTTTGCTTCAATTTGTGTTAATTTTTTGTCAAAAACTGCCAGTCTTTATTTATAGTATGTCATTGGCAGAGCCCTAATTAAAATGACATAACAAAAAACTGTCGTAAATTACACGAAAAAAAAAATGCAGAATATAGTTTATTTTATATTTTTTACATTATTGGGGTACGACAAGAATTGAAAGAAGTTTTCGCCCCAGTTGGACGAAATGGAAGTCGGTGCCTCTGCTCATAGGAGTTGTGCGGTTGAAGCTATGCTAAGTACACACTCTAATATGTAACTTTTCTCCGTATGCTTCACAAATTGTTACTCTCGTGAGAGATAATCAAAAATACAGGTTCACATATAATTCAAATCTGCGAAGTCTTAGGACAGAAACGGGTTCCTTCGAAGTCAATGAATCTTTCTGTAGGTCAAGCATTTTCCGTGGTCATACATGAGTTTTCAATGTGCAATTTAGTTATTTTCGAGTGTAATGGATCCATAATTACAAGGAGATGTTAACCAAATTGAGTTGCTATTACTTCATGTCGGTTAGTCGTTCTTGTGCTGCCACAGTGCTGTGACGTTGTTTGTTTGTCCATTCATCATTCACACTATTTACTGTTTGGACAGCAGAAAATTCATTCGATCTCACACAAGGTCAAACACATAGACATCTCGTGTCATTCAGCCGTTATGTTCTCTATTCACATGTTTCCATGTTCACATCGACTCGTACAAACATTAGCTTTCATACTCGAAAAGAAATTATTTACATAAAACAATTTTTGGGAGGAAAGTGTTTCGTGTACGAAGCGTCGTATTAACCTAAACAAAATTTAAATCAAATCTATTTTCAGATGATGTGTAAATCTGGTCTTTCACACATCATAACAATGGATCTCCATCAAAAAGAAATTCAAGGTTTTTTCGACTGCCCTGTCGATAACTTAAGGGCATCCCCTTTTTTACTGCAGTACATTCAAGAAAGCGTAAGCGAATTGACTGTCCATTTGTACTTTCCAGTTAATCGATTGATTTCCCATTTAGATTCCAGACTATCGTAACTCTGTTATCGTCGCTAGAAATCCGGGTTCAGCTAAAAAGGCTACTTCATATGCAGAACGTCTTCGTTTGGGAATAGCTGTAATTCATGGTGAACAAAAAGAATCTGAAAGTGATGAGGTGGACGGAAGATATTCACCGCCGGCGTTGACTAGGTTTTCCTACAAGGAGATTCATATTTTCCAGTTAATTTAATCACAAAATTTTTTTATCTACAGTCGATCTCGTACTATGGATGTTTCGGTTGGAGTTGGAGTTCCTATTCATCCTGCCAAAGAGAAACCACCGATTAATGTGGTTGGTGATGTGGGTGGTCGCATTGCTATTATGGTGGTAAGTTGAATTTTTTTCACTTCCTGTACCTCAAACGCCGCTGAAAAAAAAACAACAAAAATTGTAACGCTGACGTCGAAATGAGTAAAAATATCTTAAGCCGACTCCTATGATTCTACCATTTCTTTTGTTAAGAGCACATTGCAAAAATATGAACTGTCGAATTTGCGATGTTTTCTTTAGAACAGAATCCTGCGTAAAAAACAATTTTTTTAAAATTATAGATTATGGGCTGTGAGAGAATGAATCTTAATCGCAATGTCAGAAGTGCTAAAGTTGCTCTGAAAAATCATCGCATTCCAAGTTCATGTGCGATGTTATTTCAGAGTAAATTTGTACCTTCATACTCTAACTCTTGAATTCTGATTCATTTGTTATTTGGATAAAAGTCCATCCACTCACAGAAGATGAGCTATAATTTTGAATATTTTTTTTATTTACGCAGGATTCCCTTCTAACAAAACATCGCAAATTTGACAGTTCACATTTTGCGACGTGCTCGTATTCGACTTATTCTGGTATTTAACTGAATCTGTAAACCTCGTCGTTGGTCTATCCCAACTCCGAACACCCTAAACCACTGCAGGTAAAATCCCCTTTTTCTGAGCGTGCATGCCCCAGCGCAAATGACTCTTCCTCCTACAAGACTCCCTACAATTTCTCTTGTAGAGAGATTGGGCAAATCGACTTATAGCAAAATTTCTACTTATAACTATATAGCTATAAGCTATAAGTTATAAGTTGAATAAAAGTCAAATATAAGTTATTAAGTCGAAAGATTAATGATGCTTGATTCATGATTTATGATAATTGATTGTTGATTTTTGACGATTGATGGTAAATTATGATGATTAGTGACGATTGATTGATAATTGATGATGATTTATTATGACTGATGATGATTGGTTGATAATTAGTGACGATTGATTGACAATTTATAATGATTTATTATGACTGATGATGATTGATTGTTGATTTATGATGATTAGTGCTAAATTATGCTGATTAATGACGATTGATTGTTTGATAATAGATTATGATAGATTGATTATGATGACAATTGGCTGATTATGAATGATTGATTGATTGATGACTATTGATTGATGATGATTGATTGATGAATAATAATGATTGATTGATGATTAATGATGACTGATGATGATTAATTTATGATGACTGATGATGACTGATTGATGATGAATGACTGACGGTGATTGATAATCGATAAATCATCAATCAATCGTCATCAATATCATAACATAAATTATATTTTTTGACTTAGGGGTCATTCATAAAGGATGTCTTGATTGCTATAAAAAATGAGTATCCATAAAAAGGTAATAACTCAGTCAGGACAGCAAATTCTGTTTATAGAACTTTGGCTACCCCCCCCAAATAGGGGGGGGGGGTGTTTGGGGGGGTAGCCGGAGTACTATAAACAAAATCTCTGACCAGTTAGGAGATATGGACTTTGTGGAGTTTATAGCAGGCGTGACATCCTTTATGAATGACCCCTAACCTTTGCTAAGAACTCTCATGTCAGAGACCTCCAACTTATGTACTTACTACCAGCACTTCGTACGCGTCTAAAAATATTATTTAAATTAAAGGACGACATGATAGATGACGTAGCATCATTTGTGGCCGCAGCGGAAGTGCTCAAAGATCGTGGCGCATATAAAATTTATGTCCTAGCAACGCATGGACTTTTAAGGTAACTTTTTTTTTAAGTTCATCGTTCATGACGTTCATGACCAATAAATTCTCAATATTTCACCAGCTCTGATGCACCAAGATTAATTGAGGATTCACCAATCGATGAAGTTGTTGTGACCAATACGGTGCCGCATGAAATACAGAAAATGCAATGCCACAAAATCAAAACGGTGGACATCTCCGTATTGATAGCCGAAGCTATACGTAGGATTCATAACAAAGAATCGATGTCCTATTTGTTTCGAAATGTTACGTTAGAAGATTAGGAGAGTCGAATAATTTTTTTTGGCATGGCCAAAAATGTATTTACAAATTAAAACTAAAATCAACCAATGCACATTAAATGTATTTTTGTCAAATTCGTAGATATTTTCTATTGGTTAAAGAAAGAAAACGAAAAAACAACTGATGGAAAGGTCGAGATCAAAATTTCTGCCATATTTTCCCTATTGTAAGCAAAAATAATAAATAATTAGATGAACTCCAAAGAAATGCGTTGTTTCTTTTCCTTTCTGTCTAATTTAACGAGAATTCTATTGTGAATTCGACTAAAAAACTGAAAATGCGACAATACATGTATTGATGCTATTTCTTTTCTTCTCATGTGGATCTAATGGTCAAATGTTTTTTGCGTCGACATGTTGACGCTTTTTGTGTATTTTAAGTCGCAACCCCCAATAATTTTACAGAAAATAAATCTCCTGCGCGTCAATCAACGAAATTCACCTACTGAACTTCCTTCGGAAAATCTTTTGACAATAAACAGAAAAGTTTTGGGAAGAACAAAAGAAGCTATTCAGAGCTTTTCCGAAAGAAGTACGGAGGAATAAAGTGGTTCCGACACGCACGGACACACTCACAGTTGTTAGAATTATGTTTACTTCATTTTCATGTCAGCGGGTATTTACAGTATCATTACAAAAACCTCTTTAAAAGTAGAGTGTGACGCAGTCCGTAAGTCTGCTTCCAAAATTAATGATATCGCTTGAGGTGACGCTATCGCTGATAATAAGTAGAAGTTTGTTTGAAGGGAACCTTGTGTTCAAAGTCTTGATTTCCTGAAAAAATTAGAGCGCTTTTTTTAGAAGAAAATTACGTTGTGTTAAAAAAATTGCGTCACAAATGCCGGATCCACCAGCGGAATAATTTTTCAATACTTTCAGTTTTCAGAAGCAAAAATTTAAATTTACTCTAAACAATCTACGCAATAAGAAATAAAAGTCAAATTTTTGCAGCGCTATTTTTTGAAGAAATTTTTCTCCGAAAAAAAGTTTTCTCAGAAAAGAAAATTTTCGTAGAAAAAAAATTTTTCCGAAAAAAATTATCCTTCGAAAAAAAATTGTCTCAGAAAAAATTTTTCTCAGAAAAAAATTTCGCCGCAAAATTGTCTTCAGAAAAAAAGTGTCTTCGAAAAAAGTTTTCCCAGAAAAACGTTTTCTCAAAAAAAAATTTTGTTTTGAAAGAAATTTTTTTCTTCGGACAGAATTTTGTTTCTTCCCACAAATTTTTCTCCCAAACAATTTTTTCCTTAAAAAATGTTCTCCGAAAAAAAATTTTCTCCGAAAAAAAGTTTTCGTCCAACACAATTTGTCCTTAAAAAAAAGTTCGCCAAATAAATTTTCGTTCGAAAAAATTGTTTTCTCCACCAGCCTTAGGCCTAACCATCGGAACACTCGCATCACCTTCGCTAACCGTCGGACTACTTTGTGTCACCTGCGCCTGGCTTCGACACACTTCGGCTACCTTCGGAACACTTCGTGTCGACTTCGCCTACCTTCGGACACTTCTTGGTCATCAACACCAGCATCCCACACACTTCCCACATTCCACACATCAGTCTACACAATTCCCACATCGTTTCACACACTTCACCATATTCCACACACTTCCCACATCATTCCAAACACTTCCCACATCATACCACACACTTCCCACATCATTCCACACACTTCCCACATCATCACACACAATTCCCACATCACTCAACACACTTCCCACATCACCCCACACACTTCGCACATCACTCCACACACTTCCCACATCATCCCACACACTTCCCACATCATCCCACACACTTCCCACATCATTCTACACATTTTCATCTTCATTCCACACACTTCCCACATCATTCTACACATTTTCATCTTCATTCCACAAACTTCTTACATCATCCCACACACTTCCCACATCATCCTACGCACTTTCCACATCACTACACATCTTTTTCGGTCACTTCAAAAAAAATGTTATCTCATAGTCGCTCTACGGCAGCGTAGCTAATTTCGGACCACTTTGACAGACTCCTGAAAACGAGCCCCCCAACCGATTTCCACAAGATGGGTTCCGTTGGCTTCGTGAGATGGATACCTTTCATTTGATGATTCAACGCGATCTGACCACTACCGGCCGAGATATAGCCGAAGAAGTGCTCCCGTCGTCAGTGGATTTTCATATATGGGGGTTGTATGAAAACTTTGAAGGTCAATAACTCAGCTCTAAGATTTTTTGGTGGTAGCCACCGGCTGAATTTTCCATTTGGGACCGAAACTGAACTTCCCTAAAAATGTTAAGGAAATCGCCCGGGCGGTTCCCGAGAAAAAAAAGTAGATAGATACATCGTGGACACACAACACAGGAATAAAATTTTGATTATTTTCAAACATATTTTTACCATTTTGATATGGAAATTGGTCATCTTTGATTGGCGATATCTCGGCTCGTTTTCTTTGTAACTTTGTATAGCGAACCGTATATAAAAACGGACAAGTCGAATTTTAAACAACGGAATTTCATTGTTCAAAATTTGACTTGTCCCTTCTTATATTCGGTTCGCTGTAACTGGAAGAAAATCCTTTTGCGTTAGAAGCTTAACACGTCAACCTTTTCTGATTTCAGATCTTTTGTAAGTAGACAATAAATACTTGCGTCACACCTCCTCTGCAAAAGGTTCTTTTGGCGGATGTCAGTACTTTTTTAAGTTTCTCTCTCGTCAAAAAGCCCTAAAAATTTTGCTCAATTTGAATACCTAACTCATGTCGAGAATAACCGAAAAATATAAGAAACCTGATGGAAGTTAAAAAGTAGGTCATCCCTTCGAATTCGAGAAGTGGCCATATCCCAATGATTTGACCATTTTTCCTCAAATCTCTGAGACACGTGTTCGCTAAAATTTGATTCTCTACAACTTCGTCTTTGGAAGTAACTTTCTAACTGCCCTAGTTCTAGAGATACGAAATACATTTAATGAAATCTTACAAATGTGGAAAACTTGCCACGCGCATAAGAGTGAATTCGCGAAAACTTTGACAAGGTTGTATGGAAACGACATTCAACATGCCGCCGATTCCAAATCACAACAAACCCCTTTTAAAAATGAAATTTGAAGCAAGTCGTCGTCCCTCCTTCCAAAACAACTGGCATCAATTCGGGTGACGCTTAAAGCTTCGGAACGCAAAAAAATCTTTTAAAATATTTTTGATTAAAAAAATGCGTCGGAATGGCTCATCGTAATAATTATTCTGCGCTTTCAGATTCCACACCCCAAAAATTTCGCTTCGCGCGATGTATGGCGTACGGGCGGTCAAATTTTTGCGAGGACTTGCGTCACATTTCTCTTTTAAAAAGGGTTTCTGTTGCGATATCAGTTCTTTTAGAAATAAGAAAAATTGTTTTTGACGAATTATATATAGAATTTTCTTCGAGCCGCCGCCGTCAAACCGAAGCGCAGCGGCTACTACTTCCAAGAGCGAAAATTACCCCCACAATTTCCCCTACAACATGTTAAAAGTTTTTTTCAGCCCCCGCCTATTTTCCGCCATTTTGGCGGTCATCCCGATACACTACACATCCAACCCAACAACTTTCCCTTTGACACCAAATCTTTATATCGAACACCCAACCTTTGTCTCATACTAAATGTGCTACCATACACATTACACACACAAACACATTAGATTTATCAGTTTGGGACGACCTATTGTTGGTCTTGAAACACAGATCCTGGGATCCTTTGTTCCTTTTCCCGTTTATCATATAAATCATTATTTGGGCCTTCCTGTCGCTTCCAAGAACCGGTCCAAAATGACAGGTCCAAATTTGATAGCCTCAGATGGTCTCACAGTAAAATTCCCAAGAATCCTGCGTCTCATTTGGAGGAATTTAGGACAATCACGTATCACGTGTATGCCCGTTTCCTATTCTAATCCGCAAGAACATCTTGGGGTCTCCGACAACCGCATCTTATTCAGCCCACAGTGCCCAGCGGTCGCCCCTACTACCCTTCTGATACGATCACGGTCCATTTTGAAAAGGTACTTGGCCCATTTTTCAACATGTTTCGGGAAGAATCGCTTTGTATGCGCGCATACACACAAACACATACAAATGGGCTTTATGTGGCGCCTTCTAAGATCCCTGGCGACCAAACGAGGCCTGTACCTTCTCTTTTTTTAAATCTTAGAGGTCGCAGTCTCCCCAACTGAAGCTTGTGCTTTCTAGCGCGAGCCAAAAAATTCGTTTTTTATACAAGTGGCAATGGAAACCAGCAACTAACTAACGAACGTATGGGATGTTTTCTAGGCATACCCGAAAAAAAAGAAATGTCAAAGATTGATCACTTCACCCTACATAAAAAATTGAAGCAGAATGAAACCCCCAAAATTAGTTATTTACTCAACAAGGGAGCAGTCCGAAAGTACTTTGCCGTGTTGCATATTAAGTTTTTCATTTAAGCAGGGACGAAAATTGAAAAATGTAAGCTCAAGGGGCGAAAGCGAAAGCTTTCGCCCCGTGGGATTAGATTTTCTTTTCCTCGCTGTTAGCAAGCATGAAAAACTTACGTAAAATACGTCACTCGGAAATGAATTACATACCTACTACCTCGTACGTAAATAACTATTAAGATTTTTTTGAGTGGAAATTGGCCGATATAAAATCCAAAAATGTGATTTTTCCGTCATTTTTCAAACTTGAAGTGATCGTAGCGCCATCATATCACCTGTTACATAAAAAATATATTTTTTATAGGAAGCTTGTTTTATTGCCTTTAAAACGGCCGAAAAATTTGACCAAGAAATTAATTTTATAGAACGGTTTTTGTGGACGCATGTCCTAATAAGTTTCCTTGGGGAAATTAATTTTACGGATTTTGCGTCCATAAAAATCGTTCTATAAAATTCATTTGTTGATCGAATTTATCGGGACAGGTGCCGTTTGAGAGGTTATAAGATAAGCTTCCTTTGAAAAATATATAAAAATATATTTTTTACATGACAGGTGATACGATGGCGCTCCGAGCGCTTCAAATTTGAAAAATGGCGGAAAAATCACATTTTTGAATTTTATATCGGCCAATTTTCACTCAAAAAAATTTAAAAAAATATTTTTGGGGGTTTTGAACTACAAACACGTGCTTTTAAATTTACTTGTTATGCTGTTTTCAACATTATCGACATTATCTCTTTTTTCAATCTATTTTTTCTATGGCAGACCTTGAAAACAGCTGAAACTTGATAACAAGTAAATTTATAAGCACACGACCGTACTAGAACTTTTTATGTCGGGTGAAGAGATCAATCTTTTTTTCGGGCATGCCTAAGTTTTTATTATGGTTTGGATTCTATGAAAATGCTCTTTTATATTGGAAATGATCATTTTATAAAGATCATATCTCCGGATCCACTGAACCGATTTTAATGACTGAAAGGGGAAGTCAAAACGTAGTAGCACCATTATACCGCAGTCTACGAAAAAAGTTTTTCTTAATGTTTTGTTCGTATGTGGACTTGCGTCACGGGCGCATTGCTACCGCGCGCCTATGATAATAACCGACGAAACACTAAAACACGAAGGTAAGTAATAAAACCTTTAAATTGTTAAGCATTTAGTTTAAAAAACATTTATTATCTATAAGTTTGTCTATAAGCTTGCTTATTAGCGCAAAAGATATTCAAGCAAAATGAACCGCTGGCCGATGTGTTCCATTGACAAGAGTTAAGTCTCCATCTTTCGACTCGTCTTAGTTTGTCGTTGTTGAACGTTCTTCCAGCAACTGCACAACAGCAACCAAATATACAATTAGCGATTAGCCGACTATCTTCATCAAGCTAAATTAAGTTAAATTTAAAAGAAATTTATTCTCAAATAGGATTCAGCAGCTCATTCACTTCCTTGAAGCAATATAGCAGTTTCATCATTTCTTCGTTTAACAACTGAATGATGAAATCCTCTGAGTCGATCAATAACTCATGAGATAAAGGTTGACCACAAAATTTCATTTTCGCAAGTAATTTCGAATTTGTTTGATTAAATGCCAGCATAGAGTCGTTAAGTGAATTGTGTAATGAATCATTGCTGAAATGTGTAATCGACGTATGCCACATATTTTGGGCAGTTTGTTTAGCTTGTAGAATCGATCGTATTAATTGTATCACCTCAGGTTCATACAATTGCTTCAGCTTTTGCTGTCGTTGTGACACAAATTTGCCAAGAAGGAAACCTGGTGACAATAAAATAGAAAGTGATTGGTAAATATATTCTCTGTTCTTAGTGTTGGTTGTTGGTGGATACAGTTAGAAAAATTTGAGTAGCACCAAGTTGAGTTGCATCGGAAAATTTAAACTCTTACGAAGTACAAAATTGTCTAGTCTATATGGGGCCATCTATGAAGTAGTAATCAAAAAATGACTATTTTTAGACCCCCCTACCCAGAGCCTTAAGTAAGCAATTTTCCACTGGGGAGATTGAGGATTGAAGTCTTTTATTTTCTATCAAAGTTTGTTTCAAAACATCGACGTTATAAAAAAAGAATTTTTGTTACAAAAATTCATAAACTTCATCTAGCTTTCTACCGTGGGTACCCATAACCGAAATAGCGTTTCCACGTTGAACACAGAGGCCAATTTTTTGGAACAAGAACAACCTCGACCTTAGGGTCTCCTGATTCTCCCACAAAAAACTACCAAACTTATTAAAAAATACACTGGGTTTTTGATTCCACGGGTGTGAAAATAAAATTCTGTTCTGTAACAGGTACGTAAAGACTGTCGTATCTGTCGACACGGTTCTTCTCAACGAAGAAAATTTTTTTTAGTATACCCAAAAAGTGGACTCTATGGTGGCCATAAAAAACTTAGAGAAAATCAGCGAAAATTTTCAACTAAATTCGCCGAAAAAATCAATCAGCGACGAAATTAACAAAAGATTCTCGGCGATTGTTTTATTTAATTTTCTCGCTGACTTGATTTTTTTCGGCGAATTTCGTTGAAAATTTTCGCTGATTTTCGCTCAGTTTCTTTTTCTTATGGCGGGAATAGGGAAGCTCGACACAGGCAACCACGAGCTTAGCTTAGGTTTCTCTGAAAGTGATGAAAAAAAATTTGCTTTATTTTTTATCGATAAATAATATTATTCTGAGCGAAAAATTGTTCTACGGCCTTTCTACAAATAGTTTAGCTATGTCGAGCTCTCGTATGGCCTTAGAATCCACGCAATGCAAACTTTTTGGGTACACTAAAAAAACTTTTTATTGCCTACCTCATCTGAAAGTTGAGCGTTACATGTATGCTTAATAATAATAATCCGCCTTTACAACCCGTCCGGGCCAGAGGCTAGATGACTTTTTATTTACTAGTCCCGGAATTTTTCATGAGCTTTTGCTCATATGGATTCTTCTGAGAGATCCTTTGTCATCGAAGATTTTACTGTGTCAGTGGTGAATTGCACACAAACCTAGTTCCATCTATGATGTACTAGGTGCGGAAACTAGTAGGGCTTAGAATGCCGGTTCGCCCCTTCAATGCGTTTTAAAGGCAGGCATTATTGGACCATATGCTTAACGTGAATTTCGATCCACGTCTAACGGTAGCTAGCCTTTTACCAGGATTTCTTCTGATGCTAATTATATCTCCGCCTCAAGTCAGACTCAGATATTTGCACAGAATTCATCGAAAATGGGTGACGTCATATTTGTCATTCTTCTATGTACGATTACGTCACCAAATTCATAGTAGGGTGAACTTGTTTTTAATTTTTCATCTCCCCAACCAGAAATAAGATTTTCAGGTGGCCACGATTCCGAAAATGCCTTTGAAAAATTTGGAAACTCAAAATTGGACCCCCCGCCATTGCTCTGAAGTGTTTCGTCTAGTTATGGTCATATACAGCGGATTTATATGACCACTTTTCACCCAATCTATGAACGTCCTACGGTTGAGTGACCACTCGAAATTTTCTTAAGGACTCGGGCAACAACTTAGAATAACTTTGACATTTCAAAAATAACAATTTACCTAAAATTAAAATCGAAAAGTGTTCTTAACTATGAGTTTTTCAACGAAAAACTCGATGAAATTTGACTAAAACATCATAAAAATCAGTTTCTTGTCATTGCCTTTTATTCTAAAATAAAATTTAATTTCTATTCTCTCTGGCAATGCAAAAAAAACATGTTTCACACAATGCCTTGACACATGAAAACAACAATACATTTTCTGTATACGTGAGAGTGTATTGGTTGTGACGGAAAATATTTTCCCATCACTTGGGACGAAAAGTTGCTCTCCGCGGTATGTGCACCAACACACTCTCACTATTACAGAAAAATATCTTTCAAAATATCCCAATACACACTTGATGTGTACTTTTCGCTTGGGCTTCGCCCAAGAAATGATGGAAGAAATGACGACACTTTTATATCGACGCAGAAAGATGGCCGGCATCACATCAACACAATGAGAGAAAAGCACATAACGCTCGTCGGTGAGCCTCACTCGACTTTTTTGGGTCACACGACTGTCGCACATGGAACATCACTCACTATATCGAATGGTATAATGAGACATTTACAAAATAGATCGATCAGCACGAAGTCACTGTCCGCAATAGGGAGCGATAGTGAAGTGACTAATACAGGCACTGGTTCCATCGGTGGTGATGTAATATTACGCATCGAAACACTTTTGAATCGTCCTGTGAATTGGTTCATTTGTCAGTTGCACATGAATGAATCACCGTTTCGACACCTGTTCGCCAAAGTGGAACAACTACTGGCCCCAAATCATTTTCTGGAACGATTGGAAAAAAACTGGTCAATTGTGAGACAAACAGCGTTATAAACTATGTGCCCATAATTTGTGATTAAATTCCGATCATTGACGATTATTTATACAAAATGTGTCGTGCAATCATCAGTGGTACCTGTAGTATCCAGTTGGCTAATATTAAGCCTGGCTCTCTGAATCATGCGCGGTGGTTAACATGTGCTTGTCGAGTTTTACGCGTATATGTCTCTACCAAGGAGCCATCATTTGCATTGAAGACACTGACTAATTATATTATAAAAGTTTATGGTTTTTCATTAAGAAGAATTGGTACTGTACCGACGGATGCAAAAACTTGTTTCAACTAATATCATATTCTCGATACTTGCCAACGAATTTTTAAAAAGATCGTCGATGAAGTGATTCAGCGCAACGCGTACTTCGGACATCCGGAAAATTTGCTACTTGCAATGTTAACTGATGACAGAATTCAAGTGAAAACTCTTGCGGTGTCACGGATACGTGAAGCTCGACAGATACAATCTATTGGTGTACGACGCTTCGATTTTCCTGAACTTAATTTCAACGCTGCCAATTATACGGAATGTCGTTGCAATCAGTGAACCTCCGTTTACGACCAAATTGGATTTAGCGGAGCTTTTGATTTATGACAAGAAAATGGAACCATTTCCCAGCCATTCACAAGCGACGGAACGCTTTGTAAAAATGGTTACGGAGTCATCAACTGCAGCAGTGAGTGAAACGAAACAAGATGCTATCACCGCAGTGCGGTTGAAAAGTCACGAAGAACGTGCTAAATTCAATACAAAAGCGGTATACAACCTTTGCATTTCGTAAGTTTCAAAACACAAAAAAACGACTATTTTTGACTATGGAAAACATTTGAGTCAAGGCAAAATCGATTTGACAATATTATTGCCAGAGAGAATAGAAATTAAATTTTATTTTAGAATAAAAGGCAATGACAAGAAACAGATTTTTATGATGCTTTAGTCAAATTTCATCGAATTTTTTGTTGAAAAACTCATAGTTAGGAACACTTTTTGAATTTAATTTTAGATAAATTGTTATTTTTGAAATCTAAAAGTTATTCTAAGTTGTTGCCCGAGTCCTTAAGAAAATATCGGGTGGTCACTTAACAGTAGGACGTTCATAGATTGGGTGAAAAGTGGTCATATATGACCCAAACTAGACGAAACTCTTCAGAGCGATGGCGGGGGTTCCAAATTTGAGTTTCAACATTTTTCAAAGGCATTTTGAAAATCGTGGCCACCTGAAAATCTTCTTTCCGGTTGGGGAGATGAAAAATTAAAAACAAGTCCAAAAACACTCCACCCTAGCGCCTAGGAACATTACTTTCATGCTATTCATTGAAGAAAAATCCTATACAGAATTTGTCCCCACCAGGATATTTTTGTGGAAAGCCAGTACGTTACCACTGAGGTAACCCGTTTGCCCCCTACGAAGACCATGCATTACATGCTGCTCTTGTCGTCACTAGTGAAGTAAAAACTTTATACTTCGAACACAATTTTGAGAACTTGCAAATTCACTCGTTTTACTTTGAACAACACGCTTTGGAAAATGTTATTTTGACTCGCGAAGCTCTACACCCGACAAAAAAACGTTTTCAAAGCTTGTTAATTAAAAAAAGCACTCGTGAGTTTGGCTCGCATCACAAAATTGTGTTCTCATGTAATGTGTTCTAATGGGTCTATTCTTCGTTGAGGGAACCGTGGAATAACTTTTGCAAGTAAAACTTCTTCTCCCTTGTATTTCTTTCCTTTTAATTGTAATTTTTTTCTTAACTTCCTGTTCGTTTTGGCTTCCCATTCCCGGGATCCGATCTTTTGGCCGAATAACTTGCTGGTATTCTAGATACTACACTATTTGCACACGAGGTCAAAAGATGATGTTCCGACACAATAAATAACTTATCACTGCGAGTTTCCAGGCTATTTGTTCTACGATGTAGTGAACTCACCCTATTTGTGTCGCTACTAAGAAAGCACCAAGAATGTTTTTTGTGCGATTTTTGTATTCTTCATCGATGTAGAATTTCCAACGCCCTGAGCACGTCAGTGGATGTCCGGTGCACTTTTCCTCCTCCAATATATGTTATTTTAGGCTCTGCGCCCTAATTTTCCTCGATTTTTTTTATAAAAAGTTTAAACATTTTCTGACTGGTATCAAAGTTTCGAGAGTTGTCTGAAGTGATTGCAGTGATATGAGTGGTTTTGAAAATAGAATGCGTTTTCCCAAGGAGTTGTTTGAACTATGCAATCGTTTTTTTTTCCATACAAGGTCTCATAGAAACATACAATTCCTTGGTGTAGAAAATCGTATAAGCCAAATATCAAGTCTCCGATACACTAAAAAAGTTACATAGCAACCACACTGAGAACTTACGTAATACATCTAAAACACTACACTGAATTACTGACACTTTCTTACTTTTGCTTATACAAACCAGAAAACAACGATTACAGTACATTATGTTGTTGCTTGCCAATGTATGTAATGTAAAGGATTATTAGTGACACTAACTTACCCAAAATTAGCATAAAAAATCCGATACTAAACGTAAGTGAAATACAAGTACGTTTACTAACATACTTCTTATAACTCCGTTCTCCGTAAATTCGTCTCGCCGTTTGATAACTTAAAAGCTGTTGCATGCTTTTTATCGGTTTCTTAGGCATCGACAATAGTTTTCAAATTAATTAAACCCGACGGGCGGTCAATTAAAAAAAGTTGACACACTGTTAATAGAACTGGTTCCTTCAAACTCCAAATCACGAATGAAATTTATTGTATGCATCTCTGGATGCATCTGTAATTAGCAAACGAGTCACTTTATAATTGAACTTCACACGATTTATTGAACTTGAACTAGAATTTATGTAACAGCTGACAATACTCCCATTCAACAAGTATGTATAACAGTATTATAAGCGTAATGTCCCGAAGCTTATCGCAACTATATGTTTGTTTCAAGCATTGAAACACTATTGTTTTCAACTTTAATTAACTTAATTAGTTAAATCCTCATTATATTCGTTTACCTAACGACAGCACCATAATGTTATCGAAATATAGTTTCTACGATATATGATGTAGGGAGGCATCACTTTGTGTAATGGTAGTGAAAATAGTAGAGGACAACAAGGTAAAGTAAGTACAAACATTTTTGGAATTTTTTTTGCTTAGAGTAACAGTTTTCTACTCCAATTTGGTTGTTCTCTTCTAGGACATGGCACTGTGTTCGCACAATAGAAACTTCCAAATTAAAAAGTCTCAAAAATAGAGCTCCAATTTAACGAAACCAGTAAGTTGTGATCTAGCTCCTAAAGGCAAATTATTATTAAGCGACAAGTCAAAATATTCCTTGAGTGAGTTTGAAGTCTTACTAAATCTAACGCTTCTAATAACTTCAATTAAATGGTTTTCAACACTGATGAGTAAAACCTTCAAAGAGTAGTTAAGAGTCTTTTTCTTGATCCTGCTTCTTGTTAGAGCACCAGATATTTTCTTGTTCTAAGTCGACCACATTACATCATCATCATCGAAGTTTATAGACCGTTCATAACTTGCGGTGTGTGGTCTTTACGTCCGGTGATCATCGACCGCCCTTCTCCATACCCTCTTATCATGTGTCAAGGAGATGGCTTCTTCACCCAGTGAAATTTTCCTAATTTCTAAATCCGATTTAATTGAGTCTACAAACCTTCTCCTTAGCCTGCCCCTAGGGCTCACACCCGGGACCTGTGCATCCGATATCCTCTTTGGGAATCTACTATTACCCATCCTCTGAAGGTGTTCGTACCATCGCAGACGACTAACCCTTGCCACCTCTTCCACTGACGTAGTCCCTAAACTTTCCCTTATAACATCATGCCTGATATGATTGTTCCACTGTTCCCTCCGATGCACCTTTGCTATGCTCCTCAGAACCGCCATATCAGAAATCTCAAGGTCATGCGCTACTTAATTCCTTCTTGTTGAACACATTCTTCAAATTTTTCTTTTTTTGTTAAATTCCCTAATCAACTTGTCATCCTCCGAAAAAATGGCTCCTAAATATTAAAACTAAGAAACCTGTTCCAGCTGCTCCCAACTTAAACTGCAAACTACGTCTTTCCGTGATTTGTCGATATGCATAACCTTAGTTTTGCTGACACTGATTTTCATCCCGCACTCCTAACATGCGACATTCAGGCAGTCCCCTGCAAATCAGTGGTATTTTGGACCCGTGTAGGACCCGTATAGGACGAAGGTCCTATACGTTTGCTACAAACAATTTTAATGTAACATGGGGCAGATCGAGGGGGGAGTTGGGGGATACGTCTAAATATGACGAATCAACAATAAAAAAAAATGTCCGTCCGTCCGTCCGTCTCCACTTTTTTTCCAACCGATCACCCTAAGTTCGAAGATGAGCAAAATCGACCAAGTCGTTCCGGAGATGTGGTCCAGGAAGTGACCAAAAACATGGTTTTTCGAGGGTCGTTGAAGCTTTTTCGCAAATATCTCAGCAAGTATAGCACGGAAATTGCTCATGTTGGTGTCAAATGAAAGAATTTGATGTCAGAAAATTGGGAACAAATTTTTGTGGGAATCGGGTCAGGGGTCGGGGTACCGGGACCAATGGAATCAACGAAATTGTGTTTCTTGGCCATATACGAAAACAGTTTTTCGTCTATATTTCCTTAACTGTGGTAATATGTAGATTCACTGTCAAAGACAAAGTTGTAGAGAATGAAATATTAGGGTACAGGTGTTTCAGGGTTTTGGATAAAAATGCCTCAATCCTAGGATATGACCACTTCTAGAATTGGGAGGGACAATCCATATCTCTAGAACTATAATAGTTAGAAAGTTGCTTCCAAAGGCAAAATTGTAAACAATAAAATTTTAGAGAACACGTGCCTCAGAGTTTTGGGTAAAAATGCCTCAATCCTGGGATGTAACCACTTCTAGAACTAGGAGGGATTATCCATATCTCTAGAACTATAAGAGGTAGAAAGTTGCTTCCAAAAGGAAAGTTGTGGAGAATAAAATTTTAGAGAACACAAGTCTCAGGGTTTTGGATAAAATGCCTCAATCCTGGGATATGATCACTTCTAGAATTGGGAGGGATGACCCATGTGTCTAGAACTGTAAGAGGTAGAAGGTTGCTTCCAAAGGCAAAGTTGCAGAGAATAAAATTTTAGAGAACACGTTTCTCAAGGTTTTGGGTAGAACTGCCCCAATCCTGGGATATGACCACTTCTAGAATTGGGAGGGGTGACCCATATGTCTAGAACTGTAAGAGGTAGAAGGTTACTTCCAAAGGCAAAGTTTTAGAGAACACGTGTTTCAGAGCTTTAGGGGAAAATGGCCCAATCCTTGGATATAACCATTTCTAGATTTGAATGGTCTGAGATGTACTTCGGTAGGGCTTTTGACAGTACCTTGGGTAATTTCTATGGATCTTTGAAATTCTCATAGTTATAAAAGGACATAAAACGTTGGATTGTTTGCTTATTACTATATTAAGATTCGTTCGAGTATTTTTGTAATATTTGTTTTATTTGTCATATCTATTCTGTTTGTCACGTCTATTCTGATACGTACGGGTCATTGGTTATGTTTTGCTGATAGAGTTAAGTCATCCACATAGGCTAGGATTTTCATTATTACTTCCCCCATTTCCACATTCCCTTGATAACTGACCTGCTTGATAATCTTGTCCTTAAAAATTATGAACATTAGAGGGGAGAGAGCCGTGTTCTCTGAGTAAATGCTTTTAATGGCTCCCAGTAAACTCCCATTGACGCCGTATTCGCTAAGAGCCTCGAACACAAAAGCTGTTCAATCACATTACCTATATGTTCAGTAAAATATATTTTATAATGTGTACTATACGGAGATTTGAAAGTGTCAATATATCACGCGATAATTCTTACAGTTTCTGTGATTGGATAGACCCAGATATAGTATTCTCAAGAAGCTGGTACCACCTTTTGAACTTTACTTTATTTTATCGTTAAAGGCGAGCACACCATTAGGTTCACAAATTATATCACACTTCACACATCAAATTTTCGACTCCTAAAAATCATTTTAAAACCTCCTTCCCATCTGGAACACCATTTGTGGGCTGCCCCCATTGACTGATACGTTTCTTTCTCTTTGCCCACGGTTATGGTTGGTTGCGCGGGGTATCGGCTGTTGCAAATTAATTGTGATCTTCACGACAAAGCTCATTGTTATTGGAAAATCTACAGATTTCCATAAGTTTTTCATAACATCCTCGATGTTTCCTCTACTATTCATTGTCAAGAAGTTAAAATGTAAAAATCTTGATTGGTTCTACACATTGTTCACGACATCATGTGTGGATATTTTGTTATAGGGTGAAAGGATCAGTCGCCGGCATCGAACTGGTCAGGGTACAATGAGTTTAATTTTATTTAGAAAGATTTCTGCCAATCTATTTTATTCTGTTGTTCAAAAAATGAAAATCTATCTTCGAAAGAGCAACTATTGAAAAATCTTTTTGAATAAAACAAACACTTTTTACTGTAAGAAACGTAGCCGTTTACTCTACATCATATTAATTCATAAATACAAACATTGATAACGTACGTATTGTAATAGGAAAATATTAAGTTCAATGCTAAACTATTCACATCGCGTGTCCGTTTATCGATTTTCACGTTCAAATTTTATTATTTATATGATTTAGTGTACATAAGTCAGCAATCATAATTTTAAAGTTGCATTTGTACTTGAACGAACAAATCTTTATTAGTTAAAACAATAAATGTTTAGACCAGCGCACTGTTGTGGTATATGTAAAATGTTCTTTCTCTTGATTTCGATCCAAACTTCAATCCTTTTTCAAATAGTGAGTCGTATCTCAGTTAATTATAGAGGTGTGCAGGCCGCTCGAAACTCGAAATAAACCCGAATCAATTTGACGGGTGGGGTTTTCATTTTCTTTTTTTCTGGGTCGGGTCGGGTGTGATGAATTAAACTGATCAAAACCGTCCTGATCCGAAAAAATGAGTTCACATTCTGTTTTCTAACAAATAAATCTTCCTCACTCATAAACTTTCTGAAAAAATAAAGCAAATTTTTGTTTGTAATCGTAGGATGTGGTACAAGGTTTTGGGGAAATATGGCCCAATCCTCATTGCATATGAGCGGAGTGTGGTAGTCCGTGTCATGTGCCAGGCGTGCAACTGTGGAAAAAAATGGCCGGCTATGAACTCAACAACACAGCCTCGGATTGGACAGGATAAACGGTAACGACTCAATCAACGGAAAAAGGACAACGATTTAAAACTAGGAACATGGAATGTAAGATCTTTGTTGGGGCCAGGAGAATTGAGATCTCTCACAAGTGCGCTAAGAGCGCCAAAAATTAACGTTACGTCAGTGCAAGAAACGAGATGACCTGGAAAGGACACCATGATCAGTAGCGACTATAAGTTCTACTACAGTGGGAAGAGTAACGACAGTCCAAGAGAGCATGGAACAGATTTCATGGTTTTCGGCACAGCTAGAAACGCGGTGATTGGTTTCAATCCTGTTGACGAGCGACTGTGCTCTTTCAGTTATACTCTTATTAACGCTTACGCACCCACGAAGGAAAAAGACAACGAAGCGAAGGAGTTATTTTACGAGAAACTGGTGGAGATATATGATGAAGGGCCGAGACGTGACATTAAGATTCTGCTTGGAGATTTGAATGCCAAGATAGGTCGACCCAAAATCGGTAAATACAGCCTCCATGAAAACTCTAACGACAACGGTACGCGGGTAGTTCATTTCGCAGCATCAAGAAACATGGCTGTGAGCAGTACGTATTTCGAACATAAAAACATCCACAAAGCGACATGGGTATCACCTGATGGACAAACCAGATTGATCACGTTTTGATAAGGTATGGGCCAGAAAAAATCCGGGTGACTTTGAAGATAAATAATTTTTTTTTCGTTTACTCGAAATTAGCTGAAATTTATAGGTTTCGGAGTGGGATATGTTGCAATGATGTCTTGTTAATATTGCTTCATAAAAGCTTTTACTGACTGAAATATCCGCGATTAAGTAAAAGTGCCACCAAAAATATCTGCACAAACGTGAAAAACTCATTTGTCTCTCAACGATGCCATGCGAAGAACGTTTCTTGTCTTTTTTTGACATATGACAATATGTATTTTCGAATATTCTTTGCGTTCCTCTTCGATAGAATTCTGTTTGATCAAATTGTGGAGGATAAAGTACGTTGAACTCCCTATCAACAATTTCGAATTGACCGTCACTCTTCCCCTAAAATGATTTTTTTTTGGCTTCTGTGTCAGACCAAACACTATAAATTTAGTGTAAATAACTAGTATTTGCTGAAAAGTGAGCCAAACTGTTTCCAGAGATGTTTTTCGACACTTATCCTATCGTTGCTCAGCGATAAGTTTCATGATAGCAAACATTTTTGACAAACTACGCATTTTTGCCCCAAAATAATGAAGACTTTTAATATTTGCCCAGTTCTTCGTATTGACCTTGATCAAGGGCATTCAGACGCATGTTCTGAATAAAACTGTTTAAAGTAGAAATGACGTGCACTTCCATGTTTGGAAACTTTTGTTTAAGCCAAAAAAGCCTTACATAAAATTTGGTCAACGAATAGTTAAACTAGTTTCCCAAAAAAGCCTTACATAAAATTTGGTCAACGAATAGTTAAACTAGTTTCAGTGATTTCTCGCGGCTATTACATGTCGATAGCAGTCAGGATCTAGTAATAATGGAAATTTGTGAGCCTAAAGCATTCTACCTTTGTATCCCTCGTTCGATTTTATGTCATTGGAAAAAAATTTTTGGCCCTTCGCCTTAATAAGTGCACCTGAAAATGTTCAGTGAATGGCACTATCTTCAAAGTGCATCGTCGTGTTCAATGGACTCATTTTTTCGCGGCACACTTGATTCTTCGACACACATTCATTTTATCGAGCTGATACATTTGTGGCAGCAGATTTTGCAATTATCGCTGTTTTCGGATTAACCCAAATTCACTTTAGTGGATTTTGCGAATATTTTTGCGGATTTTTTTGGCTGTAGATTTACGCAATCGCGGATATTTCAGTCAGTAAAAACTTTTATGACGCAATATTAACAAGACATCATTGCAACATATCCCACTCCAAAACCTATAAATTTCAGCTAATTTCGAGTAAACGAAAAAAAATTATTTATCTTCAAAGTCACCCGGATTTGTTCTGGCCCATACCTTAGATGAACGTCACTGGTCAAATGTATTGGATGTCAGGAGTTGTAGAGGACCAAACGTTGATTCTGACCACTACTTGGTTTAAGTAGTCTCGCAACCGACAACAGGCATTGAAAAAGTGGGACATTGAAAAACTGCAGCACGAAGACATTCAACGCAAATACGTGGATAGTTTGGAGAGAAACATTATTGAAGAAATGGTCAGTGAACAACACAGCATAGACGATGCGTGGAATCAAATTAGGCGGAATGTAGCGAGCGCCGCAGCATAGACGTTGAAAACGAGAACGGGAAATAAAAGAAATAGCTGGTTCGACGATGAATGCCAGCGAGCTCTGGAAAACAAAAACCGCAGCTCGACTAAAAACTCTGAGTCGATATAATCGAGAGTACCGTTCGAAGAGAAATTTCGCTCGAAAACTGTTCCGAAACAAAAAACGGCTGCAGGACAGGAAGGTTTTGATCGAAATTGATAAGTTTGACAATAGGAAGGAAGCTCGGAACTTCTTTCGGAAAGTAAACGAATCCAAAAATGGTTACAGTCAACAAACTTTGCTGTGTAAGGACAAGAAAGGATTGGTCTTAGCAGATGAGGAAAAGTGCATTGCGAGATGGACTGAGTACTTCAAAGAACTGCTTAATCCGAACACACCGCTCAACCGAAACGAAGAAAACAACGAATTGCCATTTCATACTGCGCAGCCATATATAGAAGAACCAACGACGCAAGAAGTTGAAGCTGAAATTTCGAGGCTCAGAAATTTCAAAGCCCCAGGGACAGATAATCTACCCGGCGATCTTTTCAAGAACGGCGGCAACGCGCTATGTATGGAGATGCACGAGGTCATCACGCGTATATGGAATGTCGAGGAGTTACCGGAAGAGTGGAAGACC
Source organism: Pseudolycoriella hygida (assembly GCA_029228625.1). Lineage (NCBI taxonomy): Eukaryota > Metazoa > Arthropoda > Insecta > Diptera > Sciaridae > Pseudolycoriella > Pseudolycoriella hygida. The sequence goes on from CM055404.1 coordinate 134,731,117, forward strand.
AGCATACTTTGTCCCATATACAAAAAAGGTGACAAAATGGAGTGTGGCAATTTTCTAGGAATTGCTCTGCTGAATATTGCGTACAAGATATTTGCAAATATTCTTTACCAGCGCCTTCATCCATACATGGAAAACTCTGTAGGTGAATACCAAGAGGGTTTTCGTGTAGGTCGTTCAACATCATCAGACAGATCAGACAGATCTTGGAGGAGTGCAAAGAGTACAACATTGAAACACACCATTTGTTCGTTGATTTTAAGGCAGCCTATGACAGTGTTAGAAGAAGTAAGCTATGGAGAGTAATGGGGGAATTTGGAATCCCCAACAAACTGATCTCGTTAACCAAGTTAACACTGAACGGAGCTAATAGCCGAGTAAGGATCCGCAACCAACTGTCAGAGATTTTCTACATAGAGGAAGGCCTACGTCAGGGAGATCCTCTCGCGACGCTGCTTTTTAACCTGACCCTTGAAGCAGCTGTGCGCACCATGGACATAGATTCCAGCGGCACCATTTTCACCAAGTCCAGTCAGTTGCCAGGTTTCGCAGACGACCTGGACATACTTGGACGAAAAATGGATGTTGTTAAAAACAAGTTTATGGCCTTGGAGAGGAAAGGTACCGACCTTGGGTCGGCGATAAAACGAAATATATGATCATCCCGCCGTCGAATCGACACACACACATTCAAAATGGTCAACAAATTCGTATACGTTGGATCGGAGCTGTACACTAATAGTTGGAGTATCCAGCTGGGAGACGTTAGCTGCGGATAGGTCCGGTTGAAGAAAGATGTTGCAGAAGGCCAAGACCCTTAATGGGTTGTAGTGCCGGTTAAGTAAGTAAGTAGACCCAAATCTCCAGAACTACGAGAGTTAGAAAGTTGGTTCCAAAGGCGAAGTTGTAGAGAATCAAATTTAAGCGCACACGTGTTTCAGGGTTTTGGGGAAATATGGCCCAATCCTGGGATATGACCACTTCTAGAATTGGAAGGATGAGCCATATCTCTAGAACTAAGAGAGATAGAAAGTTGCATCCAAAGGCAAAATTGTGGAGAATCGAATTTTAGCGAACACATGTCTTAGGTTTTTGGGGAAATATGCCCCAATCCTTGGGATATGGCCACTTCTTAAATTTTAGTGATGACCAATGTATCAAGAACTATGGCAGTTAGAAAGTTGGTGGAAAATAAAGGTCTCAGATGTCAAAAGATGTACTGCGGTAGGGCCTTTGACATTACCTTGGATAATTTCTTTGGATCTTTTAAATTCTTATAGTTCTAAAAGAACTTAAAACATTGATTTGTTCGCTCATTTTTATTGTTTAGATACGTTCGAGTTTGACTTTTCACATTAGATCGGGCTCGGTTTTGAATTTTCATTTTAAATCGGGTTCGGTTTGGGTCGGGTTTTATTTTCGTTTTTGGATCGGGCTCCGTTCGGGTTTGATTTCTGATTTTGAATCGGGTTCGGTTCACCCTGCAGAAGAGGTTTTTGAATGTCTAGACTAATATTTCTTGGAGCATGTGGCGCCACCTATTCAGAATCAAATTAATTTGAGGCTATGTACGAGGGAAAAAATAAAACTTTTTTTAATCTCGTGAATTTTATTCAATAAATTAGGAAACATTTTTAACGAGACATTCATACAAACACAACATCCGACCTTTTTGATTAAATTTTTGACATAATATTAACACTTATACATAGATGGAGCGCGAAATGTACACATGAAAAATCCGCTAAAATTTCAACAAAATTATCATAAATGATGGCAGCATAAAAATTATGAAATTTAGGTTCTCGTCTAATCAGTCGTTTATGATTTTCATTATTGGGTGGCTTTTCATATCGGGCTAAATTTTATGCTTTAAAAAAGCGGCGAATTTATTGAAACGTTAACTAAATGCTATGACGATTGATAACAAAATGATCTCCGTCTTCTGTCTTTTGAATTGCAAGTAAATCGCCTTATCGACCAATGTTGATTGGCTCATCTGCCATTGCCATTTCTTCTGTTGGCGCTTTACATCCTTTCTTTTTCTTCGAATACCACATGAACATGACGAAAGCGAAGAAATTAACGCAAAAAACGATCCACGCCAAGTAAAACCCATAACCAAATCTGACAACAAAAAATAATTTACTAAAAAAGTCGTAACAAGAATTGCATTTTCTACTAACGTATAGTCAGCACCTTTAGGAAATGTAAAGGAACGTGTTGTTTTCTCGTAGTCAACTGCATGAATTAGTACTTGCAGTACGACGAAACATGTTGACGCTTTAAAGTAACACATTTTTAGGTTTTTCACTTTAAAATTCAAACTTAAACTCACCGGAAATGAAATGGATTCCTCCAGCTAATCTCTTGAACATGTACCTAGAATATGAGTCACTTGTTAGATAGAAGTCTGCTTGAGGAATCGATTTTTTTACCTTGGATTGAGAAATGTGTAAATGGAAAATACGAATCCCATCGCCATAACGAAAAGACATATGCAAGCAAACGAAGCCTCCGTTCGTGCGTAATCTGAAAGGAAAGATTTAACCTTAACTTGACCAGTCGGTGGTGTAAATAAATTCGTTAATTGGAATGTGTTGTTATGTATACACTATACACCAAACGTCCATCTGAAGGTCGATTTAGTCGAGGATTTAGTTTATGTGTATCTGTTTTTTTGTTAATCATCAAGTCTAGCCTTTTTTTTGTTGCAAAAGAAAAAAGAACCAATTTTGAGTTTTCATATTTTCTTTAGCTTTTCATTATTAGTTCAGTGACCACAAAACCAAAACATAACCAAAGACCCGTACGTATCAGAATAGCTGTGACAAACAGAATAGATGTGGCAAATAGAACAAATATTGCAAAAAGACTCGAACGTATCTTAACATAGTAATAAGCAAACAATTCAACGTTTCATGTTCTTTCAAAGATCCATAGAAAGTACCCAAGGCCTTAATTATCAAAGGCCCTACCGAAGTACATCTCATACCATTCAAATCTAGAAATGGTTATATCCAAGGATTGGGCCATTTTCCCCTATAACCCTGAAACACGTGTTCTCCAAAATTTTGTTCTATACAACTTTGCCTTTGGAAGCAACCTTCTACCTCTTATAGTTCTAGAGATATGGGTCATCCCTCCCAATTCTAAAAGTGGTCGTATCCCAGGATTGTGGCATTTTTACCCAAAATCCTGAGACACGTGTTCTCTAAAATTTTATTTTCTACAACTTTGTCTTTGGAAGCAACTTTCTAACTTTCTAACTTTCTAGTTCTAGAGATATGAATTATCCCTCCCAATTCTAGAAATGGTCATATCCCAGGATTGAGGCATTTTTACCCGAAACCGTGAAGCACGTGTACTCTAAAATTTCATTCTCTACAACTTTGACAGTGAATCTACATATTGCATAGTTAAGGTGGTGCTGCAGTAACCAAGACCGGGAAGGCAGGCTGGTGTCAAAAAATGATCTTTGGGCAACTTGAATCTAGTAGACAGTACTTTACAGTGCAATACTTTTCAATTTGACACCAGGCTGCCCTCTATGTGACCTTGAACCATGAAAAAGAAGGCAGCCTGTTGTCAAAAATTGAAGCATATCACCGTAACGGCATTGACGAATGCTTTGCAATGCACTAAATTTCAATTTGACACCAGGCTGCCGCTGCCATCTACATTTAAACGAACATAGCTCAAGAACGCAGCCTGCTTTCAAGATGAAAATTGGTGAGTTGTAAAGCATTCATTAATGCCGTCATCGTCATAGTGATATGCTTCAATTTTTAACACCAGGTTGTCTTCTTATTGACCTTGAATCATGCCAAAGTACGCAGCCTGATATAAAATTGACTATTATTTTACCATAACGCACTCGCTACTGGCTCTAACATTTCTTAACATCACTTTTTGACACCCGGCTTCCCGGCTGAAGTAACATGCTTTCACTTGTTGCAACTTTCTGAAGACTGCGTACTTCGAAATCAAGATCCAGAAGTTTCAAGCAGTAAAGAAAGGATGAATTTAGTGCATGAAAGAACTAGAATCGCTGGATGTTTAGTACATTTCCAGAAAAATTGTAACGAAGTACGCCATCAATTTTGTCGATTCCATTGGTCCCGGTGCCCCGACCCCTAACCCGATTTTCGCAATTTTTCCCAATTTTCTGACATCAAATCCTTTCATTTGACACCAATATGAGCAATTTCCGTGCTATACTTGCTGAGATATTTGCGAAAAAGCTTATCCGACCCTCGAAAAACATGTTTTTGGTCACTTCCTCGACCATATCTCCGGAACCACTTGATCGATTTTGCTCATCTTCGAACTTGAATCATGGGAGGCATGTGTCGTTCAGGGAACAAAAAGTTTAGGTTGATCGGTTGAGCCGTTTGGGAAAAAAGTGGAGACGGACGGACGGACGGATTGTTGATTCGTAATATTTAGACGATAATAAATACATCCCCCCAACTGCCACCTCGATCTACCCCATGTTACATTAAAATTGTTTGTAGTAAACGTATAGGACCTTCGTACTTCGTGCGGGTCCAAATATAATCAAAGATTTTTGATCTTTCTTGACCTTATTTATCTGAACGGTTCACAGAAATTACCGTCGAGAATCCTTCTGATTTAAGGATTTTTAAACCGACCTCTGAGACCCACAGCTACATGGGCTGGGCAAACACGTTCTCGTCACATTCGTCTACAAACAAAATTTTTTACTTTCACAATCAACCTCACGACAGACCCCTGATACACAGGATTATAAGATTTCAATGGAAAAAGTAATATCAACGTACTGGGGGTCAAGGGGGCACCTACAGGGCGTTCAAATAGCTCGCCGCATCCGCGGGGGCTTAGTGGATATAGTTCTCTACATCAAAAATTGTATTTGGGGCCTTTATTAAGTAGCCGTAGCTTTCACCCTCCCTGTTCGTCCGTTCTTTGAATTTATAAAAAATTGCATTAAAAAAATCGTTTCTCGAAAAAAATGTTTATCAATAAAATTCCACAAAAGTAATGGAACCTAATGAAAAATGTTCTTCTTTTTCGGCATTGGTCCATGAACCTGGACAGTATGAAAGCTCTTTGGCGGACTCTCTTGGAGTTTCCTTTGGATGATTTTGAGCCGGTTTGATCCAACTTGCTATAATATAACTCTTAATATTTCACGTATTTCATGCAAATTTCGATAAAAGAGCTTTTTCACGACGTTCGCTTTTTTTAACGGTTTTTGTCATTGAGCACCGCCTAAACTCACTCGGATCCGGTAGCACTCATACACACTATTCATCAGCGTCCAAAAACACAACGTTTTCCGTCTGAGAAGACCAAATTTTCGAAAAGTTTGTTTTTGGACACACCAGGACTCAACTTCTTGAAAGAGGTCCCTGAAATATGTACCTTCGAAATAGGTAATTTTTCTGAACACATAATTTCTAGAGCAATTTCTATCAAACTTTGACTTCCAGAACGAATATCTCTCCCTATCTGGTAAGGATCAAACATACACACAGAAAAATACACACCCCTGAATGTTCACGTTCCAGAAAATTTCGAAAAACCATTTTCCTCGTTGTGTGATCAACTGAGTTTCAGTTTAGAGAAATGAAGTGAATGTAGTGTAGAAATGTAGTGTAGTAGGATGTAGTGTAGTGAGATGTAGTGTAATATGGTGAGATGTAGTGTATTGTATTGAGTTGTAGTGTAATGTAGTGAGTTGTAGTGTAGTGTAGTGAGGTGTAGTGTAGTGTAGTGATATGTAGTATAGTGTAGTGAGGAGTCACCTTTCTGCACGACATGCGATAGGCAGGAAGAGACTGCGGAGCACGTGTTATTCGTCTGCCCCCGCTTCGAACAAGAACGAGAAGAGCTGTTGACTGTGAGTAGGCCAGATGTAAGTGCCGAAAACATAATATCGGAGATGTGCCGCGATGAGGAGGTGTGGATAGTGGCGGATAATGTAGTTGCGAAAATAATGACGAAGCTGCAAATTGCATGGAGAGACGATCAAAGGAGACTGGCAGTTGATCTAAGAGAGTAGGTGCGAAAGCACAGCTCCTCCCCGAAGTAATGCTGTGAGGCGGTTCCGGGGAGAAGCGAGCACGAAGACTAAGGAAGGAGGTTTTAGTTGGTAGGTCATTAAAGAATGGAATCCAACACTACCTTGGTTCAGAAAGACCGGGTGTCTATGAAGATTTCCTCACCCTTATAAAAAAAAAAAAATAGTGTAGTGAGTTGTAGTGTAGTGTAGTGATATGTAGTGTAGTGATATGTAGTGTAGTGTAGTGTAGTGTAGTGAGATGTAGTATGGTCTGCCGTGCAAATTATAAAAACCTTGCGATGAAACCTTCTGAAGAAAATCAAAATGTTTGAAAACAAATGCTTAAGACTAGCCATCAATTTTCGTAGATCACCAGGGGATTTTCGCTTCATTTCCACTGACAAGCTACACGAAATGACTAAAGTTCCAAGAATCAATAAGTTCATGCACAAATTATCGTTCAATTTCCTACAAAATACGAAGTTGAGCGAAAACGAAATAATCAGGAAGCTTGTAGCACCGGATGCCATGATGACCATGGTCCACAAGCCGCCACATGTCCTGTTGTGTAACGAGTATTAGTCAAAGTTATTATCTCTGAGTTAAGTCTTTCTGGCAATTTTTCCCTCTCTACTCTCTCTTAGTTTTTAGTTCTTTATAGTTTTAAGTTTATATAAAAATGTAAAATGTCCAGATAGTATTTCATTGCTTTTTTCTATCTTTTTGTATAAATTTTGATGAGTTTTCTTTTGATTGCCGCGAATGGTTTAAGAGTGAATGTCCCTAGTTCTTTATGTCATAATCTTAGGATGGTCAAAAAAATTTGGTAAAGCATAGGCTGTAAATTTAAGTTAATCTTCATTGTCCAATTATTTTTATAATGTTTTTTTTTTGAAAATAGAACGACAATAAAAAAAAGAGAGAAAAGATTTTGTATGGATTTTTTCATACGAAATCTTTTCTCTCTTTCATCTCAAGGTTTTTATGATTTGCATGGCAGTGATGCAGTGAGATGTAGTTAAGGGTAGTGAGATGCAGTGTTGTGAAGTGTAGTGTTGTGGAGTGAACTGTTGTGTAGCTTAGTGTTGTGTAGTGAGACGTGGCGAAATGCAGTGTAGTGAGGTGCATTGATGTTGTGCTTTATATTATAGACGTAATTTCATCCACTTAAGCATTAGGCAATATTTAATAGATACGTTCGAGTCTGTTTGCAAAACATCTATTCTGCTCCTCACGTCCATTCTGATGCTTAAGGGTCCTCGCATGTTTAATCATCTGTTAACTTAAATAGCTTTTAAGTTAAAGGTTCCAAAAAACGAAACATTCCAAGTTTTAGGAGCGATTTTCCACGACAAGAATGATTCTAAAAAGTAACATCGACACACTGTAATTCAGATAACCTAAAAAATATCCCCGGCACATCAGCCTTGTTTGAGTGATACGTCGAAATGTTCTTGAACTAAGAGAATTCCTTCATGTTATGTTCTTCATTGCATTCTGAAATTTTTGCTCGACGTATTCCAAACGCAGTAAGTAGAAAAAATTATTGATTTGTTGTATTTTGCATTCAGTTTTCTACCTCCATTTGAACTGAACTGAATTATATGTTGGCTGAGAAATCTATCGCACAATTCGAAGGTAAATTGGTTTTTCGATGGTATGGAAATGTTACAACGTCTGCTATAAGTTATTGCTGGTTCGGTTGCAAAAAAAATGTATAAAACCGAGGTCAAAATATTCGCGTTGAAAATCATTTTATCTGTGCAAATGTTATTGGAAATTGAGGAAAAATTCGATGCATAAAATTTTCGTTCTAAAATTTATACCAAATTTTATGCTCGAAGGGCATAAAATTTGTCTTGGCAAATTGATTTTTTATGTTCTATTTAAAAATTCGGAACTCAAGCGTATGTTTAGAAAGCAGTTACTTAATGTAAGATGCATTTATTGGAAGATAAAATTCTTATTTTATGAGAAAATTATATTTTAGAAACAAAAGTGGGCGATGTAAATTTTTTAAGATTAAAACCTTGAATATCATCTCACAAATACGAGAGCTTTTGGCTCCTTTGTGGAGTTTCTTTGACACTTCCTCTTACACTCAAAATATACGATTATCTGCTATGACAGATTTTTGAAATGTTTTTTAGAATGTGATTTCGTTTTTAAGGGTATCAAGTTCAACGCGATACTTGTGTCAAAACGTCACTTTATGTGTTAATTTTTTTATTGTTGGTTTTTAGACCCAAACGAAGAACGTAGTGATTCGAAAAGGGGTCTATTGCGTTTACCACCTAGCCATATAGACAAAAAGTTCCCCTCAATTTACTCCATAACAGGATAGGCCTCGGACCCATACTTTCATGGACAAAAAAGCTTCATCAAAGGACCATGATCTAAGGACCCTACTTCCTGGTCGAAATTCGACTGGTTACAAACGATGTCGTGGTAAACGCACAAGCCATGCTTTCGAAGAACTTCGTATCTTCGTCGAGGTCTAAAAATTGGTTGAGTGATCCGAGCTGTAGAGTCCTTAGTGTTGGCCTGACTCACTTTACTACACTAGACGATATTTGGTGGTTCTTCGTGCATATTCCTCAAATGATGAAGTTTTCTGTGCAATGTTGTAGAGAAAAAAGAGCCATACTTTTTTGTCCATGAAAGTATGGCGAGGTCTCTCCTTAGGGCCTTAGCTTCTTTTGAAAATTTTTTTCGAAAGTTTTTTTCCATAGTTGCTTTGGAGGGGTTTTTCAATATTGCCCTTTCGGCAATTTCCAATACATTGATGACACAGCCTTAGGTTTGATACATGTTGATACTGTTTAAGGGTGTTCCTCAAGGGTCAATTTTGGGTCCCCTTCTTTTCTGCCTATTTATAAATGATTTACCAAAATCTGTCAAGTACATGTTTTCTCACCTCTATGTGCAGATGATGATTTTGATTGCTTTATTTGAAAAGTATTTTTCACAATTATTTACTTAAAAAAGGAAAATAGAAAGCTAAAGTGAAATATAACCAAAGACCCGTACGTATCAGAATAGATGAACGGTGTTCTGTACCGTCTTTGTCATTCTATTGTTATCACAATGAAAACACTCAGTTACTGCAGAACACCGTTCAGATGTGGCAAACAGAATACATGAGGCAAAGAAACTCGAACGTATCTAAATATACAAATAAGCAAACAATCCAACGTTTTCTGTTCTTTTATAACTGTAAGAATTTCAAAGATCCATAGAAATTACCCAAGGTAATGTCCAAGGCCCTACCGAAGTACGTCTCAGACCATTCAAATCTAGAAAAACTTATATCCAAGGACTAAGTCATTTTCCCCTAAAACCCTGAAACACGTGTTCTCTAAAATTTTATTCTCTACAACTTCGTCTTTGGAACCAACTTTTTAACTCTCATAGTTCTGAAGATCTGGGTCATCCTGCCCAATTATGGAAGAGGCCATATACTAGTATTGAGCCATATTTCCCCAAAACCCTGAAACACGTGTTCGCTCAAATTTAATTCTCTACAACTTCGCCTTTGGAACCAAATTTCTAACTCTCATAGTTCTGGAGATCTGGGTCATCCTGCCCAATTATGGAAGTGGCCATATACCAGGATTGGGCCATATTTCCCCAAAACCCTGGAACACGTGTTCGCTTAAATTTAATTCTCTGCCTTTGACTGTAAATCTCCATATTGCATAGTTAAGGAAATATAGACGAAAAACTGTTTTCGTATATGGCCAAGAATCTCAATTTCGTCCATTCCATTGGTCCCAGTGCCCAGACCCCTGTACCGATTCCCACAAAATTTTTTTTCCCAGTTTTGTGACATCAAATGCTTTCATTTGACACCAAAACGAAATGAGCAATTTCGGTGCTATACTTGCTGAGATATTGCGAAAAAGCTTCACCGACCTTCGAAAAACCATGTTTTTGGTAACTTCCTCGACTATATCTCCGGAACCACTTGATCGATTTTGCTCATCTTCGAACTTGAATCGTGGGAGGCATGTACCTTTCAGGGAAAAAAAGTTTTGGCTGATCGGTTGAGCCGTTTGGTAAAAAAAGTGGAGACGGACAGACGGGCGGACAGTCGGACGGACATTTTTTTTTGTTGCTGATTCGTCATATTTAGACGATAATAGATGATTCCCCCTCTCCCACTTCGATCTACCCCATGTTACAATAAAATTGTTTGTAGTAAACGTATAGGACCTTTGTACTTCGTACGGGTCCAAAAATGACACTGAGACCTTCCTTTTCGGGCCCATTGTGTCGCGCTCTTCGGTTTATTTGGGATATTGTCGTCGCTGCTGATGAGGTGGTGATGATATTTAAAAATGATGGAGACTTCTATTGTTCAGTTGGTGGTGTTTTGTGGGTTGTGATCTGAATGATGCTGATGTCACTCCAGTTATGGTGGCGCAATCAGCCACTTGCTATCTATTATGAACGATAACACGTCGTGTAGTTGTAATTTTCCAAAGTCCTCAAGAGTGATGTAAAAGTCTCCTAGAAGCTTCGCCCTAAGTCTGTAAAGCGCTGGACAGTGACATAGGAAATGCTTCGCCGTTTCCGTACGTCTCCGCACATTGTACAGTTTGGAACTTCGCTAAGTCCCATCTTAGTTAAGTGGTATCTCAGACTATTATGACCCGTAAGCAATCCTATCATCATCCTGAGCCTCTTCTTGTCTAATCCACGGGGATATTTAGTAGTGCTTCACCTGCATCCTACCAAAAATTCCGTAGATTGCCGGCAGGTTTGAAGGTTTTCCCAGAATATCTGGTGTTCCTTCTTAGTTTTCTTCTAAGAATATTCGCTATATATTTGGCCTGTACACCGATCGTCGGTTCTGGCCCTATTATTCCCGCCTGGCTTCCTTTCCTTGCTAATTCGTCAGCTTTTTTGTTGCCTTCGATGTTCGAATGACCTGGTACCCAGACCAGAAGAACTTCGTTGTCTTCTGAAAGAGTCTCCAGGTCATCGCAACATTTTAGCACTGATTTAGCAGACAATTTACACGAGGATAAGGCTTCAATTGCTGATTCACTATCTGTGCATATAACTATTTTCTCATTTTTCAGCCCTTTTTCAGACAAAATGCGACAACATTCGCTGATACCTACTGCCTCAGATTGGAAAACTGTGGCAGCGTATACCAGAGGAACAGAGACTTGAATGTCTTGCTCTTCGCAGTATATCCCTCATCCAGTTCCTTCTTCAGTTTTGGATCCGTCTGTAAACACGGTTAGACTTCCAACCTTTGGACACCTTCCATTCACCCACTCTGCCCTGGTTGGAACAGCCGTCTCATATTTCCTTTCGAACCGGAAAACTGTTTCCATATGGTCACTAGGCATCTCAGTTTCCTTGAACTCTTTAATCAAGTCGACTAAGATTCCTGCGTGTCCCATATTTCTATCAACTGCTTCCCAGTGTCCGTCTCTGTATAGCTTCACTACTGTCAAGGCAGCTTGTTCTTTTATAAACAAGCTTACTGGACACAGCTACTTCCAATGCTGCCGTTAGTGTCGACGTCATGCTAAGACACGCCAGTCTTTACACTTTCGTCAATTTCTTACTCACAGAAGGTATTGCAGCGCAATGAGACCATAGCATGCTACCATAGCATAGGATTGGTCTCACTATCGCTCTATACATCCAGTATAAAACTGATGGCTTTAGACCCTAGTTTTCCCCGAATGTCTTCCAGCATTGCCAGAACACCTTCATCGCTTTATTTACTCTTTCCTGGATGTAGTCTGTCCAGCTTTGGTTCGCTGATTTGAATATTTCGTTTCCTAGTGAAGAGTACCAGACCAGTCTTGTCTAGGTTAACAGACAATCCGGTCCTCGCGCACCACTCTTCCACCATCTTGAATATTCCTTGCATCAGCTGTCCTAAAACTTCTTCAAAAACCCCTGAAATCAACAGCGCTACGTCGTCAGCGAATCCTATCGCGACGCATCCAGCTCCATTCATTTTCGTTAGCAAGTCGTCAACAGTAATATTCCATAGATGCAGATGATGATGCTCAACATTTTTTTCAACTGGTGAGTTTGTGAATGCCTCTGTTGATAAAATTAATTCGGACTTGGAGGCAGTTCAAAGGGGAATGCGGGTAAGACCAATGCAATAGTTATTGGTATGGGACGTGGGACATCTTTACCGTCGATTAAATTGGATGGGTTTGAAATTAGTTACCCGAATCGGTGAGAAATATAGGTCTCGTAATGAATGATAGCTTTACTTGGGGGGATCATATTGCCCAAATATCGCAGAGTATTTTTAGTGGACTCAGGAGACTTTGGCCACTCTCTCATTCCACGCCGATGAGGACGCGATACATTCTAGCTAAGACACTGCTATTGCCGCACTTTGATTATTGTAGTCCAGTATTTTATTATGGTCTTGATTTTGACTCGTGGGAAGTTCTTAGTAAGGCACTAAAGTCAGTTGTACGATATGTCTATGGCATTGGTCGATATGAAAGTACGGAAACTTATATTACACGGTTTCTTGGGTGCACGCTTGACGTTTTTTTAAGGTTCGCTGTATGTGTTTTATGTATAAGCTTATTCGCTACCCTGAGCCGGTGTTCTTCAAGGAAATTTTAGTGTATATGGGCATTGGGCAATCTATTAGGTCATCTCAGTTGACAATTCCTCGTTTTGAGTTGGCAATTGGTATGAAATCACTTTTTATGCAGGGTGATGAAATTGATGAAACAAACACAATAAAATTAGAAATAAATAGACTAAATTACCCAAAAGTTCATCGTCTATTGTATGATCACGCGTTTCATCACGAGTGGGAAAAAAATCGTGATAATTGCATCTTTCTAAAACAAATAGAAAATTTCGTTATGAAAGAATATTAAGATAGTGGGAAAATAAACCAACCTAATCCATTGTAAATGTATCCGTTAGCAACTTTCCCTTTTTTGGGCGGCTGAGGCGGTTGAATGATGTATCTGGTCCCATTCGAATTGACCATTGAAATGGGTACTTCCAAGTCCTTGGAATATTGTAACAAGAGAGGTAAAACGTTGGGCTGATCCTCCCAATCCTCAAACAGTGCGTTTTTCAGTCCTTCTGGTACGATGACATTGATACTCGTATCATTAACTTTAACGGTCGATAACGTTGCTCCAATAATCTCTTTCACAGCTGAAACATTCGTCGGATTAATCATCATAAGATTGTTAGAAGCTTTGTCCGCCTTGAGGTCCGTGGCCACAAGTACTTTGTAGTTCTCTTTTAGCGTTCGAAAGTCCTCTTTTTGTTCCAATATCCAATGTGCAAATAAAAGACGACGAAAATCATTGTCGATGTTTGTTATCGGATGAGATAGTTTCACGTTATTAATTATATCTAAAATAAATGGTTCTACGGCTACTGTCTTTTTTAAAGCGTTGATTTCGGTCAGATTTGTTGAAGAAAGTAATGTGAAATTCCTAGCTGCAGTTGAATTGGCTAAAAGTGTTGGCACTACACTGAACCGACAAATTCGCCATAGTCCTGAATACGATGCTAAATAATATCGACGTGTGTCTGGTATGAAAATGCCTGGAATATAAAAAAATAATTGTTAAACATATGCAAAGACTCCAACGTAAATATTGTCTTAACTCTTAAATGTATGAAATTACGTCCACACAATGTGTCGGAAATTGCCAAAAATGCAATATTGAAAAACCCTTCCAAAATCCCAAATAGAGAAAAGTGTTCACCTCAATGTTCTCTACAACATAGCGAAAAACCATTTTTTGTGGTAGGGCTGACCTTAGTACCGACCAAGGGTCCTAAGGAGAGGCCTCAGACGCATAATTCCATAGACAAAATTTTTTCACTCAATTTGCTCTGCAAGACAGCAAAAGAAAATTTTTTGGATAGGGAGAGAAGAAAATTTGTTTTGGTTAGGGCCGACCTGAGGCTCACTTGAGCCCTAAGCATAGGCACCGAACCAAAATTTGTTTTGAATATAATTCGGTACTCTGCTACCTCTGAAATAGAAAAAGAATCAACAAAATCGGTTAGGTTTTACCCTATTTATGTAACGTGTTTTGGGCCCTAGCGGAGACTCATTTTCAGGATACTGACTGAGTCCAAAGACTTTTAATAAAATTTTTTTTTTCCATAAAATGTGAGACATTCCTAGACCTTTCGATAATTTTTTTTGAAAATCGAAGAAGATTTACTCGAGTTATGCACAAAGAAGACGTAGGGCCCTAGCAGAGACTCGTTTTTAGTGCCCTAGCTAAGTCCAAGGACCCAAACTCAAAAAAATTTCTTCTATAAACTGTTTGCCTTTCATAGACCTGTCGATTAAAATTTAATTTTTCGAAATCGGAAGAGTTACTCAAGTTATGTGAAAGACCTAAAACCACTTAAACGGCCCTTGCTCGGCGACCCTCGGGTCGACTAGGCCCAGATTCAATCCCATAAATGATTTTTTGATCACCTTTCATGGAAAAATATTTTTGAGGATCGGTTAAGGTTTACTCGAGTTATTTTGTTGACAGACTGACGGACAACCATGATCGGCGCCCCCACCCCCTTTACCATCTTGGGCCTCTATTGTTTATCTTATACATTAGCGACGTCGCTAATGTTATGTACACTATTCGAAGATATTTCATGACATCAACTTCTCGGACGCGCTTGATCTTCAACGTCATGTTGATGAGTTTTCGGCTTGGTGCTCATATAACTTCATGTCGATCAACGGATTAACGTTAGCAAATGTAAGGTCTTTCGTTATGTGGAAGAACCCCATTTTCTTCTCATATTCGATCGATGGTCCTGTCGAAAGTTACAGAGATTACGGACCTTGGAGTTGTCATGGACAACCCATCTTAACTTCAAAACTCACATAGACAAGAAAATAGCCAAGGCTTACTCTATGTTAGGCTTCTTGAAAAGGGTTTGCGTTGACTATGTGGATCTGAAATGCTTGACGAGAATTTGTAACGCTCACGTCAGATCCCACCTCGAATACGCATCGGTGGTCTGGAGCGCCTCATCCACTACACGACAGTTTTGAATCTATTAAAAAAATTGTTATGTACGCGTGTTAAGATGATCAGTTAAGAGGAACGTCGCATATGAAGTACCACCATATGATGACCGGGGAAAGGTACTAGGACTTGAACGTGTCTCCGACAGGCGTAAATGCAGTCGTGTATTTTTTATGTACGATGTCTTAACACTGAGTCCCACCTTTTGGGTAGGTCAGATTGACTGATTTTCTGGATTTCAAAAATTGCATTTCATCTAATCTTTTTTTTATAATATTTTTTCCCTTCATATTTGCACTAGGGAAATAGATCAGCAAATACCGCGTCAAACTGCACACTCGTAGAAGTTTTGTATTTACTTTTATCCATTCTTCCAAAATGCTTATATGTCCTCTTTTGGACTACGCATTAGCTTCATTTTGATTACAAATGAAAATCTCTTGCACAGGAGGTATCGCGAAAATCGGCACAATTAGAAAATATTTGAAATACTCTTATTGAGTCTTAAAACGCTTATGTTTCTTTGAAATTGTACCAAATTAATTTTATTCGCCAACCAGGTTTCGTCTACTAAGTAGACATTATCAAGGCTCATTCAAGACTAAAATGATTTTTTATATAACACAGGATGCGAATAACTAAAAATTGAGCTAGAAAGAGATACACCCAACAACCAATAACATAGGCCTTTGCGGCGGTACAAAGTACAAGCGATCAACGATTTTCCATTGCCAGAAACTGTTAAATCATTAAAACGTTTCTTGGCGATGATCAACTTCTACCGTCGATTCATTCCCATGGCCGCGAGAAGCCACCGCCTGTTACATCAGATGTGCCCTGGGAACCAGAAAAACGACAAAACGAAGCTGGTTTGGTCCGACGAAACCCTACTGGCCTTCCAAAAGTGTAAAGACGAACTTGTAACGTGCACACTTTTGGCACACCCGAAACGTCAAGCACCGCTGCTTTTGACGTTGACCGTAGATGCTTCTAACTTTGCAATGGGAGCTGCGGTACATCAAATAGGAGACAAAGGCCCACAACCATTGGGATTCTATTCGAAGCGACTTACGAGCAGTCAGGCGATTGGAGATACATACAACAGAGAACTCTTAGCCATCTATAGCGCTGTGCGACATTTACAATCAATGCTCGAAGGGCGAGAATTCACTATCTACACCGACCATAAAGCCCTTGTCAACGCGTTCAAGCAAAAACCAGATAAGGAAAAAACAATGACGTAGCCGACTGTTTGTCACGAATCAACAGCATCACCACAGAAGGAGAAATCGACATTAAAATTTTGGCTGAAGCGCAAAGAAACGATCCCGAATTGACTGAACTCACCCGAAAAGTCGAAGGTAATTCACTATCGTTGAAGCTAATCAATTATCCATCGGCAACAGATAGAATTTTCTGCGACGTTTCAACCGGTAACGTTAGACCATACATCCCGAAACCATAACGGAGAGGTGTCATCACAAACCTTCACAATCTGTCACGCCCTGGGATCAGAGCAACAATCAGATTAGTCACGCAATGCTACAATTGGCCTGGAATCAAACGAGAAATCAACGACTTCGTTCGTTGCTGTCTTCCATGTCAACGAACGAAAATACAAAGACACAACAAAGCGCCACCACACCAGCATTCATTGTCCCGAATGACAGATTCGCTCATATAAATATCGATTTGATTGGCCCATTTCCTGCCTCAGGAGAATTCCGATACGCACTGACTTGCATTGACAGATTCACGCGATGGCCGGAAGCGTACCCGATTCGTGATTGTACGGCCGAAACGGTGGCGAAAATGTTAGTCGAAGGATGGATTGCCCGGTTCGGGGTGCCTAGAATCATTTCCACGGACCGCGGAAAGCAATTCGAATCCCAGCTATTCCAAGCTTTGGTCAAACTCCTCGGCACAAAACACATAACTACGACCGCCTACCACCCACAAGGCAACGGGCTAATTGAAAATATTCATCGAAAACTAAAATCCGCAATCAAAAGCAAAGCAAACCCGTCGTGGGCTCAGTCTCTGCCAACAATACTCTTGGGACTGAGAAGCACATTTAAGGAAGACATTAAAGCCACCCCTGCCGAGATGGTCTACGGTACAACATTACGGTTGCCGGGAGATTTCTTCGAACCTTCGAAACCACCTACTTGCGAAGCGGACTTCGTAAAAGATTTCCGTCTCAGCATGGCGGGACTCAAACCCACATCAAATCACAACACGCGACAACAGTATTTCGTCCAAAACGAATTAAAAGATTGCCCCTACGTTTTCGTCAAAGCCGGTACGACCAAAGGTCTCCAAGCACCATACGATGGTCCATATGAAGTAGTGGAACGAAGAGATAAATTTTTCGTCATCAAAATAAAGGGCAACAATGATACTATTTCTGTGGACCGATTGAAAGCCGCCTGGATAGAGAAGCCCGCAGAGTCCGAAATAGCGAATTCCCAACGAAACGAATCATCGAAGGACATAAAGCATTCCACAGAAAAATCAAAGAAGAAACGCGTAACGTTCAATAACCTGCCTCAACAACGCAGCGAAGAAGGACAATTATACACGAGATCTGGACGTGTGGTCAGAAAGTCAATCCGGTTTGGGTTCACGTAGCGTTGAGCTACGTTTTCTTAATAATTTTTCTAAATTTTCCAGGTCTAGTTTTACCCAAAAAACAATTTTCTTTCAGTAAATTTTTTAGAGGGGGTGTGGTGCGGCGGTTCATCTTCGCGATGAATTCACCGCCCGCTATAATTTATCCGAGCTGGTTCATTCGGAATCAGATTGTAAATACACGATCGAATGACTCGACATCATTCTCCACTGGGTATTCGTACGACAAACATTGTATACACCTGACTGAATATATCCATTTGTTAAAATCGCCATAGTTTTCATCGTCCCTCACCTTTGTTGATGAGTCCACAGATGTCGTGTCGTCTAATCATTCACAGTCAAAAAACTCTTCGTCAATGCTTATATCAGGTGTGTCAGCTGTCAAATCGATAACTCTCTCATCTACTATTCTTTCAATCAAGAAAAGGTTGAGTAGGGGAGATTTTATAGTGCCGTCGTCTAGATTAAGGAGGTTTTCATGTTTATGTCTGTAAATATGTATCGCTTCGTAATACTCGATTTTCCACATTTGTCTTACTGGCTGGATAAGTTTTAATTCACTAATGTGTACGTCATGTTTGGAACTAAATATGTGCCTACCAACGTACTACCATCGTACTGGTCTAAAAAGTGACCCACTTTTACGTTAGTCGAAAAAAGTCAGTAAAAGTGAGTCACATGCCTCCCTGAAGTACGGGCTACTCGACCCGAAATAGTTAAGGTAACTTTTTTCAAAAAAGGTCCGCTCTTCGATTCGTGAAACAATCCCATGTGAGAATCAGAAGAGGAACGCCACATGCAACGACCGTGGTCACCGCACGACAATGGAATATTTCACTTGGATGTTTAAGAGTGAATTTGCCAGAACTTCGCACAGCTTGTATGAAACACGAATCCAACGTGTCGCGGAATTTCGATCTCTATGGCTTATTCAATTCTTCATTCCAATAGAAGACTTTCGTAGAACAGTTTTTTTTTCAAAAAATTATTTTGTAGTTTTGAACTCTCCGAAAAATGGTCTGCACAGAGGTCAAAAAAATAGTTTTTGATGGATATCTTGGACAAGGCCAAATCGATTCCTGAAAGGTACATGTCTCAAGTTCGAAGATGATCAAAATCGATGAAGTGGTTCCAGAGCTATGGTCGAGGAAGTGACCAAAAACATGGCTTTTCGAAGGTCGGTGAAGCTTTTTCGCAAATATCTCAGCAAGTATAGCACGGAAATTTCTCATTTTGGTGTCAAATGAAAGCATTTGATGTCACAAAATTGTGAAAAATTTTTTGTGGGAATCGGTACAGGGGTCTGGGCACTGGGACCAATGGAATGGACGAAATTGAAATTCTTGGCTATATACTAAAACAGTTTTTCGTCTATATTTCCTTAACTATGCAATATGGAGATTTACTGTCAAAGGCAAAGTTGTAGAGAATTAAATTTAAGCGAACACGTGTTTCAGGTTTTGGGGAAATATGGCCCAATCCTGGTATATGGCCACTTCCATATTGGTGCAGGATGACCCAGTCTCCAGACGATGAAGGTAGAAGTTGCTTCAAGGACAATATTTGTAGACAATAAAATTGAGATGACGTGTTTCTGGGTTTAAGGAAAAAACGACTTAGGTCCTTGGATATAAGCTTTTCTAGATTTTGAATGGTCTGAGACGTACTTCGGTAGGGCCTCTGACATTACCTTGGGAAATTTCTATGGATCTTTGAAATTCTTACAGTTCCAAAAGAACAGAAAACGTTGGATTGTTTGCTTATTTGTATATTTAGGTACGTTCGAGTCACTTTGCCACATCTATTCTGTTTGTCACATCTATTCTGATACGTGCGGGTCTTTGGTTATGTTTGACACATACTTTGAATACACTCACACGTACATACAAAACATTCTTTTATATGGGCTTTATATGGCGCCTTCTAAGAGCCCTGGCGCCCAAACGAGGCCGGTACCCCCCTTTTTTAAAATCTCATATGGCGTAGAATGCCCATTCGCAGGTCCCTTCAAAATTTCAAGAAAAGTTATCGAGCCGTTGTCGAGCACGAGCCAAAAAAGTCGGTTTTCATACAAATGGCTGTGGAACTAACTAACCCACTAACCAACGTAGGATGTTTCCATTAACTTTGGCTTCTATGAAGTAGCATATTTAGTATAGAAAATGACGATTTTCTAAAGGTCATATCTGCGGATCCACTGGACCGATTTTAATGAGTAAAATGTCGGCCACCATACAACGCAGCAGTGACTCATCATAGGTCTAAGCCGTATAGCCTTGGACGGCAGGCCCCAGTTCCTTCCAAACAAGGTCCTTCATATCCAGAAAGCTACTAGAACCTTCTATGCCTCGTTCTTGACATGCTCGATCCAGTTCAACTCAATCAAGAAATACTCCCAGATATTTCAACCACGCTCCGGGAACGATATCTTTACAAAACAGCCCCAATTTGCCTACTCGTTCATGACCTGACGTTCTCCTACTAAAGAGAACTATGTCAGTCTTGTTCAGGTTTACTCCGAGGCCGTTGTCTCGACACCATTGCTCTACTATCGTCAGAGAATACCTCATTTTGATACCCAGTATGCTTTCAAACTTACCACTGATCAGAATTATCAGATCATCTGAGTACACTTGAACGAAAATTACTTCGTCGTTTAGCCTCCTAAAGCAGCGGGGATAGTATTCCCTCCTGAGGGCAGCCCCTAGATACCGAGAAACTTGTCTTGTAGCCACAGTGGTATCTTAACCGATTTGTTTCTGAGCATACCAGGGATCCACCTCGGTTATCATCGGTGCTACTTCTCTATTTCACCTTATATTACTAGATTAATAATTTTTAAGGGGAAACACTGCTCGTATGCAATTATATATATTTTTTTATATAATTTTTATTTGCGTATTTGTCTTATGTAGACCCCAAGACTGGGTACAAATGTCGTGACAAACACATGTGCTCCGGTTCCTTCACACAAGTATAAAAACTCATGTCATGTAGTTTACTGTTTTTGATTTACAGACGCACACGTAGGTAGGTGTGAAGGGGTTATCACTATGAAGTTAAATCGACGTGATCTCCCCTCGATTTCATGACTCAAGTATTCTGCAAACTATGTATAACATATATTCATGAATTCCAGCTGAAACAAAAATTATGAAAAGTTGCACAATCTTAGGAGTCTCTCAGTGTAATTCCATAGACAAAAATCTTTCCCTCAATTTGCTCTGCAACATATCAAAAACAACTTTTTTTGTTAGGGCCGACCTTATGACAGACCTGAGACCTACTTAAGCCCTAGGAACAGGCACCAGGTCCAAATTTGTTTTTGATTATAATTCGGTACTCAATTACCTCTTAGAAAAAGAATCAGTTGGGATTTATCCAACTTATGTAAGCGAACACGTTGGGCCCTAGTAGAAACTCAGTTTTAGGGTGTTGACTGAGTCCAAGGGTTTCTTATCAAAAAATTTTCTTCCATAAAACGGGAGACAGTTCTAGACCTTTCTATCAAAAAACAAATCGGAAAATCGGAAAAGATTTACTCGAGTTATGTACAAAAGACCAAAAACCACTTAAACGACCCTAGCTCATTGGCCCTTGGGCCGAGAGTGCCCAGATTCAATCATAAAAAAGGTTTTTCAATTGCCTTTCAGGGAAAAAAAGGTTTTTGAGAATCGGTTGAGTTTTACTCAAGTTATCATGGTGAACAGAAATTATCCTCACTTAATTCTGAGCACCGTACAGTCTTTCAAGTAAGTTCAAGTAAGTATAACTGGCACTCAAGAATTCTGGAAAAGCACAACCTAAGTAAAAGTTAGTACTTTCAGGGTAAAACCACTGTCTCTTCTCTAACATTGAATGTTAAATTTTATCCTCTGCAAAGTATCAATGATGAGACATCCAAGAAACAACTCACTCAATCAAGACCGGTCTCCAAACATACAAACACCTCGGGCTACGACTCACAAAATAAAGACCTACTGTCCAGATGGGTAAGGAATTAGAATTTTTTCAAATCAATCTACACAAGGCTTATACCCCGACGACTGAGCTGAACAATTTGTTGAGAAACAAAGACTCTTTTGTGGCTCTCATTCAGGAACCGGTATCGAAACCTGGGATAATAAAAGGGGTAAAAAGAAAGAGGGGTAACATTATACATGCAGGTAGCAACTCGACAGTTAGAGCAGCGATTTACTGCTCAAAAAATCTGACAGTACATCCACTTTACCATCTCAGCACGTACGACTTGACTGTAGCAACAATTACAATAAAAAAGACGGCAACGATAAGAACATTGCAATTTGTTCAAGTTATTTCCCATACGATTCTATAGCTAACCCACCGACCATAGAGTTTGAAAATATGGTTGAATACTGCAAGATGAACAAGCTTCCTTTAATATCCGGCACGGATGCCAATGCTCACGATTTCGTATGGGGTAGTTCAAATATTAACCCCAGAAGAGACAGTCTTTTTGAATTCATTGTAGCGACAGACCTCACAATTCTAAACACAGGGAACAAACCAACATTTCGTAACAAACTAAGGAAAGAAACACTTTATATTACGCTGTGCTCTCCAGACCTCTTTCTTTCGATTAGAGACTGGGAGGTAAGCGATCTAATAATGACCCCGGACCATGAATGCATAACATTCCAATTGAGCTTGGACGATCTACCTCCACTATTATTCAGGAATCCAGCGTCGACCAATTGGCTATTCTACTACCAGATAGTTGAAACCTCTGATCTCGAAGCAAGACATAACGTACCAACAAACGAACAGGGCATTGATTCTCTAGCAGAAAGTTTTCAAGACTTTATAGTCAAAGCATACGAGAAAGCAGCCCATATTCGTAAACACAAGGATGGCAATTCGGTTCCCTACTATACATCTGAAGATAAAAAACAAAGAACAACCGTTAGGAAGGAATTTAACAAATCTAAGAAAACAGGATCATGGAACAGTTACTACAATGCCCTCAGACTTTACAACAAAAACCTCAGGACTAGGGAAAGAACTGGCTGGAGAAACCAGTGCAGCGCAATTAGTAGCGTACATGACTCGGCAAAGCCATTTAAAATACTTTCAAAAGACCCCACTCAAAGGGTAGGGTCGTTAATCCTTCCCACAGGTGACTACACTAAAAACCTCGAAGAAACTTATAGACATCTGCTAAATTTCCACTTCCCTAATTGCGAAGAAATCAATAATCCGCATCTGAAAGCAACGGTACCTGCCGAGGGAACGATACAGGAACACCTAATCAATCGTATCATTACTAGAGAAAGGATAAACACATTCCTGCCATATAAGTCGCCAGGCTTAGATGGTATCTTCCCTGCAATGCTTCGTAAATTACCAGAAGATTGTTATGATATCATAGGTAACCTCTTTAAAGCGTCCTTACGGCTAAAATATATCCCGAAATGCTGGCGCGGTGTTAAAGTCGTCTTCATAATGAAACCAGGTAAAACCGACTTTTCATTAGACGAAAACTTTAGACCTATAAGTCTCACCTCCTTCATGTTAAAGACCCTAGAAAAACTCATCGATAAATACATTAGAGACGGGCCCCTGAAAATAAACAAAATTCACATAAAGCAACATGCGTATCAAGCGGGTAAATCAACGTTAAATGCCCTCCAAAACATTGTAGAAAACGTAGAGCTTTCAGTATCTACAAATGAATACGCCTTAGCTTGCTTCATAGACATATCAGTTGCATTCAACCAGGTGACATACACAGCTATAAAAAGAGCCTGTCATAAATTCGGTATAGACATGGGCATCGCAGAATGGATAATGGCTATGCTACTAAATAGAATAGTTTTTGTCCATTTTGGCACTTCTGTAATCGCCGTGTCAACATCCAAAGGTTGCCCGCAGGGCGGAGTACTCCCACCACTTCTATGGTGTTTAGTAATCGATGAACTAATTGCAATGTTAAACGACATAGGTATTCAAACAGAGGGATTTTCAGACGATTTAGCCACTTTAATCAGAGGGAAGCACGTTAGTGTGATGTGTAACATCCTACAAACAGCACTAAACATGCTAGTAAAATGGTGTGAGAGTAACGAACTAACCATAAATCCCAAAAAGACACAAGTGATCTTATCTAACAGGAAAAAGAAAATTGTGGGTCTAAAAATCCCGAAAGTTAGTGTAGAAATAAAGTATGTCCAATTTGTGAAATATTTAGGTGTAATATTAGACAACGGTCTTTACTGGATAGCCAATCTAGACGCTAGACTACGGAAGGCAACTATAGCTCTATGGTAATGCCGCAAAGCTTATAGCAACACATGAGGCCTGTCACCAAAAGTTATGCATTGGATATACACTACTGTTATAAGACCGATACTAATGTACGGGTCCTTCCTATGGAACCACATATGCAGGCTCAAATATGTGCAAGAAAAACTAACCAAATTTCAAAGAACCGCATGCAAAGCTATTATTGGAGCATGGAGAACAACACCTACCGCGGCTATGGAAGTAATAGCAGACCTTCCTCCTTTGCATATCTTCGTAGAAACTGAGGCTTTTGCTACACTCGACAGATTGGTGAAAACACAGGGATATAAGTTAAGAAATCTTGACCACAATCGTATTTGGTTAAAAACATTAGAGGAAGACTCAACCTTCGCTATGCCCTCAGATAAAATAACACCCAAATTCAGATTTGATAAGAACTTCGATATATACATCCCCTCTAGAGACGACTGGATTAATGGCATTTTCCCTCTAGAACATGGCACAGTCTGGTATACGGACGGGTCAGTCATAAATAATTCGGCAGGAGGTGGTCTATTCTGTGCTAACCCTATTACAGAATATTATTATTATTTATTATAATTATAATATTATTATTAACCCTATTTGTCTAGCGGAGATACGAGCCATACTGGAATGTGTAAACCAAAATAACAAACAGAATAGATCTAATGAAATAATATTCATTTGCTCAGATAGCCAGGAAGCCCTCAAGGCATTGACTTCCTGGAAATTCACCTCAGCTCTAGCTCTCGAAGCATGGGAATCCTTCAATAAGTTAGCAGAACAGAATAGGGTTGATCTATTATGGGTACCAAGTCATGCTAATGTCACAGGGAATGAGAAGGCAGATGAATTGGCAAGATCGGCAGCTCGGTACACACCTATTGGACCAGAACCTATAAGGGTATTGTTGCAAATGGAAATTTTTCTTCACTAGTTTTGATAGCAAATCCATGAAAACGAACTTTCAGACAATTTCATTTATTGAACAAAGATGAAATAAGCTTCAAAATCTAAAATTAAGATAAATACAAACGTTAGCAGTTAATTCATTATTAAATTTAACATTTCTCTAGTGCGCTTAACGTAAAATATCCATCACAACTATTGATCAACTATTCGGTTGCATTTAGAACCCTGAATATAAACAACAAATCAAAAAAGCGAATGTATGGAAATGGGTGGAATGAACAATACATTCTAACCCCAAAATAAAATATTTTCTAGAAAACAAATTTTGCTTACTCGTCATATAAACAATCCAAAACGATATGTACGTTACGTACAAATAGAAAATGACTAAATTCACATTGAGTTCTGCAAAAAATTTAAGAATTCAAATAAGAAAATAATAATTCCCATTCTCATAACTTCATCTTACTTCACAGCAAACGATTTTATATCAAATTACAAAATCACACCGAATAGAGCAACCTTTATCTGAACTATTTAATTCCTTAACACGATATCGACTAAAAATGAACGATTAATTCGACATTTACGAATTCAAAAAACAAAAGTCCATATCGATCGTCAGATAAACTTATAAAATGTAAAGAGAAATAAAACCTTCCGGTAGTCCTAAAATCGGGTAATCAAAACTTGGTATTGAATCTGGCAACTAAATCATTGTTGCCCAACAGGTATACCCTACAATATTCACAAACAAAAAATACACAAAGAAAGAGCAGAGGCATTTACAAAACACTGGGATGATATACCCAGTTGCAGGCAAGCAAAGAACTGCATTAGAGTCAATAAGAAAAACTCTAAATACTTAATTAACTTAAGTAGAAGTAGACTGAAACTATTTACTGGAGTAGTTCACTAGGGTTTCACTAGGAGGTCACCAGGGATTTAATAAACATCTCACGACTATAGGTAAACGCACGGATACAGGCTGCGATTTGTGTGGCAATAACACAGACTCGGTCGAACACTACCTATGCAACTGTCCGGCTTTTATCACAAAAAGACGGAAGTTCCTAGGAAGCTACTTAATCAATTACAATATGATTAAGAACTTGCACCCGCAGGACATCCTAAACTACATCGGTAGTACGGGAAGGTTCAGCTAAGCAATAAAATAAATAATAGTGAGCACAATAGGCCCAAACGGTGGCCTCCGTGCGCGTTCGCAAAACGAACAACTATTAAAAAAAAAAAGTGGTGACGGACGGACGGACATTTTTTTTTTGGTTGATTCGTCATCTAAGGACCATGATCGATGCCCCCCCTACTCCCCCGTCGAAATTGGGGTGGTTAAAAACGTCGTGGTAAACGCAATAGACCCCTTTTCGAAGAACTTCGTTCTTCGTACGGGTCTAAAAAGTGACTCACTTTTACGTTAGTCGAAAAAAGTCAGTAAAAGTGAGTCACATGCTACTCGACCCGAAATAGTTAAGGTAACTTTTTTCAAAAAAGGTCCGCTCTTCGATTCGTGAAACAGTCCCATGTGAGAATCAGAAGAGAAACCCCATATGCAACGATCTTTCAATAAAAAGTGGTTAAAGCTCACCGTGGTCACCGCACGACAATGGAATATTTCACTTGGATGTTTAAGATTTTATTTATTTTATTGCATATTGCGATTCATCAAATGAGTTTGGTCTTAACATAATCTTAAGCATTTGAAAAAACCGTGATGTCGAGTGGAACTACTTTTATTTGTGTTTCTCTCATTCAGAAGATTCTAATTTGGAATCGTTCAGTTGGCGTCAAATTGGAATTGTTATACAATTTTCTTGAAGAGAAGTCCCGAAATAAGTTTGTTGCTTTTATTGTCTTCAATAAACTTGAAGGTAATGCCTTCCTCGATGCTAACGTCATCATGCTTCAACAAATATGAAGCATAGATATCTGTATATTCATGCATATTTCTGCAGAAGAACAAGATTCTTTCGAATCGAATCAAATAGTTGAATTCCGGTTTGACAATGACTGGTGTAGTTAATCGGAATTTACCTAGCTCTGATTCTAAAACAAACATAAATTGATCGGTACCGAGAATTCGAGATTCACCATTTTGATTGGAGTTCGCAACGTTTTCGATAATTGACAGCCTGGCGTGAATGTTACCAGACCAACCCTCAGATAAATTTTCACACAAGTCACATATCAGAAAACCGCATAACAACACCGGAACATTTGTTGAAAACGTTAGAGTTTCAATTTTTTCAATTTTACTGTCATCTCTGCGTGAACTGCCATCATCGCTCCATTCAACATCTTCGCGTTTGCATTCAAGGACGTTTTCCTTTTCCCAAACACATTGACGAGGACGCTTATCTCGGTTCTCCATCGATTTTGATTTCGTTCTTTTGGGTTTCAACGAGGCTGTGATTTGCCTGCGTTTTTGGGCGGTGAATACATTTTTGTATTTTGAAAAGACATCTTTGAGTTCACTCGCTGTCATAGCTCCAAAGCGAATGTTGTCCAATAGATCATCTCCAAGATGTGTTGAAACTAAATCAGCAGTCAGATCGTTTTCTTTGCTCGCAGCTTTCACCCAGTCCATACAAGCATCGAACAGCTCTACCTCCGTACATGATAATGATTCCAATTTCAAAATGTGGCTCAAGACATTTTGGCTGCATTCCAAATAATCTTTCGTCGCAAAAACATCCTTTGCTCTTTGACCTATCCACACTTCACAGATTTTTCGAAGATTTTTAATGTCAAATAGAATAGTCAAATTATAAACGAAGAAAACATTCTCATCTGAGAGAACTGTGGTCAAGAACTGTTCGTATAGCTTCGTGCAAGTGGTAACGAGGTATAATTGGCCAAGATGGAATACCTCTTCAACGTGTTCTTCGGTTAATTTGATCTTGCTGAAGTAAAAAAACCGAAGAAATTTCTTGAACGCGTCTATTGAAACGTCATCGATTGGAATTTCATTCTTCACATTCCATCTTTTACTGAACATGACCTGGAATGTTTCACTGGACGCTGATAATATGAGTTTATGGGCTGGTAAACGCTCGCCTGAGCCGAAGACAAAATACACATCGGCCATTAAATCATTCAGATAGAAATTTTCGATTCCGGCTGAAAAACTTTCGTTGATGTATTCTATTTCGTTTGATGCCATATCGATGGTTAATTTTGTCTTCAAATACTACGGAACTCGATTCACTGCGAGGAAAACAACTGACTGAGTTAAATTTGTATTAAAATGAGAGCAAACTAATGTTGAAGTTCCAACAGTGAGCGGGCGCGGGCAGGGGCGGGCTAAAATTTTGCGGGCAAATCAAACAACCATCAAATTCCCATTCAGTTCATGGATAAAATTTCGCAGAAAGAGGCTACGAGTTAAAATATTGAATTTCAACAGTTTTTTTAATCTTCTAACAATTTCTTCTAAAAACGTAGAAGTAGTGAACATTCAATTTCAAAGATCATTTGTTAAGTCTGCAAAACCACTATCAACTGTTCATATGAGGTGAGTAATATATCCCAACACTCAAATGTAGATGTGTTGTTATCATATGAAAAAAGAATGTTTGGCATTAGGGGTGAGCGGGTTACCCGATTGTACGAAAAAATCCGACCCGAACCCGAATCCGATTCAATTTTATAGGGTTGATGGGCTACGGGTTTTCCAAAATCGAATCGGGTAGGGTCGGTAATTTTTTTATCCACCTCAGTGGCTGTCTAGGGAGATAAGTCTACTGTCTTGTATCAAAATATGTTTTGTTGATTTCTTGCTTCGGTGCATAAAAATTCTTTCGTTTCTGCACGATAATTTATTTATCTCCTCGAGGGTTATATCACTTGCCTTCAACTCGGGATACAAGCTTCCTCCTCGAAGATAAATAAATTTTCCCGTAGATGCGTGATAATTATTTCATGAAACTGTAGTAAATTATAGTAAATAATGAAAAAGTTACACGTATACTAGTATTGGTTTATTGAATAAATTAAAATCACAACAAAAACCCTTTTTAAAAGGGAAACGTGACGCAAGTCCTCATCTCTTCTTCCAAAGCAACTGATATCAGTTTGGGTGACGCTTACAGCTTCGGAACGCAAAAAATTCTTTTGAAATATTTTCATTTTCGATTAAAGAAATGCGTCACAAATGCCGGACCCCCCAATGTTATAGTTTTTCTGTTCTGTTCAGCGAAAAAAAAATTCCGGCTAAAAAAATTTCCTGCTAAGAAAAATTTTCAATTTTCAGCGGAAAAAATTTCCGTCGAAAAGGAATTTTCAGCGAAAAAAAAAATTTGCGAAAAAAAATTTCGGCGAAAAAATTCCGGCGGAAAGAATGTTCCGGCCAAAAAAAACTCAGCGAAAAAATTGGGGCGAAAAAAAAAGTTCGGCGAAAAAATTTTTCCGTCGAAAATTTCCGACGAAAAAAATTTCCAACGAAAAAAATTTCGGCGAAGAACATTTTCGTCAAAAAAAGTTTTCCGGCGAAAAAAATTTTCGTCGAAAAAAAATTTCCTTTGACACGAAACATCTACATATCTTCAACAAAAATAAATTTAAAAAAAATCAATTTCCCCCCTAAATTCGTCTCATACCACCGTCGGGTATTCTCCCAGTGGATCCACGAACGACAAGCAATGAATACAGCGGTAAGACTTAAGAACGCAAACTGCTGGAGGAACTCCACCTACGGACACGCAATTATTCTATCCGCAAACGAGAAAGAGATCCCAGAACTTTTAATGCATTCAGATAAATGCACACCCTATTACTTCTTCGGTAAAAATTACAATATCCAAATACCAGAAAGAGACTTTTGTACAAGAGGTAATCTTTTCAATGAAAATGACCTTATTGTATACACAGACGGGTCAAAGATGGAGTCTGGTTCTGGAATAGGAATTTATTCTAAGAACCTCAAACTCGATGTATACGAACCGCTGGACTCATATGCGATCATATTACAATCCGAAACATGCGCAATCGATCATGCATGCAAACTGCTTATCTCACAAGGTACGAAAAATAGGGTTATAAATATGTGCTCAGACAGTCAGGCTTGCTTACACTCAATGTACATTGCTACCCCTCGAAACTAACGATAGAGTGTCTAGGAACCCTAGAAAATCTGTCTAAATTTAACAGAGTTAACCTTTAGTGGGTCCCAGGACCTAGCTCGATTGGGAAGTGAAACTCCATTTTCAGAAGGATCATAAGAAACTTCTATAAGAAAAAACATTACCAATCTTGGAAAAACCTGACAAACTGTAAACACAGCAGAACCATCATAGATGGCCCTGATGATAGGAACACCAAATTTATACTACATAAATCCCAGAGAGGACGTAAGAACTATTATTGGTGCTATAACAGGGCACTGTAAGCTGAATAAGCACTTGCATAAAATGGGATTAACCGACACAGCCACTTGTGAAAAGTGCAATGAAGACAATGAAGAGGACGAAACACCACTGCATCTAATGACTTCCTGCCCGGCACTATGTGCAAACCTCTTCTAGCAGAACACGAGGTAGCACGGTTGGAAATGGGAAAAATCCTCACTTTTTTCAAGGAGAATAAATTAGGAAAACCTAACCAGTGCAAATACAGATTTTGGACACAAAAGAGGCCCAAACATGAGGGCTAGTTGTACACTTAACTGTATACCACCGTCGGCCATTTTGTTGGTCACCCTGACACACTACACACCCAACCCAACAGCTTTTTAGCTGTATATATGGTTCCGAAGTCTTCGAAAAAAAATTTCCTTAATTTTTTGATCGTATGAGGACTTGCGTTACCGGAGCATCGCTACCACGCGTCCATGATTCATTCGAAAATCAAAAGTATTACCCTTTGATCGCACAAAAATGACTTTCAGAACAGAATGAACTTATAGAAAATAGTGTAAGAGAGAATTCTCGATACTTTTTCACTTGATACCAAAACATTTTATTGGAATGTTAACGATGTAAATGACATATTCGGCTGAGGGAGTTGCGGGAAATGCTTGAATAAACCAGCTTTTTTAACCATTTTCGTAGTTTTTTTTTTTTAAATTTGCAATATAATTATTGTTACCCGTTGCCACTTACAAAATTCAGTGCACTCCACAGCGATGACAAAGAGATTTTATTTGCCAATGCTTCCCGTATTTGCTTTATCTTCAATTAAAATTGCACCAAACGATTCATACACAGATTTTAATGTGCAGCAATTCCTACATTTTGGCAATAATTTACGAGTTTTTCTGTTCGTCAAAACGATTAATTTTACGTAAATGAGTTTCTTACGAAGTCTTCACATTGACCTCTGCTTCTTATTGCTGTTTGATGGAATAGTAGCGCTTTTAATTTTGAACATTATTTCAGGTACTTCGTAAGCGTTTTCGTTCTTTCACTTCTAATTTCCTCAAAATCTATACAATTCTCATAGGTTAAAATTGAACCAATTTTCGATGAAATGAAATGAAATTTTCGATGATTTTACTCATTTTAGAGATTTTTCTTAGTCATTTTTGTTCATTGACGCCCTACTTTCTCGAATTTTATATGGTTGGATAAGTTTGAACGACACGAGCCCTCATTTGTTGAAATTGAACCACATTCGCATGCATACGTACGGATCCCTTGCATATGTTTAGACCCGTACGAAGAACGACGGAAACTTTTTTTTGTACTGATTCGTCATCTATGATCGAAAGTCGTTGCTCTCCCTACTCGCTCAGTGATGAAAATGAAAAACGAACAACTCCATGTACGGTTCTAAATTGGAAAAGCAAAATGAAGATTCTTGTTTCAAAGCTGTGCGGCGCCGCACTTATCTCTGACTTGTGCTCGAAATATCATCAATTAAGTTTTATTCCCGGGGGGGCTAAATAAGACGACTAACTTGAGTTTATTTTCAAGCGTCAAATAGTTTTATGTTTTCATTCTTCTCAAATATAAAATTTATGATGATCATTTCCAACATAATGATCTACAGAATTGCTTTGATTTATATGTTGTGGTAAAATAAGTTTATTATGTTTTGACAAATTAACGCCTTTGCAAGCAAGTAAGTCTGAGTAGGTTAACACTTTCTCACACTATAGTTCAAGAATGTATACAGTTGCAATAAAAATATACATATGCTGGCGGTGACACCAATATGACATGCATACGAAGTGTCTGCTTATTACGTACGGAGTTAATTGTTAAGGGTCTTACACCAGAAAATACCGGAAAATGTCTGTTACCACACCATTATGTGTATGAATGAAATGTTATGAAAAACGTTAAATGTCTGTTACCATTTTTCGTTGTGCGCAAGATAACTTAAGTAATTCTAAATCGATTTTCAAAATTATTTTGTTAATCGACGCAGAATCAAATTCCTGAGGCGAAGTTCGAAGATGGGCTGTGTAGGACCAAGGATCTGGAAGTTATTCATCGAAACCCCTAATTTGGGCTGGAGTAGTTGAAAAGTAGTAGAACAATGTAATTATAAAATAGAAAAGTAATAGAATAAAATAATTTGTTTTATGGGTGGTTCTTCAGTGTGTGACGTCTTCTTACTGTAGTTATCGTGGCGATAGTTAAACTATCGGGACGGTAGTTGAACTATCGTTAAATATCGCGGTAATACTTGAACTATCACAAACCATTGTGGCGATAGTCGACCTATCGTTACGATAGCTGAACTATTGCAAACTATCGTGTCGATAGTTGATCTATCGCGAACTATCCCAACTATTGTTGAACTAACGTGACTGACTACAGTTGAACTATAGTAAACTTATCGTCCGATAGTTCAACTATAGCAAACCATTGTGGCGATAGTTGAAATATCGTCACGATATCGTGAACTATCGTGACGCTAGTTTAACTAACGCTAAATATCTTGACGATAGTTTAACTATCGCGAACTATCAAGACGATAGTTGAACTACAGCGAACCATTGTGGCGATAGTCGACCTATCGTCACAATAGTTCAACTATCGCGAACTATTGTGACGATAGTTCAACTGTAGCGGCGATAGTTCAGCTGTAGCGGCGATGGTTCAACTGTGGCGGCAATAGAGAAACTGAGCATTCCAAAATATGGTTCTCAACACTAAAAGCGGAACCGTCACTTGACATGCCTTCAGATAAAATAATAAAAACCTACTTTGACAGAAAATTCAACATTAGTATTCCAGCAAAAGGTGAATGGCTGGGAGGAAGCATAATACCACAATCGGAAAACGAACGGATCCAGGCTGCAATCTGTGTGGACACCACACAGATACAGCCGAACATTACCTATGCTATTGCCCGGCCTTTAGAAGAATGCATCTATATACACCTCCAAATACGACATGATCAAATACTTGAAACCAAAGCACATCCTCAACTTCATCGCTAGTACGAAAAGATTTGAAGTAACATCAATGGGTTAACCACACAGCTAGCACAATGGGCCCGACCAGAGGCCCTCGTGCGGTTCTTACTCAGGTAAGATGGCTGTTTTTAATAAAAAAAAGCGGAACTAGTTCGACTGTAGTGGCAATAGTTAAACTGTCGCGGCGATAGTCCAAGTATCAAGTTGATAGTCAACTATTAAATTGATGAATGGAAAGCTAGTGAAAAGCTGGCGGAAAGAGTGAGCCAAGGCCGGACTGATCTAATGGGCGATTGGGGCATTCAACGATGGGCCTTTTGATTTTTTCGACCAGTCAAAATTTCGTTCGGGCCCTTTTTTTTCGACAGCGGTGTCGAATAGCCACACAACACGGTACATGCTATTCGACACCGGTGCCGAATAGCCACACAATACGCTACATGCTATTCGACACCGGTGCCGAATAGCCATACAACACGCTGCATGCTATTCGACACCGGTGATACCTGTTAATAATTGACATAACAAGCTCCAAATTCTATATCTTTCTATAAATAGTGAACGTAAAAAAGGAAAAATTGATTGGTATAAAAAGTCTGACATGTCTCTGTGTCCTCACCGAAGTATGCTACTGGCTCGCGAGTGCCATTAGTCCGTCCTCACCCGAGCATGCTATTGGCACGCGCGCGCCAATAGCCACTCCAGTGAGGACTGGCAAATGGCACGCGAAAAAGGGCTATAAGCATAATAGAGTGTCATTTTCGCCCCTTGCGAAAATAATATTCAATTGTAATTCGAAAAAGTCTTCATCAAATTGAATGTTTCCACTATAATTCGAAAACTTTTTCGTCGAATGTAGTGTTCTGTGAGGTGGTAGTGTGTGATATCGTGGTGCAATGACGGTGACCTTTTCAAAGTGATTTATTTTGTAAGAAATCTCTGAATTTTCAAGTTTGAACTATGAACTATTATATATAGCGATTGGCTTTTAAAGGTAAAGTGGTAGGGGCAATTGAGTAATCTATAATATAAAACCCAAAATACACTGCACCTCACCGCACCTTGGTGCACCTCACTGCCCTTTGGTGCACCTCACTGCATCTGACTGCACCTTGGTGCACCTCACTACACCTTAGTACACCTCACTGCACCTTGATGCATCTCTCTGCACCTTGGTGCACCTCACTGCAAACAATTTTGTAAATAAGTGAATTCATATCCCGGGCGAGTCCCCGTTAACCATGCTAGTTTTTTGTATATGTTGTAGAAGACATCAAAAGGATCATTTTTGCCTAGTTAGGCCCTCAGATTTGAAACTCAACATACAAAACTTCAGTACTTCGGAGTAGAGGTGTGCGCCGAAATATAGTTGATCAAGGGCGGCGTGATAAATTTTTAATCGGCGGCGGCGATTCACACACTTCATGCAGATATTCAAAAATGTCACATTGAGAAAGAGTTTGTACCGAATTTTCACCAGCTCATTAGTACTTGTGTACCAGTCGAGTAAAAAAAAAGTCTCAATCAAAACCCCACTGACGTGTTTGGGCGGGTGAATGCCGCTGGAATATTGCGTCTTTCTTGTATGCGGAATGTCGTCAGTTTCCAGGGACATTGACCTCTCGTATCTTGAAAATAGGCCCTAGGGCCCTATTTTCAATATTCGAGAGAAATCTCCACACGAGATATGACAATTAGAGGCCATCCATAAAGAACTTACTCAAAAAATGACTATTTTTAGACCCCTCTCCTCCTCGTACGCAAAAATGTATGGAAAAAATGTTGAAATGTATGGAGCGTACACTACTGTCGCATCGGCCTATTTTTTTATTTATTTCATATGGCTTTTATCCATTTAGGATGAACTAAATAAATCTCGAGGCCTATAATCAGCTATTTTATCGGGCACCAAGAAAAATTTCTTTGACAGCAGGCATACCCAAAAACCTCAATCCTCCAGATAATTATTGCAACATTTGCACACTTGAGTGTACATGAAATTTTATTTTCTACATTTCGAGCAAAAACGGTGCCAATGTTATGAATTTTTTCTCCCTTCTGCCTCAAATTTCAACTAATTGTTGAATATAAAATGCTGAATGACCCATTTGATATAAATTCCATCAAAATTTGGTCACCGCAAGCATTTTACGCATTCCTTTGAATCACTTCATAAAAATTCTAAACGCAGTCAAGTTCTTAAAATCCCTCTTCCATATTCAATTAAATAAGATGTCTTGCAGCGGTTACGTATACCAAACTGGCGCCACTAAAACAATGTGCTGTAAATTAAGCAAGCAAGTTTCGTTCGTTTAATATGCTTACAATTTCATTACAGCAAATAACGACTTCGACAGCAAATTCGCTATGTAAGTCAATTTTAGGGGATATTTTGTGCATGTTAAATGGGAAATTTAAAAGGTAACGAACGTCATAGACTTTCTTAAGATTCTAAATTCATTTTAAACGTTAACATACAAACCTTGGCCACCTGAAACAACGAACCAATGGTCAGTGGATATGGCAACAATCCATAAAATGACCGATACTCCGATGGCTGCGGTGCATCCTAATAGAACCCTTCGTTGCAGCAAATATGCGTCGTAGTAGGGTTTCCTTTCTTCACGGCCCAATGTTGATGTGGACATTTTTGTGATTATAAAAATAGTTTCGTTTCACTTGCCAGGACTGAAATTTGTTTTCACTTTCACCTATTCCTACTATCCTGATGGAAATATATTTTCATTTTCTTTTAGCACAATATTATGTGCCACACGTCGTGTTTAAACACTTTCCGCATTTTATTTTATACTTTTATTTTTACCAAAGAGGTAATTAGGGTCACATTTTTCGAGTGTTTATTTCTCTTCTTAAAAAACGATAATTTTGCCAAAAAAACTGAATTTCGCTTGATAACATTAAATTCTTCGTAGACTTTCAATTTGCTGTTCGCACAAATCAATTTATTTTGCGATTATTTGTCGTCAAGACTATTTCTATTTATTTAAAATTAAACCGTTCACAATCCACCGGCGTTCACACCGATTTTAAATAAGCCAGGTCGCTGAACATTTTGCTTAAATTCTAAGCACAAACACATTGGAGCTTTGAGTAGTTTGTGTTCCTCACATTTTTATATGTCCGAAAAACTACACATAATTTTAATGTCTTTATATATTCCGCTTTTCTTAATTAACTTCTCATACACAATGAGACGTTTACTATTGTATCACTACGTCGTCGTGTCTGAACACAACTGTTCTGACCGACCACACGACACAATATTTCCTAAACATATTTTTGAACAATAAAAGCCCCGTTGAAAATTTTCTCAATTTTCTTAAAAGAATTTTCTGAGATGTTTCATTTAATTATATCGCAAAAGCATAGATGAGAATAATGCGAGGGAAATGTTTGGGAACGGAATTCAATGTTATTTGGAAAACAGTTTGTTGTATGGTTTCGCATGTGAATTCTTTTATTTGTTTCCAATCAAACAATCCGTTTGGGAAAACCGGATTGTTTTTCAGACAAAGTTATCGCTATTAAGGCTTTTAGGCTATTAATGGCTTGAAATTGACGGTAGTTGTGAATATCAAATGAATATGGTTCGAGGTTATTCGATATCACAACAAAATCCCTTTTTAAAAGGGAAACATGACACAAGTCCTCATCCCTTCTTCCAAAACAACTGATATCAATTGAGGTGACGCTTTCAGCTTTGAGACGCAAAATGGAATGTTTTCATTTTTGGTTAAAAAAATGCGTCACAGATCCCGGAACCACCAATGTAATAATTTTTCAATGCTTTCAACTTTCATACGCAAAAATTTGATTTCCTGTGCAAAAATACTCCATACATCCCATAAAGTCAAATTTTTGCGTTGTGAAAACTGAAAGAACAGAAAAACTATAACATTGGGGTGTCCGGCATTTGTGACGCATTTCTTTGATCAAAAATGCAAACATTCCAAAACAATTTTTTGCGTCACCCGCGTCATCCCAACTGATATCAGTTGTTTAGGAAGAAGAGACGAGGACTTGCGTCACGTTTCCCCTTTAAAAGGGTTATTGTTGTGATATCAGTAGTTTTGGAAGAAAAGAGGAGACAAATTTTAGAGAAAAAATTTCCGGCGAAAAAAACTTCGCAAAAAAAATTCCGGCGAAAAAAAAATTTCAGCGAACAAAATTTTCGGCGAAAAAATTTCCGCGAAAAAATTTCGGCGAAAAAATATTTCGGTTTGAAAAAAAATTTCCGACGAAAAAAAATTTTCAGCAAAAAATTCCGGGGAAAAAAAATAAAAAAATTTCGGGCGAAAAAAAATTTCCGGCGGAAAGTTTTCCGGCGAAAAGAATTTTCATCGGAAAAAATTTTCCTTTGACACGAAACATCTATCTTCAACCAAAAGAAAAATAAAAAAAAAAAACAATTTTCTCCATAATGCCGTCCTATACCACCGTCGGCATTTTGTTGGTCACCCTGACGCACTACAGACCCAACCCATCAACTTTTCCTTTGACACCAAGCATCTATCTCCATCCTAACACAGTCCAAAAATTTTGCTCATACTTGACACATACTTTGAATACACTCACACACACATACAAAAAATTCTTTTATATGGGTTTCATATGGCGCCTTCTAAGAGCCCTGGCGTAGAATGCCCAATATATGTAAAATGACGATTTTCTAAAGGAATCCACTGGACCGATTTCAATGAGTAAAATGGCGATTTCAATCAAAATGTTACGTAGAATCCGAAAAACTAGGTCTCGGGGGGTTACGACGCAAGGGAAAAAAGTCAAAACTTAGCTGTATATATGGTTCCGCCGTCTACGAAAAAAATTTTTCCTAATTTTTTTTGATCGTATGTGGACTTGCGTCACGGGCGTCTCGCTACCGCGCGCCCATGATATTAGAAATATATAAACGATTGACATGGATATAGTAATGTAGCGATAAAGTGAAGTCAAAGAAGTTGATTCCCTAGGTGCAGTGAGGTGCAGCTAGGTGTAGTGAGATGCAGATGCAGTGAGATGCAGATGCAGTGTGATGCAGATGCAGTGTGATGCAGATGCTGTGATGTGCAGCCAGGTGCACTGATGTGCAGCTAGGTGTAGTGAGTTGCAGTGAGGCTTGGGACCGCGCAGCAGCAAAAGGAGGCTCCTAGCAAGCGTCACCCTATCGATATTGCGCCAGCGTGGATACAGGCGCTAGATACGAAGAGGAAGGGGCTTAATATAGACCAAAGGCTGGCAAGCATAAGAGTTGCAAGCGCATACTGAACGATATCCCTAAAAGCGGTATGTGTCATAGCCGGGACGATGCTTACATGCATAACGCTGACGAAAAACAGCGAATGTCATAGAAAGAAGAGAAGGAAGGGTCAAACTACCAAAACAGTTAGGACGCAATTAAAAGTCGAGTCATTGAACCCATAGACTTATACCAAACATAACGACATGGGTACAGAGGAAACATGGAGAGGTTAATTTCCAACTGCCACAGTTTCTGTCGGGTCACGGGTGCTTCAGGAAATACCTCCACAGTTCGGGATTCACAGAGTCACCTTTCTACACGACATGCGAGAGAGAAGAAGAGATGTAGTATTTGTCTTCCCCCGCTTCGGACAAGAGCGAGGTGAGCTG
Source organism: Pseudolycoriella hygida (assembly GCA_029228625.1). NCBI lineage: Eukaryota > Metazoa > Arthropoda > Insecta > Diptera > Sciaridae > Pseudolycoriella > Pseudolycoriella hygida. Next base: position 134,770,049 of record CM055404.1, read on the forward strand.
ATGACGGCGAGTAGGTCAGAGGTAAATGCCGAAAACATAATATCGGAGATGTGCCGCGATGAGGAGGTGTGGAAAGTAGCGGATAATACAGTTGCAAAAATAATGGGGATGCTGCAAAGCGCATGGAGAGACGATCAAAGAAGACTGCCAGTTGATCTGAGAGAGTAAGTGCGAAAGCACATCCCCTCCCCGAAGTAATGCTGTGAGGCGGTGGGTTATTGAAGAAGGGAATCCAACACTACCTTGGTCCAGAAGGACCAGGTGTCTATGAAGATTTCCTCACCATTAAAAAAAAGGTGTAGCTATCGCTAGCTGCAGTGAGGTGCAGCTAGATGCAGTGAGGTGCAGTTAGGTACAGTGAGGGGCAGTGCACAGACGGACTGACAGGAAGGGTGAAAACATAAAGTAGATATTCTAAGCTACTATTCTAAGAATCTCCGTTGAAATTTTCAAAACTTTCGCAGTGCACATTGCTATCGATTAATACGACCGCTGGCTGTCTGTGTTGAGCAACTCTTCGACCGATTTCGTAATCATCCGGGAGGAAGCACTTCTTTTCCGCAGTCTACCTCATCGTACTTTCTGAGTATGAGTTGAGTACTCAAACGTAAGGAATGCCTTCAAAACTAAGGCCACAGCGTTATAAAAGTTCTGATTCTCTGAGTGAAGGCTAGTGCTTTCCCGACTTCATGCAAATTCTTTTACAAATAAACCATATTACAAAATGGGAATACGAACCTTCTTACAAATCCCCATTTACGTCTCCAACAGAGAGAATCAAACAATAGGTTTTTTTTAAGAATTCCACAAATTCTAATGTACACAGTACACTCGAATGAAACTGATCTCATAATATTCAAAATGACTCTCAATATGTCGCCATACATTACTTGAATACCCAGCAACATAATATAAAAGAAATCTTAACATTGTTTTTCTCAATTTTCCATATGATACCGCAGTTGAGACATATGTACATTTAGTGAACTGGCATTGTCAAACAGCATGATGTGATGGGTGGTTTGGGAGGGGGAGGAGATTGTATTCATAAATAATTTTGTTATGTACGTTGGAAAACAATTTCCAGTTCGAGATAATAAATTACACACTGACGATTCTTGGATGAAGGAGAGTATTTTTTTGGCCCGAAGCGGTTGATCTTTATTAATGGACTTGTATATAAGAATCACATAAAAATATTTATTAACTTGTTGCTTTTACCACATAAACAATGCGTGTTGGTATATAACTAACCACTAAATTGCGTTGAGAGTCGAAGATCTACAACCTACTCATGTTTCATGTCACAACGAAATATACGAACGAAGCTGTTACGATATTCAAATATGTTTTTTTCTCGAATTTCCATTTAACTTCTTCGTTTTTTTTTTTGTATTGCAAAATTTTACATTTCGTTCCGCCTTCAGGTGGAATATGTTCTTCAAAATTAGACATACAGTGGCTTTCAAATAACTGTAAGACGGAATTAGGGTGAAGAACAATTTTCTAATGTGACTTGGCAGAAGCACATAAAAGTAGATAAGGGATTCATGCAGTAGATACTACGAGAACTCATTAGATTTTTTAGCTCGATATATGAGTAAAGTGTCTTCCCCATTCTCAGCTAAAGCAGAGTATACCAAAGTACGCAATACTAGAGGTATGCGGGTCGACCTTTTTTTCCAAATGGGATCCGAACTCGAACCAAAACAAAAATTCGAACCCGAACCAAACTCGACCTAAAATTAAAATTTCAAAACCGACCCGAACCGAACCTGAATCAAAATAAAGAATCAAACCCGACCCTCTGAAATAAAAAATCCAAACCTGAACCGAAGCTCTAACCCGAACCCGAAACCCTGACCCGATCCCGAAACTCTGACCCGAGCCCGATCTTGTTTTTAAAAAGATTTCATTTGAAATATTTTTTAAACTCAATTTTGAGAAAATAATTGAGTGAATTTATTTTTTCGGGTTGGGTTGGGTTTTGTTAGTTAAAGTCTTCAAACCCGACCCTACAAATTGATTCGGGTTTGGGTCGCCTTTTGAGACGAGTTTCGGTCAGCCTTCAGCTCTACACAATATTCAGTCTGCTTGCTTTATTTCTAGAATGGTGCAAACAAAAGGCATCTCTTCATGCTAAAGAGCTCTTCAAACCGAAGTGCTGCAAAGCTGCTGCTCTTATGCTGACTACTCTGCCGAAGTGCTCCACAGTAGATATGAGCGGGTTTCCCGAAACTTCGAAAAACCCGACCCGAACCCGAACCCGAATTCGGGTTGTTTCGGATTTATGGGTTTCGGGTTTGGAAAATTTCAATCGGATCGGGTTCGGTCCGGGTCGGGTTGTTGTATCATTTTATTCGGGTCCCGATCCTTAATTGACTTTTTATATTTTACAAAACTCCTCTAAATTTTATCATCTTACATTACACGAATTTTGTTTTAGTCTAAGGTCCGCGAAGAATGCAGACGTCGGGCCTTAAAATAATTTTTGTTTCGAAGTAATTTGGGTTGTGAGTTTCGAAAAACTTGAATGTCTGGTTCGGTCCTGGTCGGGTTTTGAAACAGTTCGGGTTTCGGGTTTCGAAAAATTTTATCGGGTCGGGTTCGGTCCGGGTCAGGTTTCGAAAAATGGTCGACCCGCTCATCTCTACTCCACAGACCGAAGAGCTCTTCACGTTGAAATGCTTTTTATGCTGAAGTGTAAGATTGAGAAAAAAATAGCTCTAGCGCAACTCAATTAACCGAATTCTTCCGCGGAAATTCGTTCGGACATAGTACAATGAATTCTTTCAAAAGCTTCTTTTGTTCAATGTCAGAACGACTTTCCACGGAAGAATTTGTCCAATGAGCTCAGGGCAGCCGCATCAGGACATGTTGGGTAATGAAGTACTCGCGAACGTGATGAAAGAATGGACAATGGACATAGAGAGGTGGTACCCTCCACAGAAAATTAAAACCTACATGTAATAGATATTTTTGATACAAGTTACGTAAGGAGGTAGTTTAGCGCACTAGATGTGAGATTGCCGATATGAGCCGAAGGCGAGTTCGGCAACACATCGTGTGCGTTAAACTACCAGCACACGTAACGTGTATCAAACATCGTTTTTTGCAATTCACCGACAAAAACGAGATTTTCTTTTAATATAAAAATTCTACTTCAGTAGAAAAAAAACCTTCATCGCACTAGTGCGTAAAAAACCGTCATCGTACTAGTGCGGCAAAATGAGCAAAATGACTTCATGCGACACCGAAATGACGCACGAAAAAGCGAGTTTTGTCGGTGAATTGCAAAAAATATACATTCGTTCGATATGATAAAAGGCGTTACCAAGATAAAAGAACTTCCCTGTAGACAGAAGAGAGTATAAAATATTCATAACGATGTAGTTTGGTTGAGTGGCATTTTACAAGAGTGAAATGAAATTAATTTGTTCGTCTTGTCCACAAGTTCTGTTTGTATTTTTTTTTTTGCCTACTAAAATGAAAACATTTATGTTTTGAGAGTTTAATTTTCGCGATGAGAAAAATAGTTCTTTTGTTTTAAAGATTTTATTTTTAAAATGTTTTATTTACATTTTTTTGTTATGAAATCTACGAAAGCAATGCCAGAATATCATTTGGAGGAATTTGGTTAATTCCCATTAATTTTGAAGTCCGAAGTCATTAGGATGTCAAAACACGTTTTGACGATTTCATTAGTTTCATGTCAAAAGTTTAAACGGTGGGTTTCAACCAACTCAATCCATTAAAGTTGGAACCAAAAAGCATTTTCTTTGCTAAATAAAAGGTTGTGAAATCGGGCAAGATATTCGACTTTTATTTGAAGACCACCTTAGGTACACGAAGTATAGAAGGTAGCTTGGTGGCATGATGCGCAGTCTGTAGGTCTTCCCCTTTCAGATGTTGAGATTTCAGAGAGTTTCAGATTTTGAGTCAATATTAATATCATTGATATTTTGTCTTAGCTTTGTTAGAGTATTAAAGTATTAGAAATTTGAACGTAATGATTAGTTACGTTTGAATCGGTGATGTTACGTTCTATATGAAGCGTTCGCTTTCACCGAAATTTTATTTTTTGAATTAATGTTACAATGATATGTAGATAGAATGACTTTATTTCATGAACTTACATCGTATTTATACAAGAAAACATAATTTCGAGGTGTGCTGAGATTCGATACAAATCAAGTGGATCACTTGATCATTCCATTTAATGAATGAAAAAATGCCGGTACGCTACAAAATGAAATAGTGGGATAAGAAAGTGGGACATTTCAACATGAACGATATTTGCGGTCGGATCGAAAAGGGGTTAACGACTACATGTCCACTTGAGCTTTCATACAAACGTTCTATTTAGTAGTTGATTTTCGCTCCCTAGGGAAGTCAAACGTTTTACATCCGTAGTAACTTAATTGATTACCCGTTGCGGAAATCATTTTAAGTCACTAGTAAGGTAATAAATGTTGCACACTTGTAACGAAGCAGTCGAGGTTCAAAGAGACTCTTCGTGACAAGTGTATATTCTTTTATACACCTCAGCGGCTGTCTAGGGAGATAAGTCATACATTAATTTGTAGTGCCAAATTTTTTTTGTTGATTTCTTGCTTCGGTGCATTAAAACTCTTACGTTTCTGCAGGATAATTTATTTATCCTCTCGGAGGATTATATCCCTTGCCTTCGGCTCATGATACAAGCTTCCTCCTCGAAGATAAATAAATTTTCCCGCAGATGTGTAATGATTATTACATGCTTGCGGGTCGAAAGTCGTTCATTACATCGAGTTGCATGAACTTTCGACGGCCACAGCATGTAAAATCGTTACATAACTCGGGATAAAAATGAAATGTCACCTCGGATCCGCCTCGGATCAACAAAATTCACATGAAACCTCGACTTTTCAACTTTTCGACGACAACACAGAACAGAACAAAAAAAACAGAACAAAATTTCGTGTATACATATCACATGTGATATTAGTAGATTATCATCATATAAGGGGAAACGTCGAGATTTGCCGAGACTTTCCCTGATGATACATGCTATTTTATCGCAAGAGAGAAAACGAGACAACAGACAAAGGGGAATGAAAAATTCATTTGAAGTATTAGAATAATGTTTTAAATATCCTTCTAGAGCAATAATTTTCAGAGGAATCACCACACGAATGCGATAAAATGTTTTACAAATATTTACTCGTTGTCCCACCGAAAGTTTGTCACTACATCCATATGTGCATATGCTATTCATTACATTCCCAATTAACCAAATTCTTCCGCGGAAATTCGTTCGTACATAGAACCGGTGCTTTCAAAAGCTTCTTTTGTTCACTGTACGAACGACTTTCCGCGGAAGAATTTGGTTAATTAGGATTGATCGTTATTTATAATTTAATTTATAGAATTGTGCCGAGTTCTGTGAAGTAGATTTTATTTACGTAGTTAAATTAAATTCTCATTACATGTATGTCTATATGTAATGTCTACATGTAATGACGCGTTTTCGAATTGGACACTGTGTAAAACGGTATACAGTGGAGTTGCTTGGTAAGTCACGAATTACTTAAAAGCTCGGACACTATACCATTTAGTTTAGACACAACCCCATGACTGTTGCCATCTGTACTGTTTAGCGAAATTTTCGAAGATATCTGAGACACCAATCATCGTATACTCGAAAGTGATTCAAATTTTGAAAGGCATGTTACTCACGCTGTCATTTGCGGAAGCTGACATAGCGCTAATTTCGAACTCAGCAGTCAATATTTTCGAACGTTTTATTCAAAGAAGAATCAGAAAAAAAATGATTCTACTTTGTTTTCATATCGATTCCAAATGAATTTTAATAAATAAAAAGTGTGTAAACAATAAATCGAAAAACCACAACCAAGATCTGGAAGGGAATTTTTGCAAAAAATTTTCTCAAATAGTAGCTTCAGGTGAATATACAAAATAATAATAGAAAAGTGGAAGTGTTTGTAAATCTGGAAATGTTTGCAAGGGTTATAGAAAATATTTTTTTAAAGTGAAAAATGTTAATTAATGGAAAAAGTTCGACCAACACTTAATGAAGTAAAGTTCAAAGTTTTTTTTGGTGCTTAATCGTGTCTGGAATCTTCGTATTTATGGAGATTTTTGGAAGTGTTCATGCGCAAATTTCATTGAATTTACATGGGGAAGTATGGAAGGGATGGAAGTATCAACTTTCAACTATTTGATATTCGAACTATGTAAATATTTCATCAGTCGATTGTTGTCTGTCGGCAAGTACGCACCTCTTAAAATGAAAATTTGGCCGGTTAACTATCAACTATCAAGTGTCTTGCTATATAAGGATGATACGAAAAAAATATTTCATCAGTCGATGGTCGCCTCTCTGTCAATAAGCATCTCAGTTAAAACAAAAATTTGGCCAACTCAGTATCAACTATCAAATGTTCGGACTATGTAAAAGTAATACGAACAAAATACTTCATCAGTCGATTGTATTCTGTCGGCGAGTAAACATATCTGTTAAAACAATTTGAAATCAGGCGAACGCAACTATCAACAACTATCAACTTGATAGTTGTTAACTATCAATTTTATAATTGTCTAACTATCAACATGATAGTTGTCTAACTATCAACTTAATAGTTGTCTAACAATCAACTTCATAGTTGTCTAACTATCAACTGAGACAACTATCAACTTGACAGTTGATAGTTAAATAACTAAACTTAAAGAAAGAGGAGCGTTAATAAGTGTAATAGTCAAAGAAACAATCAAAAATTATAAAATCAACAATTTGGCTATATATGAAAATTGCGTTTTCTACAATTTCACAAAGTCAAATCAACTATCAAGAGTCTGTCGACAAGTACGCATCTCTGTTAAAATAAAAATTTGGCCAGCTAACTGTCAACTATCAATTTTCGCGTAACTATCAACTATCAAGTATTATGACTATAAAAGCGATACGAACAAATTTTTCCAGCTGACTATCAAATATTTAAGTCACTTGGATGTTCATATGTTAACTATTAGCCATCAATGATCTTTGAAAGACATAATAAAGTTGATCGGCTAGTGGTGACACAACTGGAAAACAATTGGAGGCTGAGTAATTATTACAATGAAGCTGTGTACTGCGAATACAAGTTATTTAATAAATTGATCAATCACCTTTCATGTACAGTAATGAAAAACAAAGTAGAAAAGCAAGAAAGCGAGGCGGAGGATCTATGATTTTGGAATATTAGCTCTCACAACAAAAAATATATTCAATTTTGAAATACAAAGAATAGATTTTTTCTGCCATTAAAATGCTTGATATTCACAATATGTCCTCCACTCAATGTAAGGCACATGTAGCTATGGTGATTGATATAATTGACTTTATAACAGTATTAGAGATTCACAATTTTGTTGCAATAATCTCTCGCTCTGAGTTTTCTATTTTTGATGACACAGACAGACAGACGGACGGACGGGCAAAGTGTCCATAATAGGTCTTTTTGTCAATAGAAAAAAGACCTAAAAAGTGAACAATGAACAATGAACTGGAAACACATGGTTGCAAAAATTCTACCGATACCGCTGGTGGTGCATCATAGATGGCACCAACTGAGTTAGGGTGATTCGTGAGAGTCCAGTAAGCAAAAACTGCGAATCACAAGACAACCATGGCACCATCACAATGGTCGCCGAATCTGTTGGGTCTTATACACAATACACACCCATCCCCCCAGCATACAACTACATCTAATCCTACATGATACAATACCTGTACTATAATTACTAGATGGTAATGTATGTAAAGTCAGTTAGTATGTAATGTAAAAATACTTGAAGATGTAAACCATACGAAATAATAATAATAATTAAACCTACAAGAATTGTCAAAAATTCAATATTTTCCTAACATGATTTCTCACTCCACTTTCCCAGAAATTAAGAAACGAATTTGGGATAAGAAATTAAAGTTTTCATATGACAATTTTCCTAAATAAATGAAATATTATTTCGTGTAGAATGATTTTATTCTCATTGTTTTTACAATTTTCTTGTAATAAATATAATTTAGGGAGGAAGGGTGTCTGAAAGACAAAATGACCAGCTAGCTACGTAGTGATAAAATGTCTGGCTATATTAGAACTCATCGCGTGCACAGACAGACAGGCACCCTGACTATTACCAAGAAACAGCTACCTGTGTGCAGTTAATAAGTTAAAATTCTGCATATTCAAGCTCAATTACCACATAACAATAACAAATTCCATGACAAAATTGATCCAAATTCTAAGTAAATCTCATTCGAATATAAGTGATATTTTCAAGTGTCTATAATTAGTTGCAACTAAGTTTAATCTTTTTTGTTATTAGAAGCTTATATTTACTGCTCAAGAAATGGAAATATTGGTTGAACGAAAATAAACAAACAAAAATTATATTTTTTTTACCAACGAACTATTTTTAGTAAATTAATCATCATACGTTTAAAAAGAAATTAATTTGAACATTTTATGAATATTTTTAAAGTTTCCCGTATCTCAATTCCCAGTTGTAGCAATGAATTTTAATCAATTCAATAAATTACTAGAACATATCATTTGATGGTAAATTATGTCTGCGAGTAATAATCGTAAACTATATTTTTTCGCAGTACAAAGCCAAATAGTCTTAACATACGTCGGTAACCAAAAATTTAAAGTTAACGTGTCAATATACGTGCACCGACGAAATAAAAAAAAATGATTTTGATGAGACGGTTGGTGGAAATATGTAAACCAACTTAATTACTTGGATTTGCGCCAAATAAAAGTGAATTATTGTTTAGCATTTTACAATAGAAAGGTGTATTTATTTTAGAACAGAATAATTGCTGGTCATTAAATTTCTTCTTTTAGAGCCACTAATTGTTAGCATTATTACGGTTAAGTTTCGAAATACTAACGTCGTACAAAAGTTTTCCAATGATAAAAGCGGTGTAATTTTTCCGAAATGATTATTCGCACTCGGTGCGAATAGCGCATGAATGAGGGAAACGCTTTCTTTTACTATATAATGTTACGATAAACAGAGAAATTCGGTGCGCGTAGCATCTACCCATTTTTAAGCCGTCAAAAGTATAATCTCAGCACCGAACGCTTGAGCCATTTTTACACAAACATTACGATCGTCTATGCCGACGATATCACTGTAGCAGCTCCGGCCCAAAAATTTAAAGACGTTGAAAAGCCTATCCCAACTGACCTACGAAGGCTAGCGATTTACGAAAACAAAATTTGGGCAAAAATGTGTCATGTCTCCTTCACCTAAATCACCGACGTGCGAACCGGAAAATGAACGGATATAGAATAAACTACGACAAATATCCCAAGTACCTAGAAGTGATTCTGGATAGGGGTCTAACCTATCGACAATATCTGGAATGTGTCCAGAAAAAATTCAAACGGACCATCATCATGCAAGATCTGACCGGGATGTCATGGGGCTGCAGTTCCAAAACACTACGTCTAACAACTCAAGCCAGGATCATGCCAGTCGCCGAATACTGTTCGGCTGCATGGATGAACAGTTGCCACGTCAAAGTCAACAAATCAACGTCGCCATGAGACTGGTCTGTGTTGCCGTACAATCAACGGAGACCGAACGGCTCAGCGTGCTTAGCCACAACCCCCAGCACATACCCTTAGTGAAGAGACGGTAGGAAGATCGATGCTAATAATGAGCTCCCACTGTATCGCAACACAATGGCCGCTTCATTAAACTACAGACTGAAATCTCGCTCATCCTTTTGGCATTTCTACAAAAGCTACGACACTATCAACAGCAGAGGGCGTCTGAAGAAAGGTAAAACCTTGTCAATCAAGGCAGCCCGGTGCTGAAATTCTGACTACGCCTAACTGGAAGAACAAGGGAGGTTATTAGTTAGTAACACCATCGAAGTCGGCACCAGGCTGCCTACTTGAGATCTAAAGCTGGGACTAAGGTGGAGGCAGAAGTGAGCTCTATACATCACATAAGTTTCAATTCGGCACCAGGCTGCTGCTGCCCTCTGCACTCAAAGTGTCATAACTCAAGGACGATGCCTGGTTCAGAGTTGAAACTTATTATGACGTATAGATCTAGCTACCTTCTACTCTTTGGTAAAAAACAGATGCTCAGCACCAGACTGCCTCCTTTATTCGCAGATTATGGGCGCAAGTACGCAGCCAGGTGTCAAGTTATAAACTAATAGGATGCAATGTACCCGCTACTTCCTTAATTTTTGCATTTTCAAATTTTCGGCACCAAGTGTCCTGGCTGAAAGTTTAGACTTACATTCTAGCGAAAAATTTGTTGAAAAAAATTAGCAATCTTAAAAAAGTAGCTCAACTACTAGATGAAAAAACAATGATTTTATGTATCTATTGAGGCACTTTTTTGAAGTTGACAATTTTTTTTAACAAAAGTTACTCTGGAAAAAGAACGTTTTTATCGGACGCGCTCTTGATACGGTGGAAAGAATAGTGGCAAAAGACATCGGTGTACAATAAGGAGCTGACAGACGATCTGACTGTCGAGGTGGGCGAAGTTAACCTGCCGTATTTTCATTTAGGATTCTGTGGATATCTACCACACAGATAGAACTATATCGAATCATCATTGTGTGCTTGCGGAGAGATCCAGACCACGAAACACATAGCGGAGGAATGCCCGATCCATTGTTTCCATGGAAATGTTGAATCTAAACACTCTATTATTAATGTATTAATAGAGAGCGTCAGATTGCAATCACTAAATCCAACAAAAACGCTAAACACTAACGGTAAAGACAAAAGATTTGACAGAAATGAATGTTCGGTTTACTCTGTCAATTCGCCAAATTGAATTCATCGTTAGTGTTAAGCGTTTTTGTTGGATTTAGTGGTTGCAATCTGACGCTCCCTAGTGTAACGATATTATCGTCCGGTGGTATGATTTTATCGTTTCTAGAACTTTACTAGTGATGCTGTCTCTTCGCTTGATAACTTAGGAGTGAAAATCTAGTTTTCAATTTAATTTTTGCATTGAATCGATCTGAACTTGTGACATTTGAACTAAGAATTTGTTGCTATGTTTGAAGAGCTTAAAATTATATCTTGTATTTCTGTCCTTGGAAAATAAATTGATTCTTCCTGAAATGAATGACCTTCGTTTTGTCCAAATTAAGGACAAGCCTGTAAGATATTTCCCGATGGGATCTAGATTATGGAGTAGTTCTGTTCACTGGTGCGATGCGACACACTGGGAGCACAACACTCCTGTGTCATCCACAAATTGATTGACCGTTTCTTTGAGTGGTATTTCGTGTATGTCATTGATAAATACTACGAATAGAAACGGACCCAGCATACTCTCTTAAAGTACGCCCTGTTCAATTGACCTTAGTTCGCTAGAGTGATTTTGTTTCGTGACAGATTGCTTCTAAGATAAGTCATAAACTGTTGACTGCTTAGGACATTTTAGGGGCCGTGCAGAAATTACGTCACGCTCACGGGGTCCCTCAAAAACGTGAGTAAAACGTCATCATCGTCATCATTTATTTATAATTTTATGCAAAGGCTTATAACCTTGTACAATTTTCATTGTGCACAAATTAGTCACATGAAAAGCAACAAAGAACTAACATTATCATGTCTATAATAAAACAAGAAAGAAACATAAAACAGCAGAAACGAAGGAAAGAAGTTCATTTGCATCTAAGCTCTCCAAACAATAAAACGACTAAAAGTCACTATTCAATTCATGTACGAAACAGAGTGTGAAAAATAAATTCTGCGAAAAATCCCAGCCGTCCCAGCATACCTGGCGCCAACAGGAAGCGAGTTCCAGTCTCTAAAACCCTCAGCAAATATAGATCGCCTACGCGTAAGAGTCTAAGTCTAGTTGTCACGTCGACGCTAACAAGCTCATAGCGATATCCGCAGAATGAATAAGCCTGTTGATAAAAGCCATCGCAAGAAACTTGTGATGCTCTTTCCACGAAAAGCCGAGAAACTTATTAACGGCCACCGATATGCCCCTCCTTCGCAAACCATAAACGCACCTTCCAATGGATTTGAAAGCCTTATCAAGAAACCCTCTCGACTTGCGTCAATGGCTAGCATAAATCTTTTGGATGATTACGTTCACATGATCACGCCACGAAACGTCTGGTGGGACGAGGGGGAGTGGCTCAAAAAAGGGGTTAAAAAACCGAAATTTACTGTGACATGATTTGTGTATATTTTTTGGTCAATCTGCTGTAGAAGGTCCCTAAACGCGTAGTGTTAATTGGGAACGGACAAAATCGCCGGCCGTACGCCAGCGGGCGATATTGTCATTCCAAGAATGATATTATCATACCACCGAGAGACAATATCGTTACATTAATGATAATATCATGCCACCGGACGATTTTATCGTTCCAGAAATGATAATATCATACCACTGGGCGATAATATCGTTCCAAGAACGATATTATAGTACCAGCGGGCGACGGGAACAATATTATCATGCCACCGACGGTAATGTCGTTGAAAGAAAGATATTATCATACCACCGGGAGACAATATCGTTACAGAAATGATACTATCATATCACCGGACGATAATATTGTTCCAAGAACGATATTGTCGTACCACCGGGCGATAACATCGTCACAGAATTGGTATGATTCCAAGAACGATACTATCGTACCAGCGGGCGATAATATCGTCACGGGAACGATACGATATCGTTCCGGGCGAAAATACAGTGGGCGATTTTTCCCTGTCCCGTGTTAATTACGTGACTAACGTGTACTATACATCGATCTCTCTCATGCGTTTGTACAAAAGCAGTTACTCAATTAAACTGATTTGATGCTTCTTTTCATGTACAAAGTGGAATAAATAGAAGTAAAGACACTATTTCTAGTTTCGCTCTTTTCTGTTGATTCGTGCGTCTCGCTTTTTTGTTGCAATAGTGTCTTTATTTATTGAAAATATTTCACGATTTTCAAACATATAAGCAACGACGTTGTTGCCAATTTTTCTCATTTTTTTCGAGCATTTGTGGCCGTTCATAAGTATGTCACATTTTTTAGACTCCCCTCCCCCTATCACACCTGCGTCACACCACGAGCTTCGTTCACTCGTTTTTAAAAATTTCGTGTGACGGAACAGGGATTCAGACCTTTTCCCCTTTGTCACACTCTATCACGCTAGGCCCAAACGCGTGAGATACTTTATGAAAGGTCATCTTTTCCTTTCTTGTTAAATTGCAACATTGCAGGATAAAAACGAATTTTTTGCGAATAAGAAGTGGCGCTAGAGAGCGTTATTTGTTATTGGACATTACCAATAAATGACTGAGCTTCAACTGTTCTTTCTCTGAATCTAATTTGAAAGCCAAAATATGTTCAGGTCATAGCCAGGTCAACCAGACTACACGCACAATACGCATAAATAATTGAAACAAAACCAAATAATTATAGCGTCCGCCTCAAAAGTTTATTTTCAGTTGGATTCGCTCTTACCGAGAAGGGTGAATTTAGTATTTGCATTTCTCAACAACCCACAACATATAATTCAAAAGCACCGTGCCCTCCAGCTTTCACATAGACAAACAATAATATAGCGACATAATTAAAGTCATAATCGTTAAATAATTATTACGAATGACTGCCATTACCGTAAATATACCCAAAACGCGCAAAACGATTTACAGAACATTAATTTACTGCCGAACGTTGCGAACTAAACTGGATACAAAATGGATATAAAATCTGTCTTCAATCAACAGGTGAATCAGACTCGTAGGAATGTGTACAAGTTGCAGTATAATCTTCTTCAGCTCATACTCTATTTCCCATTAAATGTGACAAAATTTTTTGGCAATCATCACGGAAAGTGTATGAGCCAAAAATGAAAGTATGCAAATGTGCTATGTTCGTACTACTATAAAGTGTATTCCGTGTCTGGATGTTTGTTTTGACTACTTAAGTAATTTACAATTTACGTTAATTATAGAACCATCAGAATGTGATTCCTCATCTTCAGTCAGCTAAAATAGTCATCAGTGCACCTCAAAGTTGACATCAAAAAATCTGCTGTGAAAGTGATATATTTAATTATAATTAAACTGAAAATTGGATGGGCGACCGGTAATTTGTTTCAGTGTTTAAATTGTATAACGAGCAACGCGTGTAAAATGTTTTAACTTTCGCAATGTTCTAGAAAAATTTTGAGTTGATCTTCAAAGAAGTGTTCGAGCATTGATAATTGATTCAGGGCCGTAGCTAGGTCAGTACCTCATGGGGTGCCCTAGCATCCTCGAAGTATATTCTTTGGAAAGTGGAATACATATCTAGGTCGTCTTTCCCGAAACCCTGAAACTCGTATTCTCTAAAATTATATTCTCTACAATTTCTTTCTACTTGTCATGGTTTTAGAGATATGAGTCATCACTCCCAATTCTAGAAGTGACAAAATCCCGGGATTAGGCCATTTTCCTCAAAACCCTGAAGCACGTGTTCTCCAAAATTTTATTCTCTACAAAATTGTCTTTGGAAGCAACGTTCTAACTGCAAGGGTTTTAGAGATATGAGCCATCCCTCATAATTCTAGAAGTGATCATATCCCAGGAATGGATCATTTTTCCTTAAAACCCTGAGACACGTTTTCTCTAAAATTTTATTCTCTATACAACTTTGTCTTTGATAGTAAATCTACATGTTGTATAGTTAAGGCCCATAACTTGTGTACTTAAATATAGTCTACATTTAGGCGCTCAAATATTATATTTTCGCTGATATCCGTGGACAAAGATGCAGTTTCAAAAAAGTAAGTCAGCATTTCCCTTCCTAAATATGTTGCCTTTTAAAAGCAAGTAAACTTATTTTTTGGGATTGAACCTTGTCTCAGAACGACGAGTTTTTGTGCAAATTTTTACGATTTTTTCGCCGTTCTCAGAGTATGTAGGATCCCAAAAAATAAGTTTAGTTGCTATTAAAAGGCAACATTTTTAGGAAGGGAAATGCTGACTTACTTTTTTGAAACTGCGTCTTTGTCCACTGATATCAGCGAAAATATAATATTTGAGCGCCTAAATGTAGACTATATTTTAGCATGCAAGTTACGGGCCTTAAGCAAGTATAGACGAAAAAGCATCTGCCTTCGTATATAGCCAAGAAACTCAATTTCGTTCATTCCATGCATTGGTCCCAGCGCCCAGACCACTGACCCGATTTCCTCAATTTTCCCAGTTTTGTGAGATCAATGCTTTAATTTGACTCTAAAATGAACAATTTCCGTGCTATACTTCTTGAGATATTTGAGAAGAAGTTTCATCGACCCTCGAAAACCATGTTTTTGGTCACTTTTTCTACCATATCTCCGGAACCACTTAAGGAGGCTATATTGCGGGAGGAAACCATAGGTGTTCATAAAAGATTCGATGCTTTTAGAGTTGCATACTGACATAAAAACAGTTGGGAGGTGCGTGAAACGATTTAAATTCTATAAAATATTTTAAATCTTTAATGAAAACCGCATTTCGATAATTGCAAGTTTATTCTTCGTAGCTATAGAATTGGGATATTCGAATCCATTTAAAAAAGACAGATCTTTTTCAATTCTTTAAAATTACAAGCCTTTTCTAGCCCTCTCCATCTAAAAAGCTTTCAACTTTTTCAAATGTGCTGTTCCGGTGAGTCACACATATACTCTGGTTAAACAATTTTGGGAATATGGGCGACATGAATTATCCCCCAGGGAATTATCTCCCAGACAGAAAAAAAGGGAATTATCACCCAGCGAATTATCGCCCAGGAATTTTTACCCAGCAATTTAAAGCGGTTAATTTGTACAAGGAAAATTTCTCTTGGATTGGATGTAAAACACACAATTTGTTTGATGAAATTCCCTTTCGGGTGATACTTACCGGTCGATAATTCCTGGGCGATAATTCCCTGGGTGACAATACCCATTTTTTTCTGTCTGGAGGATAATTCACTGAGGCAAAATTCCCGTCACCGGGAATATGTTCAAATTTCTGTAAATTGATATTACAGTCAATTCATCGATTTAAATCACTGACTTCTTGAACAAACCCATGTCCCGTCCATGTGCTAATTTGAGCATTTTCCAGATGAAATTTTGAGGGAAAAAGCAAAAAAAAAAAACAAGAAAAAGTCAGTCCCAGATCTTAGAGCTCCTCTTCCTTTTTCCAACAAACTCTTACACGCACAAACCGGCTAAGACAAGGCCTACAGAACAAATAGTTTTATGAAAAAGTCACTTGTTAGCTCTATTTCGACTAGGGACGGGTTGGCACAGTGGTTAGCGTACTTCAAATTAATACACTAAATTTATAAACAAAATTTATAAATTGTGAACGATAACCGTAAAACCCTTTAAATCGTAAATGATAAAAGCATTATCACATATTTTGAACTCCTTTATTTGGTTTTACTCTACGAGTTAGCGTACTTGCTTTCCACCAAAACGATCGGGGTCAAATCCCGTGTCGGACAAATTCTACATGGAATTTTTCTATCAAGTGCATTCAATAATAACGTCCTAAAGTTCACTCAAGCTTCAAAAGTTGGATAGTTGTGGTGTGTTTAGTGCCCATAACGACGTACACACTGAATGAATCGTATGACGTAACCCATATACGATGAATCTGTGCACGAAATATCTAAGCCTGCATTTAGGCGAGATAATAATCATGCGATTAACAATTCTTGGAGTAATTGAATAAGTCGCTACATTCGCATTATTCTGAGACGTGGTTCGGTAGTCACGTTAAGCCGGTGGTGGTCCAGACAACACTTGTCTATAAAAAGCTGTTATTGTAGTCTCTAAAAATACAAGATACAAAATACAAGAACGGACATTTTTTATTTTAGTTGACAATGCATTTCCAAGAACTCAGGGATTTCAAAAACGAAGGATTTGAAAAAAATAGAGAATTTCCTTAAAGAGCATCGATCATTGTCCTTAGATAATCGAGTAAAACTGAACCGATTTTTAAAAACTTTCTTTGCCCTGAAAGGTAATCGAAAATTCCTTTGTGGGATTGAATCTGGGCACTGTCGGCCCAAAAGCCGCCGAGCTAGGGCAGTTTAAGTGGTTTTTGGTCTTTTGTACATAACTCGAGTAAATATTTTCCGATTTTCAAAAACTTCTTTTTGTTTGAAAGACCTGGGTACGGCCGACAATTTATGGAAGAAACTTTTTTGAATCTGAGCGCCTGGACTCAGCCGGGGCTCTAAAACTGAATCTCTACTAGGGCCCTACGTGTTTTTTGTGCATAACTCGAGTAAATATTTTCCGATTTACAAAAAAAAGTTTTCAATCGAAAAGTCTGGGAATGTCCAACAATTTATGGATTTTTTTTTTAGTTTGCGTCGCTGGACCTAGCTAGAGCCCTAAAGAAGAGGACCCACCAGGGCCCTACTGGTTTTTTATACATAAATCGAGTAAATTCCATCCGATTTTCGTGATTCTTTTCCTATTCGATAGGTGATGAAAGCCTTCTTAAGAGCATGCAAGAAATAATCTGGGCCCGGGCCGAGCCTAAGATGGCCGCTAATGTTAGGGTGGATCGATCTAGGCAATTTATTTTGGAAAAATTCAAATATTTTGAAAACTATAAGAGATAGATGAATGGTGTCAAAGGCAAAGTTGTTGGCTTAGGTGTGGCCAATTTAAGGTCGACTTAATTTCATACACTTAAGAGTTAGGGCAGCATTTACTTTGATACGTTCGAATCTTTATGCAAAATATATTCTGTTTGCGACATCTATTCTGATACGTACGGGTCTCCTGCATATGTTTTTTGATATGTTGCACAGCAAATTGAGGGAAACATTTTTGTCTATGGAAGTATGTGTCCGAGGCATCTCCTTATGGTCTTAGGTCGACCCTACATAAAATAACTGTTTTTTGCTACGTTGAAGAGAAAATTGAGATAAACATTTTTATGTGTTTAGGTCGGTCCTAGACAAAAAATTGGTTTTTTGCTATGTTGAGGAAAAATTTCTTGTCTATGGAGGTATTAATTTGTCCGAGGCCTCTCGTGATTGCCCTAGGTTGGTACTAAGGTTCGCCCTAGCTCAAAAAATTATTTTTCACTATGTTGTACAGAAAATTGAGGTGAACATTTTTGTCTATTTAGGGGTCAATTTTGTGCTTTCGGAAGGTTTTTTTTTTACACCGTTGCTTCGGACGGGTTTTTCAATATTGCCATCTCAACAATTTCCAATACAATTTAATGCGGACGTAATTTCACACACTTAGGGCGCCATCCACAAATGACGTCCCATAATTTTTCTGATCTTTTGAGCACCCCCACCCCTGCGTCCTATATTTTCCTATATTTATAACATTGACAGTCACGTTTTACTGACCCCTCCCCCCACCCCTCATCTAAGTATAGGACGTCGTTTATGGATGGCCCTTTAGGGTGAAGGCAATATTTACTTAAACGCTCGAGTCTTTTCGTAACATCAATTCTGTTTGTCACATCTCTTCTGATACGTACGCGTCCCTTGCATTACAAATAAATTGTAATGAAATCTTGTTAACCAGCGTATGTCTAAGGGGCTACATAAATCAAACAGTGTTGGACTGATTCACTATATCTACTGTTTGTTTTTGAAGATTTATTTTGAATGAACTTTCTGCGATCTAAGCGGATTTTCACCGATTTCAGAGGATCTTCTCTGGTTTTAGAGCATTTTCTCCAATTTCTCAACCATTTTCTTAAATTCGTAAAGATTGTTGATTATCTTTTGACTGACAAATGATTTTCGATGAATATCCGCTCCAAGGTTCTATCAACACTTCATTATAATGTAAAGCCAAATGAAACTAAAAATTTTCACGATTCGGATTCGATTCTTAAGAATTTTTTCAAAAACACTCTATGGCGTCAATGAATATTCTTGAAAATGTGCTGGACCAAACCTTACGAATTTTCCAGGTGGAACGGTGTTAGCACCTACCTAGCTACGGCCCTGAATTAAGATAGGTTATTTTGGCACGAGCTTCACTACAACCAAAATACGTTTCTTCGATTAACGCTGAACAAAACTATAATGCTTGTCATCAATCCCTTAATCATCGCCTCACTCAAATTATCTTCACGACTACTTCTACATGATCGTGTTTCCATCATTAAGAGTTCAAAACGATTAAACTAATCGAGTGTTAATCACCACTAAGCAAGTTTTATGTCATGTCAAGTCAAATGCAATAAATTTTCCAATATTCATTCATTTCCGCTTGAATGTTTTATTGTTGGATGGATTTAATGAATTTTAAACATCTGCACAGCATGACATTCAGCAGAATGACGGTTCGTCTGTCCTGATGATTATATCATTGTTTGTTTCTTTGTCTGCTTGTTTAAGGCTGCTGAGTCATTAAACTGATTCACGCCACTACATGGAGGAGAAGGAGGGTTTGCCATTAGTTGTTAGGTGGCACGCTGTTTGAAACTACTGTCTCTTATATACTCCTGATGTAACAAAATGTAAAAATTGAATATTGAATTTCAAACTCAAACGCCTTTTGCCCGGCATGATTCTATCAGATCAGTTGATGCTTCAAGAGGCACATGTAGATTTTGCATTGAAGAAATGAGTCTGCCTAGTCTGCTGCTTTGGAGAAATGAGTCTGCTGTCAACTGTCAAAATGACGTTTCAAACGTCAAAGCCCTTGCTATTGCAGCTGGATTTTTCTTCCATTCCAAAAATTTCTTTTATATCTCTATCTTTTAACTCATTAAACCGAAATGTACCATATTTGACTTTTTCGACCATGTAAAAATCAAAACAATGGTGTCAAAATTCTGCTTAAAAAGAATGAAAGGCATTAATGTGAGAAAGCTGCTCACTTATTATCGACTTGGGACCAGCCTGCCTCCCTGAGTAATCACAAAAAAATTATTGAATTTGTATGGGAGATATAACAAAGGCGGCTGGTGTTAAGATTCTGCCCCCCAAATGAAAGGTGTCACTATTAGTCCTAATTTCCATCAATATCAATTTGACACCAGCCTGCCTCCTCCAGGTCTAGTTCAAAGGATAAAGAATCCGTATGGGAGCTATAAGAATTCAGGCAGGTCTGAAAATTCTTTTTGTGCCGAATGAAGGTATTAGTGTAAAACAATGTTTGCGTAATCGTCAACTTGACACCTGCCTGCCACCCTGAGTTTTAGCTCTGGGAATCCTCGACTTAAACTTGGGATTTTGTAAGATGGGCAGGCTAGTGTCAAAATTCTGCTTGAGCCAAACGAGAGGTGTTAATGTAAGGTAGCATCTCACTTTTTCTCAACTTGACACCAGCCTGCCTCCTTGAGTTCTAGTTCAAGGAATGAAAAATTCGTATGGGAGTTCTAAGGAGGCAGGCTGGTATCAAAAATCTCTTTGACCCCAATAAATGGTATTAGTGCAAAACAACGTTTGCGTAGTCATAAATTTAACACCAGCCTGCCTCCTTAGTTGCTAACTCAAAGACTATATTTTCTCTATTGGAGCTATAAGAAGGCAGGCTTGTGCTAAAATTCTGATTTGGACCAATGAAATGTATAACTGTAAAATGGCATTTCCATAAATATGAATTTGACACCAGACTGCCTCTTCGGAATCAAGCGATTTTAACGAAACTATAGGTGTGTGGCAGTAAAAAAAAATCTGAGGGGGCGTTAGTTCTTTTTGATTTTGTTCGGCGGCGCAACTCGGCGCAACTAAAATTTATTTTTGGCTGCGGCGGCGCAGATTTTAATCAAACCTTTTCGGCCGGCGGCGACGTTTTTTTTTAAAAAAAACTGAAATTTTAAATGAATTTGTAATTCGTATGGAAGGAAATTAAATCCGAGAGGAAAATTTTGGTTCACGGATGGGACCCGAACCTATGACCTTCCAATTTCCGGGAGAATGCTCTACCATTGAGCTACCGTGGACACTTTCTCCTCAAACCTAATTTTGAACCGTTCTTTCAAATACTACGTCACATTTCAAATCACTTTCAAATCGAATTTACTGCAGGAGACAGTAAAAGTATTCGTTACCCGGAAAAAGACAGCGGTTCATGTCAATGAATGTGTGTGTAACACGTGATCTGAAATGTTACGTAGTATTTGAAAGAAAGGTCCAAAATTAGGTTTGAGAAGAAAGTGTCCACGGTAGCTCAATGGTAGAGCATCCGCCCGGAAAGTGGAAGGTTGTGGGTTCGGTTCCCATCCGCGAACCAAAAATTTTTTCTCAGATTTAATTTCATTCCATACGAATTACAATTTCTAATAATTATTGTACCAGTTCTAGTTACTTTAACTAACCATTAGTCAAAATAAATGAAATTTTAAACTTTTTTTAATTTTCTAATTTCATTTTTTGTCTGAATTCACCCCGACAAAAAACGGTCAGCGGCGGCGGCGATGCAGTTTTCTTACTTTCGGCAGCGGTGGAATCATCGGGTGTCAAAAATATTTTCGGCGGCGGCGGCGAAATTTTTTTGCGCTTTTTCCAGCGCACACATCTAAACGAAACACAGGTTCCTTGTCTGTTTTTTCATCTGCTCTCTTGTTTCATAACTTTCACAAACAGCAATTTCCAGTTTTTATGTTTATGCGTTGTTTACTGCCAACACCTTGTTTTAATTTAAACAACTCATAAAAGTGCAAGGATAGCATAAAAAAGTTATATTTTGATGATAGATTGACCAATATTTTAAAGTTTTGAGTAAATATTAGTAGCTCGCTAACAGATTGTTTATTTTATGTTTCTAAAAGCGCCATAAAATGTTCATTTTATGGCAAAATTAGCGCGAATATTTCAATTTTAATTATAATTTGGCGGCGATGTTATGAAGTGGAACTGACATTAAAAAAATGGTTGTGAGAATGATGATAAATGAGAATTAGAGAATTCAGAATGAATATAGTTTTGCACAGCTGCTGTTAATGTTTAGATGAGTATAGGGTATGTAACACGTCTATCATAACGATTGAAGCCGACTTGAGAGCCGGCGAGTTCGAGTCCCCATCGACACATCTTAGTCAAGCCGAGCTGTCAGACCTCTCCAAAATTGGCCTGAGCCGGCTGGAAATTTTTACAGAGAGAACTTTGTTTTTCTCAATGATATAGAAATTCAACTTAAAGGGACGATTTTCCAGCTGCCATTTCAAGCCGAGTGTTTGCCGCCGCTGCCGACTGCTTTTTTTCATAGAGCCGGCGCAGAATCTCCGAAGCTCTTTCAGCTACGTTCTTAAAAGGCTGGCAATATCCTTATCCTATCTATCGACTCTCTTCTTGAAACAATTTGTTTGTTATACTTTGAACTTAATTCAAAAAAACGCGCTTAATATTTCAAAAAGTTAAAAGAACATTTCCCCAAAGATTGGTCCTGTTTTAAGTGCATTTTGTGTGTCGAGTTAAAACTAAATCAAACGTTAAATAAATTGCACAATCAAAACTAAAGTATTCGCCTCATCCCACCTGTTCGATTCCATTGAATCCAGCAAAATGCACAAACCAAAAATATATCCAAAAAAACATTTACCTTTCGATTCCAATAACCAATAACAAACCTAATTCTCACGAGGAAAACATGTTTATTTTCATTCCAAACACACCGACATAGAAGTTTAATTTCACATATGGGAAACTATTGACCCAGATTGTCGGATTTCTATTTAAATTTCCTCGTTTTTTGTTCAATTCAATGTGCATTGATGGTGAGACGACACGTCTACACCGGTGATGATTGGAAATTCGTTTTATTTGGTTGTTTTCATCGTGACGAATTGATGTTTGTTATTCACTTGAAATTTGTTTGTAAAGAATGTAAAAACACAATTGGCTTATTTCGACGAAAAGAGCTTTATTTTTGATATTTATTTAGTTTAAGAATGCAGTTCTACTTTTTCGTACAAGCACTCCGTTTACATCTTATTTTTAACGTTGCAAAATTAATTAATGAGAGCCAACCAAGGTCCAACGATATTCTATTTTTTGGTCAATTTCGAGTGAACTGAATAACAAGGTTGGGGGTGGTAATAGGCGATGTTATAACCTTTATACACCTCAGTGGCTGTCTAGGGAGATAACTCATGCATTACTGTGTTGTATCAAAATTTGTTTTGTTGATTTCTTGCTTCGGTGCATAAAAACTCTTACGTTTCTGCAGGATCATTTATTTATCCTCTCGGAGGATTATACCCCTTGCCTTCGGCACGGGATACAAGCTTCCTCCTCGAAGATAAATAAATTTTCTCGCAGATGCGTAATAATTATTATCATTACTTCGTAGTTGGAAAAGATAACAGCTCTTTTTCTCTCTCACTTCTCGCTAAAAATTCCGACATCCGTTACTTGCGATCTTTGAGATCCATTTACGAAAATTATGAGTCCATCTTCCGGTAGTCTGTTTCTGTAGAAATAAAATTTTCCTTCCCCCTTCCCTACCCCTCTGACCACTAAGAGCATCATTATGAAGCGCAAATACTCAATAGATATTCCAAAATGGTCCTTTTTTTACGAAATTCACTCCCAACTACTGCAACAAAACTTATCCAAGGAAGTCTTTGCACAATTTGGCAATAGTGTATGTACAATGTACACTGAATAACTCAGACTCAGTTTCACAGCAACCCGTTGCTTCAAGTGGCCTAAATTGGCTAAAAATGGCATATAGCTCTAGACAGGTGGGAGGGGGGAAGAGGTTTCAAAACAAAAAATCTTCGTACTAAATAGACCTATGATCGTTACGAGTTCCATTTGTTTTTATTATACGATGCGTGAGTTATAGCCAAAAAAAACAATTTTCCCCACCATTGACACTCATCTACTTGAACGACGCCTCCATTGAAACAAAGATGAATTTCACCAAACTGACATAGGCTTTTCTTCTCCAAACGAATCTAGGAGACCATAGGTCGCCAATATCTGTGACGTTCTGTCCCAAACCTGTACTAATTTCGTCGAAGTTTTCGCAAAATTTCTCTCAAAAACAGTGCATCAAGAAAGGTTTTAAAGTTTTAGCAGGAAAAAAACATATTTGCAAGGGACCCGTACGAATCAGAATAGATGTGGCAAACACAGTTGATGTTACGAAAATACTCGAACGTATCTAAGTAAATAATTCGTTAACTCGTACGTGTGTGAAATTACGTCCGCATCAAATTGTATTGGAAACTGCCGACAGGGCAATATTGAAAAACCCGTCCGAAGCAACGGTATAAAGAACCCTTCCGAAAGCAGAAAATTGACCCCCAAATAGACAAAAATGTTCACCTCAATTTTGTCTACAACATAGCAAAAAACCATTTTTTGTCTAGGGCTGACCTTAGTACTGACCTAAGGCCATGGCCCTAACGAAATGCTTCGGACACATACTTCCATTTTCTTCCATTTTCTCTACACCACAGCAAAAATTTTTTTTTGTCAAAGGCCGACTTTAGGACCGACATACTGCCCAAAGTATAGGCATCGGACGCATACTTCCATAGACGAAAATGTCTCCCCCAGTTTGCTCTGCAACATAGCAAAAAAAAATTTTTTGTTAGGGCCGACCTTACGACCCACCTGAGGCCCACTTGAGCCTTATGCACGGGCAACGGACCCAAACTTGTTTTTGAATATAATTCGGTACTCGGTTACCTCTTAAATAAAAAACGAATCAACAAAATCGGTTGGGATTTACCAGATTTATGTAAGCAAATACGTTGGGCCCTAGTAGAAACCTAGTTTTGGGGACCTGGCTGAGTCCAAGGGCTTCTAATCACAAAAATTTCTTTCATAAAATGTGAGACATTCCTATACCTCCCGATTATAAAAAATTGTATGAAAATCGGAAAAGTTATGTACAAAAAACACGTATGGCCCTAGCAGAAACTCGTTTTTAGTGCCCTAGCTAAGTCCAAGGGCTCATAATCAAAAAAGTTTCTTCTATAGAATGTCGGCCATGCCAAGATCTTTCAAACAAAAACAATTTATGAAAATCGGAACAGATTTACTCGAGTTACTTATGTGCAAAGACCATGCCAGACGGACGGACATTTTTTTTATTGCTGATTCGTCATCTAAGGACAGAGCCTATTATTTGGGAACAAGTTCCGAAAATTCACTAAACTTTCCCAAAAATATCCCAAAATTTCCCAAAATTTCCCAAAAATTTCCCAACTTTTCCAAAAAAAAAAATATAAAAGATTTCCAACATTTCCCAAAAAAAATATAAAAAATTTCCAAATAATACTTTAATAGTAGACTTTATAATGAAGGGCATCTCTTTCCAGACAAGTTGAAAATTCGAAATTTTGGATTGCCTGCTCAGCAAAATTTTTATTTTTAAAATTCAATCTTCTTTAGCACTGAGGGGCCGTTCATAAATTACGTAACGCAAAAATTGGAATTTTTGGACCCCCCCCCTCCCCCTGCTACACTAGTGTCACGCAAGCCTGTAGAAATACGAGTACATGAGAATTGAAGATTCATAAAATCAGTTTAACTGAGCAATAGTTCCACTTTTTGTGTGTGACACCAATGCCATATGAGCGTTGCATTCAGAGATTTTGGCGCCACGGTCATTTTGAAGTAATGCGCCAATAGTCATCTAGAATTTACTATTGGGGGTAACTTCGAAAAAAATCTTTCTAATCTATTACTCGTAGACACGTAGCGTAGTGTGAGTGACTATCTTAGAGATAGATACCTCTCGCTACATGAGTCAAAACACAAAATATATGAAATCTGAACCTCAGTACATATAAAACAGCCTTCAAATAGGTGCCATTACAAATGTGTAGTCATCGACTCAAATTTTTATTTCACCTACCCAAATAATTTGTCCTCAATTTGTCCTATGCGTCCGACACAAAAAAAAAATTTGTCCTACCTTGGGGTCCGAGATATAGAGGTGTACTAAAACGCAAAAAAGCTCAAAATCGCTTTTTTGAAAACTATAAAAGATTGAGAAAAATTGGTGATGCCATTAATTTGTCCTCAATTTGTCCTAAATTCTTGACACTTTCAAATTAGTGTACTG
>CM055404.1:134796575-134844924 GCA_029228625.1 Pseudolycoriella hygida
GAATATATATTCACAATTTTCAAAACATTTCCTCAAACAATACTATAAAGGATTATTTTCTTGGAGTTGTACTAAAAGCACTATTTAAATATGGCCGTAGAAACGTTCAGACTCTTGAATTTTCTAATTAAAAAATTTGTCCTTTGCGTATGTGAAATCAGATAATTACGTAATGGCGTAGATAACCAGAAAATAGAGTGTACTAAAAAAATAATAAAAGCTCTTCAAAAGCTCCCAAACTAGAAAATCCTAAAAACAAAACTTATTAACAAACAGACTATTACAAAAATATGTTATTAGGAAAGGACAAAATGAGGACATATTTTTGGTGCAGATTAAATTTTCAGATTAGAGAGGGACTAAAAATATTAAACAAGACATATGAGAAAGTTCACTTATGTTCCCTTGTGTCGCCGGTTCAAATCCGATCGGCGAAACTTTTTTTTTTTTGTTTCTTTCGGTGGTTATGAAGGTTATGAGGACATATTTTTGGTACAGATTAAATTTTCAGATTAGAGAAGGACTAAAAATATTAAACAAGACATATGAGAAAGTTCACTTATGTTCCCTTGTTTCGCCGGTTCAAATCCGATCGGCGACACTTTTTTTTTGTTTCTTTCGGTGGTTATGAAAGGACAAAATTAGGACATATTTTTGGTGCAGATTAAATTTTCAGATTAGAGAAGGACTAAAAATATACCGGCGATAAATAAACCGGCGACACAAGGGAACATAAGTGAACTTTCTCATATGTCTTGTTTAATATTTTTATTCCTTCCCTAATCTGAAAATTTAATCTGCACCAAAAATATGTCCTCATTTTGTCCTTTCATAACCACCGAAAGAAACAAAAAAAAAAGTGTCGCCGATCGGATTTGTCGCGAATCGGATTTGAACCGGCGACCAAGGGGAACATAAGTGGAACTTTCTCATATGTCTGGTGTAAATAATTTTTAGTCCTTCTCTAATCTGAAAATTTAATCTGCGCCAAAAATATGTCCTCATTTTGTCCTTTCATAACCACCGAAAGAAACAAAAAAAAAAAGTGTCGCCGATCGGATTTGAACCGGCGACACAAGGGAACATAAGTGAAGTTTCTCATATGTCTTGTTTAATATTTTTAGTCCTTCTCTAATCTGAAAATGTAATCTGCATCAAAAATATGTCCTCATTTTGTCCTTTCCTAATAACATATTTTTGTAATAGTCTGTTTGTTTTTAGGATTTTCTAGTTTGGGAGCTTTTGAAGAGCTTTTATTATTTTTTTAGTACACTCTATTTTCTGGTTATCTACGCCATTACGTAATTATCTGATTTCACATACGCAAAGGACAAATTGAGGACAAATTTTTCAATTAGAAAATTCAAGAGTCTGAACGTTTCTACGGCCATATTTAAATAGTGCTTTTAGTACAACTCCAAGAAAATAATCCTTTATAGTATTGTTTGAGGAAATGTTTTGAAAATTGTGAATATATATTCTGAAAGGACAAATTGAGGACAAATTTTTAGTGTACTAAAGTTTTTAGTACAAAACACTTTAAAATCTAGTAATCCAATTTTAGACTACGGAAGTGTCAGTACACTAATTTGAAAGTGTCAAGAATTTAGGACAAATTGAGGACAAATTAATGGCATCACCAATTTTTCTCAATCTTTTATAGTTTTCAAAAAAGCGATTTTGAGCTTTTTTGCGTTTTAGTACACCTCTATATCTCGGACCCCAAGGTAGGACAAATTTTTTTTTGTGTCGGACGCATAGGACAAATTGAGGACAAATTATTTGGGTGAAATAAAAATTTGAGTCGACGACTACACATTTGCAATGGCACCCTTCAAATATGAAGTTTGTCAAACGAGTATCCACGCTTGAAGCCAGTTCTACGATCTGGCTCGTCAAGCTAGTAATTTTGTAGGAGAAGACAATTTTTTAAATGTGTTTTGCTACTGCCGCGGCGCTGGCTGAAGTCGTAAACGTCGTTTTCATATTTCTTCAAACATATATATCGTCATTTTGACAATAATCACTTTGAAGTACACTATCGCTTGATAGAATTGAAAACTAGCTTCGCTCCATAATTACTACTCCCATATGCCAAAGAAGACACTGCGAAGAGCTCGGTGAAGCTTCCAATAGACCAGGGGCGTGACAGTCTTTTGTCTTAATATTTTCAAGTAATATTCGACGTGAATTTAGCTGCAGTTGCAACCGAAACTAACTTCACTGCAACAAAATCAGCTGATTTCATTCATTAATTTACCAAAGTCAGCCGACTTCATTGAAAAGTTAAAAAATCAGCTGATTTTTTGCAACTGCGGCTAACTTCACGTTGAGTATAGGTTGCAAAGATTAAAAAAAAGACTGTCACGCAACTGAATAGAACCAACAGCTTTCGTTTGGAATGGCCCAGTGGCCCAGTGCATATCTCAGCCATCACACTTCGCAGAAAATTCAAATTAGAAGCCGTTCATGAATTACGTAACGCTCTAGGGGGGGGGGGGGTCGTGCCCACAAAGAATTGCCCACAAAGCTACCCTCGTAAAGAGCGCTAGTTCAAGAAGAAAGGGGTAGAACAAATGTTTTTCGTATCGGATAATGTAACATAATGGGATTGTTTTCAACCGATTATGAGCGTTGCGAGCGATTGAAATCAAAATTTCCCAATTTTTCCCAAGAAGTGTAAAAAAATTCCCAAAGAATAGGCTCTGTCTAAGGACTATGATCAATGATCCCCCTACTCACGGTACTGGCTACAAACGTCGTTTTAAACGCATAAGCCCCGTTTTTGAAGAACTTCGTATCTTCGTACGGGAAAGATAATCGAGTCAAAGCAATATTTGTTCGAGTCTTTTCGTAACATCGGTTCTGTTTGTCACATCTATTTTGATGCGTACGGGTCCCTTGCATATGTTTTTGGGGGTGCCGCCTGCCGGTCCCAGTTTTTTCTCCGACATCTCACTTCCTGATCTAAAATTCAAGTTATTTGCTCCCCACAGGTAAAAAGTAACATCACATCGACCCATTTCCTCTCATACTTTTCGAGAAACCTAAATTTTTCAATAAAAAAACGCCATCTGTCAAACAAGAAATCCTTGATTAAGACAAATACCTCGCGGTTGCCTGGGCACCCGCTAAAGAAATCCTTGATCAAGATACCCGTTAAAGTATTGTCGAAACTACGCGGCCCTGATATTATTTTGCACCAACCACGCACCTTCCCTCCTGCCGTAAATGCTTTGAAATAATAATTCGAAACGAGTGACTCATATTTTATGGAGCGCATATCTCTACAGCTACCACAAGTACACAAGGATGTTACCTGTACATCCCTTACGCGATGTAAAGTATTTGCTGCATAAAACTCATAGTCTAACACACATATTGTCAAAACATAGAAGACCTGATACGACAAGGGCCAAGAACTTTTCAGAGAAAGAGTGTGAACAGCATGGATTATTACACGAAGGCCAATCCTATTATTATAACAAAATCTAGAGCTCTGCTGAAATCGTCACCAATTTATTTTGAAATCGTATCCACAAACAAGTGTGTTCTGTGTCTCTTACACAAGCGATAAATCAGTTTGAAATTAAAATTTAAACAAAAATTCAAAATATTTTCGGCAAACATTAAATTTTCATTGAAAGCTTAAACGGTCACGATTTATTTTATTAAATAAAAGAATCCACTGAAACAGCAAACATTTGGTAATCGAATCTTAAACGTTTATTTAATTAAATGTTTATTACACCCACATTTATGTGGCATGTAAATCCGAATCTTAATCATCTCCTAATGTAATTCAACTGGACACTAAATTTCATTTCTTTCGTTTAAAGAAAAATTTAGCATTCGGATTTATTTCATTTTTAATTGCAGTTTTATATCATCACGGGATAGTAAACACAGTTTCTGTTATTCTTGTAAACACACAACATTTTTTTTTAAACTGGCCACTCATATAACTCTTGTTTATGTACCGTGAAACTGATTTCAAACAACGTGAAACAAGAAAATGATGAAAATCGAAGAAAGAACTGAAAATCTATCAGCGTTCGGTTAGTAAATCAACACACGGTGTTTCACACCAACTTGATACATTCAGTGTTTACCGAAACGTTCGGACGATGGGAAAAATTCGACTAAAATACAAAAAAAAATTCGCTATAAGCCTACACTCCTAAAAGTCTTAAAGTGTAAAAACGCATGTACAAAATGAAATTAGTTTATTCGTTAATTTGTTTGGATACATTTACATTGCATGTTTAGCTAATGAAAATTGGTGTGTGAGCTTCATATTGAAATAGCGGTCATATCCTTTGATAGTTTACAAAATGCCGCAGAGATTATGTGTGAACCCATGTCCACCTCGGGAAAATAAACGGCAACTTAATTAATATTAGCTGTTAATGTATTTACGACATACAATAAATTTCGGAACAACTAGTCGAATGCACAAGATTATTTCCGTAATAGCATGAATTTTGAGCGAAATTCAATGAGACCTACAATGAAAACTAAAGATGTGCGCCGACAAAATTTTCTTCCGTGGCGACTTGTTCAAAAATGGTATGTTGGGTTGGTGATGAATCTGTGATAGAGAAAGAAAATCCACAACAAATCCCCGAAAGTTACCAAAAAAGTCCTTACAAAACGACGACTATTGAAAATACTCAGAGGATTTTCTATTTGAAAACGAAAGTAAATATCCGCTTCTCATATGTGGCGTAGGAAATCGATCAATTAACAAGAAACAAATAAGGGAGCTTCAGAGAGCGGAGATCAGTTATATTTTAACTTGTCTCGTGGACAACTGTCAAGCATTTATGAGAAGAAAAATAATTGAGAGAGGACGGAATAGTTTGTATAGTTCTCTCATTTTGATATGACGTTTTGATTTCTCTTTTCTTTCACTCATTTTGACAGAAGCCTTTTCTTTCCGCCCACTACCCCCCGCCACCCCACCTCGATCGAATCGGCCAAAGAGAACTGGCAAATTCGCAGTTAACTTTGAATATAATAGAGTGTTATGAGAAAGGATTATCCGACACCTCACTGCGAAACAGTTGGTGCCTAGCGTAATGCTTTTTTGACGTAGAAAGTGAAGCCATGAATGAGATTATGGCGAAAACGCCATCATCTTCGTAATGTAGCAACGAACCTGATAAAAAAAGCGAAACACGACTACATGCAGCCAAAATTGCATGCTGGCGTAGGCTCGAGGGCGATGTGGCGTAACCTTCGGGATATCGGCGTCGTCTCTTCCAGTGATGTGAAGCCTGAATTCACCGCTCCTGAATACAATGCCCACCTCACCGGTTTGACTTCTCGTTGTGTTAAGCCTAATTATCTAAATGTTTTCTTTGACTCTCCTGACCTGCCTCCATCCCTCGTATTCGTCCTGACATTTACTTCAGTTTTTCGAACGTTACTATTGCGGATGTTGCTCGAGCGATCTGTTTAATCAAATCGAAGTCCACCGGTCTTGATGGGGTACCTTTGATTTTCGTGAGAATGATATTGACTCATGTGCTGCCATCACTTACACATATTATCAATTTTGCGTTCACCTCGTCCTCGGTTCCTCGTGCCTGGAAAATATCGAAGATATTGCCTGTTCATATGAAAAGCAAACGTCGTAGCATGGACGATTTCAGACCAATTTGTATCTTGCCGTGTTTGTCGAAAGTATTCGATATTCTGGCTTAAGAGCAGATCACTGCTTACCTAGAATCCAATGACTTATCCGATCGGTACCAATCAGGATTTCGGGCACGGCACAGCACTGAGTCGGCTTTATTGCACATTTCCGATGAAATAAGGAAATCGTTTGAGAAAAAGCTTCTGGTAATTATGGTCCTCTTGGATTTCTCCAAAGCGTTTGATTCGCTCAACCATTAAAGGCTGCTTTTGAAACTGTCAGAACAGGCTCTAGGGTGAAATAACCCCGGACAAAATATCCCGGACGTATTAACCCGGACATAATAACCCCCCAAAATATCCCCTATACACACAGACAAAATAACCCGGACTAAATATCCCAATGACCCATTTCTATACAACGCCCAGTCTATAAATGTTGTACTTTCTCTTTTACTGACTTTGACGTTCACTATGCTTAGGGTGTCCAAACAACAATTGTATT
Organism: Pseudolycoriella hygida; assembly: GCA_029228625.1. Taxonomy (NCBI): domain Eukaryota; kingdom Metazoa; phylum Arthropoda; class Insecta; order Diptera; family Sciaridae; genus Pseudolycoriella; species Pseudolycoriella hygida. The sequence goes on from CM055404.1 coordinate 134,802,721, forward strand.
TATTTAAAAATTGGAGATATTATATCGAGGTTTTTTTGTACTTGGGGTTATTTTGTCGGTTTATATAATTAAAAATAGGGGTTATTTTATCGGGGGTTATTTTGTCCTGAAACTTTTTTTGGGGTTATTATGTCGGTGGTTATTTTTTCCGGGGTTATTTTGCATCTGCGCCGTCAGAACAGTTTGGCTTTTCGTCATCAGCGGCAAATCTAATTGGCAGTCATCTCTCGGAGCGCTTTCAGTCGTTTGCATTGGTGATCACGTGTCTGAGCCGCTTCTTAATGATTTAGGTATTCCCCAGGGATCAGTGCTGGGCCCGCTCCTCTTTTTAATGTATATTAATGACTTTCCTACGTGTCTACGGTGCGTTAAGTACCACATGTTTGCGGATGACGTCCAATTGTTTAATTCTTTCGAAAAAGATCGCGCAAATGAGGCGATATTTAGGATGAACCACGAACTATTTGCGATTAGCCGTTGGGCTAAGCATAACTTCCTATCGCTTAATCCGAAGAAATCCCAGGCTATTTTGTTTTCGGATGTGAATGACGCACAGCTGAAGTACTATGTAGTTGCCCCGATTCTTTTAAACAGCACGGTGATTCCGTATATGAGCAAGGTACTCAATCTCGGCTTACACATGGGCGAGAAACTTTGCTTTGGTTAGCATGTAAATGACGTTTGCTCCAAGGTCTTCTCGCGGCTGCGAAGCTTATGGCCCAACAGTAATTTGTTTTCTGTTAAGTTGCGATTGCTGCTCGTTAAGTCACTAATTGTGCCTGCCTTCATATTCGGTCCCTTGAGCAAGCGTTTTCGGCGTGCGTGAGATTTATTTACAGGCTCAGACGGTTTAACAGTACTCGTGATTATCTTATTAAATTAGGCTGCCCGCTCATGACCTACATTAGGAGGCGGCGCTGCGTAGCAATGCATAAGTTAGCCACTTCGAGGGCGAAGGAGTGAGAAGCTTGTAACTGGAAATTCGTCGAGGAGCCGAATATTCGTTCTTCCCAAGCACTTCGCTAAACAGTATAATCAGTCATTTTTTGTCAAAACAGTATCTATCCGATTGAATGAAGAGGCTCTATTCTATTGCAACTTTTAGTCAGGCTTGTATTGAACATTTTGATGATTCCTGAGCTCGGTGCTTGAACTGGGTCAGTAAGTAGGATTTGTGGGCTGTTGGCGCATTGTTTCGTGAGGTATGAATCTAACCTGATGGAGTTATCGATATTGGTTCACGAATCCTTTGACAACAACCAACAAACCGATATCTTCCTTGCTGACATACACAAAGCATTCGACGTTATTCGTTCAGTCCGATTAGTGAAGAAGATGTCAATCGTCAAATACCAGCTATGCAATTCGATTCTTCTGTGGTTCTGTTCGTTCCTGTCAGGCAGAAAACAAAACGTGAAGATAAATTCTTGTAAATCCGATGCGATCGACGTACTCTCTGGGATTGGTCAAGGATCTGTTCTGGCAGCTCTATTGTTCGTTATCTTTTTTGATGATTCGGATTGTCCACCTGGTCCTACTAGAGACATCAACTTTGCTGACGAAAAGAAAATAGTTCACAACAGCATATCAACGATCGAAGATACTCACTCAATGCAAAAAGCCATAAACAACTTTATAAAATGGTGCTCCGACAACGATCTTGAGCTCAATGCCAGCAAATGTAAAGTTATCACCATCCACCGAAAACGTTCTCCAGTCCTGGCGAACTATCATATAAATGGCGATGTGATTGAACGTGTTAACTGTACGAAAGACATCGGTGTAACGTATGACGACGACTATACTTTCAATGGACACCTTGAATTGGCAGTCAAGAAAGCCATGGCAATGCTTTCGTTTGTGAAACGCCAATGCTACGCTAGGTTCAACGTCGATACAGCCAAGATGCTATATTCAGCCATAGTCCGTTCGCATCTAGAATTTGCCAGTACGATTTGGTCACCGCACCACTCGGTTCACATCCAATCCATAGAAAGTGTCCATAGACAGTTCGTTTTATATGCAAACCGTGATCGTCGAGTCGAAGGCGATTCTAATCCATATCGTATTCGTCCATGATGTTCTCACAGGGAAAATAAACTGTCAGTTTATCCGTGATAAACTCATATTGAACGATGGCACGCGAATTCTACGTAGATCTTCACTGATTAGAATCACTGGTAGTTCCCATGAGTATTCACAATTCTCACCACTAAACTTCGCATGTCGACTATTTAATATTGCTGCCAACCACATCGATCCGACCTTTCCGTCACGTGAATTCAAAAGAGAAGTCCACAAGCTTGATGACTCGGTGTTCGGTACCTTCGGCCTTGTTGGATGATGTGTTTGTTTTGGTGCTTTCTTTTCACAAATATCATTTAAAACCGAAAGCACTTACCCGGTGATTAACCTTTTCCATTTATCTGATGTTTTCCAAAAAATTAAATTCATTTTCTGATTGCACAGTTTACTTTTCGGCGGAGTTTCTGTAATTGGCTGGCCGTTACTACATTCTGGCTCCACTTCGACGTATTCTATGACGACTGATTTATTTGATACGATTTACGACGATATACTATTTTTGACGATACGCTTTAGTTGAATTTGCTTTTTCACTTTTGACGAATTTTATTATTTTTTTTTTTTTTTCTTTAAATTTTTGACTTAGATTTACTCGATCTTAACTATTTGTTAGATATTTTTGTTGATATTTTTGACTTAGATTTACTCGATCTTAACTATTTGTTGTTTGTTGTTTTGAATTTGATTTTCTATGTTCTATCTATGTTCGTTTTTTAACGTTTTTTGATTTTTTATTTTTCGATTTAGACATTTGTACAGATACGCTTAATTTATTGTATTGTAACGTTTTGATGGTTTTTTAACGAGGTCTATGACAGCAGTCATAGACACTCTTTTTCCATGTCATCTAGAAGATAGAAGACAATAAAATGCAATTCATCATGAGTTGTGTCACTCTTTTTCTAATTTTCTGCTATTTGCCCTGCTATTTAATCTTTTAAATGCAAGTTCTTCTAAGTCGTACTCTAGGTCATGTTTTCGCAGTCATCTTATTTGTATGCTAGTTTCTGTGTAGTAATAATAGTACAGAACAGTACAGAAACTTTAAAGTGGTAGCCATCCTCCTTTACTTGCTTTTTCGGTTGATTTTGTATTGTTATTCTACTTTCCCTTATGTTTTATATTTTTATATTAATAGCTATAGACTAGCCGCTAGAACATTTGTACAAGGTTTCATTTCCTTTTTGTTCTTTAAATAAATCACTTTGAAAATATTAACTAGTAAATTGTAATTTCAGCAAAGAAAGTGCTTCCATCTCTTAAAATAATTGATGTCGGTTTAGCTCAGTTATTGAAACTCATCTTGCGGAAATCTTTTGTACAGGAACGGAAAAGTGAAAACTGACAAGTTTCTGATTTGTATGGTAAATTCGTATGACAAATCAGAAACTTGTCGGTTTTCACTTTTCTGAGACTGTGTGAAAATATAATTAAACTTTCCACAAGACAAGCTAAAGTTCTCTCGTCATAACACTCTATGATATTTGCAAAGAATTACGGCAAGCTTGCTATAAAAAATTGGTATCCATAAAAAGGTCATAACACAGTCAAAACAGCAAATTCAGGGTGTGTTGGGGGGGGGGGACGGGTAGCAAGAATACCATAAACAAAATCTATGATCGGTTCGAAATTATGGATTTTATAACAAGAGTGGCGTCATTTATGACCAGCCCCTGCACAAAATCATTGCTTATATTTCGACAGGTAAATTGTTACCTATTTCCTAATATTTTGTGAGAGCCATCTGTAGGTTTGCCATGCAGTTCGCTTAACAGATTCCGTTGATCTGATAGACGCACTCGATAACCGACGCACATTTCTGAAGAGAACATGAACAAAGTGATAAGTTATATTGTCGCAAACATCCCTCCAGTAACTTCAGTTTCTTTTTCAATCTCAGGTAAACATGTTTAATTGAGAATGTAACGGTAAAATATCACAAAATTAATTCCATTCTGTGAATGTGTGGAGCCTGTAAACATTTTGCTTAGGGAACCGACCGATTTTATAAATAGCAAACATTGAGCTTGTACCAACTATTTTTAGAACGAAGTTTTACATAACATCGATTTATGTGATTTTGGCCACCAGTTGGATGTAGTTGGGAAGTGTGTGTTTATTTTATAAAGAAATCTAAATTTTGACTAAATTGTACAGAATGCCTTTGATTTCATTTTCTTATTCAACTTATTAAATGTCTGCATAACCATGTGTTGTTTACATCGCACATTTTCTTAATTGATGGCTGAGATGCTCATCATTCAGCTTTGAAGGTAGACGGACACAGCACACTTGAAAGCAATTTATCATTTATTTACCCGTTAAATATCACGAATATTTACAGGATGAATATGTGTGACTTTAACCACTCTGCTGAGTACAAGGAAGGCATTTCGAGTATTTCAGCCCGGAAACTAAGCTAAAGTTATTGAATTTTACTACAGAATTTGAGAATCGGAAATGTCATAGCACTATAAACAAAAAATCTGAAAACGCAGAAAAATTATTACAACTGCAAGCGTCACCCAAATTGATATCAGTTGTTTTGGAAGAAGGAACGAGGACTTTCGTCACATTTTCCTTTAAAAAAGAGACTTTGTTGTGATTGCCTTTGACAAATTATATACAGAATGTTTTCGAGTCGCCACCGCCGCCAAACCGACGCGCGGTGGCTACTACTTTCATGGGCGAAAATAATCACCACAACTTTCTGTACAACGTACGAAGAGTTTTTTTGCCCCCGTCAGCCTATTTTCCGCTATTTTGGTGGTGGTGGCACACTACATATACAACTGAACAACTTTCCCTTTGACAACAAAACTCTATTATAATTTAAACCGCCATTTTTTTAAATTATAATTTTATATTGAGAACACGGTGTCCGAAAAGAGAGAATCGTAAAATTCTTTCGAAAAAATCAAACCAAATCTCTACATTGAACACCCAGCACCCAACCTTTGTCTCGTACAAAATATCTACCATACACATACACACACGACAACAATAAGCTTTTATATGGCGTCTTCTAAGAGCCCTGGCGCCCAAACGAAGCTAGGAATATCAGAGGTCGCAGAATCCCCATCTGATGCTCCTGTAAAATTTTAAGAAAAGTTAGCCGTTTTCGAGCACGAGCCAAAAAAGTCATACAAGTGCCAATGCAAACCAGTAACTAACTAACTAAGTAACTAACTATCTAACTAACGTAGGATGTTTGCATTAACTTTGAATCCGGGAAAAATATTTTCCGGGGGTATGTCGCAAGGGGGGAAGTCAAAACTTAGCTGTCTACGCAGCTATCTTCAGTCTACGAAAAATGTTTTTCTTAATTTTTTATTCGTATGTGGACCTGCGTCACGCGCGCATTGCTACCCCGTCCCATCTTGGATACTGTTGCAGGTTTGACCACATGACCTCCTAAAGTCGTAAGCCTCAGTAAAGAAAACTTCGGGCACTCGCATATAAGGGACCATCCATAAATTACGTACGCTTTTTTCAGTGCTGTCAGCAGATTTAAATCAACAATAACTTGAAAAATATTCACTTTTGAGACGTCAAATGTATGGCCGACCCCCCCCATTTAGGGAGGTAGGGAGGTAGTTTGGGGGGGGGGGGGGTCGGCCATACATTTGACGTCTTAAAAGTGAATATTTTTCAAGTTATTGATTGTTGATTTAATTTGCTTGTTGATTATTGTTGATTTAAATCTGCTGACAGCACTGAAAAAAGCGTACGTAATTTATGGATGGTTCCTAACGTGAACGCCCGTTTCCTCACTCAGGCCGCACAGTTGCAAAGTAGTACAGTACAGTTGGGATCGTTTGAGATTCTCATTTTTGCCAGGTGCCCGCTCAATCCGCAGTGTCTGGTAATCGCACCCACCAGGGTGATGCGTCTTATTTCCAAGTTTTAGCAGTTCTCTCGCCCACCTCCCATCGGGCACCATGAAGAAACGCTTCGTGTGCATTCCTCCTTCATAGGCGCTCCAATAGTCAGCGAATTCCGACCTCGCCCAATTCTTCATCGCCTTCACGCGTTCCGAATGTGGGATGGGTATAAGAGGTTCCGGCGCGTAACTCGATGTTGCCGAGCCCTTCCTCGCCAGCTCATCCGCTTTCTCGATTCCCTCCACGCCAGAGTGTCCGGGAACCCAGACCAGCGTAAACTGCTTTCTCAGTCCCATCTGGTTCATCGCCTCACTGTCAAAACAGACTGTAATGTTTTCCCCACATGCCTCTGCTGGAGTTGCTTGCCTCCTGCACTCCCATCAGTGCCGCAAAAAGTTCAGCCTGAAAGACGTCGGCGTACCCACCTAGGTGGTACCATCTTGGCCAACCTTCCAACGCCTTACGAAGTCTGTCTTCGCTTTCATTCGACTTCAAGGTATCGCAAACATCTCATTAATGATAGTCTTCTTGATTTTCTCATGGCCCGAAGTGAAATTTGGAGTCCAGAGATCGTTCTGAGACAGCCTATCCGCCGTGGCGAAAGCCTTCGCCTTCAATGCCACATGGACCGGCGGCACACAGTAGGCCAATCCGTTATATTCATGTTCAAAAATCTATATCTCGTGAAATATTCACAATTTAAATGTAAGAATTCTTAAAACGTGATTTAAGAATATTCAAAAATGTCGGGAAAAATATTTGTGCATGTAGGCCGCAGATTAATAGTCGTAAAGTTGTTAGACAAAGTGACACCCCATACATAACCTCAAAAAAATATATTTTCCATATTTTCGTCAGAATCTTGTCGAAATCAGTTGTAAACGTTAAAGTAATTCATAATAAGTCGAAACGAGCCTTGTCCGACGAAAAAGGGATGAAATTCCTAGTGGTTTTGAAGCGAATTGTTATTCAGCGCTCTGAGACTCAAAGACAGTCAGTATGAAAATCGAAGAATCAACCAAGAAATTCATCTTTTTTTTCGTCGGACTAGGCTCGTTTCGACTTATTATGAATTACTTTAACGTTTACAACTGATTTCGACAAGTTTCTGACGAAAATATGGAAAATATATTTTTTTGATTTTATGTATGGGGAGAAATCAAACCTGTAACTTTGTCTAACAACCTTACGACTATTAATCTGCGGCCTACATGCACAAATATTTTTCCCGACATTTTTGAACATTCTTAAATCACGTTTTAAGAATTCTTACATTTAAATTATGAATATATCACGAGATATAGATTTTTGAACATTAAGGGATTAGCCTACTGTGCGGCAGGTTAATTACCGTCTCCATAGTCGCCGTAGCTGTCGATTTCATGGCTCCGGTGATGCAAATGCATACCAGCCTTTAAATCTCCTTCATCTCTTTCCTAGCACTCCTAATGTCGAGCTTTCGCCACCATACAAACCAGCCGTGAGTGATCATGGGTCTGAAGACTGCTTCAAACATCCCCAGTATAGTCTTGGATGGGAGGCCCCAGTTTTCTAGTTATTTACACAACGAGACGGGAAAATTGGTTATTCCACAATTCGAGATGTATTTGTGAGCTGAGGGAGTATTGTAACATAAGAATGTGAGTTTATATACCGAGGTTTACCGAGGTTTACACAAATATATCGAGAATTCTGTAATAACCAATTCGAGTCGAGTTGTGTAACGAACTTTACAAGATAACAGTTCGAAGTGCACAAATCACGTTCTAATTTGAATATCTAAAACACATCTAATACACATAGCAAGCTTAAAGACTTAAATATGAAAGCAATATTTACATACATAAATGCTTCAACGTGATAGCTTTGTCTAATGCGCACAAAAATACACATAGCAACCTTTAAATATGAAAGCAATGCATCTATGTGATTTAATGTGCTATACACGATAAACACAAATCATGCGATTACTATGTGTGTATTGTTTTTCTCTCTCTCCTCACTATGAGTGCATAAAGTGTAAAATGAATTTTGTTTACTTTCGTACTCTAGAGTTTGTAAAATGAATTTAATTCACTTTTCCCCTCGCATACTATTTGGTAGTGTTAGTACGATGCGTACTTATGTATGTTTTAGTGCACTTTCGAACTGTATATCATGTAATAGTTATTTACATAACTAGGGATGAAAAGTTGAAAAGTCGAGGTTTCGTGTGAATTTTGTTGATCCGAGGCGAAGCCGAGGGCAATAATCACACGAAAGCGTGACTTTCATGCAACTCGATGTAATGAACGACTTTCGACCCGCAAGCATGTAAAGTACTTTACTGTGTCATTTTAGTAATATTATATTACATATAATTTAAAACCTTGTATCTGGGAAGGGTTGAAGATCCGAGGGCTTCAGCCCGATTTTCATAATTTTTTTTTTTGTTTGAAAGGTCTGGGCACTAAAAAGGAGTCTGTGCTAGGCCCCTAAGTGTTTTTTGTACTTAACTCTAAAAGCTCTAGGAATGTCTCACATTTTATGGAAAAAATTTTTTGATTAGACCTTAAACTCAGTCAGGACCCTAAGACTGAGATCCTACTAGGGCACAACATATTTGTTTACAATGCCTATGCTTAGGGCTCAAGTGGGTCTCAGGTCGGCCCTAACCAAAAAAAATTTTTTTGCAATGTTGCAGAGCAAGTTGAGGGAAACATTTTTGTCTATGGAAGTATGTGTCTGAGACATTTCCTTATGGCCCTAGGTTGGTTCTAGGCGAAAAATGAATTTTTTGCTGTTGTAGCGAAAATTATGGTGAACATTTTTATCTATTTTTGGGTCAATTTTGTGCTACATTCGAGTCTTTTCTTAACATGGAGAAAAAAGAGCCCAACAATTTTTTCCCAATGAAAGTATGGGTCCGATGTTGGTCCTAAGGTCGGCCCCAGCACAAACAAATATCTTTTGTTAAGTTGTGTACAATGATACGTTTTCTGACCTTGACAAGAGGGCTAGGATGGCTTGGGCTGACCGACCTGAGGCCCCTATTTTTTCATGAATATTGTTAGACCTTCGACTCAAATAGAAAAGAATCAAGAAAATCGTATGAAATTTACGCGATTTATATAAAAAAACACCCTCTTTTGATAAGTGTCAAGTTAGCCAAGGCCAAGGGCCTAAGCGCAAAAAATTTTTTTAAGACTATGGAATAGATTTACTCGTGTAAAACCACTTAGGCGGCCCTTGCCCCAAAAATGACCAAATTAAACTCCATAATCACTTTTTCGATTTATTTACTGTTAATAACAGTTTGAATGCAAAAAAAACACTTATATAACTGGTCATTTGAAGGCAATGTCAAAATTGCTACACAAAACTTTGAAGCGTTCACAGCAAACTCTATCATGGACGCGCGGTAACGATGCGCCCGTGACGCAAAATTTCTTTTTTTCCTTGCGTAGATCTCCCTGAGACCTAGTTTTTTGGATTCTACATAAAATTTTGATTGAAATCGACATTTTACTCATTAAAATCGGTCCAGTGGATGTATTTTCCATAAAAAACTGTGCTGTTTCATAGAAGCCAAAGTTAATGGAAACATCCTACGTTAGTTAGTTATTTAGCGGGTTAGTTAGTTCCAGAGTCATTTGTATGATAACCGACTTTTTTGGCTCGTGCTCGAAAACGGCTCGATAACTTTTCTTGAAATTTTGCAGGGACCTTCGGGTGGGCATTCGACGCCATATGAGATTTTAAAAAAGGGGGGTACCGGCCTCGTTTGGGCGCCAGGGTTCTTAGAAGACGTCATATAAAGTCCATATAAAAGAATGTTTTGTATGTATGTTTGAGCGTATTCAAAGTATGGGTCAAATATGAGCAAAATTTTTGCACTGTGTTAGAATGGAGATAAATGTTTGGTGTCAAAGGAAAATTTAATGGGTTCGGTGTGTAGTGTGTCAGGGTGACCAACAAAATGGCTTACGGTGGTATGAAACGGATTTAGGAGGAAAATTGATTTTTTTTTATTGAAGATATGTAGATGTTTCGTGTCAAAGAAATTTTTTTTTCGCTGAAAATTTTTTTTCGCCAGAAATCTTTTTCGCCGGAAAATTTTTTCGCCGAAAATTTTTTTTCGCCGAAATTTTTTTTCGCTGAAAATTTTTTTTCGCCGGAAATTTTTTTCGCTGAAATTTTTTTTCGCCAGAGATTTTTTCAGCCGGCAGTTTTTTTCTCAAAATTTCTTTTCTCTTTTCTTACAAAACTACTGATATCACAACAAAAACCGTTTTTAAAAAGGAAACGTGACGCAAGTCCTCGTCTCTTCTTCCAAAACAACTGATACCAATTTGGGTGACGCTTACAGCTTCGGAACGCAGAAAATTCTTTCGAAATATTTTCATTTTCGATTAAAGAAATGCGTCACAAATGCCGGACCCTCCCAACGTAATAATTTTTCTGCTCGTTCAGATTTCGCACGTCAAAAATTTGGCTACCCGTATTCCACACATCACGCAAAACTTAATTTCTTTTTCATGTCAAATCTGAAAGAACAGAAAAATTATTACGTTGGGAGGGTCCGGCATTTGTGGCGCATTTCTATGATCGAAAGAATTTTTTGCGTTCCGAAGTGTCACCCAAATTGATATCAGTTGTTTTGGAAAAAGAGACGAGGACTTGCGTCACGTTTCCTTTTTAAAAAGGGTTTTTGTTGTGATATCAGTAGTTTTGGAAGAAAAGAGTAAACAAGTTTGGAAAAAAAAACTGCCGGCAGAAAAAATCTCCGTCGAAAAAAATTTTCAGCGAAAAAAATTTCCGGCGAAAAAAAATTTCAGGCGAAAAATAAATTTCCTTTTTAAAAAGGGTTTTTGTTGTGATTTACAACCTACAACAAAAAACTATTTATTGGTTAGGAATCGTTCTCATAGCTGGTCCGGATAAACAAATATTTTCTTTAAGACAGAGTTGAGATTCACTCGAATTATCGTGTTGTTGTCGAGTATTTTTTGCAGATTTTGCAGACGGAAAACCCAACAAATTCGACTGGTTTCCAACGTACGCATAAGACTCGTAACTTTGTATACGAGTCAAAAAAGAACTGAAAAAAATTTTAATTCGAATTATATCCCGCTTTCAAGCAACAAGAGCCATCTTTGTTTATATACAACAAGTTATTGACGTTATCGACTATACAAAAATAAAATATTGTGACACTTTGACAGCATCTTGCACGTGTTTTCATACCGATGTCAACTAGAACAAATTCCAAAAAATAAAGTGCAAACAAGCTTTTTACTTTTAGAATACTTAAATATTAGACTTTCGCGCAATGGCAAAAAACAGGAACAGAAAGCGTAAGGCTTCGCCAATAGAAGCATCCACAGCGGAGCCTTTGGAATCATCAATAGAAGAAAATGAAGTGAGTTAGCGAATCGTATTTTTTTATAACTTTAAAATGAAACGCGTTTGTTGCAGGAAATTGAGATTGGTGAAGAAGTGGTTGATGGAAACGACAGTTCGGATTCAGAAGGGGAAGAAGTTTATACGTCAGACGATGAAGGTGAATTGAGTTTTGAAAGTGACGAGGAAGGCAATTTCTCTAGAAATTTGAATAAAATGAAACTGAATGGAGGTGGTGGTGAAGAAGATGTAGACGAAGAAGAAGATGATGAGGAAGACGTGGAAGGGGGCGATGTGGAAGACGAGGAAGGGGATGATGTGGAAGACGAAGGATCGTCGGAGGATGATGATGTCTACGTAAGTGATACGGAAGAAGATTCTAGCGGTGAAGATGAAAATGCTGATGCCGAGAAGGAAGAACCGTCGTCGTCAAATACAGCAAAGAAAGAGAAACTTCAAACATCCGTTGAAGCTTTTAAATCTGAACTGAATGGCAGTTCGTCGAAGAAAAATCAGCAAGAAGAGGAGGACGAATATAAGAACGACACTTCGGATGAAGAAGACATCCGAAATACGGTTGGTAACATTCCCATGCATTGGTACGATGAGTATAAGCACATTGGGTACGATTGGGATGCCAAGAAAATCATTAAACCAGCAAGACGTGATCAGTTAGACGATTTCCTCAAACGAATGGAAGATCCGAATTTCTGGCGTACAGTAAAAGATAAACAAACTGGCCAGGACATTGTCATTAGTGAGGCGGACATTGAATTGATAAAACGAATAAATTCCCAACGAATTCCCGATGAACAGTATAACGACTATGCGGTAGGTCCAAGTTTTAACAAAGATTCAATGCAAATAAGTGAAACTCCTCTTTCGTAGCCTTGGGTAGAATGGTTCACATCGGAAGTGGAACAAATGCCAATAACAAATGTTCCTGCCCATAAACGATCGTTCCTGCCATCCAAATCGGAAAAAACTAAAGTTGCCAAATTAGTTCACGCCATCAAAATGGGATGGATGAAAACAACGGAGCAACGAGAGAAAGAAAAAGCCGCGGCAGGACCCAAATTCTACATGTTGTGGGAAAGCGATACGGACAGAGAGAAAATGAGACGAATTCATGATCATGTTTCAGCACCGAAGAGAGATCTACCAGGTAAGTTGAGCTATTTTTTCGATGAAATATTTTCCAACCCAAAAATCGAATTCAAATTTTTCCCGCTACTTTTCAATTCACGCCCACAAGCGCGTATATGTTTTATCTGATTAACGATCGTTTTTCTTCATCCAAATGTTTAGTGCAACTCTTAACATATTATGAATTTTGTCATGAAATTTTGTATGGTTTGACATAAGCCGACGACGTTCTATAAGCGTCAGTATTACACAGAAACTAAACTCAACCAGAGCCTTGAGATCCCACCAATCGTTTGATGCGTTAACGCGGTTCTGTGTCAGTTATTCACCAGCCTTCACGAGCTGTAACTTTTATAACATGAGCGTTCACAGAGTGCAGCTTTAATGTCTGAAAGAAATGAAGCTTTTGAATTCATTTTTGCAAAAGGAAGACAAGAGTTAGGCTCGGAAAAGGTCGATGTTGACTTTAGCTTGAACTGTAACTGGACTTCAACTTGAAGTCATCCGACCTGAAAAATTCGTCAGGTCAGTTTTGACTTGAACCTGATCTCACCTGCTTTTTCGATGACCTGATGACCTGACTTGAAAAGTTCTAAACGCAATCATAAAAATTCGATATGTTAGGCCAGAGTAAGGTGAAATAAGCCATTGAAATGGATATAGGAAAGTACCGATAGAAGTGAAAGAAGTTGATGATTGATTGTGGTGCATCTAGGTGCAGCTAGGTGTAGGTGCAGCTAGGTGTAGGTGCAGCTAGGTGTAGCTAGGTGTAGCTAGGTGTAGCTAGGTGCAGCTAGGTGTAATTAGGTGCAGCTAGGAGCAGCTAGGTGTAGCTAGGTGCAGCTATATGTAGCTAGGTGCAGCTAGGTGTAGCTAGGTGCAGCTAGGTGTAGCTAGGTGTACCTAGGTGTACCTAGGTGTACATAGGTGCAGCTAGGTGTACCTAGGTGTACATAGGTGCAGCTAGATGCAGTGCGTTGCAGCGTTGCAGCTAGATGCAGTGCGTTGCAGCTAGATGCAGTGCGTTGCAGCTAGATGCAGTGCGTTGCAGCTAGATGCAGTGCGATGCAGCTAGCAGCTAGATGCAGTGAGGTGCAGCTAGATGCAGTGAGGTGCAGCTAGAGGCAGTGAGGTGCAGCTAGCTGCAATTCGGGTCTAATGTGAACGCAACCTGAAACGAAACCTGAATGGCTGATCAGGCACTTTTTTTTCTTGAGTCAGGTCGGTCCAGAACGAGCATTTCTTTTAAAATTAATTAAATTCTATGTTCTAATTCGACGATCTAGTGGGCTGAAATTTACACTATATCTGAGTATAGACAGTCTGAGTATCAGTACATAATGACGAAGAAAAACTTGGAACCACATAAATATTGTCAACGTCAAAGAAAATTCATAAATACCCGATTTTTATATGAAAATTATCGTTACAATTATTTTGTCCGGTCAGGTCAGGTCATATCAGGTCAGCTCACACCTTACATAATCAGACCTGACCTCTTCTGAGCTTTAGCATTTAGAGAGTTTTAGAAACAATAAAGTAAATGTTGATGTCATATTTGGAGAATGCATATCAATGGAAATAACGAGAAACCTGTTTGGACCCGTACAAAGTACGAGTCCTATGGTTTGCCACAATGTTTGTAAACACTCTATTTGAGGGGTAGGGCATCGGTCATGGATCCGAGTTGCCGTCTGTAAACACGATAACTATAGCAAATGTTGACAGATTTTCAAACAAAATTTTCCCCTGGAAGGTAGTACCAAAAGTGGGTTTGTGATTGCGCATGGCTATTTTTGGACGAAGGGCCTAACTGGTTTTGAGTCTTTTGTACATAGCTCGAGTAAATCTCTTCCGATTTTCAAAAATATATTCTTGTTCGAAAGGTCTGGGAATGGCCGGAAAATTTTAGAAGAAAATTTTTTGATTTTTGGCCCTTGGACTCAACCAGGGCAATAAAACTGAGTCTCTACTAGGGTCCAACGTGTTTTTTCTACATAAATCGGGTAAATCTTATCACTGACAGATTCCTGGGATTTCTAGGATTTAGTCGCTTCCAGACTCAGTTGGGATGACTCAAAAACTCTAAAACTAAGTATATGAGTTAGAAGGTTGCTTGAAAAGGCAAAGTTGTAGAGAATTGAATGTTAGCCAACACGTATTTTGCGGTTTTTTTTGGAAAATTGATAGAATGTCAGTCACTATAGCACTTATCAACTTCCATCAGGTTCTTTGATATTTTTCTGTAGAGGGGCCATTCCATTGAAAAGTTGGAAAATGTGTTACGAGGGAACCGTCTTCTGGCTAAGAATGCAAAGGTTGGACTTCTTACCAACCTACCAATGGAATCGCCCAGAGGTTAGAGATGAGCGGGTCGGCCATTTTTCGAAACCCGACCCGGACCGAACCCGACCCGATTAAAATTTTGGAAATCCATGAGCCCGAAAAAAACAATTCGGGTTCGGTTTCGGGTTCGGGTCGAGTTTTTTCAAGTTTCGGGCAACCCGCTCATCTCTAGTAGAGGTCTCAGGTTATGTTTTTGTTTAAAATCTTCACGAATTCTACATCTGTACTTTTAGATATTAAAGCTGATCAATTGCTCCTATCATTGAGAAAGAACTTCTCCTTAGTGCAAATAGCAGTGCCGTTGCTGGAAAACGTTTTTCACACTCGCCTTCAGCTCGTCAAAAGATGGCCAAATATAAACTCATTTTTTCATACTGAAAACATTTTATTGAGCGAAATATTAGAACAACTTGTTAGCTTAACTACTTCTTAACATAGCCCCTTGTCTTCTGATAATCGGAAAAATTAATTTATTCCACACATCCTCAGCTTTGGCGAAAAGCTGCTCAATAAAACTTTTCTTAAGACTCACATTAATGTATTCGACAGCGCCAGTTTTAGCAAAGTCTGGTGCCACCACACAGTACAATGCCTTCTCTCGACTCGCTAAAAACATTTGCATTTGAATTTGTGCGAAATACTTGGGTGGAATCTTTTCGTTGTTGATCAGATACTTTTCGTATTCCTCTTGCGTTGATGGCATCTTGATCTCGACGACAAGTTCCGAACTTAAGCCATCGGGTGTAGCACAAAAGAACGGAAACGCTAGGTCTAACAACAGGCCACAGTGCTGAATGTTTGTTTTGTAGCATTTAGAAATTTCGTCTACAATCGATCGCTTCCGAAGTTTTCGTTTAACGTAATCTCCTTCCCGAGGCATTCGGTACGTTCCCGAAATCATTTCTTCGTTTACGTCATCTACCGTCTTCCAGTTAGCTACTTCGTTCAATATGCTACACCGAATCCGTCCATATTGCAAGTCGAACCAAAGACGCGACTTGTAGTGTGTGCTCGTCTCCGTTTGAATAGAATCGATGACGTCGGATTTGAAGACATTCTGAAGATACAAAAGCAAATGTTTGTAATTCGTTATCTGGAACTTTTCTGCGTTGGTCATCACGTAGTACAAAAAGAGATCTTGGAACGGTTGGTCGACTTGACGATGCATTCGATAGATTGGCAGATTGGTCTGTCCATTTTCTTTCAAATTATCCAGGAATTTGTCCAGAAAAACCTGTGAACTGTCTTCCGTTTCTTCCATTAAAACGTCATCTGAACAACTTTCAATGTCATCGCAGTTCTCATGCTGTTTCGTAAGGTAATAGAGTTGCTTGATCGGCATAGATATAAGTTCCCGTGGCGGATTGCAACCCCAATAGGCTGGACGATCTGAATTCGGTTCGTTGGAACGCCGGTACAACCAAAAGAGAAAAGCGATCCCATGATCACACAAATATCCTAAAAAAATCAACGTTTACAACTGTTCGTTCCTCCTCTATCTCTTCACACATTATTACCTTCACAAGTATTGCAAACAACCGACGTAAACTCTTTCTTTTTCGTATCGATAACCGCCCCAACTGATATTCGTTCGTCCGTATACGATTTACTCTTTTCCTGAATTAAACACATCAACTTGGTGAAAACTGTTGTTGACTTAATTTGAACAAAATCGATTTCCTCGTCTAAATATTCTCTTTTGCAATTTTTCGGCCGACCCTCTGAATTTCTGGCCATAAAATCGATTATCATGAGGTAGTTGATCTTTGGACTGTTATAACCATCTAATTTCTGGAATCCAGGCTCCGTTGGTCGTTCTACCATTTTTTGGTAGATCTTGTAGATTTCCGTCATTTTTAAGCAAAACCGACCGATACGTTTACAAGAAAAAAAAATTGTGTTTTTACCATTGAGAGAGATTGACGGCTTTGACGTTTTTCAAAACTGTCACAAAATCGTGTGACAAATTTTTTCTGTCAAGTTGGCAATGAAATTATTTACTTTTTCTTTTTTTTATGGTTAATAGAGTAACCATATGAACAGTTCGCAACTGTTATGAAGAGATGATAACGCTTTGGCTTAGAAGGCAGAGAAATGATAAGTAGGTACGCGACTTGATTTTTTCTGTACAATTCAAGTCTGAATTGTTCAATTAAAAATGTGTTTTGTACAAAAAAATAGGAAATTGTACACAAAAAATAAGAAATTGTAAACAGGAAATGGGAGACTGTACACAAAAAATTTAATTTGTTCAAGGAATTGACATACTGTACACAGAATTAATGAAAATGTAACATCGAATCTGTACAAAAAAAATTGTGTACACAAAAGGTATATTTTGTACACAAAACTTCGACTTTGCACGCGACATTTGGAAATTGTACACACTAATATTTCGTTGTTAACCCGACCCTGCCTAATTGAAGCTTTTCTGCGGTCGTTCAATTACACTGGCTCATAGTAAGACTCTGCTTTAGTTGAGTTGTTGTACTTTTTGTTGCTCTAATTAATAACAGTCACTGCACTTGTGTAGTACGCAACACGTAAGTACCATTAAACCGCAAATTCCCTAGTTTCGTTAGCCACCTAGTTTTGTTACATTTCGTAAAAGGAAAATCCCCGTAGTTTTGTTAGCCACCTATTTTTTCGTGACGTTTCATTAAAGCGCAAATTGCCTCGTTTCGTGCCACCTAGTTTTGTTAGATTTTGCAAAAGGAAAATACCGCAAGCTTTGTAAGCCACCTAGTGCCGTTGGAAAGGAAAAGTTCTCTAGCTTCGCTAGCCACCTAGATTTGCGTGACGTTTCATTAAAGAGCAAATTGCCTAGTTTCGTTAGCCACCTAGTTTTGTTTTTCGTGACGTTTCGGTAAAGAGCACCCGGTGCGAATAGTCACTTCGTATTTTTTTTGAAAATATAATAAAAACGACAAAATATTTTGTCGGAATGAACGTTAGTTTTATTTAACTTTCGCTAATTTTCGGCCGGATCGATCAGCGCTTGTTTTAACATTTACAAATAGTAGAACTTTTCGGACCTTAAAATTTATTGGTTTGCTGATCAGATGAATGTGCAAACTCGGAGTGGCAGGCTCGCCGTGCTTGGTCTCGTTACGCGAGACCGGCTCGCCTGGACTTATTGATAGTCACACTCTCACCCGGCAATGTCGGTTCTGGCGCCCAGCTCGCATGGGAATAAATTTCGCAGCCGTTCGCTTCGGTCCGGGGCTCCCATGGACCGGATCGCTCGGCGCTTGTTTAAGCGTTTACAAATATTAGAAATTTTCTGACGTTAGAATTTATTGGTTTCCGGATTAACTTGAACATCTGAGTTTTACAGTGAAATTCCAGTCAAGTTAAACACTCACTTTTCCCTGTTAAGGGTTTTTGTCATTTTCCCTTTTACAAAATGCAACCAATAGTCTTTTCGTGAAAGGCAATTTTTTAGTAATATTCCGTGTACGAAGTCGAAGATTTGTGTACACAATTATTTTTTTTTTGAACAGATTCGGTAGTACATTTTCATTAATTTTGTGTACAGTATGTCAATTCCTTGTACAAATTAAATTTTTGTGTACACATTCCTACAATTGTGTACAATCTTCTATTTTTTGTGCACAGTCTTCCAACTCCTGTGTACAATTTCTTATTTTTTGTGTACAGTTTCCTATTTGTTTTGTACAAAACACATTTTTTATTGTACAATTGAGACTTGAATTGTACAGAAAAAATTAAGTCGTAGGTACGCTTGTGCCGAGGTAAAATTCTTGCGAAAGTTTACACTGTGAGCACAGATCATGCAGATAGACGAGGGGCCGATAATCGTGTATTTTGAGTGCGAAAGGATTTTTTTATTTACAATGGTATCCAATGGTTTTCTTTGGTTTTTGAGGATTTTCTTTGCCAATTTTTGAGGATTTTCAAGCATTTTAAGGATTTTCTTTTGATTTTCAAGGATTTTCAAGGATTTTTCAAGGATTTTCTTTGATTTTTCAAGGATTTTTCAAGGATTTTAGAGGATTTTTTACCTATTCAAAGAAATTCTTTGAGTATTTTCAATGAGTTAGAGGATTTTTTAAACAGTTGGTCTTCTTTTAAGTGCAAAAAGATTTTCTACGTTTATCTGCCCCTCGCAGATAGATTTAGCGTAAACCCGAGGGGCAGATAAGCGGAGAAAACTTTGTTTGTAAAGAGTTACAACCCTAATAAATTAACGTTATTTCAGTAACGAAATTATTTTTGTTCCTTCAATGACGTTATTTCCGTAACGGAATAGAAACGTTTTCCATATAACGTTATTCCAGGAACAATATTCATTTCGTTACTGAAGTAACGTTAATCGGAGTAACAAAAATAATTTCGGTATAACGTTTGCAATAGATTGTGTCATTAGTTTTATGTTTGTCCGTATTCAGCTATGAAAGCTTGCATGACGCCACTTGAGAAAAGGGAGTAGTTCTATGTTGAGACGTTAATTCAGCTATGAAAAAAACATAGATGCCACCACTTGAGATTCGGTGACATGACAAGGTCTATGCCTGGGAAAAATTCAAATATTTTGAAAACTATAATAGATTTTTTGAAAATACAGCCGCTTCAAAGTTACGTTGAACACTATTTTGAAATTAATGACTTTTAAAAGTCAAAATGAATGGGATGTGTTCACCAAACGCGCGCTTATTTGAATTCACATAGTACACGCGTGCGTTCGATGCAGAATCCAACAAAAGAAAATGTTAACGTGAACATATCTCATGTTGTTGACAAATAAAAGTCTTATAATTCATTTAGTGTTCAGTCTAACTTTGATGCGTCTGTATGTCTGAAAAAATGTTTTTACATTTTTTTAAACTAGTTATTTTGAATTTTTTTTATTTTGGGGGTTTCTTGAATATTTGGAGAGACTTTTACACCGTTTCTTCGGACGGGTTGTTCAATATTGCCCTTTCGGCAATTTCCAATTCTATTTAATGTGGACGTCATTTCATACACTTCAGAGTTATTTAGATACGACCGAGTCTTTTTGCAACATCTATTCTGTTTGCCACATCTATTCTAATGCGTCCGGGTCCCTTGCATATGTTTTTGTTTAGGGCCGACCTTAGAACAGACCTAAAGCCCTAAGCTGACTGAGTCCAAGAGCTTCTCATCAAAAAATTTGCATACATAAAATGTCAGATATTCCTAGACCTTTCGATTAAAAAAAGTTTCTGAAAGTCGGAAGAGATTTACTCGAGTTATGTACAAAAGACACGTGGGGCCAGAGCCTATTATTCGGGAATTTTTTTATACTTTTTTGGGAAATTTGGATTTCAGTCCCTCAAAACTCTCATAACCGATTGAAAGCAATGCCATTGTGTTACATTATCCGATACGAGAAACATTTGTTCTACCCCTTTTTTGTTGAGCGCTAGGAGGGCCTTTACGAGGGTAGCCCTAGTGCATATCTCAGCCATCACACTTAGCAGAAAATACAAATTAGTGCCAAAATGAAGGTATTGGAGCCTAATGAAGATGGAAATTTAAAAATAAAAATCCAAAATTTCGAATTTTCAACTTGTCTGGAAAGAGATGCCCTTCATCATAAAGTTTACTATTAGATTATTATTTGGAAATTTTTTATATTTTTTTTGGGAAATTTTGGGACTTTTTGGGAAATTTTGGGACTTTTTGGGAATTTTTGGGAAAGTTTGGGAAAGTTTAGTGAATTTTGGGAATTAGTTCCCAAATAATAGGTCCTACGCAGACCTAGCAGAGATTCGTTTCTAGTGCCCTAGCTAAGTCTAAGGACGCAAAATAAAAAGAAATTTTTCCATGAATTGTCAGCCTTTCAAACAAAAAAAATTTTGAAAAATCGAAAAAGATTAACTCGAGTTATAAACAAAATTACCAAAAACCGCTTGTACGGCCCTAGCTCGGCGGCCGACGGCGCCCAGATTCAACACACACAAAAAAAAGTTTTAGAAAATCGGTTGAGTTTTACTCAAGCAGTCGCGGTGACAGAAGGACAGACATTTTTTTATTGCTGATTCGTCATGGAAGGACCATGATCGAGTGATGACAAATTGATTAGACCCGTACGAAGAACGAAGTTCTTCGAAAAGGGGCCTGATGCGTTTACCACGACGTTTGTAACCACTCCAATTTCAAACGGAGAGAGGGGGGGGGGAGCATCGATCATGGTCCTAGATGAGCAATAAAAAAAATTTATGGAAGAAACTTTTTTGGACTTAGGACTTAGCTAGGGCTAGAGTCTCTGCTAGCGCTCTACTTGTTTTTTACACATCTCTTCCGATTTTCATTTTTTTTATCGAAAGGTCTAGGACTGTCTCCCGTTTTATAGAAAAAAAATTTTGATTAGAAACCCTTGGACTCAGTCAGGACCCCCAAGCCTGAATTTCTGCTGGGGCCCAACTTGTTCGCTTACATAAGTTGGATAAATCCTAACTGATTTTGTTGATTTTTTTGCTATTTGAGAGGTAATCGAGTACCGAATTATGTTCAAAAACAAATTTGGACCCGGTGCCTGTGCTTAGGGCTGAAGTAGGCCTAAGTTCTGTCCTAAGGTCGGCCTTAACCAAAAAAATTGTTTTTTGCTATGTTGCAGAGCAACTTGAGGGAAACATTTTTGTCTATGGAAGTATTTGTCCGAGGCCTCTCCTGAGGACCCCAGGTCGGCCTTAGACAAAAGATGGTTTTTTGCTATGTTGTAGAAACGAAGGTTTCATTATAGCTCCCGTGTATGCTAAACGATGAAAAATCAGTATTTGAATAAAAAGAAGGCAGACACGTAGATCATCCCCCTATACAATCTGTGAGGCAAAGTCCAAAGTAGACGTTTCCGCATGGCCCCATGCTAGGCAGCCTGCCTACTGTGTGGTGCCAGAGGGTAGAATCCCCTTTTTAACTCTTTTGAAAACATTCCTCGGAAAAGATTTTTTTTTGCTTTTTTGTCCTTTTCTGGTTGAATTACCGGCTACTGACTTTTTTTTAACTAATTCTTGTCCCTAATTCGTTTTTATTTTACTCTTCGAAATTGCAGGTCATGCCGAGTCCTACAATCCCCCACCAGAATATCTTTTCGATGACAAAGAAATGAAAGAATGGCACAAATTCAAAGATGAACCACAACGACGAAAGCTGCACTTCATGCCGCAAAAATTCAATTCGTTGAGAGAAGTTCCCGCATATTCGCGATACATTCGTGAACGATTTCTGCGCTGTCTGGATTTGTACTTGTGTCCCAGAGCTAAACGGATGAAGGTATTTTGCGCACCCAATTTACGTCCGCTGTTTCATTAAAATTTGCATGTTTTTGTAGTTGACCATCGACGCTGAATATCTCATCCCGAAATTACCATCGCCAAAAGATCTTCAACCTTTCCCGACTGTTGAAAGTATCGTTTACACTGGCCACACGGATATGATTAGGACAATTTCCATTGAACCATATGGACAATACATCGTCTCTGGATCAGACGATCACACCGTCAAAAGTAAGCACTGGACGAAAGGACCTTGGAATTTTCGTTAATTTCTGCATTTTCATTTTTAGTTTGGGAAGTTTCGACCGGACGTTGTACCAAGACAATTGATACAGGCGACATTGTCAGAAGCGTCGCATGGTGTCCTAACTCGAAGATTTCTCTGATTGCTGTGGCAAGTGGACAACGTTTGATTCTTCTCAATCCGAAAGTTGGCGACAAGATGCTGATCAAGAAAACGGATGACATTTTAATAGAAGCTCCCAAAATTGATGTTTTAGGTAAGAGTTTTGAAGGGCCATTCTTCAGTTTGAGGATTTTGTGTATCGATGTGAAGTTTTACAGAAGGGATGCAAAGACAGGGTAATATTTAAGATCGAATGTGATTCTTGATTCGTCTTTGGTTTGATCTGTAATTTGTACTCAAAATACAATTCTTAACGTTGGGAAAAAACCATAAAATTTCTCTAGACAGCAAGCCGGATAACTTTTTCCACAATTTGTTGGATTCATTTTTTCCCATAAACTTCACACATTTTTAGGAACTTTCTTTTTCTCCTTTGGTTGTGAAAGCAACTGTAAAATTGAGCTCCCGGAAATCTATCTTTTGGTGATCGTACAAAATCCCGAATTACAAAATGAGGGAGTCTCAAAATCCGGAAGTCTCAAAAAAAGGAATTTGTTATTCAAATTTCAACCTGATTTTGAGGCTAATGAATTTTGAGGCTTCCGTATTTTGAGACTTCTGTCTTTCGATTCCAAGTCAGTAGCATCACTAACCAAGCGATATATTCCCCCCGCTAACTTTACACAGACCCACATCAGCCTTTCATTTACGAAACGAACATTTAGGGGGCAATTCCATGCAATGAATTTTGTATATGACCTGGGAACCGTGTCAATCTCCTGAAGCGTACAAAGATGCGAGAGTTGTGATGTATGAAACATTTTTCAGGAAAAACCTTATCTATAAGTCTCTCATACAAGAAAACACTGTCAGACGAACGGTTTAACCGGAAAACGTGGTTCCCAGGTCATCTACTTTTTTATTTTCAACTTTTCAATGGAATAGCCGTAGGACAAATTTGATCAATTCCTACCTGATTGCGATTCCAACCCCCCAGTTTGCCCTAACAGACTGAACCCCGGACAAAAACACCTTATAAGCCGCCCACGTGTTATTCCGCCTGTCCCTTCGCCGTAACGTCACTCAACGCCAATATGTCTATACCGTACTCCTTAGCCAGAATTAGTTGCTCCCTGCGATCCCGAAAACCCCCATTAACGTTTAGACTTCCAATAAACAAACCATCAACCATTTTGCATTGCCTGATCGTCAACGATGGGATACCTACCATGTCCCGCGTTGGCCGTACCCCGTGACCGAGAATGAATACATTGGGACAGACTGTTAGGCCGAACCGCACCGGAAGTACAAGTTTTAATGGGTACCAAGAACGGCTGTTTGGAATGCCATGCGTTCGTTTATTTAGAATTTTACCAAACCGATTGCCATGAATATGGCGAAGATTGTTTAGCAAAACGATGATTCGGAAAATATTACAACATTGAGGTTATGTTACCTAGACGTTGTTATGTTACTTAGACACTTTCTACGAACAATTAGGGGACGTAGCAAAAAGGGAAATGAATCTTTGATTTTGCTGGGGGACTTTAATGCAAGAATAGGAAACTTTAAAAACAACTCACGGTATGGTAGTAGGTAGTGGGTAGATTTCAATAAGTTAGCAATAACCAACTCTTTCTATAGGTATAAATAGATCCATCGGTGTACCTACGTAAAGGAGGGTTTGGGTCAAAAATCCATTATTGATTACATGATTATAGAACAGGACAGGAGGCAGGTAGTCAGGGACACACGTGTTTTCAGGGGTTTCACTTTCGGTTCTGACCACTACTTTTTGGGTACCAACCGACAGGGTAAACTCTGTCAGGCCAAAAGGAAAAAGGTTGTAAGTCGCAAATTTCGTGTGAGGAAATTTAAGGAAGAAGCAGTTAGGTCTCGTTTTATGGAAAAATTCGCCGTGGGATTTGGGGAGCTTCCAGCTGACTGTGGGGACATTGAGACTGAGTGGGCGAATTTTAAGAAATTTGTTTTTGGTGTAGCTGAGGAATGTCTGGACAGTGTCACTAGCGGAGGCTGTATTGGAGAAAAGGAAACTACATTTGATTTGGTTACAGGACAGGACGGAGGCGAAGTGGGAGGCTTATAAGGCTTGTAGGCAACTGGTTAAGGATCTAGTCAGGGAAGCAAAGGAGAGGGAGGGTAAGAAGTTTGGGGAGGAATTGGAAAAGGTAGGTCAAGGCAGGGGTCGATGATTAAGGACATTAGGCGCGGTGGCGTGAAAGAAGGATGTAGTAGTATTTTCAATAAAGACGGCGGGTTAATTACTGACATGGGTGAAGTCTTGAAGACTTGGCGGGATTACTTTTAGGATTTATTTACATCAGTCAATCAGGTAGAAGAAAATGATAGGGAGGCAGCTCGGGGATGGAGGAAGAAATTACACTGTATGAGGTGTCCCGAAAGGTGGGCAGATTAAGGGCAGGAAAATCCGCAGGGGTGGATGAAATTAGGACGGAGTTTATTAAGTATAGCGGATCAGGTGGGATCCAATGGTTTTGTAGGATAGATTTCTGGTCGAGGCGGCCAACTGGCCTTGACACACAGATACTATGATCCTTTGTTCCTTCCCCGTTACTCTTCTATCATTCCACCTAGTCATGAATTCTGTCTTAGTTAGATTCACACATTAAATGTTCCCATTTCAGAACGCATAGTTGTAACTGGTACGCTGAATAGGTCTTGTCGTCTGAGCACACGCACAACGATACATTCATCTTCTAGCCTACGGCACAAGCCGTACACGCCAAATGAATCTCGCTGTTTAGGTCCAGACATTACAAAACATCTTCTAGCCTCCGTCGAAACTTTGCTTATTTTAAACGAGCCCGTAAATGCACACACACAACTGAAATACCTTTTTCTAGGGCATTTGTGTGAGCAACCATTAATCTGTTTGTTGGACCACATGCTTAACGTGAATTCCGAACCACGCCTATAGATTGTAGCTCTTGAACGTGGTATTTAAGGCCATTTGCGATAGTAAACACCATGACCTGGCCTTAAAGTGTACGCGAGTGTACTTGCTGAACGGGCTCGGAACATAGTGGTAGGTGTACTGGATGAGATTCAGGGTGGTTTCAGGCTTCTGAGAGGGTGTCAGGATCAAATTTTTTGCCTCAGGCAGGCTGTAGAAAAGCTTTATGAAAAGAACAGGGACTTATACTTTTGCTTCATCGACTTCTAGAAGGCATTCGACCGGGTACCAAGACAGAAGCTGTTCGGGGTTCTTATCGAGTACGGTATCAATGGGAGTTTACTGCGTGGCATTAAGAGTATTTACTCAAGAAGCAGGGCTGCGGTAAGAATAGATGGCGAAATTAGGGAGTCTTTCGAGGTTCGTCACGGTTGTTGTCTATCCCCGCTTCTGTTCATAATTTTCATGGACAAAATCATCAAGCGGGTAAGCTTGCAGGGAAATGTCGGGGTGGGTGAGGTAATAATGAAAGTCCTGGCCTACGCGGATGACTTGATTCTGTTGGCAGATAATACCACGGACTTACAGGGTGGGATTGACTCCCTGAATACTGCATGTGAGGAGTATGGGATGAAGATAAGTCTCGGAAAGAGATAGCTTGCAATTTGAATGGGGAGAAGCTGGTGCAGGTTTCTGAATTGAAGTACTTAGGAACCATTTTTTCAGAGGATGGCAAGTTAGTTAGGGAATTTGAGGAAAGGAGGAAAATGGGAAACTCGGTGGCCAGTCAGTTGAGGTTGCACGTGTTCAACAGGAGGGAATTAAGTAGCGAAACAAAGTTGGCTATTCACAGGTCAATATTCCGGCCGACGATTCTGTATGGTGGTGAGAGTTGGGTTGATTGCGGATATCTCGTGCATGAGCTGGAGGTTTCTGATATGAGGGTTCTTAGAAACATAGCGAAGGTTAATAGGAGGGAGCAGTGGGATAATCAGGAACGACGACATTAGGGAAAATTTAGGGATTTGATCAGTTGAAGAGGCGGCAAGGGCCAGTCGTCTGCGCTGGTTCGGGCACGTTCAAAGAATGGGTAATAACAGGCTACTGAAAAGGATCTAGGGTGCACAGGTGCCAGGTGTTAGGCCAAGGGGTAGACAAAGGAGAAAGTTTATAGATTCAATTAAATCAGATTTGCAAGTTAAATGATTTTCTCTGGGCGAACAAACCATCTCCTTGGCAGGCGATAGAAGGGCATGGAGGACGATAGTTCACCATTCTGGGGTTGTGGCATAAAGACCTCACACCGAAAGGTACTAATGGTCTATAAAGTTTGATGATGATGATGATGACATCTTTCGAGGCTTCAGGACTTTGAGGCTTCCGAATTTCGTAAGTCCAAATTTTTTAGAGGAATTAAAATCTATCTTTTATCTGAGAAAATCAAGAAAGACGAAAGGGAAACAACGAAACAACTAGACACGAAGTAGCCCGTAGAGAAATAACACAAAACGTCTTTAGGCAGCACTGTTTCTCACTCCGCGCCTGCGGAAGTCCAAAAAATATTTAATTTTTATTGACTCTAGACTGCACCCGCGGCTAGTTTGGCTAGTGCGTTAGGCTATGCGGGATTCTGTCCTGCAAATTTCATACGGGATTCCAAAAAATTCCTTTTCACTTTTGAAGATATTGTGATTTTTCCCTTTTTTCTCAGAAAGCGAGCGGATTAAATCTGCAGTGCAATGGGCAGCTGCTGAAGGAAATGAATACGAAACTGGTTATCGGATTATTATCACACATTTCAAACCTATCAAACAAGTCACTTGGCATGGAAAAGGTGACTATTTTGCAACGGTTATGCCAGAGGGAGCCAATCGATCTGCTCTTATCCATCAGCTGTCGAAACGTAGAACTCAAATTCCATTCTCCAAAAGCAAGGGATTAATTCAGTGCGTTCTATTCCATCCAATAAAACCGTGTTTGTTTGTGGCTGTAAGTTAACATTTCTTTGTATTTTTTGCAAGAGGTAACCACACAACCGTTCTTTCATCAACAGACCCAGAAAAACATTCGAATTTACGATCTTGTAAAGCAGGAACTTCTGAAAAAGTTACTTTCGAATAGCAAGTGGATATCAGACATGGCTATACATCCGAAAGGTGACAATTTGTTGGTGTCCACCTACGACAAAAAGATGCTGTGGTTTGATTTGGATCTCAGCACGAAACCGTACCAAACGATTCGTTTACATCGCAACGCTGTGCGCAGTTCCGCATACCATTTACGCTATCCGTTATTCGCATCTGCTAGTGATGATCAGTCGGTTATTGTTTCGCACGGAATGGTGTACAAGTAAGTGGACGAGCAAAAATTCTCAAAATTTCTTTTTCTAATTTACCAACGCATTTAGTGACCTGCTGCAGAATCCATTGATTGTTCCGCTGAAAAAGTTACAAACACATAAACCTCACGAAGATTTTGGCGTCTTTGATGTAATGTGGCATCCCGCTCAGCCCTGGGTGTTCTCAGCAGGAGCTGATTCAACAATACGTTTGTACACATAGATTCACGAATTGTTGCTGCATTTATTTGCATTTATTTGCAATAATTAAATAAATAAATTTTTTTTTAATTTGAAATTTTCGTTGTTGTCAATCGAGAAGACCATCATAGGCATGTCGTTACGTTATATATAAATAAATAATCCGTCGTTACAGCCCGTCCGGGTCAGACGCCAGATCATTTTCTCCCCATAAAACGTTGTGCTGTACTGTACGACACAATTGTGTGATGTCGAAATTTTATAAGGAAAGAAATTCACCTCTCCATACAAATTTTCAACACAACACATACTTTACACCTTTGTTGGTTGGGTCGTGATACTCAACTTTGAGGTGAATAAATCACCGTCATGTTTCAGACATGGAGAATTAGTTCTATCAAGATGCGACGCATGACAGAATTGTATATAAACAACGCAGTTCCAACAACATTATCATACTAAAATGTCAGCGGTACAACTTAACAAATACATATTCACCCCAAAGTGGTGTGCCGTAAAAACTCTGATCCGCTGACGATATGGGTTACCTTCTCTATACTTCGGTTTTTACTGTGTCAGTGGTAAATTGCTCACAAACCTAGTGCCATCTATGACGTGCTAGGTGCGGAAACTAGTAGGGGCTCATTCCAACGGTATGCAATGTAAGCAACGGGCTTAGAATGCCGGTTCCTCCCTTCAATGTGTTTTACCGGCAGGCATTGCTGCCATAATTTGCATAAAAACCTTAGTGCGAAAGAGAGAAAAGAAAATCTATACAAAAGTCCACACAAAGTTTTTTATCTCTTTCGCACTAAGTTTCTTATGCAAATTAGGGCAGATTGTTGGACCACATGTTTAACGTGAACTCAACGAGTGTATGAACGTCGCATTTCGTAGATGCACTTTCTGTTCGCGCTCCAGTTGTATTATATCGACGGTTTCGCGATTGATTGATTTTATTATGGGGTGCAATAGTACAAATTACAATAATTAAATGAACAATTATCATGGAAAATTTGACCATTGAGGAAACTTAGGCCAGCTTCATTGGGCCCATTGTGCCAAACTCTATATTGTTGCTGCAGCATTGATGTGTTAGATGTTATGTTAGTTTGTTGTTGAGGTGATTTGGTGTTGGGTGTTTTGTTATGTGGTGGTGTTGATGTGTGTGTGGTGTTACTATTGAGGTATTTCCTCAATCCATTTACTTTCTGTAATAAAAGAAGCAATATTAGCTATCGGTGTTTTTCGGAATTCTTCCAGAGTAATGTGGAAGTCTCCCAGCCATTTCACCCTTAATTTCGTAAGGCCTGGAAGGTGCAGCAGGAAATGCTTTGCTGTTTCTGATACGTCTCCGCACCTTCTACGGTTTGGGTCACTACTTAGTCCCATTTTATTCAGATGTATCTTAGAGTGTTGTGGCCTGTTAGCATCCCTACTGTCCACCTTATGTTTTTCCTGTTAAGTTTTAAGAGATCTTTGGTAGTATGTGGATTACACCCATCCAAGAACTCCTTAGCTTGTCTACATGAGCTTAACCCTTCCCAAAGCCTCTGGTGCCTCTCGCGAATCTTCCTTTTTATGAGTCCCGTCATCAGCCCAGGTTGAATACCTAGGACTAGTTCAGGTCCTTCAAAGGCCGTTTCACTACTTAGCCTCGCCAGCTCATCGGCTCTCTCGTTGCCTAGAATACCTGAGTGTTCCCGAACCCAAACCAAAGGGACTTCGTTTCTCTAGGGTAGGGCATCTAGTGCCACTCTGCTTTCCAGCACCGATTTAGTCGCAAGCTTGTATGATGAAAGCGCCTTTATCGTCGATTCGCTGTCTGTGCAAATGACGATCCGCTTATTTATGACTTGACTCTCTCCCAGGTATTCACAACCTCTACCGACCGCCAGGGTCTCCGCTTGGAACACTGTTGGGTATGTTCCAAGGGGAATGGAGACGTTAAGTTCCATATCCTCGCAGAAAATACCCGCACCCGTTCCTCCTACCATCTTAGAGCCATCAGTATAGATGTTTATGTCTCCTATCACCGGAATATTTCCGCTCTGCCACTCGTCCCGACTCGGGAAGATCGTTTTAAAGTTTCTTTCAAACCGAAACAACGTTCTTATCCTGTCCGCATTGACATCTCCCCAAAGTTTCTCACTAAAGAGTGAAGGATACCCGCGTATTTCTTCCCGCCGCGAGCCATTGGCCACCTCCGTAGAGCCTTGCCACCGTCCGTTCCGCTTCTTGTTTCACAAACAGGCTAATGGGCTCTATTGAAAGTAAGACCTCCAGCGCCGCTGTGGGGGTAGAAGTCATTGCACCCGTTGTGCTCAGGCATGCAAGCCTTTGCACCTTAGTCAAATCTTTCGCCACACTCGCAACTTCTGCCGTGTGGGACCAGACCATGCTGCCGTAACACAAAATTGGCCTAACTATCGCTTTGTACATCCAGTGTAAAACGGAAGGTATTAGCCACCAATTTTTCCCGAACGCACAGCGGCATCGCCAGAAAATCCTCATCGCTTTACTGACCCTTTCTGCTCGGTGCTCCTTCCAGGTCAGCCCTTTGTCCAGTATGACCCCCAGGTATTTCACCTTCTCGGCCAATACCAGTTGCTTTCCAAAGAGTTTCGGCAACTCGAAGGCAGATAACTTTCTCCTATTTGTGAATAGCACAATTTACCCATAATCCTGCTTCCTCGCACCACCTTTCCACCAAGCGAAAAGCTCTCTGCATCAGATGCCTTAGAACTCCCTCAAAAGCTCCCGAAATGAGAATTGCAATGTCATCCGCATATCCTATACCTAGGTATCCAGACGTATTCAGCTTCGTCAAGAGATCGCCTACAGTCATATTCCACAGGATCGGTGGATACACTCCCCCCCCCCCCCCCCCCCGGTGTACAGCCGCGATCAACGAATCCTTTTCTACAGACGCCCAGCAGATTGACCGATAGTTTTCGTGATAGTTTATTGATATTTCTTTGCCTTTGTCATCATTCAAAGCTTGTTATCTGTTTGCTATTATTTCCATTCTGACCGAATATTGGCATCTACAAAAAAATGAACAATTTGTATAGTGTGTGATGAATGTTTTATGATGATGATGAATGTGTTAACTTTAGCAAAAGTGCTCTGTTGTGCTATAGAGAAATGTCGAATCTTCAATGGTTCTGTGATAGCTGCATCATACAAACCCGCTCGTCCAACGGTTCATACCCTCTATTCAACAAATTCAATTCAGCCGTTGTTATGCCAACCTCATCGCCATCTGGCATCCGACGATCGCTCAATGCTGCCAAAAGTAATCGAACAACTCCGTTTTTGAATGCAAAGCCGAAGCCCCGGTATTTTTGGTTCCCCGTACGCCCAACGTCGAAAATGCCGATGACTCAACGAGAAGCTCTCTAGTAATAGAAATGCAATTTTTCGGATCATCTAGTCAAATCAACTGGTGTAGACGGATTGAATCCACAGACCAAAACTCCATCTGATGTCTCCCAACCAAAGCCGATGCATTCAGAATTCAAAGAAATTCTCAAGGAATCATTGGAAGTCAAGATCCCGCCTTCCAATTCTGGTTCCTTTGCCGAAATGGTAGCTAAATCGTCGTTAAAGTCAAAAACTCGACAATTAGTTCATTTGTCCAATTTTCATCCCTCTGTTACAGAAGAGGAAGTTGTCGATTATTCACTACGGAAAAACATAACATCGTCGGATGAAGATGTGTCATGCAAGAAACTGGTTTCACCCTGTGTATATCTGGACAGCTATAGCCTCGCGTCATTCAAAATCGCTGTTAATTGTGAAATATTTAAATCTGAAGTTCAAGATGAACTGTGGCCTGAGGTCGTTGTTGCTCGTGAATTTTTAAAACGCTAAACAGTGAATGAATTTTGAATCTTCATTTTTGATTTCTTATTTTCATTTCATTAGACCCGTACGAAGAACGAAATTCTTCGAAAAGTGGTCTTATGCGTTTACCACGATGTTTGTAACCACCCCAATTTCGACCGGGGAATAGGGGGCAGCATCAACCATGGTCCTTAGATGACGAATCAGCAATAAAAGAAATGTCCGTCCGTCCCTGAAAGGTAATCGAAATATCTTTTATGTTATTGAATCTGGGCGCTGTCGGCCCAAGGGCCGCCGAGCTAGGGCCGTTTAAGTGGTTTTTGGTCTTTTGTACATAACTCGAGTAAATCTCTTCCAATTTTCAATTTTTTTTATCGAAAGGTCCAGGACTGTCTCCCGTTTTATGGAAGGAAATATTTTGATTAGAAACCCTTGGACCCAGTCAGGACCCTAAAACTGAGTTTGTACTAGGGCCCAAAGTGTTCGCTTACATAAGTTGGATAAATCCTAACTGGTTTTGTTAGTTGTTTTTCTATTTGAGAGGTAATCGAGTACCGAATTATAATCAAAAACAAATTTGGACCCGGTGCCTGTGCTTAGGGCTGAAGATTTTTTGCTATGCTGCAGAACAAATTGACGGAAACATTTTTGTCTATAGAAATATATCTTCGAGGAATATCCTGATGGCCCTAGGTCGGTTTTTAGTGCCCTAGGTATATCCTAGGGCTCAATCTCAAAAAAGTTTCTTCTACAATTTGTTGGGCTTTCATAGACCTGTCGACTAAAAAAACAATTATGAAAATCGGAAAAGATTTACTTGAGTTATGTACAAAAAACACGCATGACCCTAGCAGAGACTCGTTTTTAATGCCCTAGCTAAGTCCTAGGACTCAAATTTAGAAAGGTTATTTCTATAAATTGTCAGCCATGCCCAGATCTTTCAAACAAACAAAAAATTATGAAAATCAGAGACTTGACTTATGTACAAAAGATCTTAAACCAGTTAAACGGCCCTAGTTCGACGACCCTTGGTCCGACAGTGCTCAGACTCAATCCCATAAAAGATTTTTCGATTATCTTTCCGCGAAATTTTTTTTTTGGAAATCTGATAAGATTTACCCGATTAATGTAGAAAAAACACGTTGGGCCCTAGTAGAAATTCAGTTATAGGGCCCTGGCTGAGCCTAAAGGCTTAAATTTATAAAAAGTTTCTTCCATAAAATGTTACACGCCCAGGCTTTTCAAACAAAAAAAGTTATGAAAATCGGAAAAAATTTACTCAAATTATGTACAAAAGACCAAAAATCACTTAAATGGCCCTAGCTCGGCGGCCCTTGGGCCGACAGTGCCCAGATTCAATCCCATAAAAGATTTTTCAATTACCTTTCAGGGAAAAAAAGATTTTGGAAATCGGTTGAGTTTTACTCAAGTTATCGCAGTGAGGGGCGAACGGACGGACTTTTTTTTTATTGTTGATTCGTCATCTGAGGACCATGATCGACCCTACTTCTGGGTCCAAATTAGGGTGGTTACAAACATCGCCATAAGCGCATAAGACCCTTTTTTGAAGAACTTCGTTCTTCGTACGGGTCCAACCATGGAAGAACTGCCCCGGTTTAAGGCTGTTGCTCCGGTCTGGAACAACTTTTGTAAGAAACCTCGATT
This sequence comes from Pseudolycoriella hygida, assembly GCA_029228625.1. Classification (NCBI taxonomy): domain Eukaryota; kingdom Metazoa; phylum Arthropoda; class Insecta; order Diptera; family Sciaridae; genus Pseudolycoriella; species Pseudolycoriella hygida. Next base: position 134,836,160 of record CM055404.1, read on the forward strand.
TCCGACCCTTTTTCTTGATTGTTTTCAACCAAAAAAATCGGTATAACTGCCCTGAAACATGATCTGCAACAAGATGAGCGACAAGTTGCTGTTCAGAACTAACGACTACCAAAGACTGTGTTGAATTTGATATGTAAATGTAGAACGTTTGGAACACAATTTTAATGTGGAATTTTGGGGGGGAATGGAAACTAACAAATAATTGATTTTAGTAAAAATGGGTCGTTTTCCCGCATCGGAATTTACACCGAATTAGAACCGATGCCTTTCTGAGTTTATTTTTCTTGCATTATGCCGTTCATTTTATCTTGAAAAAGAAAAATGGATACTTTCAGCCTACCAATGTTCATTTTATCTTGACAAAATTATTGTGATTTAAATATTATAGTTCTTTTCCCTGTGACGCTATTTTCATAGACGTTCGAAACCTTTCTTTTCGTAGACGAATTATCATAAATCTCCATGCCTCCGCCCACGAAAGACCTAGAATGACAATTTTTTTATTGTTAACAAACGAATGCAATCATACGAAATCAAATATTCAAACGCTGAGCGGATAACGGAAAGAGAAGGCGTCAGAGAATCCCTTTTGCAAAGCCGAAGCAAATTAACAATTCTTTTACTTCCAATTTGTTAACACCACGCAAAGCATCTGATCGTAAGACTCAGACGATATAAAAGCTGAATTTGTCATAATTTGAATCATTCTATGGCCAGTTGTGGCGATATACACATGGTCTTAAAGCCAAGGTGTACTGGAGAAGCAACATTTTTGTTCTTCAGATTAATTTAATATTTTGGAATTTGCTGTCTATGTCCAAAACAAATGATGATTCTGTGAACATTTCACGAAAAAAGCAGTCAATGAGGGGATTTTTTCACTTCCCCAAGAAACTAATTTTAACGAAAAATGTTCGCAGTTATATTTACCTCTGCGCTGCGTACGCAGATAAATAATTAATTGCAGTGCCGCTGCAATCTCGAACTGTTTCTATCACAGCCAGATGTTGAAGGTTGTCATCTTGAAGACTTTCACTCGTGTAGGTCGCTATCGAGTCTTTCAAATAGCATGCAGATGTGGCCCTTGTACACAAACGACGAGAATGATTTAACGCATAAATTATTTGCTTCGTCAAAACTATTCAAATAGTCCAAGAGGCTCAGCTCCTTGCGTGCAAAATTGTAATACACAATGCCCTCTCTCGAAGCTTTCATTGCGAATTTCTCCATTGTTACCGCATTTACCACTTCGTATACTGCAGCAAATGAGACTTCGCCTAGCTTTTCACTACCATAAAGTCTTCGATCATTTTCCCCGGGTTGTAAATTAGGTATCCTTTGTTTGACTTTTCCATTTTAAATTCTGTTACAAACACAATATGCTCACAATATGCACATAAATTTTCTGAACATTTTCTGAACATTTTCTGAACACTTGTTCACTACACGATTCCTACGTTACGAAAACGCGTTATAAATCTCGTTACAATTACGTTAGATTTGATGCAAAAAACGACGAAATTTTAACGTTTCGTTTACCGCGTAAAGTTTTTCTTTTAAATTTTTTGGTATATGGTATTTTGGTATGGTGATATCTCATGGGATTTATTAGTGGATGTTATCAGAGAATGTCCCTGCATTGAAAAAAACGATGAATAGAAATACAGATTAATATATTGGTGCATCCAATTAGCCTTAAAAAAATCAACGGTGCAACAATTTTTAGACCCGTACGGAGAACGAAGTTCTTCGAAAAAGGGTCTTATGCGTTTACCACGACGTTTGTAACCGGTAGAATTTCGACCGGGGGGTAGGGGGCAGCACCGATCATGGTCATTAGATGACGAATCGGTAATAAAACATATGCAGGTGACCCGTACGTGTCAGAATAGATGTTGCAAAAGAATTCGAACGTATCAAATTAATATCGCCTTAACTCTAAGTATAGGTACATGTCGCCGGCACCCCCACCATCTAGTATCATATTATTTTATCACCAATTATTTGGGGCTGGTTTAGGGCTGATTAGGGCTGCAATTCTTAAGTTTGTGGCTGCCATAGTATTCAAGCCCTAAACGATTGAAGTGGCCAAACATGTCGTTTTAGCATTTCTTCACCAAATCGAACCATTTTTACATTATCCATTAATGCAACATTTGGGGCTCATTTAGGGCTGACGAATAAAACCGGTCTCGAGTTTAGGGCTGGTCGGGGGACAATTTTTCTTGAAAAAAGCATGTCATTTTGCATGTTCCAGTGAAACTAAAAATGTATGTGAGTAAAAAGAGAATCGATAATTTACGACTAGTTTAGGGCTGACGAATGAAACCGGACCCGAGTTTCGGGCTGGTGTGGAGGCAAAGATATTCAATTTTTCCTTAAACAAGCATGTCGTTATAGGTGTTTCAGCGATGGTAGAATTTTTTTAATTCAAAGAGTAATCTGAAATTTAGGGCTCTCCAGTGTGCTTCCATAGACAAAAAAGTTTGCCACTGTCACCGATCTTCTATCACTTATAGTTCTCAAAATGTTTGAATTTTTCGAAAATATATTGTCTAGATCGATCCACGCTAACATTAGCAGCCATATTGGGAGTCATCATGACATGCGTATCACCGAAACCAAACAATTTTTCCTTTGACACCGATCTTCTATCTCTAATAGTTTTCAAAATATTTGATTTTGTCCCAAATAAATTGACTAGATCGATCCACCCTAACATTAGCGGCCGTATTGGCAGGCATCACGACATGCGCCACACCGAAACCAACAACTTTGCCTTTGACACCGATCTTCTATCTCTTATAGTTTTCAAAATATTTGAATTTTTCCAAAATAAATTGCCTAGATCGATCCACCCTAATTAGCGGCCATCTTAGGCTCGGTCCGGGCCTACATTTTTTCTTGGATGCTCTTAAGGCTTTGATTACCTATCAAATATAAAAAGAATTACGAAAATCGGATGGAATTTACTCGATTTTTGTATAAAAAACAAGTAGGACCCTAGTGGGTCCGCTTCTTTAGGGCTTTAGCTAGGTCCAGCGACCCAAAGTAAAAAAAAAATTCCATTAATTGTTGGGCATTCCCAGACCTTTAGATTGAAATTTTTTTTTTGAAAATCGGAAAAGATTTATTCGAGTTATGCTCGGAACAGGTCAGGTCAACCTGTGACCTGACCTGAAAAACCTGAAACCTGAGTTGACCTGAACCTGATTTTGTAAACAAAAACAAGCAAATGTCAATGTCAAAACTAGAGAAAGATAACTAGAAACAATAGCATTGCGTCACCAAGTGAAAAGCATATAACAGATGATCACAAAAACGTTTCTCGTATGCGATTTTGAACAAATTTAATTAAAAATATAAGTTTTTGGTTTAAAAAGTGTTGTTACGTAACATTTTTACAACCCCTCCCCCCTACCCTAAAGCACGTAACAATATGTCACAAATTCTTGTACCCTCCCCCCCCCCCAGAGCGTTACGTAATTTAGGGACAGCCCCTAAGTATCCGGTGGCACAATTGGTAAAGCAGTCGACTCATAATCCCGAGCGTCTTTTGTTCAAGCCCCGCAAATGGCAGAAATGTTTCTAATAAAAAAAACGAGAGCTTGGCATAAAAAATGTAGATGGAGGACGTAGCGATCATCAAAATAAGAAAAACCGAAATAGAAAAGTCGAGAAACTTTCCCATTCTTTTCTTACATAACATTATATGTATGTACATGAAATGTGCTAGTAATTCACACTAAAAAGTACATTAAACGTACATTATTTGTGTATTCAAAGTGTTTTAAATGAACATTAGATGTGCATTTAATTCACATTTAATGTACATTAAATGCACTTCACGTTCCAAAGAAAAGATGTAACGGTAAGGGCGCTTTTTAATATACAATAAATATCCTGGAACTGGAGCACATTAAATGGGATCAGCACATTTTTCGATGGCACTTTATGTACATTTCGTGGGGTCAATTGTTATCTGGGATTGTGTACTGATGATGATCGTCGACTGAGAACAAAGAATAACATTAATTTTATAGTAGTATAGAAATGGCTCGTTTTGGATCGAACGGATGTGTCATTTTCAAGAAAGTAACCAAATGGCTGTTTATTCTCAACTTTTATTAATCTAGTAGTGTAGCTTCTTTTTTGTGATTCCTTAGTTTTTTTTTACAAATCTTTCGCTAGAATATAGGTCTGAATTTCAGACTGGGCAGCCCGGTGCCGAAAAAGTGTCCATAACAATTTTGTATGGTGGAGAAAGTACGCAACTATTCACTAGTTTCGAAATCGGTACCAGGCTGCGTACTTGATAAATTTGATTGACAATGTAGGAGGCAGCCTGGTGCCGAAAATGGATCGGTGTAATCGAAAAGGCTGTCATGAATACTATACGTCATACAAAATTCAAGTCGACACTAGGCTGAGTGCTTGAACTTTTGTTTTATGAATGAAGGTGGCAGTAGCAGCCTAGTGCCGAACTGAAACTTATTTGACATGTATAATTTACTCCTGCCTACAATTTGGCAAAACAGATTTACATCGCCAGACTGCTCACTTAAGTGGTAGAGCTGAGAATGTAGATGACAGCCTGGTGACTCATAGTATTCATGACAGTCGTTTTGATTACACCGACCTATTTTCAATCATTGTCAATCAAATTTATCAAGTACGCAGCCTGGTGTCAGGTTCGAAACTAGTTAACAGTTGCGTACTTATTCCACCATGTAACATTGTTACAGACACTTTTTCGGCAAAAAACAAAGTAATCACAAAAAAGTAGCTCAACTACTAGATTAATGAACGATGAGTGTAAACAGGTAGGTTAGGCACAGCGAACCGTATATAAAAACGGACATGTCGAATTTTAAACAATGGAATTTCATTGTTCAAAATTTGACTTGTCCCTTCTTATATTCGGTTCGCTGTAGGTTAGGTACTTTTTTGAAAACGACAAATTTTTATAACAAAACTATCGCTAGAAAAACATCGTTTCTACAAAGATTGCTCTTAATCGATTTAAAATCTCTATTTGCACATTCTTTGGTCAAACATTCAGAATGATTGCCTTTAGAATTTTTCAAGACACGTATACGTAGGGCCCTTGTAGAGACTCAGTTTTAGAGCCCTGGCTGAGTCCAGGCGCTCAGATTCAAAATAGTTTCTTCCATAAATTGTAGGGAATTGCTTTATATTTTGATTAAAAAAAAGTTTTGAAAATCGGAATAGATTTACTCGAGCTATGTACAAAAGACCAAAAACCACTTAAACGGCCCTAGTTCATTGGCCCTTGGGCCGACAGTGCCCAGATTCAATCCCAAAAATGATTTTTTGATTACCTTTTAGGAAAAAAAAGGTTTTTGGACCCGTACGAAGTACGAAGGTCCTATACGTTTACTACAAACAATTTTGATGTAACATAGGGTGGTTCGAGTAGGCAGTTGGGGGGATGCATTTATTATCGTCTAAACATGACGAATCAACAATAAAAAAAATGTCCGTCTGCACTTTCTTCCAAACGACTCGACCGATCACCGTAAACTTTTTTTCCCTGAAAGGAACATGCCTCCCATGATTCAAGTTCGAAGATGAACGAAATCGGCCAAGCAGTTCCGGAGATATGGTCGAAGAAGTGACCGAAAACATGGTTTTTCGAGGGTCGGTGAAGCTTTTTTGCAAATATCTCAGCAAGTATAGCATGGAAATTGCTCATGTTGGTGTCAAATGAAAGGATTTGATGTCAGAAAGTTGGGAAATAATTTTTGTGGAATTCGGTTCAGGAGTCGGGGCACCTGGACCAATGGAATCGACGAAACTGAGTTTCTTGGTCATATACGAAAACAGTTTTTCATGTTTATATCCTTAACTATGCAATATGGAGACTCACTGTCAAAGACAAAGTTGTAGAGAATGAAATTTTAACTATAAGAGGTAGAAAGTTGCTTCCAAAGGGAAAGTTATAGAGAATAAAATTTTAGAGAACACGTGTCTCAGGGTTATGGGTAAAAATGCCTCAATACTGGGATATGACCACTTCTAGAATTGGGAGGGATCACCATATCTCTAGAACTGTAAGGAGTAGGAAGCTGCTTCCAAAGGAAAAGTTGTAGAGAATAAAATTCTAGAGAACACGTGTCTCAGGGTTTTGGGTAAAAATTCCCCAATCCTGGGATATGACCACTTCTAGAATTGGGAGCGATGGCTCATATCTCTAGAACTATAAGAGGTAGAAAGTGGCCTCTAAAGGCAAAGTTGTAGAGAATGAAATTTTAGGGAACAATCGTCTCAGGGTTTTGGATAAAGATGCCCCAATCCTGGGATATGACCACTTCTAGAATTGGAACGGATGATCCATATCTCTAGAACTATAAGAGGTAGAAAGTTGCTTCCAAAGACAAAGCTGTATAGAATTAAATTTTATAGAACACGTGCTTCAGGGTCTTAGGGGGAAATGACCCAATCCTTGGATATAACAATTTCTAGATTTGAATGGTCTGAGATGTACTTCGGTAGGGCCTATGACATTATCTTGGGTAATTTTTATGGATCTTTGAAATTTTTATAGTTATAAAAGAACGTAAAACATTGGATTGTTTGCTTATTACTATATTAAGAAACGTTCGAGTCTTTTTGCAACATCTATTCTTTTTGTCACGTCTATTCTGATACGTACGGGTCTTTGGTTATGTTTTAAAATCGGTTGAGTTTTACTCGAGTTATCGTGTTGAAAGACGGACGGACATTTTTTTTTATTGCTGATTCGTCATCTAAGGACCATGATCGGTGCTCCCCCCACCCCTTCCCCTTCCCCTCCCCCTACTCCCGGGTCGAAATTCGACTAGTTACAAATGTCATGGTAAACGCATAAGACCCCTTTGCGAAGAACTTAATTCTTCGTATGGGTCTAAAAAGCCAGAATAATGTCATTTTCATTCATTTTGCATCTTCGCTTTGCTGTTTGATCTATAATTTTCATCTTTGGCAACTTCAATCCGTTGATGACAATGATGAATTTTTGACGGTTGTATGAATCAGTTGTGACACATCCAACTGATTCATACAAACGAGACACACTTATGTCAATTTAGCCAGAGTGACAAATGATCAAGAATTGTCTTCAACTAACATGACACATGACATGAGTGTGCGGCTCTGTTCATTTATCTAATATTTTTTAGGTTAACAGCTGGTATCATGCGATTCAATTTTTTATATTTATTTCCCAGATGTTACCTCTATCTATCAAAGCGCCGTCCTAAGCGACATATTTTCATCTCTATGTAAATCCGGTAAATCCTGCCACCAATTTTGAAGAATAGATTTAACACTTTGAGTGTGGCAACACTGCACACATCAACAGCATTCATTTATCAAACGCATTCATTGTGATGTCAATCATTTTTGTTATGAGGGTTATGAGCAATCTCGAATAACAAATCAGATCATTCTGAACTCTCACCAAGTCAAGACGTCTGTCATTCAATCATTCAAATTTTGTGCAACATAAGAACATTTTTTTTTGTTTTATACTAGTTTCCAACACATTTGTGAGTAAACATATAAGCGTATCAGACGTATAGAAGGAGTCTCTATTATATACAATGGCTGACGATGAATATACATTAATATCGAAAGGAAAACTCAAACTTAAAACTGATCCGGAAACTACGAAGAAGAAGAAGAGCAAAAAGGAAAAAGCGAAACTCGAACGAGGGGCTATGGAAGAGTTGGAATCCATCAAAACAACAGCCGAAGAAAAAAATTTACAAACCAAATACTTAACGAAGGCCGAATTGTCACACAAAATAATGCAACGGAAAATGGTGAGTAATGCATTAATTACCTCGTGAAAATGAAATATTTTCAAAAGAAAATTTCCTTATGTAAGTAGTTTCCGAGCTCATCTCACTTAATATAATTTGGTTCGAGAAAAAAACATAATTTCCACACGCGCCCTCCGCTCGCGAATTTTTATTAACTTCTTTACAAAATCGAATGAAGTTTTGTTTACTAATAACTTTTCAATTTGGGACAGGGCACAGTGGGTTTGTTGTTAAAATTTGTGACATTTTGAGGCCACGACCGAATTTAGAGAGAAAATTCTTTCCAATAGGCCATTCTCAGCGAAAAGTGCGACATCTGTTATCCTCGTAACGCCGATATCATAAACTAAATATAATCTGCACCAAATGTCACAATTCTCAAATAAGTTAGTCTGCCATCTAATTTCGTTCAGAACCGCCTATAATTCTATCACAACAAAAACCTCTTTAAAGGTAGAGTGTGACGCGGACGCTTCCAAAATTAATGATATCGCTTGAGGTGACGCTACCGCTGATAATAAAAATTACAACGCTTTTTTTAAAACAAAATAACGTAGTGTTAAAAAAATTGCGTAACAAATGCGCGACCCACCAGCGGAATAATTTTTCAATACTTTCAGTTTTTACAAGCAAAAATTTAAATTTACCTTAAACAATCTACGCAATAAGAAACAAAAGTCAAATTTTTGCAGCGCAAAAACTGACAGTACAGAAAAATTATTTCGTCGTCAAACGATATCATTAATTTTGGAAGTAGACACGGACTGCGTGAAACTCTACCTTTAAAGAGGTTTTTGTTGTGATATCAGTCGTTTTGGAAGTTTTCAGTTGTTGAAAAAATTTCTATTTTTTGAAAAAAACTTTCTCAGAAAAGAAAATTTTCTCAGCAAAAAATTTTCTCCGAAAAATATTTTCTCCAAAAAATTTTTCTCTAAAAAA
>CM055404.1:134845424-134873385 GCA_029228625.1 Pseudolycoriella hygida
GAAAACCATTTTTTCGTTCAACCAATTTTTTCGACTTTTTCACACTTAAGACAGCACATAAGTATCTAACCAACGCACATATATGGCCAACCATATACGCGTTTGAAAGCTCTTATCAGCCCTAACAAAACAAGATATAACACAATATTTTTTCTCACTATTCATAGGATCGACAGGTGACAAATATTCGCTATAGCAGTATTTTGTAAAATGCTTCGTAGGACTCCCCGGCTCAATTTTTTACTACATCAAAACCTTGGTTTTTGCACATTTTCAGTGGCTGAAACTAAAATCTGACTCTAATTGAAAGTTCAGATAAAAATAGTCCGACTAGACTAGATAGCTGACGGACTTGTGGATTTAAAGCGCTATTTATGGTAGTTCTAGTGAAAAGATGCCAATTTTCTCACTTTTTCTTCGACAAACATTTACAAATGCCTCTAAACACAATACAATTGACTCAAAACAATAGCATTTCATGACCTAGCTTACATTCAATACCTATGGACACCAACCTTCCCAATTTGGGTTGAATTTCCTATGTAAAATTACAAAAAAGTCCATTTTTCGACCATTTTTGGTATTGTTATCCCTCAAGAACCCTTTTACAATCATTGTTTTTGCATAGAATCGACCCTCCGGGCGAAATTACGTGAAACGGAGTGTTTTTTATTTAAGTTATTATCTTGACACTTTGTCTAAAAAATGAATTCGACGTAAAATTAACTTAATACACGATGCCACACCGTGGATTTTTTAAACGTCTTTTCCTTCATCAATCGGGACACCCTAGTACTTAGCCTCTAAAATTTCTCAATATTTTTTACAGGAAGAGAAACGAATCATGGAAAAAGCAGCGCTAACCCATAAGCAACGTGTCGAAAAATTCAATGAACACTTGGACAATTTAACAGAGCACTTTGATATACCGAAAGTTTCTTGGACAAAATAGATCTGCAATCGATTGGAAATTAAATTGTAAATGTTAAGAGGCCGTTCATAAATGACGTACGCTTGCTATAAAAAATGAGTATCCATAAAAAGGTCATAATTCGTTCAATACAACAAATTTTGTTAGGGGGTGTGTTTGGGGGGGGGGGGTAGCCGGAGTACTATAAGCAAAATTTTTGACCAGTTGGGAGTTATGAACTTTATGGATTTTATAGCAAGCGTGACGTCATTTATGAAAACAGCCCCTAATATAAAATAACGTCCAAGACATGAACAAACTGGACATTTATTATATTGTAGAATGAAGTTACATCTTGCAAGAATTTTTAAAAATATACAAAAATAACGGAGAAACATTGTTGGTTTTTTATTAAAAAATGTATTTGGACAAAAGCCCCTATCGGATAACGTTTATAGTGGGATGTTAAAGTCGCCTCAACCTAAAAGTTTGACAGAATTAACCTCAACGCATGTTGTTCATAGAACAACATTTTCAGGGTGAGTCTAATTTGCCATCCCACAGAAAAAAATAGGGTCTGAAAAACCAAAAGACATGATCATTTAAGTCACCAGCGAAGCATTATTGGATTCATAGGTTCCATAAGGTGATTTTATGTTATTTTCAGTATGTCAAGTAAAAGAAAGACACTCCGAGTTAGCCTGACATTGGTCAACGTCTCCCCGGGTCTAGAACTCGAGACATTGTGGGCCGAAATTTTAGTCCTATCCGATAGGGTCTTTTGAAATTGAAATTAATTCCGTTGACAAAATTAACGGTGAAACCAACGTTTCTTCAGCTAATGATATCTCAAAATGATGGGCGATTTAATTTCAAGAACTGCAAATTTCTGTTCTAAACAGTTATCTTTACTGCTATCTTTGTTTTCATGAATCTAATACTGTTGACACATTTTTCACAAAAGTTATAAGGTCTCGCTAAAATTACTTCATACTCGAGATTACAGGAAAATTTAAAAAAAAGTTTTGACAGATTTACAATATATTAATGTCAAAAAACATATGAAAGGGACACGTACGCATCACAATAGATGTGGCAAAAAGAATCGTACGTATCAAAGTAAATGTCGCCTTAACCAGAGCCTTTTATAAGGATTTCGAACTGGGGGGGATTTTCGGCATAGGGGCCCAATTTTTTCATTGAAGGGGCTTCAAATTCTTAATCCCAACAAAAACCTCTTAAAAGGTAAAGTGTGACGCAGTCCCTAATGTCCACTTCCAAAATTATTGATATCAGTGGAGGTGACGCTTACGCTGAAAATACGCAAGAAATGACGATGCAAAAAAAAACTTTTTAAAAAATTCAAATGTTTGAAATTGCGTCACAAATGCCAGAGCCATCAACGTAATAATTTTTCCACACTTTCAGTTTTCCCGAAGTAACCAACTCTCTAGCTATTCTAATTCAGAAGATAGCAAAAATTCCAAAATGGTATCACTTTAACAGTTGGCAGCCATTTTCTTAAGATCTCAAAAAAATTCTCCTGATGAAACTCTATAAATTTTCTGAAGAAGCCATCTCTCTGAGTAGTGTCATTAGGGAGCTAAAATTCAAAAACCGAAAAAGCATAAACGAAAATCCAATATGGCGCCGCTATGACAGCTGGCACTTATTTTCTTATGATACCAAAAAATTCTCCTGATGAAACTCTATAACTTTCTAGAAGAAACTATCTCTCTAGGTAGTGTCATTCCGGAGATAAAATTCGAAAACCGAAAAAGCATAAAAGAAAATCCAAGATGGCGCCGCTATGACAGCTGGCAGCCATTTTTTTATGATCCCAAAAAATTCTCCTGATGAATCTTTATAACTTTCTAGAAGAAACCAACTGTTATAGTATGGTATAGTAGAAACCAACTGTGTTATCATTCCGGAGCTAAAATTAGAAAACCCAAAGAAATCTAATTTATACCTAACAAAAATCCAAGATGGCGTCACTTTGGAAGATTTCTGAAAATCCCAAAAATTTCTCCCGATCAAACTCTATAACTTTTCCTAATAACCAACTCTCTAAGTAGTGTCATTCCGAACCTAAAATTCGAAAACCAAAAAAAACCTCATTTATTGCTTGGGAAAATTCCAGATGGCGCCGGTTTGACTGCTGGCAGCCATTTTCTTAAGATCCCAAAAAATTCTCCTGACCAAACTCTATAACTTTCCCGAAGAAACCAACTCTCTAGCTATTGTCACTCTGGAGCTAAAATTCGAAAACTCCGAGCATTACCTAAAAAACCCTCAAAATTGACCACTTTTCCACATGCCACGGCTTTTCCAGAATTTTCCCGGAAAAGCGGCATATGAAATTTTTCATTTGGGGCCGAGACTGACGTTCTCTGAAAATTTTAGGAAGATCGGCTGTCTAGTTCTCGAGATCGAAAATTATTAATAGATAGATACTTAGATAGATACTTACGGAAATATATTTTTGCATCAAATAGAATTTTGTACTTCTGCGCAGCTTTTTAACACTGCAAAAACTTGCGCAGAAGTACAAAATTCTATTTGATGCAAAAATATATTTCCGTAAGTGTAGAAACCGACAGATCAGAAAAAAGTTTCCATAATGATGAGAACAATAGAAAAATTTATTCTCCTTACAAAAATAGCAGTTTTTCGTGCTTATTCCTATTATGTTCGCGTTGTGAAAATCTGATATAGTAGAAATAGTGAAATAATAGATTGAGCTAGAAAATAACTTATGCGAGCGTAGCGAGTGAGAAAATTTTATTGAATAAAACGAACTATGCTGGAAGCAATTAATTTTCGGTAAGAGGAAAACACACTAAAAATAGTGTCAAACGCCCGCAGGTGAAGTTTTTTTTTTAAATTGCAATACTTTGAGTATAAGATGAGGGAATCGCGAGCGCAACGAGCGAAAAATTCTTGCGGAGTGAGACCCAATAGGTGAGCCAATTTTGGGTGCAGAAATTGGGTTTTGTTGAAAAGATCGTTTTTTCTTTTTTTTCGCTTTGAAATAAATTTAAAAAACACAAAATTGAGTTTATGACAATAGAAGATTGTATTTTAATAAAGAGTCTTCCATAAAAAAACCGTGGGACTATTCCGGATCGCTGTAGGCGTCGCGTCAGGCGTCCCGAATTAAAAATAAATTTAAAAATTGCCCAACTACTGAATATTAAGAATCATTGTAAAGCGCCGCAGGCAAAATTTTTTTAGTAAAAAATGAGTGGAACATTTTTTGCAAGTTGAAAATGAGTGCGGTGCACTGGGGTGGATTTTTATAAAGTGGGGTGGATTGGGGTGGGACTGGGGTGGATTTTTCCTCCGAGCTTGTATGTTATAAAAGGCCCTGGCCTTAACTCTTAAGTGTACGAAATTACGTCGACATTAAATTGGATTGGAAATTGCCGAAAGGGCAATATTGAAAAACCCGTCCGAAGAAACGGTATAAAAAAACCTTTCCGAAAGCACAAAATTGACCCCCAAATATAGAAAAATGTTCTACTCAATTTTATCTACAACATAGAAAAAACCATTTTTTAGGCTAGGGTCGACCTTAGTACTGACCTAGGGCCCTAAGTAGCGGACACACAATTCCATAGCCAAAAATGTTTCCCTCAATTTCCTCTGCAACATAGTAAAAAAAATTTTTTTGATTTGGGCGGAACTTAAGACCAACATGGCCCACTTGAGCCCTAAGCACAGGCAAAAGTTTCTTTTATAAACTGTCGATCATGCCTAGATCTTTCAAACAAAAAAAATTTTGAAAATCGGGAAATATTTGCCCGAGTTATGGACAAAAAACACATAGAGCCGTAGCTGAGTCCAATGGCTCAAAATCAAAAAAGTTTCTTCTGCAAAATTTAGTGGTTTTTGGTCTTTTGTACATAACTCGAGTAAATCTCTTCCGATTTTCAATTTTTTTGATCGAAAAGTCTAGAGCTGTCTCCCGTTTTATGGAAGAAAATGTTTTCATTAGAAACCCTAAAACTGAGTTTCTACTAGGGCCCAACGTGTTTGCTTATATAAATTGGATAAATCCTAACTGATTTCGCCAATTCTTTTTCTACTTGAGAGGTAATCGAGTACCGAATTATATTCAAAAACAAATTTGGGCCCGGTGCCTGTGCTTAGGGCTGAAGTAGGCCTCAGGTCTGTCCTAAGGTCGGCCCTAACAAAAAAAAAAATTTTTTTGCTATGTTGCAGAGCAAATTGAGGGAAACATTTTTGTCTATAGAAGTATATGTTCGAGGCATATCCTTATGGCTCTAGGTTGGTCCTAAGGTTTGCTGTAGACAAAAAAATGGCTTTTTGCTACGTTGTAGAAAAAATTGTGTTGAGCATTTTTGTCTATTTGGAGGTCAATTTTGTACATTCGGAAGGCCTTTTTTACGAGTTTTTCAATATTGCCCTCTCGGCAATTTCCAACACAATTTACTGTGGACGTAATTTCATACACTTAAGATTTAAGGCAATATTTACTTAGATACTACATGGGGTGAAAAGTCCGCGGCCTCATATAGAGATGGCGTCATTACTTCAGAATTTTTGTTAACATTCAGTAGTACCACCCTTTAGTTGTCTACAGCCAAAATTTCCTGACATTTGGTGTCATAGTTTTCGAATTACTGTCAATAGAGTGACGCAGGTTTTTGTTGTTCGTAAAAAATGGAAAATAATGAATTTCGTGTGTTGATTAAACATTGTTTCTTAATGGGAAAAAATACGGTGCAAAGCAAAGAATGGCTGGATAAGTGTTATGGCACATCTTCTCCGTCGTATACAACAGTCAAGAAGTGGCATGCTGAATTTAAACGAGGTAATACAAGCACCGATGATGCCCCACGTTCAGGACGTCCAAGTGAAGCAGTTACTGAAGAAAACATCAAAAGAATCCATCGTATTGTTTTGGCTGATCGAAAAGTTAAAGTTAGTGAAATAGCTGACATCCTCAAAATATCAACAGAACGGGTGCGACATATTTTACACGAGTATTTGGACTTGAAAAAGCTTTCTGCGCGATGGGTGCCGCGTTTTCTAACAATTGATCAAAAGCAGCACCGTCTTGACGATAAAAGCAACTGTGAAACTGGACTCTTTGGGCTACGAATTACTCCCCCACCCACCTTATTCTCCAGATCTGGCCCCCAGCGACTACTATTTGTTCCCAAACTTAAAAAGATGGCTACAGGGAAAAAGATTTTACTCTAATGATGAGGTGATATCCGAAACAGAGGCCTATTTTGCAGGGTGGGAGAAATCCTATTATACCAAAGGTATCCAAATGTTGCAGGACCGCTGGACTAAGTGCATTTCCCTTCAGGGAGACTACGTTGAAGAATAAAATTAATTTCATATGTAAAAGTTAGTTCTTTCATTGCAAGGCCGCGGACTATTCACCCCATGTAGTACATTCGAGTCTTTTCGTAACATCAACTCTGTTTGCCACATCTATTCTGATATGTACGGGTCTTTGGTTATGTTTTTATATGGGGTTTGTATGTGAGCTTCCAGGAGCCTTAGCGCCCAAACGAAGCCGGTGAAAATGACGTTGAAAATCTTAAATGGCGTAGAATGCCCATCCGAAGGTCCCTGCAAAATTTAAAGAAGATCTGACCGACAGTTTTCGAGAAATCGCCAAAAAATTTCAAACAAATAGCTCTGGAACTATTAACTAACTAACTAACGTAGGATGTTTCCAATAACTTTCGCTTTTATGAAAGAGCACATTTTGTACTGAAAATGACAATTGTCTAAAGGTCATAACTCCGGATACAGTGGACCGATTTTAATGACCGAAAGAACGATTTTAATCAGAATTTTACTTTGAAGAACTGGGCTTCAAGGGGGTACGACGCAAGGCAAAAAAGTCAAAACCTAGCCGTATATATGGTTCCACAGTCTACGAAAAAAAAAATTCTGATATTTTTGATCGTATGGAGACTTGCGTCACGGGCGCAATGCTACCGCGCGTCCATGATCAAAGATGCAAAAATCTATGAATGCCATCCAACGTTTGCCCATCTGCTCAGGCCCGGACTGGCCATACTGGCCATACTGGGCGATCGGGCGATGCCCAAAGCGCCGCTCGGTCTTGGCGCCTCTCACACGGTCAGGCGCCCCTCTGAAAAAAATGTGTTATAAATTCGCAACCGACGCCAATTCTTGAATGTTGACGAATATTCAAATATTACAAGAGATGTTACTTGTGTCGTTGATAAACTAGACGAATTTCTTCCTTGCCGATACATTTCATTACAGCCCGCAAATGAAGAAAAAACCAATGTCTATGCTATAATTTTAAAAAATTTCGCCTGCGGCGCTATAGTCTTTCAATTATTGTATTAATAATCTTACATACAGAGATTTTCAGCTTAAAAATTTCGCTGAAATTAGACGTTAATATATGCGAAGTGAAATACGAAAATGGAATGTAAGGAGACCAAAAACTATAAATTTATGAAGAACGTTCAAAAAAATTTCGCTCGCTCCGCTCGCGTCTTTGCAGAAATTGTATTCAGCCTAATAATCAAATCTATGGCGTTTAAAAAATGTAACTGTGTAATGTCTAACTAAAACGGAGTTATGATAAAAGACTGTCACAACGTCAAATTTAAAGAAAAATTTAAATGAAGTACTCGAATGATTTACATTCTTAAAATTATGAAAGCTCGACATGACTATTTTTTTGGGTGACCACACGCACCTTTTAATACGCACTTCGGGTGTGTGCCCGATACTTGCGCCTTTAATCTCAATTTCGGCGCCTTTTAGTTTCATCGCCCGATGCGCCTTTTGCATAGCTAACGGTACTATTACTTTCACATGGCTGACATATTTTTTGCATATGTTTCAGTAGTGCCATTAACGATGTCATTTTAAATGAATGGGTCATTGGGAACGAATCGAATTCTTTCTCATGAATGAAGAATTTTTACCTATACTTTCAAATTATGTACCCTTCATCTAATTGTCACCGGTGGCGATATCATACATTCTAAATTCAAATTGCCTTTCTAGTTAACTACTTCCTGAGGCCCTAAAACTCGCTCACTTTTTACGCCACCTACACATGCGTGTGTCTCTTCATTTTATATTTACATGCCGATATATTCTTTGCATCATGTAATTTTATACACTAACACATGTATCTGTACCCAGGTAACACAAGACGAAATATGTATGTTTGATGTCATCAAAAAGTGTGTCATTGAACATTATGTATGTCGGAAAGTACATGGGGGCCGTTACATTTTCTCCACATTTACACATTTTTGGACCCGTACGAAGTACGAAGGTCCTATACGTTTACTACAAACAATTTTAATGTAACATGGGGTAGATCGAGGTGGTAGTTGGGGCGATGCATTTATTATCGTCTAAATGACGAATCAACAATAAAAAAATATCAGTCCGTCCGTCTGCCCTTTTTTTCCGAACGGCTCAACCGATCACCCTTAACTTTTTTAGAGAACACTTGTTTCAGGGTTTCAGGAGAAAATGGCCCAATCCTTGGGTATAACCATTTCTAGATTTGAATGGTCTGAGATGTATACTTCGGCAGGGCCTTTGACAATACGTTGGGTAATTTCCATGGATCTTTGAAATTCTTATAGTTATAAAAGAACATAAAACGGTGGATTGTTTGCTTATTACTATACTAAGATACGTTCGAATCTTTTTGCAAGAATTGTTCTAGCTGCCACATCTATTCTGTTTGTCACATCTATTCTGATACGTACGGGTCTTTGGTTATGTTTTCTCAATAGATTGTGTCATTAGTTTTATGTTTGTCTGTATTCAGCATGGATGACGCCACTTGAGAAAAGGGAGTAGTTCTATGTTGAGACGTAAAAAAAAAACGTAGATGCCACCACTTGAGGTTCGGTGACATAACACGGTCTATTCACTTAATGATGTACACTTTCTGCACATTCAGTGTGCAAACGAACAATGTAGAATATCATCAGTGCCGTTGTGTCATACGGACATTTGGGACATTTGATGATATCGTTCGGAGTGACGCTTTCGCGGATAATACGCAAAAATTGTTTGAATACAATTTTTGCTTGTGTTGAAAAACCTAATCTTTAAAAATAAATTGTAGATACCACTTTTTTCAAGCAAAATTACGTCGTGTTCAAAAAATTGCGACACAAATGCCGGACCCACCAGCAAAATAATTTTTCAACGCTTTCAGTTTTCACACGCAAAAATTTAAATTCACTCAAAACAATCTACGCAAAAAGAAAGGAAAGTCAAATTTTTCCAGCGTCAAAATGAAAAGTTACAGAAAAATTATTTCTTCGGTGGGTATGCCATTTTTTGAAAACGACGTAATTTTGCTCTGAAAAATTGGTGCAATTTTTTTAAAGCAAAACATTATGCAGTACAAATCAGGCCTGAATTAGTGCTGTCGGTAAGACTTAAGCCCCACGAATATTTTGATGTCGTTGATGAAATGTTGCATCCCACTCAGCCCACCTGATTCAACAATACGTTTGTAAACATAGGTTCATTAAACCTTTACTGCATTTATTTGCTCTAATTGGACACAAATTTGATTTTTAATTTGAAATTTCCTTGAAATTATTTTTGTTGTCAATCGAAAAGGCCATCCAGTGAAAAGCAAATCAGAATTATTGCGAAGAGTGTAATTATCACGCAGATGAGCAATTTTGCGATGTTCGATAGAGAATGCTTCATGGTGTACAAGTCGAACGCCTGGAGCTCCTCATCTTCTTTTGAACATAATTCGAAGATCATTTTTCTGAGTAAATTTTTCTTGCTGCTTTTTTTTTGTGTTTGACAATTTCGAACTGTCCCAAGTGTCAAGCGTACTTCGATTTGAAACAATTCATTACCGCCTTCTCGAAATGACGAAGACATTTTTTCAGCGGTAGTTCTGGTTCTGGGGTATAGGGGGTGAGTCTGACTGAGGACCACTCCCATATGACAATGGCTCATTCTTTGCAAGGATTGAAAAAATGTTACGAACGGAACGGAGAGTCAAATATATAAAAAATTGAAGCAAGAAAGAGAAGCATACAAATGTCTCTTCCGTATACCTTCATGGAATGAGGCGCAAAGTGGTAGGTGGCCGCGGCCGCAAAGTTGTAGGTGGCCGTGGCCGCAAGGTGGTAGTGTACCGTTTGGGAGTTTAAATTTAAATATTTTGTGGATAAATATGTTATGCGGATAAAAACATTTGGAAACTTACCTTTGTTGTATAAAAATTATTTAAAGTTTGATTCGTGAAACTTTGTGAAACAGTTGTACAACAGAGGGATTTTTTTTCATCATCAAACTTCCTTTCGGTGTGAGGTCTTTATGCCACAACCCCAGAACTGTCGTCCTCCATGTCCTTCTATCCTTCTATCGCTTCGATTTCTTTATGAACGTTAAACGCTGGAAAATATTTCTTGTGTGTTAGTACATACTAGTCACATAACCGTAGATGCTCGGGTCTCCTGTCAAAATTTCTTTTGTTTGCAGGTAAATAAAAGCACGTGCACTTAGCAATCTATTTTGTTCTCTGCCAACTTAGAGGTTAGCATATTAGGTATTGGGGTATGATAGCGTTATTCAAAGACTTTTTAATGCTAACAGCACGTTGAACAAATCGCTTTGGGTTATCACATTGTCGCTACCATGTTACCTGGGGAACGAATGTGTTTTGTCTCATACATATTAGTAAATCACATTGAGGAGTGAAAGAGATGAAATTCGTTACCTAGGTGACGGTACCGATGGAACCAGCCGGATCGGGACCCGGGAGTCGGTGGTTTTTTCGTTTTAGGGTCGAAATAAGAAAAATATGCTAAAAGGAGAATGACTTTTTTAAAGTTTCTCTCCATTTTTAATGCACAATTTGTCCAATTTAACGCAAATTTATTTCCAAATAACACGTTTTTACATTCAGTCCAGAGCATACTTATCAATGTGGTGTACTTCACTTCGAATCAATGATTCCTTTGATGAGTAATTTTTTGTTTTTTTTTTTTTTTTAATTTCTTTTGTTAGTCGAGAATGATAAAAAATTATAAATCCATTTTGTACTACGGCGGCATAAAACAGCACCAAAAACGATTGGAACAAATTCGAAAAATTCGGAGCGAAGCGGAAAAGATGGCAAAATCTACGGTTTTCGATGTCAATGACTACGAAGAAATGCTTCGGGAAATGGAAAAAACGTATGCTTGTTCGGACGATGAACCTTGCGATGAACAATGTGACGATCATAAAGCTGAAGAAAGGCTGGACGAAAATATTGATTATAGCTCTGAAGAAGAAAAGACTGTGAAAAAGTCCAGCAAATCTAAGAAAAAACAAAACCAAAAACCCGTACGTAAAGCCTTCACGTGCGAAAAGCCTCGATGTACCAAACTCTTACTATTATCATAAATATAATGCGCATCAGAATGCATAGTCAAGTTCTTTTAGAACTTTTAGAACTTTCTTTAGAATTAAAACGACTCTTAGAAATTACCCAAAGTAATGTCGAAAGCCCTCCCGAAGTACATTTTTTGAACTCTGGCACCAATCACGCGTTGACTAATGTTCTTATCCCTCTGAGTTCTAGAAGTGGCTGAATCTCAGGATTGGGAAATTTTTCGGGAAACCCCTGAAACATGTGTTCAATAACATTCAATTCTCTACAACTATGCCTTTGGAAGCAACTTTCTATCTGTCATAGTTCTTGAGATATGACTCATCCCTACAAATTCTAGAAATGGCTAAATCTCGGGATTGAAAGGTTTCTCGGGAAAACTCTGAAACACGTGTTCGCTAAAGTTTGATTGTTTACAACTCTGCCTTTGAAAGCAATCTCTATCTATCATAGTTCTTGATATATGAATCATCCCTTCCAATTCTAGAAGTGGCTAAATCTCGGGATTGGGACGTTACTGGGGAAAACCATGAAACACGTGTTCGCTAAAATTTAGTTATCTACAGCTTTGTCCTAGAAAGTAGCTTTCTAACTGCCTTAATTCTAAAGATATCTGAGAAAAAGTCTCACCTACCCCCAAAAAACCATGTTTTTGGACACCTTTACGACCATATTTCCGAAACTACCCGATTGAGTTTGCTCATCTTTGAACTTGAACCATGGGACATATGTACCTTTCAGCGAAAAAAAAGTTCAGGGTGATCGGTGCAGCCGTTTCGAAAAAAAAGTGGAGACGGACGGACGGACATTTTTTTTTATTGTTGATTCGTCATATTTAGACGATAATAAATGCATCGCCCCAACTCCCGTCTCGATCTACCCCACGTTACATTAAAATTGTTTGTAGTAAACGTATAGGACCTTCCTACATCGTACGGGTCCAAAAATTGCTTCGATTTCCTAACAGATCTATGGCCTGAGACAGAGGACATTGAAATAGAAGTTTCAAAGGAAGACGAAAAGATTGAAACTGTAAAGAAACCTAGAAGATCAGCTAAGGCAAAAAGACTCAAAAAGATGGAACGACAGAATGTAGCTGAATATAGTTCAGAGTATGAAATGAGCTATGTCGATGATCCGTCTTATGTTTGCCCGGCTTGTTCATCCGAATTTGGCACAAATAATCTCTTCCTTGTGCCAAATTCGGATGCCCTTGCCCGACATTTTTTTTGGTTTTTTTTGACATTTTTTAAAATTTTTTTTCCACAGTTGCTTGCAATATTGCCTTTTCGACAATTTTCAATGCAGGAACGGAAAGTGAAAACCGACAAGTTTCTAATTTGTATGGTAAATTCGTATGATAAATCAGAAACTTGACGGTTTTCACATTTCCGTTCCTGTACAATTTAATGTCGACGTTTCATAAGGCAATATTTATTTAGATTTCGTTCGGCTCTCTTTGTAACATCTGTTCTCTTTCCCACATCTATTCTGATGCGTACGGGTCCGTTGCATTATGTTTAGACCCGTACGAAGAACGTATTGTCTCGAAAAGGGATCTATTGCGTTTACCATGACGTTTGTAACCAGCCGAATTTTGATCCGGGAGTAGGAGGCAGTTTCGATCATGGTCCTTAGATGGCGAATCAGCAATAAAAAGATTGTCCGTCCGTCAACACGATTGAATCATGGGACATTATATGTACTTTTCAGGAAAAAAAGGTGAGGGACGGGTTGGACAAACGAACATTTTTTTCCGCTGATTCGTCACCTCTAGACGATATTAAATGCATGCCCCTCATTCCCCCCTCCAGTGCCGTCACATCACACGGACATTTGCCAAGGGCTCGGCGATTTGGGGGCGCAAAATTTGAATAAAAAAATTGAATCGCAAGAATAAGTGCCAGCATGTTGTGTCAGTTTTTGTTTTTAAGTTTCACTAAAATAAACCTTTTACAATCCGCGATCAAAAGTTTTCGGCAAATGCAGCCATTTAAATAAAAAATCTCTTTCATCTTTGCACTTGGTGGAATCGTCCCAAGGATCGCAGCTACGTTTCCACGTTGCATAGCAAAATGTTTGTATGTTTATTTACTAGCTCACAGAGGCTCACCTGTGATGCCGCATAAAAATTTACAAAAATTTTATATTATATAAATTATATTATAATTATATGAATTACGGAATATATTTTTGATTAAATAGAATTTTGTACTTCTGCGCAAGTTTTTGCAGTGTTAAAAAGCTGCGCAGAAGTACAAAATTCTATTCATGCAAAAATATATTTCCGTGAGTGGAAGTAGGGGTCATTCATAAAAGATGTCACGTTTGCTATAAAAAATGAGTATCCATAAAAAGGTAATAACTCAGTCAGGACAGCAAATTCTGTTTATAGAACTTTGGCTTTGGTGTTTGTTGGGGGGGGGGGGGGAGCCGGAGTGCTATAAACAAAATCTCTGACCAGTTAGGAGATATGGACTTTCTGGAGTTTATAGCAAGCGTGACATCCTTTATGAATGACCCCTAATACCTTAATACAACTTTATTTTATACAAACCTGGGAAGAGAGAGAAACAGAAAGAGAAAGAACACAAAATCCTGAAAGGATAAATAAATAATCAAGATAGATGACACTTTTCTTCTTAAAAACGGAAGCAAATTCCACACAGATGTGGCTTGAACGAAGTAAGAATCCTTCAGCACAGATCTCACTGCGCATGGACGAACACTATGTGTCACTTTCAAAATATCATATAAATAGACCGGTTGCCCACTAAGCAAGATACTCTGTAACATCATACATATATTTCCTGAAGTTCTGGAACGAACACCCCAAAAACTGCGACTCCTGCGTCGATATATGATCTCGACGTTTAAGCTTAAACACAAATCGAATACATGCATTCATGGCTACTTGCAAAGATGTTTAGGGCATCCATGTCACACATAACCGTATCACAGTACATAAAATGCGGGAGCAGAAGTGTTTTGAACAGCATGATTCTGCTTTTAATCGGCAAAAAGGGACCGCACTCCCATAGGCCTCGCAACTCACCATATATCCGCTGTCAAATTGAACTATTCACGTCATTTTGCTATCATATTAATCCATACACCCAGAACTTTAGCTTTACGAAAATATTGAATCTGTTCGCTGTTTAGAAGAATTGGGTTCATAATAAAAACTGGATCTTCAACATTAATTTCTGACTACTGTTGTAGCCAATGTAAGTCCGCGTTGGTCAAATCGACCCCTCCTTTGTAGCTAAAACAGTCATGATGTAGGTAGAGCTGTGCATCATCGGCAAATAAATGACATTCACAGTGATCAAGCACATCATTTATGAATAACGAAAACAGTAGATCCTTGGGGAATACCCCTGTTGTTAAACAAATATTCCGACAAGAAGTCATCAATTTGCACTGCTTGGCACCTCCCAGTTAGAAACGATTTAACTAACTCAACAGCTTCATCACTTAAAAAAGAAATTTTGACGTTACTTTTTAAGCAACAAGCCGCACTTGAGAAGTCCAGCAGCAATAAACCCGATATGAAACGTTTCCCCACAAGACGCCGGTGCAAATTGACTCGTATGGCATGCGTAACCTTTAACAGAGCTGAGATCGTGCTATGCTTGGGACGGTACCCCGACTGATTAATGTGTAACAAGTTATTAAAATTGACATGCTCAGCTATCTGCCATTTAATGACTTTTTCAAGTGATTTCGATAAAGTAGGTAGTACATGCACACCTCTGTAATCTTTCAACTCAAATTTTGTGGATTTCTTAAATACCGTAAAAACCTTTGACCTTTTATAAGCCTCGGGATAAACCGACGTCGTCAGGACAGTGTTAAACATGTACGGAAGCGTAACGGGAGGGAGCAGGGAGGTGCGGGAAATGCTTGATTTAACTGGTTTTTTTACCAACTTCGCATTATTCTCCAAATTTCTCATATAATTACTGTTACCCGTATAACCTTACAAGATCAAGTGTACTGTGCAATGATGAGAAAGACATTTTTTTCTTATCCACTTTACTAGTCTTCAATGATGATTACATCTAACGCTTCATGCAAAGATCCAATATGCAATCATATCGATATTCATTTTAATAATTGGATTCAATGGTTTAAATTGTGAAAATTGTTTTATTGATTTCCAAGCTTTCGAAAACAAACAGTTTTCTTCGTCAGGGAACTAACAATTGAATCATATCGAAATGCTAGCGATAGTTCGCTAATATTTCTGTTTTTTAAAACTGTTAATTTTTCGGTGTAATAGTAGCGGTTTTATCGTAATTTTGACCAAAATTTCAGCTATTTTGCGTTTGTTTACTTCTAATATCATATAGTTTGGTATGTCTTGAAGAGATCTTCCTATGTTGAAATTGAACTGTTTTTCAATTAAACTTGAGAAAATGTTCAATAATTTTACCCATTTTAGCGCTTTCTTTTGAACTTTTGTTTATTTATGTTTAATTTCCTCAAATTTCGTAAGGTTGGATAGGTTTGGACGAGACCTTTTGTCAATCTGTATTTTTTTGGATATTTTTTTATCTTTTTCCAATGTATTTTCGTAGCGCCGTGATACTTCCAAAATTTAAGGTATCACACATCCTAGATCTTGTCTCACTGTTTCCAATGAGTCATCACATGAGAAAGTCTACTAAAGGTAAGAAATGTTTCTGAAGATGTAAAAATCGCGAGAAAAATCCTCAAAACAGTAAAAGGGCCATTCCACGAAAACTCCGTTCCCACGCTCGAAATGCTCAGTTGTTACGAAAAAATATTAATAGAAAATGGTGCATCAGACGTATTGATCCCTTAACTAGAGGTTAGTAACTTTTCTATTGCTTTCATTTTGCAACTACTGAGAATTTCACGCGTGGGAACGGAGCGGACCGTGGAATTGCCCAAAAGTATACTTTTACGAAAAAGTAATTTTAGCGCTAATTATGACCAAATATTCACCCACGTGATTTCCATTTTAATCGCAATTCATAAGGTATAATAGAAAAATTTAAAGTCTTTCAAAAAAAAAACTCACTTTTCACCATTCAGACACTTTTTGAGGCTTTTTTCGACGTTTTTCGTCTTTTAGCGCTACTTGTAGCGATCTAGCGTTACAAATACATTCTAAAAGTATCTCACATCTTACAGCTTGTCAATTTCTTTCCAAAAAATTTACAAATGTCAAAATCTGTTAAAGTTACGATAATTTTCGAAGAATGCGAAAATCATGAAAACCTTCAAAACCATAGCTTTGAAAAAGTCACTTTTTAGCGCTATTTTGACCAAATTTCCACCCACATTTCCTCGAATTTCATTTAGTTTCGTATGCATTAATGATACATTTCATATGATTCCGCTTTTGTACCATTTGGACACTTTTCAGATACTTTTTGAGGCTTTATTCGTCCTATTTTCGTAGCGCTACGAATAGCGCTGTAGCGCTACAAATATCTTCGAAAGTATCTCACATCACTCTTTGCAACGAGCCTCCAAACACTAAAATCGATTAAGATTACGATACTTTTCGGAGGATGTGAAAATCGTCAAAAAGCATACCAAAAGTATACTTTAAGTATGCTTCAAAAACCCACCTGTACATCCTACACTGTACTTCACATCCTCATAGCTTCCGATCACAGCACCCAAATTGGGCAAACTTTTTTTGTTTGAAAGATCTTTGATTTCTCTAGGATGTGAGATACTTTTTAAATTAAAAGTGATGGCAAAAGGCTTCACAAAAATCCTCCCTCACATCCAATTCCCGAAGAATTTCCGAGGGAATTGGATGTGTTGGAGGATTTTTGTGAAGCCATTTGCAATCCGTCGCCAGCTCACTGGTTTCATCTAGGTGATGTTAAATCCCCTTCTCTCTGTCCCGTTTTATATGTTTCATTGCACCGTTTGCATAGATGTGTTGTGCCGTTACGTCAGAGACGCAACACTCATGTTACAATAAAATTGTTTGCAGTAAACGTATAGGACCTTTTTGCTTCGTACGGGTCCAAACATGAATGTTGACAATTTTTATTAAAGCTAATAAATAACCTTTCAAATGTTTTCATGTGTCTAAAGTTCCCTTCCGTCCGCATACATTATTTACCGTTAGGTTAACAGTGTAGTTACATAACAACAATTTGCAAAGTAAGTTTATTGATATGTTACAGTAATTTATGAACGGCCCTTAAATGTAAATAGGAACATATGCAAGGGACCCGAAGGCATCAGAATTGATGTGGCAAACAATCGTTGACAATATTGCACAATTGAGATAATAAAAAAATTATGACAGGCATTGTTCATAATGAAAAGATAAGGGTGTAATGGTAGAACCATCATCATTTTTTTTTCAGATGGCAGTCAGTTCTTATGCAACTTGATTCGCTATTTTGTTGAGAAAAACTTCATTGCATTTTCATATCATCCTCCGTCCTCCAGTCATTTAAATATTATTTTTTTGGTTTGTTATTCAGGATTTTAAGGTACGGCAGTGTGCTTTTAGTTAACAATAATAGTGTTGTTACACCAGTGAATCTTAACCGAAGCGACCTACCGCATTTTTGAACTCCTTGAACAATCAGTCAAAAAATGTTGTCAAGCTACATGGTACGCAACCAATGTGGTTAGTAAAATGGTTCATGTAATGTGGATTTAGAAAACGAGAAAATACAAATAAGCGGGACATTCTCATTGTGCACCGCTGTAACATTGAAGACAAACATTTTTTTTTCTAAAAGATGTCGATGTTAAACTGTAATGAATGTATATCGATCACGTAAAATTAATTAAGAAAATAAAAATGAAATTTCCAGAAAATTTGTACTTTTGTTTACAGAACTCACCTCGCCCGCCGCATTAGTATAATAAGACCCTTACGAAGTACAAAGGTCCTATAAGTTTACTATAAACAACTTCTGCCGTCGTTTTCGTAACAAGCAAGTCCTTCAAAAAAAAGTAAAACATATGAAGGGACCCTTTCGTATCAGAATAGATGCGGCAAACAGAGTTGATGTTACAAAAAAAGACTCATACGTATCTAAGTAGACATTGCCGTAACTCTAAAGTGTATGAAATTACGTCCACATTAAATTGTATTGGAAATCGCCGATAGGGCAATATTGAAAAACCCATCCGAAAAAACGATGTAAAAAAGCTTTCCTAAAGTACAAAATTGACAAAAATGTTCATCTCAATGTTTTCTACATCATAGCAACAAACCATTTTTTTTCAGAGTAGACCTTAGGGCTGAATTTTGGCTGACTTTAGGGACAAATACTTACAAGACAAAAATATATCTCTCAATTTTCTCTACAACATAGTGAGAAGCCATTTTTTGTCTAGGGCAGACCTTAGAACCGACCTATGGCCACATAATTCCATAGACAAAAATGTTTCCTTCAATTTGTTCTGCAGTATTGCAAAAACATTTTTTAGACTCGTACGAAGAAAAAAATGTTCGTCCGTCCGTCTGTCCGTCACCGCGATAACTTGAGTAAAACTCAACCAATTTTCAATAGTTATTTTCATAACTAGGGGAGAAAATAGAAAATTCCAATGAGAGTAAAGTTTGTGACCTGAGCCAAAAAAAATGCAACGAGAGTGAATTTGCGCCCAGAGCGCAGCGGGAGGCCGCAATTCACTCGTTTTGCATTTTTTTCAGCAAGGGTCACAAACTTTACTCGAGTTGGAATTTTCTATTCTCCCCGTGTTATGAATTAACTTTTTGACATTTTGCTCTGAGAAATTGAATATTTTCCACCGAAAAGAAACCATTACTTAATAAAAAAATACGAAACAAAAAACAGAAATTTTAACTTTAGTGACAACCACTCGAATAAATAATGTGCTGAAGTTTAGATATGATCATAGTCATCTCGTCGTTTTTTTTCAACTGAACACTTCAATTTAGTAGGTTCTTGAAAAAAAATTGAAGACAGCAATTTTAGTGATTTTCAATCAATTGACGTTGTTGATGGCAATATGAGTGACTTTCAATCAATTGATATGGTTGGCGAGACGGAAGGCATCGATTTGAGCAATCCTGAAGCGGATGTTACATGCGATTTGCCGAAAAGTATTCAGGAGAAGTACGAAAAGCCGATAAAGGCCTCTCGATACCTCAATGCTTATGCCGTTTTTATGGAATGGCGAAAAAAAGAAGGGATCAATTTATTTAGTGAGGCGATTGTAATCACGTATTTTATGGATTTGTCAGAAAAATATGCACCAACAATGGTTTATTCGAATTATTCAATGCTGAGACGAGTTTTCATTTGGAACCATAACATCAACATATCAAAATACAGTCAACTGTTGACATTTTTGAAAAATAATATTAATGGCTATGAAAGCAAGAAATCGAAAGTTTTTTCGACAAATGAGGTTAAAACTTTTAATCAAAAAATCTTTTACGGGATTGAATCTGGGCGCTGTCGGCCCAAGGGCCGCCGAGCTAGGGCCGTTTAAGTGGTTTTTGATTTTTTGTGCATAACTCGCGTAAATCTTTTCCGATTTTCATAGATGTTTTTTTTAAATTAACAGGTAAAAGCCAATCAATTAGTAGAAGAAACCTTTTTGAGATTGGGCCCTAGGATATACCTAGGGCACTAAAAACGAGTTTTTGCTAGCGCTCTGCATGTTTTTTGTACATAACTCGAGTAAATGTCTTCCGATTTGCAAATTTTTTTTATCGAAAGGTCTAGGACTGTCTCCCGTTTTGTGAAAGAAAATTTTTTGATTAGACTTAGTGGACTTGGTGAGGCCCCTAAAACTGAGTTTCTACTAGGGCCCAACGTGTTCCATTACATAAGTTGGATAAATCCTAACTGACCCTATGTCGGTCCTAAAGTCAGCCTAGACAAAAAAAATGGTTTTTTGCTATGTTGTAAAGAAAATTGATATGAACATTTTTGTCTATTTGGGGGTTAATTTTGTACTTGCGAAAGGCCTTTTTTACACCGTTTCTTCGGACGGGTTTTTCAATATTGCCCTCTCGGCAATTTCCAATACAACTTAATGTGGACGTAATTTCATACACTTAAGAGTCAAGGCAATGTTTACTTAAATACGTTCGAGTCTTTTTATAACATCAACTCTGTTTGCCGCATCTATTCTGATACGTACGGGTCCCTTGCATATGTTTCCTATGTAAATTACGTCAGTTTTATTGTAACATTCAGGCGGGAGTTCGGAGTGTACAATTATTATCGTCTAGAGATGACAAAAAAGTTCTCCTCAAATTACTCCACAAGATAGCAACACAAAATTTTTTTTCGGCTGGGCCGAACTTAGGGCCATTCTAACGCCTCTAAGGCCTCGGCTCTTTTTTCTCTACAGCACTTCACAAAAAACCTCATCATAAAAGGAATACTCACGAAAAACACGAAATATCGTCTCATTCATCGACTCATTCGAGTTATGTGCAAAGGAATAAAAACCACTTAAACGGCCCTAGTTCGGCGACTCTTGGGCCGACGGTGCCTAAAAAAGATTTTTCGATTACCTTTCAGGGAAAATCGATCAAGTTTTACTCAAGTTATCGCGGTGACGGGTGCCGAGATGTGACATATAACACTGAATGCAGTTGCTTTTTGTAGGGGAATGTGCCAATATTGAGATGATAGATATTGATGCTACATGTTTTTTGGACCCGTACGAAGTACAACAAACACTTAATTGTAACATGGGTAGATGAAGCGGGAGTTGGGGTGTCAGTAAAAAAATTTCCGTCCGTCCAAATGTTTTTTATTGCGATTTTGACTCTATTCTACAAATGAAAGAGAGATGTTTCCTGAAATAGATTTTATTTAGAAAATACATGTCAAATTATACCCGGTTTCCCGGTTACTAGATTGAATACAAATTAATTGATTTTGATGTGAACTATGATTGGTCTATTAGTTTAATTGCTTACAAAAAACTGATTTGATCCATTATGCAAGGGAAAACAATTTCCGTTGCCTTAAGAATGTAAAATTGTAAAACGAAAAATATCTAAAAATTAGCCATTCCAGCGTTACTCACGTTTTTATATTTCACAATATTGCTGGAAGTTACGAACTAAACGAAATTGGTCCCTCGCATTTTTCTTGGGAAACAACGATATCTCAGAAAGAAAGTCAAATTTATTGTGGGTAACACTGAAATGGTCCAAATAGACTAGTTTTACAGGAGCAGCACAAAGTGTTAAAACATAGAATGCGTTTAACTTAAAATGAATCATGTTTTCTTTGCCAACAAATAATTTTGTATAAAAGCCAGGTTTTTTAGAAGAAATTTATCATTCAATAAATGTACTTAGAACCAACAACACGTCTAGTATATAATTTTGATTCGATCCAAATCCAAAATCAATTCCAAATACAAATCAATTCCAAATACAAATCAATTCCAAATACAAATCCAAAAACCAATTCCAAATCCAAGCAAATCCAAATCCACCAAATTCAAATACAACCCAAAGTCCAATTTTCAATCTCCCTTCTAAGTAGAACAGGAGCTGGCAGACTGCTATAGCTACATCGAGTTCTAACACAAAGACTAACATTAACTCACATAAACTAAATCACGATGTGCAACAAATTTAATTTAGTTGCGTTTGCCTTTTTTAGAATTAGTTGCCCCAATGTAGACCCAATGCTTTGTTTTCTTCAGATGAACAAATAACCTCTTCTTTGTTCCAAATTCGGATGAACATGCCGGGCAAACATAAGACGGATCATCGACATAGCTCATTTCATACTCTGAACTATATTCAGCTACATTCTGTCGTTCCATCTTTTTGAGTCTTTTTGCCTTAGCTGATCTTCTAGGTTTCTTTTCAGTTTCAATCTTTTCGTCTTCCTTTGCAACTTCTGTTTCAATGTCCTCTGTCTCAGGCCATATATCTGCTAGGAAATCGGAGCGATTTTTTTTCTTAGATTTGTTGGAATTTTTCACAGTCTTTTCTTCTTCAGAGCTATAATTAATATTTTCGTCCAGATTTCCAGACTTTTCGAATTTGTTCCAATCGTTTCTGGTCCTGTTTTATGCGATTTTGTCCGGCTTCTCGTCCAACAACCAATGTAAAATCGACACTGTTCATAAACACGACACAAAAAAAATTTCAAAATTATTTGCACTTTAGTTTAGCTTTTTCATTCGAATACGTGTGCGCACTGAGACCGCTCGATATAATAAATAAAAACATAGAAGGGACGTATCAGAATAGATGCGGCAAACAGAGTTGATGTTACGAATAGACTGGAACGTATTTAAGTAAATATTGCGTTCACTTTAGACTGTATTGGAAATTGCCCGTTGGGCAATATTGAAAAACCCGTCCGAAGTAACGGTGTAAAAAAATTCTCCGAACGCACAAAATTGACCTCCAAATAGAGAAAAATGTTCTCCTCAATTTTGTCTACAACATAGCAAAAAACTATTTTTTGGTCTAGGGCCGACCTTAGTACTGACCTAGGGCCTGAAATAGAGGCCTCGAATACATACTTCCATAGACAAAAATGTTTCCCTCAATTTGCTCTGCAACATAGCCCTAAGCACATGCAAAAATTCTTCTATAAATTATCGGCCGAGATCTTTCAAACAAAAAAAGTTTTTGAAAATCGGTCAAGATTTACTCAAGTTATCGTGTTGACGGACAGACCGACAGAAGGACATTGTTTTTTTCGCTGATTTGTCATCTGGAGGCAACAAAAAAGTTTCCCCCTTACTCCCGGGTTCGAATTCGCAATGTAACAAACGTGGTAGTAAACGCATTAGACCTACGTACTTCGTACGGGTCTAAACATTTTGTCTATATATGAACAGACTTACGCTATAAATAACAAACACATAGCATGTGCGAAGGATGTTGCAAAATATTTTGTCTCTATCACCCATACAATAGTTATTTGGATCACAAGGGACGAAAAGTAAAAATTTCAACCGTGTGCGAGAGTTGCTGCCCGCGCCGAAGGCAAGGGCGGCAATCGCACAGGTTGAAATTTTTACGTCGTCCCTTGTGATTCACGTAATTTTTCATTACAACAACTACGAATATTGTCATTTTCGCTTCCCAAACTAATAGAAAAACAAAAGCAAATTTGAATGTGAAAACATTTCAACCGTTATAAATTAGTCAGCATCATAATCATCAAACTTTATAGACCATTAGTACCTTTCGGTGTGAAGTTTTTCTGTAGAAACCCTAGAATGGTGAGCTCTCGTCCTCCATGCCCTTCCATCGCTCGCCATCGTACGATACAACTCATTACGTATTACTTTTACTATGAACGTTTAAGCTCTTATTTGAATTATTTTGTCATTGACATGACGCTCAGACATTAACACGTCTAGAACAGTTGTGTTATGGAGATAATTAGAAGAGATCAACATTTCGCCATCTAGTGTAAGTCTTCAGTCAAAGTGTTGATGTATCTATTTGTCTCGGTTAGAGGTATTGATTGGACTATCGAACTGTCACCGAAATGATTACTGCTGCCAAAATGTTGATTTTCTAATGAACTTCTTAACGCAACTGTTCTAGATGCGTTAATGTCTAAGCATCATGTCTGTGACAAAATAATTCAAATAAAAGTCTATACGTTCATAGTAAAAGTAATATGTAATGAATAGCATCGAACGATTGATTCCAAATTTGTGGCCTTTAATCCGTAGAGATTTGCAAAGTATCGAATGACTTTCCACAGTTGGGTTTACTCAACAAAAATTCTCTGAATTGCCAAGGAGATGGTTTGTTCACTCATCGAAAGTCGCCTAACTTCTACATCTAATTTAATTGAATCTATGAACCTTCTCCTTGGTCTACCACTTAGCCTAAAACTCGGGACCTCTACTTCCAAATGCTTTTCGGTAGCCTATTATTACCCATTCTAAAAAATCATATCGTTTCTGAATTGTTGTTCTTATAAACAAAAATTTCTGCGATATGCCTCTAAAAATTATCATTTTGGAATAAATTCAATTGAAAGTGTACTTTCAAATAGTCCTTTCACTTAGATAATAAAAGCTATAAATGTTTCTGCAGTTTTTCTAACTGAAACTCACATCCTTATTTCGTAAATAATCTAAGCAGCGGCGCACACGCTTCGATCAAAGTTAGCTCAAAATAAATTGAATTTAGAGAACCGAAAAAAAGTATTTTCGGTTCTCTGTTATTTTCGGCTCCCATTTAGAGAACCGAAAATATTTTTGGTTCCCTTACCAATCAAGAGTTGAATTTTTTCATTTTCGGTTGTCATTTGGGAAACGAAAATGACAATATTCGTAGTTGGTGTAATGAAAAATAGTACATTACATCACAAGGAGCTAAAACGGTGCTTTTTCGCGCAGACGGACAAAAAGTCAGATTTTGAACAAAACACTCAACAAACTTAAATTCAAATTTCATATTATGATCACAGTAAGTATGAGATTCAATTGTGTCACCTAAATTGTTTTCATAAGATTCAACATTTAAAAAGCCACTCACAATTCTTCATCCTACTTCCAATTGTTCAACAAAAATCGAAAAACTAAAAGTGCTGATTTCGTCGTTTACGACTCATCAGTACACCTTGTCTTAAGACCATGTGTATATCAGCAACGATGGCCATAGAATGGTACCCAGACTATGTCACCTCGCCTTTTATACAATCCAGATCCTACGATTGGATGCATGTCATTTCGTTTGAACAATTTGGAAGTAAAAGAATTGTGAGTTTGTTTCGGTTATTTTTTAATTTGGATTATTCTGCTAAGCAGATTACCATAATCAGAAATATGGGTGCAATTGTACCAAAACGAGAATTTTCTCAATTTTTTACCTTCATAAGATTCGTTGTTTTCTTTTGTCGATGTTGTTTTTATTGAATTTTTTTGAGTGGATAATAATATCGAAATTATGTATGTGTCCGCGCGTACCATTAAAAGTGAGACTAAAATGAATTTTTATTTGATATTATCTCGAACAAAAAGAAATCTTATTTTGTTTATGTTGCAGGTGGGTAAAAAATGACATATCAGACTGGGAGAAAAACGACAGGTGGGTCAAAAACGACATTTCAGACAGGACAAAAAATGACATTCAAATGTGACTCGAAACAGATTACTTTAGGATCTAAATTCGGTGAGAAAATCTAACGTTTTTTGTCCGTCTGCGCGAAAAACTATTCTTCTCGTAAGACACACACACACACACGTACGAAAAATGTACAGTAAATACAAAAGGAGAAACAAGGTAATGGCAGCAATGGCAATGGCAATGAATTCAAAAGATTTATGTCCCACATGATTAAAGTGGTGCAATTTTCTCATGAATTTCAATCATGTGGGACATATGGACGAAAATACTCTCTGGTGTACTTTCTTTATGCCAATTTTAAGGCTGTCCTAAGACCTTTCGACTGCACCACAACCACCGATGTATTCTCTTATTACTCGAGTGAATATGTGCCTTTGAAAGTCGTTCCATTTTTTACTTTAACGCTTTTGAGCTACCCCTAAATCGCCTCGGATCAAGCTACGCCCATATACAATCTTCATCAGGGATCAAAAACCTTTTGTTTTTCGGTTGGTGCCCCAAACTTTTCGATAGTTTTGTATTTTCAACACCCCTAGTGTTCACTTTTTATAGTAAAATTTTAGTTAGATAAATTGCTGAGATATTTGCCAAGGTCCACGTTTTTTGGCACTTTTTCCACCACATCTCCGGAACCACTTGACCGATTTTGCTCATCTTCGAGCTTAGGTCATGGACGGATGGACGACCGGAAAATTTTTTCTTGCTGATTTGTCATCTCTAGACGATAGTAATAGTTATTAGTTCTACTCGTACTACATATGCGAAATAGTCGAGGAGTGAGGCACTTATGCGGTTTAAGGAATGGGAATAAATGATAATTTTTTCAAATTCGTCAAAACCTCAGATAGACTTGATTTTGAGTGCAACGCACACAACAAACCATACTAATGTGTCGAAAAGTGAAAAAACCTAACTTTTCAAAACTTAAAAGAATTTTTGTTAACAAATGGAATAAATGAGCTTGTTTTTGGAAAGTTGATACGATGATAGGAATATTTCGCTTCTGCCGTTTTAGTTCGATTTTTCAATTTACATCAATAATATGATCTTAATTTGAAATTATCGTAAGTATTCTTTATTGCTTGCGGTAATAGTGCTCGCTGTGGTCAAATAGTTTTACCGTGTTTTACACAGTTTATGACTAAACAACTGATTAGGCTGTGAATCATAACCTAAAATTTGTGCTGGGTCAACATACGATTTTGTAATACAACTTTGGAAGGGAAAGATAATCAACACAACAATGATATCATCACACATCTGCAATGCTTCATGTATGGATAAAATAAATTAAGAAATCAAATTCTGACTAAATGCTTTGATTGTGACAAAAATTTCAATCTGAAATGCTTCGATGGCATTCCGTCTTTCGGTAAGCCAACTCCACCGACAGACTCCAATTTGGTTTTCGTCTGTGGCAAATGTCACCAATTTCTATCGAAACACAAAAATTAAACAAACCGAAAGTCGGTAAATGGAAGTATGAATGTGATGCGAATTAATAATGCAAGCGACACAAGTAACAAACCGGAATCACTGCAATCAGTACATGCAGATTTTATGAAATCAGTCGAGGCAAATAGAATTATCTTGCAAACAATTTTTTCCCACGTTTCAAAGACGGACATCGGCTCATCCAACATAAACATTAGGGTGGGTCGAATTTGAACTTTTATTTTTTTTGCGAAACGCCTGACCTTACAAATGCTGTGTAATAGTCCCAGAAATGTTTTGTAGAAGAACTTTTTTTTTTAAATGCGATCTTCCTCTGCCTCTCCTTGAAAAACTCATTTTAGGCGTTGTTTCATGAATCAATATGTTAATGTGGTATTGGAGGTTCAACCTCTCTTCCCGACTTTCAGTTTTCATATTGAAATTTCAACTTTGACTCCACCAAAACAACATAAACAATGATTTAAAAATGTTTCAAAGAACGTAGGTAGATAGACAATTTCATAACGAATTCTGGAAAGCAAACCGTTTTGAAATTGGTTGACACGTGACTGACTCAGACCTATTTCAGTGTGAGCATTAGGCGAGGCATTAGGGGGTCCAAAAAATGAAAGTGTCGACAAAGTTGGTGGACTTGGCTAAAAACAGACCTTTAGGGTACCCTGATAAAAAGTCAATATGTGAGCAATCAGATCCGAGTGGATCTTGGGGTCGTTCCACTACAAAATGTGTGAAAAAACACCAAAATCAATGAAAATATAGACTTCAGCTAAATTGAACATAACAAAGAGATGATAACATTTCTTATTAAGGGGAAATCATTGATTCCTCTTCAGAATACTCCAAAGAGAGGAATTTGTCTATGATTTTATTTATATTTTTATTGCTTCTCATCTTTGTTTATATACCTACAGCTATTGTCCGCTTGTACTAAGTTGACATTAAAAGAATAAATTGATTGATTGATTGATGGAATAAATAAATTAATTCCATTTATTCAAAAAAAAATAAATAAAATTTAATCTCAAGATGGTTTAAATGCTTTATAATTTGTGCAAACCTTTTTTTGAACTAATTTGTCTAACTTGTGATGTGTTTGGTTCAGATATTTCGC
>CM055404.1:134873885-134884198 GCA_029228625.1 Pseudolycoriella hygida
TTTTCTTTGAAAAAAATTTTCCTTAAAAAAAATTTTCTCCAAAAGATTTTTCTCCGAAAAAAATTTTCTTTCCGAAAAAAATTGTTCTCCAACACCTTCGGCCACCATCGAAACACTTCGTATCACCTTCGGCTACCTTCCGAATACTTAGTGTCACCTTCGGCTCCCTTCGGAACACTTCGTGTCACCTTCGGCTACCTTCGGAACACTTCGTTTCACCTTTGGCTCCCTTCGGAACACTTCGTGTCACCTTCGGCACCTTCGGAACACTTCGTGTCACCTTCGGCTGCCTTCGGAACACTTCGTGTCACCAATTGTTCTCAATGATTTACATAACTTTCCTGAAGAAACCAACTCTCTAGGTATTCAGAATTTTGCAAAAAATCCAAGATGGTGTCACTTTGACAGTTGGCAGCCATTTTCTTAAGATCCCAAAAAGTTCTCCTGACCAAATTCTATAACTTTCCCGAAGAAACCAACTCTCTAGCTATTGTCACTTCGGAGCTAAAATTCGAAAACTCCGAGCATTACGTAAAAACCCTCAAAATTGACCACTTTTACACATGCCACGGCTTTTCCAGAATTTTCCCGGAAAAGCGGCATATGAAATTTTTCATGTGGGGCCGAGACTGACGTTCCCTGAAAATTTTAAGGAAATCGCTCGGGCGGTTCTCGAGAAATAAAAAAGTAGATAGATACATCGTTGACACACAACACAGGAATAAAATTGTTATTACTTTCAAAGCAGATTTTACCATTTTTATATGGAAATTGGTCATCTTTGATTGGCTCGTTCTCAACCGATTTTGATGAGTGTGGGCTTGTTGGAAAGCTGCTGCGACGTAGTTTTTTTTAAATAATTTTGAGGGGGAGGGGGGCGAGGGGAAAAAATTCAAAAGTTCGCCTATACATCGTGTCTTGTCTTAAAGGTTTTTGTATGGAGTTTTTTGGGTTTGTGGACGTTTTTTTTTGGGTGTGGGGACTGCGTCACGCTCTCCGCTACCGCTCCGAGCATGATAAAAGAATAAATGGAAGAAATGAAGTGCGCCACCCCTCGATAATAGTGCTCGGTTGAAGAAAAGTCTACGGGCTGCCGTTGTAGTACAAGATGGATTTATAATTCTTTATCATTCTCGACTAACAAAAGAATTTAAGAAAAAAAAATTCAAAAAATCACTCATCAAATGAATCATTGATTTGAATTGAAGTACACCGCATTGATATGTATGCTCTGGACTGAATGTAAACATGTGTTGTTTGGAAATAAATTTGTGTTGAATTGGACAAATTGTGCATTAAGCATGGAGATAAACTTTAAAAAAGTCATTCTCCTTTTAGCATATTTTCCTTATTTCGACCCTAAAATGAAAAAACCACCAACTACCGGGTCCCGATCCGGCTGGTTCCATCGGTATCGTCACCTGGGTAACGAATTTTATCTCTTTCACCCCTCAATGTGATTTATATTAATATGAGACAAAACACATTCCTTCCCCAGGTAACATGGTAGGGACAATGTGGTAACCCAAAGCGACTTGTTCCACGTGCTGTTACCATTGAAAAGTCCTTGAATAACGCTATCGTCTCCCAATACCTAATATGCTAACCTCTAAGTTGGCAGAGAACAAACGAGATTGCTAAGTGCGCGTGCTTTTATTTACATGCAAACAAAAGAAATTTTGACAGGAGATATGAGCATCTGCTTACGTGACTAATATGTCTAACACATAAGAAATATTTTCCAGCGTTTAACATACATAAAGAAATCGAAGCGATAGAAGGATAGAAGGACATGGAAGACGATAGTTCTGGGGTTGTGGCATAAAAACATCACACTGAAATAAAGTTTGATGATGATGAAAAAAAAATCCCTCGTATGTGCGTGTACTCTTCACTTGCAGGTGTACTGATGCATGTTGGTACATCCATACGGTTTGTTGAAGGGCATATGCCAATCAATCCGTTAAGGGTGTGAAATTATTACTCTGCGGGCTTTTCGATATCCAATTATTAGGCTTCGGCGTGCATTCAACCGGCCAACACCACTATATACCCACTAAATCCCGATTGACGGTTGCAGCTTGAGAGTTGAGAGTTGTTGAAGCGATAGGACGTGTTTTTGCCAGCTGCTGGTATTTGACTTAAATTTTTGTGTGCCGATGTGTTTACGGCTAAGGTTTAGTGAGGATAAATTCTAATCGGCCAAATTTTAAGTGAAATCAGTTTGGCAAAATGGTTTGAATATTCTAAAAATATTAAAATTAGAGATTAGCTTGTTCTAACTGAAATCTGTGTTTATTTTTCGGTTTTGTTTTCAGTTGAGTTTAGTAAGATTTTAGTGTTGAGGGGTGCGTCGTCTTTCATTGTAACAAATTTTTGTCGTATAGTGACTGTGATTTTGTCAATTAATTGTTTACAGACCACCCAAATTCAGTTTTCATGTATTCAGATTTGCGTTTGTTGGAATTTCTGTAATGAATTGAAGCGCCATTCGTTTTTACAAAAATGAATTTTGATTCTTTGTTTTTGTTTCAATACGTAATTTTGGCGCGCAAGAATAATCTAATCTCTCATATCAACGACGAAAAACCGAACTT
The DNA here is from genome assembly GCA_029228625.1 of Pseudolycoriella hygida. Taxonomy (NCBI): domain Eukaryota; kingdom Metazoa; phylum Arthropoda; class Insecta; order Diptera; family Sciaridae; genus Pseudolycoriella; species Pseudolycoriella hygida. Next base: position 134,876,483 of record CM055404.1, read on the forward strand.
GCACGTTTCAGTACGAAGGTAATCATCTCAGTTTTGGCTTCCCGTGTATATTTTGTTCGGATCTACGTGCATATGATTACTCTCTTTATTGTGTAGGGTGCCGACGGTATCGCCATAATAAAGTAGAAATATCAATATGATTTCGACGTCTTTATACTCTCGGGCTATTTAGTCAAAAATCTTTTAATAATAAAATTTTTATTGAACCATTAGAACACTTAACGGAATTCTTTATACAGCGGTTATTTCACTTTGTTATCGGTTATTTCACTAACTGATAAGCCATTCAATTTTTGTTTTGATCTGAAAAAGATCACAACAAACGTCTCTTTCATTTTGGGCTTTTGGGTTTGCAAACATTTGAATTGCAATCGAATATTATTACCGGTAAATCCCGACATACGGTCAAATTTAACCAGGCTTTCTTAATAAATATATCGATAATTCAAACATTCCCACCCCAAAGATTTCAGACGCATCAGAAAAAATACTAAAACAACCATCTTCTAAGTCAAATTTGAGAGTCATGGATTTTCACCCTAGAGGGCTCATCTTTGAGACGGGTCCCGGCTTTCAGATCACAGAATATCGGTTTGTGTACCAGCAGCAGGGGAGGAGAGCAGTTGCATATACATTTGAAACGAATCGCATATTACCCTAGCTAATTACCGTTATACGGTTATGTTTTAGCAGGTTTTCTTATTATAGCATTTGTTCAAATGCCTACCACTACAGAGGACTAAAACAACCATCTTCCAAGTCAAACTTTGGAAATATTATGGACATATCACTGCAAAGGGCCTATCCGTGAGACGGATCCCGGCCGTAATAGGGTTTTCCCATTCATTCATCGCAATTTGGTCAATTCAAATGTCGAATCAACGTGATCCCAGGAAATTTTTGGAAATGTGTATACTTGCACACCTCGGGACCATTGCATTACTAGTTTAAAGTTTATTTACTACGGTTTCGTTTCTCTTTTGTATATTTTTGACGTTTGTGTTTTTTTTTTGTGTTTTATGTTTCAATAAAGGAAGAGTCGGCGGGGGTGGTACAAAGGGTCCTAGACTCAGGTGCCTATACCCCAAAAATTCTAATCTAATCTAATCTACGTGACTAATATGTCTAACACATAAGAAATATTTTCCAGCGTTTAACATACATAAAGAAATCGAAGCGATAGAAGTATAGAAGGACATGGAAGACGATAGTTCTGGGGTTGTGGCATAAAGACCTCACACTGAAATAAAGTTTGATGATGATGAAAAAAAATCCCTCTGTTGAACAACTGTTGCACAAACTTTAAATAATTTTTATAAAAAAAGGTAAGTTTAAAAATAGTGAATAGACCGTGTCTTGTCACCGAACCTCAAGTGGTGACATCTATGTTTTTTTCATAGCTGAATTAACAGCTCAAAATAGATCTACTACCTTTTCTCAAGTGGCGCCATTCAAGCTTTCATAGCTGAATACGGACGAACATAAAACTAATGACACAGTCTATTGAGAAGAAATGTGTAAATGTGGAGAAAATATAACGGCCCATGTACTTTCCCACATACATTTAATGTTCAAAGCCAATATGCTCAGCGACAGATTGTTTCAAATCATACTGAACAACCAATGCACACGTTTCAAGAAGCTCAACAATGGATTAGCTCAAGGCTCAGTCTTATCGTGCCTCTTGTTCAACTTGTCGCTTACATCGCTTACACTTACCAACACTGTTCCTTTAAAGAAATAAATGACGCACTGACCAAAGATATGGCTAAATTCGTTAGCTTCTGCAAAAAATAGCGACTGGTTCCAAACTTAACGAAAACGGTGGTTACATGCTTCAACCTAAACAACAGACTCACTTCAATGAAGTTGCGTGCTAGGTTTGACAGCACACTGCTGGAACACGATTTCGAACCAGTTTATTTGGGAGTAAAACTAGACCGATCGCTAACCTATGGCAAACACATCAACAAACTCACGCTCATGCTGGCAACGAGGATAATTTGATCAAAAAACTTGCCGGCTCATCGTGGGGTGCGGCTGCATCAGTTTTGCATCAGTACTCGTGTATTCATGCGCAGAGTACTGCAGTTCATCTTGGCTCAATAGCGCACACGCAAAGAAAGTGGATGTGGTACTCAACGAGTCGATGAGAATAATAACAGGCACTGTTCAGTCCACACCGTTAGAATGGCTACCCGCATTGAGCTACATCATACCACCAGCCATCAGAAGACAAATAGATAATTGTAAGAGAAAAACCCATACGCTAAATAAATTAATGTTCAATGACATACTTTTTGATGACATCGAACGTACATTTCGTTTTGTGTTACCTGGGTACAGATACATGTGTTAGTGTATAAAATTACATAATACAAAGAACATACACGAATTAATCGACATGAAATTATAACAATGAAGAGAGGTGGCACAAAGAGCGAGCATAAGTTGTAAGTTTAATTGAAAGCGTTTCTATTAGGACAAATTGAGGATATTTTTTGACCGTTCTTGATAAATCACCCTCTGTACTTATTTAGTACACGTCAGTTCCCAAGATTTAGCTATTATATGACAAATTCTGCTTTCTGCAGTACACAATAGGACATTTTGAGGACAATAATTGATTTAGAAAATAAAAATTAAATTTCTGTTTTTTTTACACCATAAATTACTTCGAGGTGTTTAGTATAATTATGCAGTAGGGGAATCATAGGATTGTGCAACTTTTAATTTCAGGAGTAAATTTTATGAAATGAAATGTTGCACAATCTTATGATTCCGTAACTGTAATTTGTATTTATAACCTCAGCAAGTAATAAACTAGAAAGACAATTTTGCTTTAGAAATTATGTTACCGCAGGGTACATAATTTCAAAATTCTTCGTGCATGAGTAAGAGTTCGAATCGTTTGTACTGACCCATTCATTTGAAGTGTTACGCCAACACTTATGCACATGCAAAAAATATGTTAGCCATGTGAAAGTACAAAGATGAATAGAAAATATTTGAACCGGAAAAATTTTGAAAAAATTGTCTTCAACTTTTCATAATTTTTCCGAGAATTTCTCAGAAAATGAGAAAACAAAGTTGTGTCGTACAGTTGTGTCGTACAGATTTTTTATCGCTAAATAAAGCAAAAAATTGTTGCACGATACGTCTCTAGAAGTTGTAGTTTTTTTAAGGCTAACTCGATGCACCAATATACTAATCTGTATTTCTATTCATTGTTTTTTTCTATGCAGGGACATCCTCTGATAAAATCCACTAATAAATCCCATTGGCTGTTACAAACGTTTTCGAATGGAGTAACAGAATATTTTTCGCAAATCATATAAATTGCCCATGTACGATTGTGTGCAGACAGTTTCAAAAGCTACCTCAACGTGTCAACTTAGTTCATAGTAAATGTTCAGTGTTAGTAAGAAAATTTTTGTGTACATTGAGACCCGACAGCTTTGAAAACGAATCAAGAAAATACCATACACAAACAAATTTAAAGAAAAATGTTACGCAGTATAACGAAGCATAAAAACGTTAAAATTTCACCAAACCTTTCGTAATTGTAACGTGATTTATAACGCGTTTCCGTAACATAACGTTAGCAATTGTGTAGTGAACAAGTGTTCCAGGGAATTTATGTGTATATTGTGAGCCGACTGCTTTAAAAGCGACCTCAACGAGTCATCAAGTGTTTGCAAGAAATGGAAACGTCAAACAAAGGACACCTGATTTGCAGCCCAGGGACAGTGATCGAAGATTACATGGTAGTAAAAAGGCTAGGCGAAGGGTCATTTGGTACAGTGTACGAAGTGGTCAATACGAAAACGATGGAGAAATTCGCAATGAAAGCTTCGAGAGAGGGCATTGTGTATTTCAATTATGCACGCAAGGAGCTGAGCTTCTTGGATTACTTAAATAGTTTCGACGAAGGAAATAATTTATGCCTGAAGTCATTCTCGTCGTTTGAGTTCAAGGGCCACATTTGCATGTTAGTTGAAAGACTCGGTAGCGATCTACAAGAATTAACAACTAAATTGCCTTCTTTGCCAATGAACCAGGTGCGACACATAGCCTACCAATTGGTCTGCTGCCTAAACTTCATCCATTCCAAAGGAGTTATTCATTCGGACCTAAAAATGGACAATGTGCTGTTCGTGGACGAAACATTGACAGAGCGCTTTGATACGAAAGCAAATAAGAAAATCCCCGTGGTGAACAATACCGAAATCCGTGTTATCGATTTCGGTTGCGCACGTAAAGGGCTGCAAAGAGGGCTTACTAATCACCGGAGTTATCGAGCTCCAGAATCAGTTCTGAAATTTAATTGGAGCTACCCCGTCGACGTTTGGTCACTTGGCTGCATCATATACGAACTGATAACGGGCGAATTACTGTTCTACGTTGAAGAGAGTGACAATCTTCAAGATGACAACCTTGAACATCTGGCTGTCATAGAAGCAGTAATTGGTCCGTTTCCATTGGACATGACATCCGATCCCAAACTTTTCGAGAGAGGAACAGGGAAGGCAATGTACAATGACCTACAAGGTGTCTGCCTCGAGCAGGAGCCTTTAACATGCAATGAGGCCTTTAGAGACGAGGACGGAAAGCTGTTGCTTGATTTGCTGCAGAAAATGCTGGCGATAAGCCCATCTGCAAGAATTAGCATGAAAGATGCGATGAATCATGCATTTTTCGACAAATTGCCAGCATGTCATCGGCGTCACTGAGTCTAGAGTTTTTCGAAAAATTGACAGCATGTCCTCTGCTTGGCTTCTTCACTGAATCATGCGTTCTTCAACAAGTAGCCAGCATGGCGTCAGCGGCGCTGCAAATTATTTATCTGCATACGTAGCGCAGAGGTAAGTAAAACTACAAACATTTTTTGTTAGAAGAAGTTTTTTGAGGAAGAGGCAAAATCTCCGCATTGAACGAAAAATTGTATTCTAATATTATTATTAGCATTCTGATTGATTGAATTGATTAATAATCTTTTTTTCGTTCATTTCTAAGGGCAAATCGAGGACAATTTTTGGTGCCATTCGCTTCGTAAACCATATGCCGTGTTTGAAAAATCGCCAGTACTTATTTGGTGCACGTCAATTCCCAAGAGATCGAGCTACGACCAATTCCAATTTCTACCGGACATAACGTGGTTGCTCCAGTCGTTTAAGGAATTTTCTTCAGTTGGATAAAAAATATCAAATTAACACTGAAAGCAATCGTCATTGATGTAATCGTTCAAGTCATTGAGTAAAATTCATTAATAAAATAAAAATGAAATTTCCAGAAAGCTTTGTACTTTTCGTCGTTGCTGATATACACATGGTCTTAAGACAAGGTGTACTGATGAGTCGTAAACGATGAAATCAACAATTTCAGTTTTTCGATTTTTGTTAAACAACTGGAAGTAGGATGAAGAATTGTGAGTGGCTTTTAAATGTTGATTCAAGCGGGTGGACTTTAATCTGCCGAAGGTACAGCAGCCATAGTAAAATATTACTTCTATGGGTGTAATTGTGCCAAAACGAGAATTTTCTCAATTTTTACCTTTGCACTTTTGTTATTTCAACAGAACTCACCTCGCCTACCGCATTAGTATAATAAGACCCTTACGAAGTACAAAGGTCCTATAAGTTTACAATAAACAATCTTCTGTCGTCGTTTTGATAAGAAACAAGTTCTACAAATAAAAGTAAAAAATTCTTTTGGGAGGACTTGTTTCTGATGAAAACTACGGCAGTTTTATTGTAACATTCAAGCGGAGGTTGGGAGTATACATTTATCCGCAAAAAATTTCTTACAGAGGAGGTGTGACGCAAGTCTTTATGTCCGCTTACAAAAGTTCTGAAATCAGAGGGGTGTGACGCATTAAGCTTCGATACGCAAAAAAATTTTTTAAACAAAATTACTTTGAGTTCAAAAAATTGCGTCACAAATGCCAGACCCACCAGCGGAATAATTTTTCAACACTCAGTTTTTACACTCAAAAATAAATCGAAGTGACTATTTGCAGTTAACTGTCAATAGTCAATACATTTACTATTTGCAGTTAACTGCAAATAGTCAATGGTAATACTATTTGCAGTTAACAGCAAATAGTCAATATTAGTGCTATTTGCAGTCAACTGCAAATAGTCAATATTAGTGCTATTTGCAGTCAACTGCAAATAGTCAATATACATGCTATTCGCAGTTAACTACTCTTACTGCATTACCCCCGCATTACAACTTCAACTACGAATAGTCAGTATTTGTGCTATTTGCAGTTAACTGCAATAAAGTGACTATTTGCAGCCGTTAAAACACTATTTGCACCCGGGTCCACATTAGGTGAAATATTAGATGCTGCATATTAATATACAAAAGCTGCTTTTTGGTTTCTAATGGTAAGCAGGAAAAACACATAACATGGGTGGTAATAAATTGTCTCGAAAAAGAGATGCTACACTTGCACTAATTATTTTATGTTCCTTTTCCTTTCGCGTTTATATGAATTATACCAAACTGAAGAGTCTCAAAAACATAGGTGGCTAACAAAACTGGGAAGGTTTCACTTTTACGAAGTCCAACAAAACTAGGAATCATTTCCTTTTAGGAAATGCCAGAAAAAACTAGGTGTCTAACAAAACTAAGAAGATTCTCCTTTTACGAAATGTGATGAAAGACTAGGTGGCTAACAAAACTTGGAAGATTTTCCTTTTACGAAATGTCACAAAAAACTAGGTGGCTAACAAAAGTATGTAGCTTTTCCTCATACGAAATGTCGTGGCTAACAAAACTAGGAAAATTTTCCTTTTACGAAATATCAGAAAAAAAGGTGGCTAACAAGAATTCAATAAATAATAATAATAATAATAATAATAATAATATAAACTCTGACTCAAAAGTTGTTCAGAAGTAAAACGAACTACCTGTAAAAATAAAATTTTCACTTCTATTGTGTAGGTGCGAAATTGTGCAAATAGTACTTATATGGCTATTTGTACAATGTGCGAACAGACATAATTTCACTATTCGTATATTTTGCGAATAACATCTACATTTCCTAAACTATCAATGACGAGTTGTGAGTGGCTGGTTGACTGTCTGACTAAAAAGAAGTAGGAGATTGCTTTTCGTGGCTAAAGTTCAGATGGCTTACCCACCGCAAGTGGAGAGATCCAATAGATCCAACATTAGAATAGTCCATATATGGTCAAACCATTGTTGCCCACGCTACGTGTTGACAACAATGTACACTCAGTGTACACTTGAAAACTGAATTGTTGTCCAAGTTTCAATTTGTCCACAATATTGTATGATGCAAAACAATGGTAAACATTCCATCAAAAAATTTTCGACAAAACTTAATAAAGAATTTGAATGGTTCGACATTTTGTTACGAAAATAAACTATTCAGTTTGCGTCGACAACTGCTTGCTCCTACAAGCTGGTGATACAGGGCGACGATTCTCATACCGTTCGTAACTTTACGAATTCGTAACTTGACAGGTCTTACGGGATATTATACACAAAACTGTCAAGTTACGAATTCTTAAGAGTTACGCTCGCGTAAGAATCGTCGCCTTGTGTAGGTGCTACACATTCGAGATAAAAGGAAAAGAAAGATAGCTATATCGACTGTTATACAGATGTCCTATTTTATTTATGCTTGTAGGAGCAAGCAGTTGTCGACGCAAACTGAATAGTTTATTTTCGTAACAAAATGTC
>CM055404.1:134884698-134939071 GCA_029228625.1 Pseudolycoriella hygida
GCAATTGTTCTTGGGAAATATGGACACTGACGATGAGGGCAGTTTATTTTTTGGATTTGAGTTGCTACAAAATAACGCAAGATCAGCAGCTACGCCAACTTTAAGCTTTAATGATGACGTCCGGAAATCAATTATTCGATCAATAATTCATCACGTCGGCGAAAGACTGGACTATGACGCAGACTTGCAAGAAAAATTGAAACCGTTAGACTCGATTACGTCTTCCACAACAGAGACAATCCTCCAACGTTGCCATGCAGCGATCATACCTGATCTGAATGAATTTTTATTTTATTCAGAATATAAAGAAGCTGCGAACCTGTTGAGAGCCCACGAATGTAAAACTCCACTAGAAAGTCTGCAAAAATTACACGCAATGCTGCCTGATAAGCTGCCCGTCATTAAAACAGCGTTGGCACGAGTTGTTGCCTCAAAACCACATTCAGCAGATGTAGAGCGCCTAATTTGTAAGATTTTAATTTTCCATTTCCATTATACTGTTGCCCTATTTTTCATTATTTCAAAAAATTTGCTTCAGGTACTTACAATAAAATCAAGACAATCGATCGTACCGTTTTGTCTGGCTTAAGTTTGTTTAATTATTTATACGTCAACATCAATATGCCAAGCTTGGAGCAATTTGATCCGAGCAATGCAGTACAGTACTGGATGGATCAAAAGAATCTTAGGCCATCCGATAGCCAGGCGAGGAGACGACAAGAGTTTTTGGGGGGAGTGTTCACGGAAGCAGATCAATATACACCGCAAAAACATCCCAAAATAATTTCATTTTGAATATCATTCAGTTACATTTGTGTTTTATGATTTAAAATTTGTATAAACAAATTGAAAAATAGTTTTCTCGTTTCGTTTCACTACGTAAATACTTTTTTGAATCAGCTGAAAATTTCGAGAAAATTTCAAGAAAATCAAGAAAATTTCAAGAAAATCGAGAAAATTTCAAGAAAATCGAGAAAATATTTTCTCAAAAATAGGCCCTGCTGGCAACTGAATTCACTATTTTTATCATACAAAAATTGTTAAAACAATTTTTACTTTTCACTTTTTCTTCGGTGAATTCAAATTGCCGTCCTTACACTGTGACATTGGACCTTTGTGAAGTAATGTTAAATCCGTTTGAAGCGTGAACACGTTGGCGATTGTTAGTCCGGTTGCTTCGTTCTGACTTCCTCCGTTTCTACTGTTTGAGCAATCGACCATATCGACCAATCGATATACAGGTCCAATGACAGCACTATCAGATTTAAAATTACAGGCTCTGTCCTCGTTATTTATGATTTGATTTTTCTCTTGAATCTGTAATCTGGTTTTGTTCCGTTCACGTTTCACAATTGTGATTTTTTCCATTTCAAAATCGAATTTATGTTTCGTTTCCTTTGCGTGACATGCCAGGGCCGTACGATTTTTTGTTTCTTTTGCCAGATTCACAGCGCTGCAGTCGTTTTTATGTTGTTTGGTTCGAAATCCTAGCTTTTGGATTGTTTCACCGATGTATTCTCTATCCGACTCCTGACAAGGTATTTCGTACACAACTCCAGATAATTCACTTTTACTCACTTTTTGTTTCATTTTCGAATAAAAATGATTCATCTTTGTTGGTGGTGGTGGGGCAATTTTTACATCAGGGATAAAGTATCTTATTTGCGATGATAGTTGCTCATACCCGAATATTTTCCATTTTCTTTGTTTTGGATGCTGACGTTAACGATGCTTTCTTCGGGTAAGAACGGATAGTTCTTTCGTTTTGATCTTTGTTCGACCTCATTCACTATATTTGCATTCATTGTGCTTAAGTTCTGGTGCGAGCTGACGACTTGATTGAACAATTTCTGGACGATGATAGCCGGGAAATTATTCTTTTCCGGTATAACGAATATCCGCTTTCTATTCGTTTTATGGAGTTCAATGCGGCTCACGGTGAGGATTTTGCGGATGAACGATTTTGCTACGTTGTTTTTCATATGAGTTGGATGTGCGGAATAGAAATTTATTAGTCTGTTTGATGCCATGGGTTTTGCGTACCAATTTGTGCGGATTTTACCATTGCAGTCTGTGTGAAGCAACACCCCAAGCAAAACAACAACCAAAAATAATTTGGCCAAGAAGTGGCAAAACAACAAGAACAACATAAATCAAAGTAATTTTGTTTAAAAAAATGTCTTGCGTATCGAAGCTTAATGCGTCACCCCCTCTGATTTCAGAACTTTTGTAAGCAGACATAAAGACCTGCGTCACACCTCTTCTGTAAGAGGTTTTTTTGCGGATATCAGTACTTTTGTAAGTTTGTAAGAAACTTTCTAACTGCCATAGTTCTAGAGGTATGAATCGTCCCTCTGGATTTTGAAAGTGGCGTTATCCCAGGATTAGGCCATATTTCTCCAAAACCCTGAAACACTTGTTCGCTTAAATTTAATTCTCTACAACTTCGCCTTTGGAACCAACTATCTAACTCTCACAGTTCAGGAGATCTGGGTCATCCTGCCAAAAATTGCTAAAAACAAAGAAGGAAAGAAAGGTTTACCATATTGACTAGTTAAAAATATTCGATTTGGGTCCGTTCCCATACAAAATAGCATTGTTTAATTCATATCTCTGGACTGGCTGAACCGATTTTGACGAGTAAAATAGCATTTCGGCCTAAAATGTTGTATAGAATCCGGGAAATATATTTTCCGGGGGTTACGTCGCAAGGGGGGGGGAGTCAAAAAGTGCCTGTATGTTCCTTAGTCTTCGAAAAAATTTCTTGTGAATTTTTTGGTATGTATGACTTGCGTCACGGCCCCTTACTACCGAGGGGCCATGATTATCGTCTAGAGATGACGAATTGGCAAAAAAAAATGTCCGGTCGTCCGCTTCAATTTTTTTCAGGGCCTATTTTTGGGAAAACATTTTTCCAATTTTTCGAAATTTTTACAATTTTCCCAAATTTTTCTCAATTTGTTTTTAATCCAACTGAAAAAACTATATGACTAAAAAACTCATTGTTGCAGAAAAAGAGTTCAGTCCATGTTTCTTTAATAAATCAATTAAAAACTGTAAGTTCATTTGTCGTAACTTATAAAGTGGCTAGAGGTTTTTTTTTGCCGCGGGTGTTATAGTTTATAACAACACAGATCAATTATGTAATTCTTAACCAAGTTATGCACAATAACACAATACAAAAGAAGTCAAATGTTTACAAACGAGCGCTTTAGCGCGTGGGTATATAGCAAACGAATCAGTTATTACTCATAACCAACTCACAATTCGTAACTGCTTACATTTTCAACTACACACACTACACTACGTCGGTTATGACACACATAAATCGCCAAAAACTAACACGTTGTGCACTTCATACCGAGCATGTATACGACAAACATTTTTTCGTTTTTTTTTTTGCTGAACGCGGAAGACCCAAACTTGGTCACTTCAACGATTGGGACCGGGTTTGTTTGACCGACACAGGTTGTCTCTGTTCTTCATTATCGTCTCGTTCGGTTCTTTCTTTAATATCCATCAAGAGATCCACGCATTGGGTTACAATCGTAGTTGAAGTGGTGGCTGTATTAGAGCCAGATTGTCGAGGAACATTTACTTCATCGCGTATCGTAGAGACAGATTTTTGAGGATTATATTGCCACTTCAACAAATATATATAAGCCATATATATATATATATATATATATATAAGCCATATATATATTTGGGGTTGCTCAAATTTGCGCTTTTCGTTCGCTTTTTTCGTTTGTATGATCGTGGGTACGATTTATACGAAATTGGTATACATTCCGCGCAGCTTTTAATTGGACACTTTATGACAATTTGGTTTACCGCAGATACGTACTTTATTAGAATGCAGGTCATTTGCAGAGGAAGTGCTCCGCCGATTCTATATCACTGCATTGGGCGCAGAAGGGGCTATTGATGACGCCGATAGTGTGAAGATGTTTGTTAAGACAGTGTCCTGAAAGTATTCCTGTCATTCTTCTCAGGTTTCTTCTGCTAAGTGATCGGTTTGAGGCGGGATGACCGAATTTTTAGACCAGTTCCCCCTAGCGGGTATAGATACTTTAAACTTTCTATCGAAGCGGTACTTAGGGGTGATGAAATCACAGGGCACTTCAATGTAAGGGACCTCTGTGACCATTGTGTTCCACAATTTAGCGTGACCATAATTTGCTTTAGCTAGAAGGTTAGATAGTTGCAGTCTAACGCAAGTGGCCCTAGCAATAGATTCTATGTATATGTGTAGTGGTTCTAAATTCAGCGGCGCTTCTATAGCTAATGTTGGTGTCGTTTTCATTGCTCCTGTTATGCTTATTAGAGCTAATCTTTGAGCTTTCGCTAATTGTTTTTGAACAACGCCTAAGTGGCAACGAGGCCACCAGATAAATGCTGCGTATGAAATTTGTGATCTGACTATTGCAGTGTATATCCAGGCGAGGCTAAGACCCCAATTTTTGCCACACGAGTTGCGGCACATCCATAGCGTTGATATTGCTTTTCGGCTGCGATTTTCTAGGTGAGTATTAAAATTTAACTTCTTGTCTAAGTCTACGCCTAGTACTTTAGCAGAGTTTGATAGTAGGATTTCTTTGCCAAAAATTTTTTCGATTTTTCCTTTCTTAGTGAGTAAGACAAGCTTGGTTTTATCCGTGTTCACTTCTTTTTCGTGATTGAGGCACAAGTTTTCTATTATCTTGAATGCTGTTTGCATTAAATCACAGAGTACTAACGAACAAACCGGCTATCAGCACTGTTAGGTCGTCGGCGTAACTTAAGGAAAAGTAACCTGAATCGTGCAGTTTCCTCAGCAGGCTATCTTTGACGAGAATATAAAGGAGCGGTGGGAGTCACCGCCCTGTGGACATCCTTTATGGGTTGTAACTGTTACTTTTACTGAGTTTAATTTAGCAGAGATTATTCTACTTCTCAACATGGCGTAAATCCAGCTATAAGTGGTGTTATCCACATATTGTTCTGAACATTCAGATATTATGGATGCAAATGTCATATTACTAAACGCATTTGACAGATCAATAAGTCCGACCAGGGCAAAGTTGTCGTTTTCAAAAGATTTTTCAACTCTGTTGTCAAGGTGGTGTAATGCACTTTCCGCTGATTCACACTGCTGGTATGCATTTTGCATTTGGTGAATGGGAAATTCCTGAAGTATTCCGTCCCTTAAATATCTGTCAACTAGCCTTCCCAATGTCTTTAGCATGAAAGACGTAAGACTAATTGGCCGAAAGGATTTCGCTAGCGTGTAGGTCAATTGGCCTAGTTTAGGAATAAATGCTACTCTAACTTCTCTCCAAACTAGTGGTATGTGTATCAGCTGGATGCTAGCAATGAGAAGGTCATGGAAAATGTCCACAATTAGATGGATGTTGGGGATGGACCTGGGGCAATAAGTAGAGGCCTCGCCTCGGACTCATACTTCCATGTGCAAAAATATTCCCACATTCATAAATATTCCCTTCAATTTTCAACGCAGCAAAGACATATTTTTATTGGGTCGACCTATGGCTCTATGGAGAAAAAACACGTTGGTCACTAGTAGAGACTCAGGACACTGGCTGAGTCCACAAACTTATAATCGAAAAATATTTCTTCATACGTTGTGGTGTATTCCTAGATCTATCGATTAAAAAAATTTTGAAAATCAGAAGTGATTTATTCGAGAAGAGGTCGACTGTTCTAGATTTCGTATCAAAAATCGTTTTCACCACACGCACACTTGTTACTTTCGTTCCAAAAATCGATTTCACCACAGCTATGTATACGATGTTGAACGTGGTGAAAACGATTTTTGAAACGAAAGCAACAAGTGTGTGTGTGGTGAAAACTATTTTGACACTAAATCCGAGCATAACACACAAAAAACCACTTTAGCTCGGCAGCACTTTTCCCGACAATGCCCGCATTCAATACCATAAAATTTTTTTCAATTATCCGCTCTGCCCATATCCCCCCCCCCCCTCAAATCGACTGGTTACAAACGTAGTTTCCTAACTGATACCGGAAATACGCGAAAAAGCACATATTTCGAAGAAGACTGCAAATTGAAGGGAGGAAGTTGTTTCGGATCCAAAGAATGTAGAAACCGTCTCTGAATCGCGTTTTAACATTTATTTCTGGGATGATTCAGATTCCATTATTAACTGTTGTTTGTAAGTGTATTCAGAACATTCGTTCGACGATGAAAGTTCTGTGGTTGTAATTATGGTATCCGTTGTTCTACATTCTTGCACAGTAACTTCTTCCGCGCCTTCATCAATTTCTTTCGTGGTATCAGTAGTTGCTTTTGTCCTTTCAACAATTTCTTGCGCGGCTTGTAAAACTTCTTGCGTGATTTCAGCAGCTCCTTGCTTCAGAGCAGCAACTTCCTGCGTGGTTTCAGCCACTTCATGTGTGGTGCTGACAACTTGATGTTCTCGCATCCTTTCATCACGTATTATGCATATTTTCGGACCTTTTTTCGTAAATTCAGTCCCAAGTTTCAGAATATCTTTCAAATCTCCATTCAGCAAAATCATAATCCAACTCGCTAATCTCTCGGAAATGTGCGACACAAATGCTTCAAAATAAGTCTCGTCACAACTATTGTGATCAACTTCTTCTATCAATTTATTAGAAATTAAATTTTTTAGTTTATTTATTTCATCGTCTCGTGACACTCTAGGGAAAGTTGATGAACCAAGCAGGATGGTCTTTAATGGTAAATGTAATTCCCGAAGGAGTTTCTGTAGTTCAGCCGTCTTAGCTTCGGCTACTTTTTCTTGCAATCGTTTCATTCGTAGCCTAAGTCTTTCTTTCTCCATCTGAGGCCTTCGTTTATTCATTTTTATAAAATACACTGCGTCATGAATTGGCACAAATGTTACGTTCTCAACATTACGGTAACAATTATCAATGCAACATTTCTGCATCATAGCCCCATACCGACGGTTAGTATCTGAAGAGTACCGTTTTCTGGGCTTAGCCAATTCGACAATTCGTTGTGATGGACCAACGATTTTCTTCCTTACAATATAAGGTTTTTCAACTTTCCTTTCGATAACAAATTTCGGTTGAGCTAGCAAATTGATGTGTTCTTCAACGTCCAAGACATCCCTGTTCATCACGTTTTGTCGTACGTGTCGACAGTCATCGTACTTGGGAGCATAGTCCGGAACTATGAATTTTTCTACGTAGATATCGGGATACACTTGTTTATGCACTTCGTCATTAACAGCTTCAAATTTCGTTTTCAAATAGGACTGACGTTGCTCCAGAGATGCTAAATATTTTTTCCCGCGGTTAATTTCGTCGATAACTAAATTTTGTTGAGAATTCGGAGAGGATAGTCGAGAATTTGAGGTGCTCGGATGCATTTTGTTTTTTTTTTTTGTCAACTGAAAATCACAGAGTGCTGTATAGGTTTCAGTAAAAGCAAAACTTGCGTTTTTATGTGTGCGGTGCGGCGTGAATATCCTACCACGTCTACACTGAACGGAAAATTTTAACGAGGCATAGTTGGGACAAGCATGATCGGAGCTAACAATGAAAAATTTCCCCTTCATAGTTAGGATAAAAGACTATTCGCCCCCCAACAGTCACTTCGTTTTAAAAACTTTGCAACAATTTGCAATTCTGATAAGTTCGCACATATTTGCAAAATCTCTGCCTCATCTATCACAACGAAAACCCTTTTAAAAGGGAAATGTGACGCAAGTCCTTCTTGCTCCTTCCAAAACAACTGATATCAATTTGGGGTGACGCTTAAAGCTTTAAAACGCAAAAATTCTTTTGGAATGTTTTCATTTTTGATTAAAAAAATGCGTCACAAATGCCGGACCCACCAATGTAATAATTTTTCTACGCTTTCAGCTGTCATGCGCAAAAATTTGTCATTATGTATGGCGTATTTTTGAACAGGAAATCAAAGGAAATCAAAGAAGGACTTGCGTCACATTTCCCTTTTAAAAGGTTATTTGTTGTGATATCAGTACTTTTGGAAGTTTCGGCTACTACTTTCATGGGCAAAAATGATCCCCTCAACAGCCGCGGCGGCTACTACTTCCATGGGCGAAAATAATCACCTCGACTTCCTCTACAACATATCAAAAGTTTTTTTTTTGAGCCCCCGGCCCATTTTCCGCCATTTTGGCGGTCACCCCTATACACTACACACCCAACCCAACATCTTTCCCTTTGACACCAAACCTGTATCTCGAACACCCAACCATGTCTTATACAAAATACACACACACATACATACACATACATACACATACACACGAAGCCTAGTCCTAATGAGTGGAGAGAGGTGAGAAACAAAAAGAAGGAGAAAAAAAAAGAGAAGCCGAAGCTTAAAAGACTGAGACCGAAGGCTGATGCTCTGATAGTGGCGGCGGAAGAAGGAACAACGTACGCTGAAATCCTCAAAAAAATAAAGGACGACCAAACTCTCAAGGACCTGGGCGAAAACGTCTCGAGAATAAGACGAACGCAGAAGGGTGAAATGTTGTTTGAACTTAAGAAGGGCCCAGAGATTAAAAGTGCAGATTATAAAGATCTAGTCAAGAGATCACTGGGCGAGTCAGCAAAAGTGAGAGCGGTGTCCCACATGGCCACGATCGAATGTAGATATATGGACGAGATCACGACAAGCGAAGACCTTCGAAAAGCTCTGAAAGAGCAAGGTAATATAAATGACGAGATAGAGCCAATGACGATCCGTATGAGGAAAGCGAGAGACGAACTCCAAACGGCGGAAATAAAACTCCCGGTGGACGCAGCGATAAAGATTTTGAAAATCGGAAAGGTAAAGGTGGGCTGGACCGTATGCCCGATAAGGGTAACCCAGCAGTTAGAAAGGTGCTTCAAGTGCATGAATTTTGGACACCAGGCAAGGAATTGTAGGGGAGAGGATAGATCCAACCTGTGCAGGAGATGTGGGGGAGAGAACCACCTAGCCAAAGATTGCACGAACCCGCCGAAATGTCTGCTGTGTACGTCAGAAAATGACCACGTGACTGGTGGAGCGAGATGTCCAGTCTTTAAACAGGCGCTTAAATCTAAAACAGGACAAGAATGGAAGTGATACAAATAAATCTACATCATTGTGACATGGCACAACAACTTCTGTGGCAAGCCTCAGCGGAACAAAAATGTGACGTAGCGATTATTTCAGAACCGTACCGTGTATATAGAAACAACGGTAAATGGGCTGCTGACAGAGCCGAGATGGCCGCAATATTGACAACGGGCCAGTACCCCATACAAGAAGTTGTATCAGACGCTCACGAAGGATTCGTGATAGCGAAAATTGATGGAGTGTATATTGCCAGCTGCTATGCACCACCAAGATGGACGATTCTGCCGTTTGAACGAATGTTAGATTTACTCACAGGAGAACTGACGGGACTCAACCCAGTTCATATTGGAGGTGATTTTAACGCATGGGCAGTTGAGTGGGGTAGTAGATTCACAAATGATAGAGGCTTCAGTCTGCAAGAAGCGCTAGCTAGATTAAATGTGGTTCTGGCAAACGTGGGAAATGCAACTACATTCCGCAAGAGTGGGCGAGAGTCGATTATTGACGTGACATTCTGCAGTCCAGTACTAGTTCCAAGTCTGAACTGGAGAGTCGACGAAAGTTACACACACAGCGATCACCAGGCATTGAGGTACACCGTTAAAAAGTGTACAGAGGCAACAAGACAGATGACTCATAGAGGAGAGCGAAGATGGAGAACCGGAAATTTCGATCAAGAAGTTTTTAAGGAATATCTCCAATCAAAAGACGATCACGAAGAGAAATCTGCAGAAGAATTGACGAAAGAAATGGTGAATGCATGTGACTCGGCGATGCCAAGAAGGATGGAACCGAGGAATGGGCGAAAACCGGCATTTTGGTGGAACGACGCAATAAGACTTTTGCGAACAACTTGTTTTAAGACAAGAAGGAGGATGCAAAGGGCCAGAAACGAGAATGTTAGAATAGAGAGGTCCGAAGAACATCGTAATGCAAAACTAGCACTGAAGCGAGCAATCCGGGCGCGTAAGAGGGATTGTTGGAAGAAACTGTGCCAAGAGGCAGACACGAACCCGTGGGGCAAAGTGTTCAGAACAGTAATGACGATGATGAAAGGTACATTGGGGCCAAAAGAAAAGTGCCCGGATAGGCTAGATGTCATAGTGAGAGAGCTCTTCCCACAGCACGAACAGATCACATGGCCGAAAACTCCTTATGACGATGAAGCTGAAGACAGACTTGAACGGTCGATCACTGTAGAAGAGATCCAGATGGCTGCACAAAAGCCAAAAAATAACAAAGCGCCAGGACCAGATGGAATCCCCAATATAGCTCTGAAGACAGCAGCATGCGCAAAGCCTAACATGCTCAGATTGCAGAATGCAGAAGTGCCTAGACGACGGATATTTTCCTCAAATATGGAAGAAACAGAAGCTGGTCTTAATAACAAAACCAGGGAAACCGCCAGACAAGCCATCATCATATCGACCTATATGCTTGTTGGACGGGTTGGGAAAAATACTGGAAACCGCGATCCTGAATAGACTAAGAAAACACACGGAGGGCGAGCACGGACTGTCAGACGAACAATTCGGATTTCGAAAAGGGAGATCGGCGATTGAGGCCATTAAAAAAGTCATAGAGACCACCGACAAGGCGCGGAAGCAAAAAATACGGGGTAACCGCTTCTGTGCTATAACGACGATAGACGTTAGAAATGCCTTTAATAGCGCAAGCTGGATAGAGATAGCCAAGGCGCTACATGTCATGAGAGTCCCCGATTACCTCTGTAGGATACTGAAAAGCTATTTCGAGCGACGAGTACTAACGTACGATACTAATGAAGGGAAAAAGACAGTCGACATCACAGCTGGAGTACCACAGGGATCCATATTAGGACCAACGCTGTGGAATGTTATGTATGACACAGCGCTGAGGCTGAAACTGCCAAGATGTGCTAAGACGATTGCTTTTGCCGACGACTTGATCCTCACGGTATCCGGAACGTCGAAGATGGAGGTAGAGGTGGTTACGATGGAGACGCTAGAAACTGTCGAAAACTGGATGACAACGGCGGGGCTGAGGCTGGCCCACCAAAAAACTGAGATCATGCTAGTAAGTAACTGCAGAAAAACCGAACGAATCATTTTGAACATTGACGGGGAAGAAATCACATCCACTCGCCAATTAAAATACCTTGGAGTTGTGCTGGACGACCGCAGAAATTTTAATAGCCATGTGGACTACACGTGCGAAAAGGCAATGAAAGCCACCGCAGCATTGGCCAGAATAATGCCAAACGGCTTTGGACCGCGCAGCAGCAAAAGGAGGCTCCTTGCAAGTGTCACCCTATCGATATTGCGCTACGGGGCACCAGCGTGGATACAGGCGCTAGATACGAAGAGGAATCGGAGAAGGCTTAATAGAGCCCAGAGGCTGGCAAGCATAAGAGTAGCAAGCGCATATCGAACAATATCCTTAGAAGCGGTATGTGTTATAGCCGGGACGATGCCCATATGCATAACGCTGACAGAAGACAGTGAATGTCATAGAAAGAAGAGAATGGAGGGTCAAACTACCAAAACAGTTAGGACGAAATTAAGAGCCGAATCACTGAGACAGTGGCAGCAAGAGTGGGACTCCTCGGACAAGGGAAGGTGGACCCATAGACTCATACCAAAAATAACGACATGGGTACAGAGAAAACATGGAGAGGTTAATTTCCACCTGACACAGTTTCTGTCTGGTCACGGATGCTTCAGGAAGTACCTGCACAGGTTTGGATTCACGGAGTCACCTTTCTGCACGACATGCGATATGCAGGAAGAGACTGCGGAGCACGTGTTATTCGTCTGCCCCCGCTTCGAACAAGAACGAGGAGAGCTGTTGACTGTGAGTAGGCCAGATGTAAGTGCCGAAAACATAATATCGGAGATGTGCCGCGATGAGGAGGTGTGGATAGTGGCGGATAATGTAGTTGCGAAACTAATGACGAAGCTGCAAATTGCATGGAGAGACGATCAAAGAAGACTGGCAGTTGATCTAAGAGAGTAGGTGCGAAAGCACAGCTCCTCCCCGAAGTAATGCTGTGAGGCGGGTTCCGGGGAGAAGAGAGCACGAAGACTAAGGAAGGAGGTTTTAGTTGGTAGGTCATTAAAGTTAATGGAATCCAACACTACCTTGGTTCAGAAAGACCGGGTGTCTATGAAGATTTCCTCACCCTTATAAAAAAAAAAAAAGAACACATACACACACACAAACACATACATATGGGCTTTATATGGCGCCTTTTAAGAGACCTGGCGCCCAAACGAGGCCGGTACCCCCCCTTTTTTTAAATCTCATATGGCGTAGAATGCCCAGCCGAAGGTCCCTGCAAAATTTCAAGAAAAGATATCGAGCCGTTTTCGAGAAAACTCCAAAAAAGTGGGTTTTCATACAAATGGCTCTGGAACTAAGTAACTAACTAATTATATTAAAAGTTGAGTTAAAAATAAACGCTCTATTTTTTCAATTGCACCAATTTATTTTAATAATTTTTTACCGACCTAGGTTTAACTAACTAACTAACTAACTAACGTAGGATATTTTCATTAACTTTGGTTTCTATGAAAGTGCACATTTTGTATGGAAAATGACGATTTTCTAAAGGTCATATCTCCGGATCCACTGGACCGATTTTTTTGAGTAAAAAGTCGATTTTAATCAGAATTTTACGTAGAATCTGAAAAACTAGGGCTCAGAAAGAAGGCAAAAAAGTCAAAATCTAACTGTATGTGTGGTTCCGAAGTCTACGAAAAAAATTTTTCTGAATTTTTTGGTCGTATGGGGACTTGCGTCACGGGCGCATTGCTACCGCGCGCCCATGATTCTGTTTGCCACATCTATTCTGATACGTACGGGTCTTTGGATGTATTTTATTATTATTTTCCGTTTTCTTTGGGTCTAAATTTTTTATTATATGCCAAATGTATTTATTACCAAAATAGAGAACTTCCTTGTTGTTGTAATTTGCTCACAGTGATTTTGCAAATGAAATTGACCTCGACGAAATTGTACGTACGCATCAGAATAGATGTGGCAAAGAGACCAGATGTTACAAAAAGACTCGAACTTGTGAAATGTCGACATTAAATTGTATTTAAAATTTATCGAGTGTCAATATTGCAATATTGAAAAACCTGTCAAACAACTGTACTTCAATGGACAAACAAGTTCCTCTTAATTTACTTCACAACACAACAAAAGAAATTTGCTTGGGCTGTGACCGACGCACAATTTCATGAACAAAAAAGTTTGGCTTTTTTTCTCTTCAACAATGTATACATAAAACTTCATTATTTGAGAAACATGTTTCGTAGAGATATAAGTGAAAAAGTTCCACGAACCTTCAAAAAACCATGTTTTTGACCACTTTTTCGACCGATTTTGCCCAAATGCAATGCCGCAATCAATTTTTTTATCATCTTCCAGACAAAAGAAAATTTTTTCCACGCAGAAAACCCGAGTTCGATCCCTGGGATGTATAGGATTTTCCTGTGATTAACTATCAATAATGAACATATCTAAGCTTACCCAAGCTTCAGAATCCCGAAACGAAAAATTAAGTACACAAAAAAATGTGCGACGACACTCACACATGGAGAGAGGGAGATATGTGTACTTTCATCAGAATGGCATATAATGCCATCTTGTAGACGGAAGAAAAAATTGATGGGAAATTTTCGTGGACAAGTAAACCCTTCATAGATGACGCTCGCTCGTACTGGACACACAGCATCACATTCAATATGATATGGACACCGAACAAGTGTGAATGATGATAGCCTGATGGGTCGCACAGAAAACGTACAATATCATCACTATGGCTGCTGGACCTGTTAGTTCTACTATCCTCCCGGCAATCTGAATAATCGTCGAGTACTACAAACAGTGAAATTAATAACAATCTAATGTTAATGACTGTATGTAAGGAAATGTAATTGTAATTGTAAAAAATATATCAATGTAACCATACGCATAAATAAAAAGTACTCTTGTTGATGATTCTATTATGCCTTTATTGACCACAAAACACCTAAAATCTGTGGTTTGAACACTCTTTTGTGTATAAAACATCAATTTTTTTTTTAAATAATCGGTTAGCCTTTATTCAACAAAAACATTTCGTATGGGTACATACATTTCGCAATATCTCGTCGTGATTAATCGTTAGGGTAAGATTTCACATCGACCAGTCTAAGACTGTTAATTTCAATTGAGTAAGAAAAATTTGCGTTCACAACTACAGAACAACAATAAATAATTCGAGGCAAAAAACATGGCTATTCAAAAACCTCTTTATCACTTTTCATAAAATGCAACGGAGAAAATAGAAGACATGAAGAAAAGAAAGAAAAGAAACTAAAACTGATAGGAACTTACGGCGTTAAACCTTTGATCAACTCAAAGCTCGAAGCTGCACATTTTTCAAAGAAAGCTTTTGTTTGCTTTTGTAACAGGTTTTCCACGGAGTCGATTCCGGACATCCCCAGGAGAATATTCGTTGGGAAGGTCTTCCGGACACCGTGGATACATTTTAAGATTTTATTCTGCGTTAGCTTTAGCTTCCTGACATTTGACTTTGATGTTGTGATCCACGCCGGCGATCCGTATGTTATTTTTGGTCGAATGATGACTTTATACAGTGTCAGCTTTGATTCGGTGGATAGTTTTGATTTTCTGCATAGAAGCGGATATATGGCCTTGAAGCTGTTGAGCGCTTTTACCCTGCAGAATTCAACGTGTTTGCCGAATTTCAGTCACTTCCGTCTTCAGGTCGATCAGAGATCCATTAAAGTACAGTCCCCTTGTCGGTATGCGTTTACTCGATTGGTTAAATTTGAAGAGGATTGCTTGTGTTTTTTCGCAGTTGATTTTGATTTTCCATTTAACGAAATATTAGTGGATTCTCGACAGTGCGTATGACAGATTTCTGATGACTGTATTTGACTGCTTCGCCGACGAGATAATGGCAGTATCATCAGCATAGTATCCTGCTTCACAGTTCAGCGGTAGTTTGAGGTCTGAAGTGTACACAGCATACAGTAGGGGCGATATGACTGAACCTTGAGCCAGGCCAGCCGGAATGGATCTTTATGATGATTGGTGCCCATCAACAGACACAGTGAAGCTTCGTTCTTTGAGGAATGACGCGACCAGCTTGATGAGGTAAATAGGAGTTCCAATCTTTTTCAGTTTGTAGATGACTCCATTGTGCCATACCGAATCGAACGCTTTTTCCATATCGATCAGTACCATTCCTGTCGACTTCCTGGAGGCTTTGTTGTCTTTGATAATGTTCACAATCCTTTTAATTTGGTGGATCGTTGAATGCTCCTCACGAAAGTCGAACTGTTCCGGTTTTATAGTTGTTTAGTCTTGCGTAGAGCAACCTTTCGAAGATCTTCCCTACAGAACTTAGTAGACTTATCGGACGGTAACTCTCAGCGGATCTCGGATTTTTGGACGGCTTGAGGACTGCTGTGACTTTCGCTAATTTGAAAAGCTTCGGAAAATAGCATTCATCCACACATGCGTTGATGATGTTCGTCATATATTTTATAGCAACAGTGGGTAGTCGTTTCAATAGGATGTTCGGAATTCCGTCCAGTCCGGGGGCTTTTCGAACTTTCAACTTTAGAATGATTCTGGAGATTTGTTCGGGGCTCGCATGATTGTCGGGCCACTGTATGGCTGATGGGCAGATGCGGTCAATTGTTGCTACAGTTTTGGTCACTTCATCATCCGTATTGCTTCTGTAGTTGATCGTTATTGCGTGGTTTTTTTCGAATTGATCAGCTAGTGCTTCCGCCATATCTGTTTCCTTTGCAATTGTTTCGCTGTTTACTGTCAACATGTCGATTTTCCTGGATCCTTTGTTCATCATTTTTTTGGTCAATGTCCACAGCTTGTTGTCGCCCGGCTTGATTGATCCTAAAGTTTTCTTCCATTTTTCGTCAAAATCGTTTCGAATCATTTGCTTAATGCGCTTGTTTTGTGCGTTTATCAACTTTTTGATCAGTGGTTTCAGATCGACATCGACACACCGTTGCCACATCCGCTGTGTTTCGTTTCGAAGTTGGATAAGTTCCTTGGATTCCTTCGATATTTTCAGTTTTCTCCTTCTTCTAGTTTCCATGGGGACAGCCTCTGATTCTGCCATCCGGATAATGTTAATAAAATTAGTAATTTGGGCATCGATTTCGTCTTTATTGGACGGTGTCGGATCATTCAAATTCAAGTGATGCTCAATGATTTCAGTGTATTTATTCCAGTCTGACTTTTTGTAGTTGGGCTTTGCGTCTGGTGGGCATTCGTTCGGGCTTCCATCTATGACATATATTACTGGGCTATGGTCATTGGGGAGTTTCCCGTCGATCGTATAAATGTTTGAGAAGAGGACGGGACAATTCGTCAAGGTGAAATCGATTGTTGATGGAGTAGAGCCACAATGGGGAAAATGTGTTGGTGTGTCTGGGTGGTACATAACAAAGTCTGATTTATGGAGTAGATTGTAGAGAGCCGTGCCAGCTCTGTTATTCTTTTTACAGTTCCAAGCTACATGCCTAGCGTTGTAGTCCCCAATCGCCAGGAAATTTTTATTGCTGGGAGCGATTTTCTTGATGTCGCTTATGAATTCCTTAGAATACTTCGGAATATAAACAGACGTAAACATGATTGGCGATTTGTCGACGACTACTTCGATGGACACATTTTCAGCGACATATGTCTGATGATTTGGCAGTCGTTTGTGAGCAATGTTGTTTTGACCCGCGATTAGCACACCACCACCGTGCCTCGGCCTGTCCATTCGATGTACGGAATAATTCGTAAGTTGAAAATCGTGGTCGGACGTTAGATAGGTTTCCGATATAAAGGCTATGTCAATCTTTCTTCGTTCACTAGTAGATCAATTTGAGCAATAATCGATGGTGAGGAAGCACCCTGTGCGTTCCATTGTAGTAATTTTAAGTTTTTGACCTCTTTACTGCAAGACATGATTAAGCAGATTTGCAATTACTTGGATCTGGTCCAACTTCGTTCGGCAATTTTTTATGTCTTGAATCGCATCGGTGAATATCTTGAATAATTCGACGGTGGTGAATAGACCCTGGTTTTCGCAGGCGTCGTCGTTTCGTTGATTAGTTGAGTTCGACAGCACGTTTCGGTAGCTCTGCGTGAGTGGTGGAGGTGCTGGAGCTGGTTTAAATTGGTTTCCGTTGTTTTGATGGTTCGATTGCTGTTTTGACCTGCTGTTTTGTTGTTTGTTCCCCAGGGGCTTTCGGATGTCAAGATACATTTTTCGACCAGGGCAATTGAAGTCGCTCGCACATAAAACATCAATTAAGCATTTAAGTTTTTACAAAAATGTTGAAAAAATTGGAGAAAATGTTTACAACCTAGAGTTTCAAAAGCAACAGGAGTTAATAAATAGTAATCTCTTAAGGATATATAATGATTATCCTTAAATCTTTCCGCTTTATCGGCTATTAAACGCGCTTTCTTCGAAGATTCATTGACATAAGAAGGAGCTAACGGTAACATCCCAAAGAAGAGACTTCCAATGACTCTAGGGAATTAAAGTCATACCATCATGTCGTTTATCATCATCCATTGAAATTCCTGGTGGTTGTATTATATTTGGAAAACCTGCGGAAGAGAATGCGTAAGAAATAATTTTATTAATTTCATCGCGCCTAGAAATTATCCCTGAGTTCTTCTAGCAAGACAAACCATGAAGCCACTTTGAAAATTCATTAGTAGATGACGTAAGTGGTCTTGCCCCTGCAACAGGTTCAGTAGAATCAAACATCCTACAAAAGTTGCTGTTGATCGGAAAAGATTTGCTCGAGTTATGTACAAAATACTAAAAACCACTTAAACGGCCCTAGCTCATTGGCCCTTGGGCCGACAGTGCCTAGATTCAATCCAATAAAAGATATTTCAATTAACTTTCAGGGAAAAAAAAGTTTCTGAAAATCGGTTGAGTTTTTACTCAAGTTATCGCGATGACGGCGGACGGACGAACGGACGGACATTTTTTTTATTGCTGATTCGTCATCTAAGGACCATGATTGATGCTCCCCCCCTACTCCCGCGTCGAAATTGGGGTTGTTACAAACGTCGTGGTATACGCATAAGGGGCCGTTCACAAATGACGTCACGCTTGCTATAAAAAATGAGTATCCATAAAAAGGTCATAATTCGTTCAATACAACAAATTTTGTTTATAGGACTCTGGCTACCCCCCAAATAGGGGGTGTGTTTGGGGGGTAGCCGGAGTACTATAAGCAAAATTTTTGATCAGTTGGGAGTTATGAACTTTATGGATTTTATAGCAAACGTGACGTCATTTATGAACAGCCCCTAAGACCCCTTTTCAAAGAACTTCGTTCTTCGTACGGGTCTAACAACAATAAAGGCCGCTAATGCATAATATTTGATGGCAAAACAAAAGATGTACGTTAAGGTGTTTCTCAAATTTAAATGTTAAGTGCAATTTTAAGTCCCATATTTACATGTCTTAAACTTCAACGATTTTGCGGGATATGTAAGAAATATTTTTTGGGATCGCAAAATATCTAAAACGCATTTTCTGGAAGCCATACGATTTTTTGAGGGGATGATCTCATCATTAACTTCTCAGAATATTACCCCCTGTAGCTAACGCGAAGAACCCTGCTTCTGTTCCAATAAATACGCAAAATATCGTTTTAAAATCTGCGTTTCCTAGAAACACCGCAAGCTTGAACATTTGTCACATTAACGCCGACGGGCCACGGCCGAAGATTGATGAATTTCGTAGGGTGATCAGGGGGGTAAACGTTGACTGTATTGCCATTTCGGAAACTCATTTCATGAGTTACATGTCTAATAAGTCAGTAGAACTCGCGGGTTTTAATTTGCACCGTAATGACACGAAATTACGGAGGTAAGGGGGAGTGACCCTTTACGTCAGGAAGGGGCTTTCAGCACGAGTGGTGGCTCAATTTGTTAGTGTGATAGGAACTCTCGAGTATTTGTTCGTGGAGCTATGTCTCGTTACTCGCAAACTCCTTATCGGAGTTATGTATAAGCCCCCTCAGTACTCGGACGTTATCATTGCAGGGGACTTCAACGAAGACGTGATCGCATAGTTCAGTAAAACGGTAAGGTTCATGGATGTTTGTCAAACCCTCCCTCTTCGGTTCGTGTCACTGGAGCCCACTCATTACTCTAGGACCAACTCCACGTCCATCGATCACTTTTTGACGAATTCTATAAGGAAAGTTACTCGATTCTCGCAGATCAGCCTCTCAGGTATTTCTAAACATGATCTCACTTTCCTATCTTTTTATTGTGACATGTCATCGGTGATAGTGCAGACGACTATGAGACGTCAGTTGTATAAAATTGATAAAGATCAGCTTATAGGGAACGCGAAGTCAGTGAATTGGGCGGATATTCTTCGTGTCAATGATGTAGATGCTTTGGTGGATCGCTTTAGTGATGAGCTCGTGGTCCATGGTACGATGCTGGAGTTAGTAAGGCATTGATTGAAAGGGATTTAGCGTACTTGGCTTGGTAAAGCCAGAGCACGGATGAAAATTTCAAACAATTCAAGATGCTGAGAAATAAGGCCAACCAGAGCGTTAGACTAGCTAAGCGTCGGTACCACGCACGTAAATTTCGCTCAACCCTA
The DNA here is from genome assembly GCA_029228625.1 of Pseudolycoriella hygida. Taxonomy (NCBI): domain Eukaryota; kingdom Metazoa; phylum Arthropoda; class Insecta; order Diptera; family Sciaridae; genus Pseudolycoriella; species Pseudolycoriella hygida. The sequence continues at coordinate 134,904,447 of CM055404.1, forward strand.
CCTACGAGAAAATTGTGGAGTAGCTTGCGAGGACTAGGTCTTCTAAAGGAAGTTACCCCTCCTCCTTTCACTGTCGATGAGCTAAATCTTCACTTCACCAGAAGCGTGTACTCACATTTTCCTCAGTTTATCAAGAATTCTACCACGCTGTTCATAGAATTAAATCAAGCTCTGAGTGCTTCGATGCGATTCCAATTTCTTTTGTCAAATCACTGGAAATCCTCTAAAGTCCTTCCTCGTCATAGGAATACGAGAAATCGCACACTAAACGATTACAGACCTATCAGCATTCTTCCAAAGAATTAGAGAGACTGATGAAGCAGCAGATAACGGCCTTTTTCGCAGAGTTCAATCTTCTAAACAAGTACAAATCGGGCTACAGCTACGGCCCTAATCAAAATAACTCATGGTGTCCGAACAAGTTTGGACAAAGGGCTGGCTACGATATTAGTCCTGCTAGATTTTTCGAAGGCATATGACTCAGTCAACTACGATCTGCTCCTCGACAAATCATCTAAACGCTTTAGGTTTTCTGGATCGGCTCTGAGGCTGGTAGAAGATTACCTTAAGGGCAGGCATCAGAAATGAGTCTGCTTCGGGGTTTTCTGAGATCATGCTTGGCCTTCCTCAAGGGTCTATCAAAAACAGTCATCAAAAACTCACGCTGTCACCTCTTTGCCGAAGATGTCCAGTCGTACATATCCGTCCACAAAGATTTCATCGAACGAGATGTAGGCAATATCTCCGCAGACTTGAATTCAGTTTCTCGCTGGGCTAAGACAAATAGGCTGCTGCTCAATGTTGGGAAAACACAAGCTATCAAATTATCTGTGAATGACTGGGCTACGAACATTCCCCAACTAGTGTTTGAAGGAACTACTATAACGTACGGGTCAACAGTTAAAGATCCTGGGATTCTCATAAACGAAGCGGTGAAATGGCACCCGCAAGTACGTTCCGTGTCGGCTTCGCAGGTCTTCGTTGCCTGTGGGCACATGCCGCTTACCTTCCTCGGAATGTAAAACTTCTGCTCGTCAAATCTCTTTTAATGCCGCAATTCGTGTACTGCTCACACGTGTTAGGAGATCTGCAGTCTTCGGCCATGGAGATTCTTAATAAGCCTTTCAAGGCTTGCATCCGGTTCGTCTGTGGTTTGCGCAGGCGGGATTCAACCTCGGAGTATTCCAATGTCCTCTTGAGGACTAACCTAGCATCTTATTTCGACTATTTTTCCTGCGTGTTTTTGCAAAAGATTGTGGTGGGAAGCGAACCACGATACTTGGCTGAAAATTTAGTGCCCACGAGAATTTGAGAACTTTTAATCTGGTGGTCCCGAAGGCAAACAGTGACATTCTTTCGCGTTCGTGTTTCGTCCGTAGGGTGTCCACATACAACTCACTGCCTAAGAGGGTAAAGAAAATACTATCGGAAACTGGTTTCAAGAAGGCCTGTCGGGCCCATTTTATTGGTTAAGGGTATTAATGCCTACCATTTAAAATTATTATCGATAACTGGCTATAAATAGGCTTTTCGGGCCCATTTCGTATATCTAAGGGCATTAATGCTATCATTAATTATTCACCAAATAAGCATTCATTGATTTACCTACTCATCACTTCATCACTCATTCACATCGTTTTTCCAGTGATTCATTTAATGAGTTAATCCATTTGCAACATTGTACGTCGGTGCTGGCAAACATTAAAATTCGAAGAATGGATTCATTGAAAAATTTGTTTTTCATGGTAATTTTCATTTTATTTTATTTTCCTTCTCTTCACTAAATCGTTTAAGTTATGTACACTCGTTGATTAGTTCGGGTTACATGTAACTTAAAAAGTCATAACAATAAACAACAACAACAACAACGTTACTTAAAATACCACTTAACTAGGATTGGTTTTTTCCTCAATTTTTCGGTCATAAATAACGAAAACACATATATTTCGAGACGTTTCGCAGCTTATTGCTGCATCTTCAGTCTTTATTCATCTCAGTCAAAACTTACGAAAACAGAAAATTCTCTCCACTAAACGACTATCTGAGCTATAAACAAAAACCTTTAGACAATACCCATGTAAAAGCAAATAGTTCAGACGAAAGATCTCTTCTCAATATACAATAGAGCGTGGTTCGCATCACTTTTCATCAGGCAGTAGTAGCAGCCTGTCGGTGGAGTCATTCGCTTATTTTCATAGCTGAATACGAGTTAATATAATATATAATAACTAAAGTACCCCTGTCGGTGGCGCCATCCATTTTTTTCGTACCTGAATGGGATTCGACACGCAACTAAATCCTCACTCTATTGGATTCAAACTTTTGTACACTACTTTTGTACATTTTCTGTATCTCTTCTAAAATTCATAGTCTGATTAGTGAAAATGTGCAATTAGTAATACTATTGCGTTAAAGACGTTTCTAACGAACTAGTGCGAAAAAATAATTTAAATTCCGACAAATTTTTGCCGCTGAATTGCCAAAAACGTTATTTGATACACTACACGGCGCGCATGCTGGTAGTTTAACGTACGGCTGATGCTATTAGCACGCGCGTGCGAATAGCCAGTACTTGTAGGAGTAGACTTTTCGCACGTGCGTGCGAATAGCCAGTCCTTGTAGGAGTAGACTATTCGCACGCGCGTGCGAATGGCCAGTCCTTGTAGGAGTAGACTTCGCACGCACGTGCGAATAGCCAGCCCTTGTAAAAGTAGACTAATCGCACGCGCGTGTGAATAGCCGGTGCTGGTAGGAGTAGACTAATCGCACGCGCCAGTCCTATAAAATAATATATCAGTAAATTGGAATATGATTTTCGCGCTGATGTACTATTTTCCGCGTGCGAACAGTCAGTCCTTGCAAGGAGAAATTACCATTGGTACAGAACTCATTACATTCAATATTTTGTAAAATGAGTATTGTGATTATTCTTTAAATGATAAGAGTAAAGAGAACAATTCTTTGTCGTTAGTGTCGCGAGTGTTTTTAATGGTTAAAGTTCATTTTGTTGTAATTTAGGTTTAACGTAAATTGTGCATCTTTTCATAAAAATTGTTTCAGCTGGTTACATAGTTTGCAGAGAAGAGTAAGAGGAAATATACCTGTGTTTTATTCATGAATTTGGCATGAATTCCTCTTACTTCACTCTTCTGACACAGCACGCACGTAGAGAGCCTTATAGTTCGAAGATAGGAGTAAGAGGAATTCATACCAAATTCATGAATCAGGTAGATTTCCTCTTACTCTTCTCTGCAAACTATTTACCAGCTGAAACAAGTTTTTATGAAAAGTTGCACAATTTAAGGATTAGGACTGTAGGATGCATTTCGCTCGAAACGTTTGGGTTTTATTTTTTAGTGCATTTTGGTCACAAAGTTTCTTATAAAAATCCCCTTAGGGAGAATTCTTCCTCACTTTTTTATGGTCATAATCGATTGGGTGCGAGGGGGTTCGTAAGTAATAAGCAGGGACGTGCACAAAACCGTCATGTGATTCATATAACTATTTTTTTCCCTAGGTTTTCGTGACATTTTGCAAAATGGAAAATTCTCGGTTTTGTTGTTCAGCTAGGTTTTCGTGACATTTGGTAAAAGGGCAAATTTATTAGGCTTGTTATATACCTATATTTTTTAGCGACATTTCGTAAAAGGAGAATTCCATAGTTTTCGTGATTTGCAATAGATTTGTTAGTGATCTACGTTTCGTGACATATAGCCATATGGAAAAGTCCCTAGGTTACAGTCCCAAATACCGTACGAAACCACCGCCTAAATCCCGTCTAGATCCCATCTCAAATTCCAGCTGAACGAAGAAATTGAGTTGGAATATTTCGAACTGACAAGCAAAGTCAAAGTAGCACACAAAAGAAAATACTGCAGGTTTTCGTGACATTTCGTAAAAGTAAAAACTCCCGAGTTTTGTTAATTTATTTATTTATTTATTTATTTATTTCGTCAATGGCCTAGGCCCCCTGACTACTTACAATATTATACATTGATAATTTAAATAAATTTTAACTAAAATTATGTTTTACGCTGTCGTTGTTCTATATGTGTTGTTCAGTTTGACTGACTTAATGAATGTCTGTGTCCAATGATTCCCTGAAAGAAAAATGATTAGCGATAGCTAGTCGACTAGACTAGCAGATGTTTGCACAAGTCGAATAGACCTGGAGTTTGTTTTTCAAAGTCGTGAGACTCGATTTGGCTAATCATATTCTGATTAGAGTGAGAACCATTGGTTCACTGCAATCAACTGAAAGTGGAAGTTTGAGGTTAGGTTGAGTTAAATATTAAAAATCAAATTAAAATTACAACAATCACGATAAGTCACTCGTCGAAGGAAATACGATAACAAAATCAATAATTCAAAAATTCATCAGTTTTCTAGCGTTTTATGAATTCCCTAACGGTTACCGTGTCAGGCCAGAGCCAGAGCTTACTATTGACCACCGAGTTAAACAGTTCTGATCTAACGGTGACCTTAAACGATACAAAGCTAACCGTGTCTAAATCGACATAGGGTGAAACCAGTTTTTTGCACGACACTTCTTCAATCGACGCTATTACGTTATTCCTGAGTAGATAATTACTCACATCGTCTTCGGTAACTGACGGATGTAAGTTGGACACATAAGCAATCTTGTGTGTTTCTATCGGCGATACAACACTTCGTGGAGTAGAATCCCTATGCGGTTTAATAGGTGAGACATCGTCTCCAGCGGAAACTTTTTCGACGATTGATGATGAAGTTAGCACCTCGGCGAAGGAACTAGAAGCTGATAGACTTACCGATGGTTCAGTGGGAACTTCTTTAAAATCTTCGGAAAAATACTTTGGATCGGTTTGAGCAACGTCAGATTGTTTTATTACAGGTGTGGTCATCTGGTGCGATTCATTTGGGCATGGTGAATTACATAACCGACTGTTGGACATCATTACATTTTTCGGAGGACTGCGAAAGTCATTGGTTTTTTTAATGTCATTTTTGATGGCCGGAGACTTAGTAACCAAAAACACGGAACTTGTAGTCGATTTTGCACTATGAATCGGCTTACGCTTACGATTGTTCGCAGCAGGAAGTGAACGTTGAACATAAAATCGCGATGATGTTGGAACATTTGCAGTGGAATTGAGTTTATTGAACAGAGGAGATGAAACGTTGGACGAGCTTATTTGCATAATGCAGCTATCACAGAACCATTGAAGATTCGGCATTTGTCTATAACAGAGCATCTTTGTTGAAATTGACACATTCAGCGTGATAAACTTGTCGACAAATTCCATCACAAATAATTTTGTTTGGATTGTCGTTTCGGAAGCCGTTATCACACACAGTGCAATTGTTCATTTTTTTAATTCAGTATTCAGCTGGAATAGAACAATAATAAACGGTTTAATTAATAGACGTTGGAGGCGAAAAATCGTCAAATAATTAAATGACACAGTTTCTCGCGACATTTCGTCAAATGGAAAATTCCCTAGTTTTTTATCAACCTAGTTGCTTGTAACATTTCGCAAAATATTCGTTTATCTATTGAAAAAAGCAAATATTGGTAACTGACTACAGGAAAGAAATCATAAGCTTGTGCAACTTTTTAATTTCTCTTTTATCGCTCTTTTCACGTATTCGCTTGTATGTTTCTCAAGTAAAACCGGTTTTTCGGTTGAAAGAGTTAAAACGAAGCGTTGCACAATCTTATGATTCTCTTCCTGTAATTTTTCAATTGCAGTTGCTGATTTAGTTTTTGATAAGAATGATTTTTTCAGGTAAATGTTGATTAAACTTTTGGTAAAGTGTAATAAGCTTTTGGTAATTCCTAATCCCAATTTCTTTTAAGTACAGTTCGTTCCTTTTACGCTTAAACAAATTTAAATATCACTAATGTAAGATTACATAGCTTTCCTTATCATACATCATACATCAGACCCACCCACGTTGAGATAACTTTCTAGCGCATGCATCTTATGTAATGTAACATTAATGACAGATTTAACCAACCAAAAACATCTCAATTTTGTTTAAGTGTAAAATAAACAAATGTACTTTCGAATATTTATTGTGAGCGTTTAAAATATCACTTTTTTATACAGTTCGAGTGCGAATAGTCCGCTCCTACAAGGACTGGCTTTCCGCACGCGCGTGCGATTAGTCTACTCCTACAAGGACTGGCTATTCGCACGCGCGTGCGAGTAGACTACTCCTACAAGGACTGGCTATTCGCACGCGCGTGCGATTAGTCACTCTGTTAACGCACACGATGTGCTGCCGAACTCGTCTTCGGCTCGTGTCAGATATCTCACATCTAGTGCGTTAAACTACCTACATACGTAAATTGTATCAAAAACTACTACTTGCTATGTTGCAGAGAAAATTGAATTTAATATTTTTACCCATAGAATTATGTGCATAAGGCCTTTCCTTAGGACCACACGTCAGTCCGGCTATTTCTAATCCAATTTAATGTGAACGTTATTTCATATACTTAAGAGTGAAGACATAATTTAGATACGTTGGAACATTTTTGCAACATCTATTCTGTTTATTACGTCTATTCTTATACGTACGGGTCACTTGCATATGTTTTTTATAGAATTCTGGCTAGTGAAACACAACCAAATGAAGAACCACTGGATAACATACTTATAAGACTAAATTTATGCACGTCTGTTTGGTGTAGTGGCTTTCAGGCTATTTGTATGATGTGTGATGTATGACCGAAATGACGAAATGATGGTTTTAATGTGACGGCTCGAAAATTTTATGAAAATCCCCATTTTCGGCCCCGACACATGAAAAGCCAATTTTTCACTCTATTCTATTAACTTCAGTTGCCTTAACGAAAAGTTGCTACACGAAAATCAGAATATTTTCAGTTTCAGCTCTTTACATCAAGAGACACATCTGCGCGATACCCTATACACACGAGAAGTTTGAATTCAAATAAAAACCTCTACAATACCGACAGTGAAAAACGAAAACATTTTTCTCAGTCACTCAAAATGAACTGAAAACAAGGGGAAAAGAAAAACTATAGGAAAATGCAGCCATTGCTATCGAATGGTTTATGCATGCGTGAGCACGCATTTGTCAAACACTTCATGCAATAACGAAAAAAATGTTTTCAATGTTTTATCATAAAATGGTGCGGTGAAAATTTCTTTATTTAACGCGTTTAACGTAAATTTAGTTTGGGTTCAAAATTCAATGTCATTGGCAAATGTTTATGAAGTAAAACGATTAAAACCATTATTTGTTTAGGGCGAAAACATCGTACATGTGTGAGAATTATGGAAGAAATGAACTTTCGCCAATAGAATGGTATTCCCCGAGATATTATTCCAGAAATTCACACTTAACCAATTTGGTGACAGAAAATTCACTCACACTAATAAAGAAAAACGGTAACCGTACCATGCTGGGTGTATAAACACATTTCATTCATTTTATTTCGCTGTTGTTATACGAACACTCAGATGGTACACTCCCTAGTGGAAATTGCGTTTTCTTAACAAATAGTAAATATGAATGAAAGGTTTATATTTGAAATGTTATACAAGAACGTTTTTCACTATTTATTAAGTAGCGATAGTTACTTTGTGTTTTCACCCTTCCTGTTCATCATATGACGTCACAAAAATGACGTCTAAAAAATGACGTCATAAAAATAACGTTAAAAATACGACGTCACAAAAATAACCACAAAAATTACGTCGCACAAATGACGTCACAAAAACTACGGCACAATTGTGACGTCACAAAAATCGTCCAAGTATGACGTCACAAATATAACCAAAAATACTATATAACGATAATAAATATCGCCAAGAAAAATCAATCGCCAAAAAAAATCAATCGCCAAAAAAATCAATCGCCAAACAAAATCGCCAATGTGTGAGGTCTCGTCAAAAAAAAAAATCCCCAAAGTGTGAAGTTTCGCCAAAAATTGTAATTATTTTTCTTTTGTGTTTTTCTATTTTTTGGCGATACTTCACTTTTTGGCGTTTTTTCTTGGCGATACTTAACACTTTGGCGATTTTCCTTGGCGTTTCGTCGTTTTTTGCTGGCGTGTTAAATCGCCAAGTGTGAAATATCGCCAAAAAATGTAATACTTTTTTTGTGTTTTTTCTAGTTTCTTGGCGATATTTCACACTTTAGCGATTTTTCTTGGAGATATTTTACACCTTCGCGTTTTTTTTGTGATTTAACACGCCAGCAAAAAACGATGAAACGCAAAAAAAACGCCAAAATGTGAAGAGTCGCCAGGAAAAAACGCCAAAGTATGAAGTATCGCCACTTTGAGAAATATCGCCAATTTTTTTTGCGATTTGACTTTGGCGATATTTCACGGCTATAAAAGTTATGAAGTTAATTCTTCAACAATACACTATCGCTACTTTTCTATACCCATGTCAATTGTTTATTAATTTATAAGACTTAAGACTCTTCGAAGAGAAGAAGAATAAATTTTCTTTAATAAAATTTAACTTTGGAACCAGACTTGATAGCTGTCTACAAAATGTTGCCGACGGTTAGTCAAAAAAAAAAGTCGGCGGAGGCCTACGTAAGAGCACGTCACAAAAAAGTGAACTGTCTTTGCGATGTTTTTTAGGAACAGAATGCTGGAGAATCTTTCAAAATTATAGTTCTGTACTCTGAGAGGATGACTCTTACCCAAATAATAAATGAATCAGAATTCAAAACGTTTCAGTATGAAGGTACAAATTTGCTCTGAAATTACATCGCAAAAATAGCTTTGGCTGCGACGATTTTTCAGAAGAACTTTCAGCCTTCACACTCAAATTTTTTGAATTCCGATTCATCTATTATTCGTGTAAGAGTCATCCTCTCACAGTGCATGAGCTACAACTTTGAATAATTTGTTATTTATGTAGGGTTCTGTTCTGCTCTTAAGAGCACTTCGCAAAAATGTGAGCTGTCAAATTTGCGATGTTTTCTTCAGAACAGAACTCTACATAAATAATAAATTATTCAAAGTTGTAGCTCATTCACTGTGAGAGGATGACTCTTGCGCGAATAATAGATGAATCGGAACTCAAAAAATTTGAGTGTGAAGGCTGAAAGTTACTCTGAAAAATCGTCGCAACCAAAGATATTTTTGCGATGTTATTCCAGAGCAAATTTGTACCTTCATACTTAAGCTTTCTGCGTTCTGCCTCATCTATTATTCGTGTAAGAGTCATCCTATCACAGTACATCAGCTATAATTTTGAATAATTTGTTGTTTATGTAGGTTTGTGTTCTGAAAAAAAACATCGCAAATTTGACAGCTTACATTTTCGCGACGTTTTCTTGCCGACTTATAACGGCGACTGGAAAATCACAAACTGTGTCATCGGTAGCGCGCATTTTTGTTTCGTTTTTTAAATTTTTTCTTTCATCACGCTAATTCCAACAGAGTCCTACTTGTTACGTTTTCTACGCTAATTTTTAGTTTCTTTCCGATGAGCCAAACCGCACCCAGACTTCATAACCTAATCCTGAACATAAAATCGCCAAATTCATATTTTCCGACTAGAGATGAGCGGGTCGACCATTTTTCGAAACCCGACCCGGACCGAACCCGACCCGATAAAATTTTTCGAAACCCGAACTGTTTCAAAACCCGACCCGAACCGAACCAGACACTCAAGTTTTTCGAAACTGAAAACTCAAATTACTTCGAAACAAAAATTATTTCAAGGCCCGATGTCTGCATTCTTCACGGACCTTAGACTAAAACAAAATTCGTGTAATGTAATATGATAAAATTTAGACGAGTTTTGTAAAATATAAAAAGTCAATAAAGGATCGGGACCCGAATAAAATGATACAACAACCCGACCCGGACCGAGCCCGACCCGATACAATTTTTCGAAACCCGAAACCCGAACTGTTTCCAAACCTGGCCCGGACCGAACCCGACCCGATTAAAATTTTCGAAACCCGAAAAAAACAATTTGGGTTCAGGTCGGGTTTTTCGAAGTTTCCGGCAACCCGCTCATCTCTATTTCCGATTGCATGTGCGCATGCGCATGGGTCTGTGTGAGAGGTCATTTTTGCCGATTCACTTGCAATTGTGAATTTGTCTAAGTTTGTCTGCGTGAGTGCTTCAGCTGGTAATTTCGGAATCTCGAATATGGTGATAGTAATATTTGTTAGGTTTCAAAAACCAGAATCGCAGATAAACCCTTTCATAGCCTTTCGGTGAGGGAAGAACAGCTGAAGGCGTGAAACTAGCATACGAAAAAAAATCGCAGTAACATCAACGGTGATCACAGAGAAAAAACACAATTTATTGTTTCCATCATTATCTCTCTTTTCAATGTATTTTTTCTATGGTAGACATTGAAACAGCTGAAACTTGATAACAAGTAAATTTACAAGCACACGACCGGAGAAGCATCAACTAAAAAAGTGGCGATAGAAAACACGATACCTTTTTTTTCACTCGGGACGATACAGTGATAATGTTACACACAGCATTTTAATTCACAAACACATAGACACGTGAAAATCCGATTTTCCATCGAATGGCTGTGTATGTGTTGTGAGTTTTCATTTCAAATAACTGCAGCCATATTGGATTCGGATTCGCCCTACACAGAAGTTGGGCGCCGCGACTTATTTCATGGAAAATTGACGCCTTTCCGTGAATCAAACTGGGTCAAAACGAAAATCAACCAAAATACAAAAGTTTTGTTTTTTTAATATTTCTCCCAAATTAACAATATAACCAACTGATAGGTCGATTATCCGTGAACGTTTTGCGTAAAATTGATAAAAAAAAATAACGAAAATTTCGAGTGACGGATACATGGTTTAACGAAAAAGAGGTGAAGTGTTGTGTTAAGGAAAAGCGTCTTTCCACAGTAAAATTGATTGAATACATCCTGAAATCGAGAAAGTTAAGAAAGAATAGAAGTCAAAGAAAAAGGAAAATCCTGATCATTCGTTCTTTCATAGTGAATTATTTTTGTATACTTTAAGCAAATAGTGTGAAGAAAAAAAAATTCCAAATGCATCAATTTGTGTGTTATTTTGTTTGTTAAATCGAATTTTCGTGTATTCTTTTCGGTGTGAAAATTTCCTCTTTTTTCTATTCATTTATAGCTGAAAGACACATACATATAGTAACGCATTTTATAACTATATGTTCATCCATACCCATCATTCTGTGATGATGAGCATATATTTTGCCAGCTAACGTGAAAATGTGTTTGATTAGAGCAAAAAACAAGTGCTGTTGAAGATTTATGTTAATTGGTCATTCATTAGTGGTTAGCAGACGGAAAATATAGTAAAAAAAAGAAAAAACTTCAACGCTCCGATTCCATTTGGTTAACATTTACAGATTTCATTGGATTATCCACTTGTGGTAACCATCAAGGTGATTAACTTTGTTTCGATTTAAATTCCGGTTATACTTGAACGAACCACTTAACCCATAAAAGAACGGAACAAGGGATAAAAGAAGATTTTCTTTGTTTTTCTTATCCTGGTAACACACATACGTGTACGTATACACTACTTATTAATACACAGAGATCAAAATATAATACGCCGATTATATACATTCAATGCTCAATTCAGTGAACTGATTGACTGATTGACATAATTGATTTGTTAGCGAGAAAACAATAAAAATATAAAGAAAATATTTTCTTTTTTCCATTTTCCTGTATGTCACACAAATGTTTTTCTTTCATTCATTTGGACTCAGAGTCGAACGGTTCTATTATTTCATAACAAAAATGTTTGTTGCAAGTTGTGTCAATTATTTAATGAAAGAGAAATTAAAGTCTTAATGATAACAATAGAAGCTTTGTCGTCGGGTCTTACAGACTCAGACTTAGACTTTACATCACATGGCGGTGAACGTTGTGTCTATCCTAGTTCCCAACAGACAATTACATACACGTAAATACTCAGTAACCTCCTGCCCTGCCGTAATTTGCATAAGAAACTTAGTGAACACTTTTTAAGAGAGAAAATATATGTAATTCTCTCTCAAAAAGTGATCAATAAGTTTCTTATGCAAATTACGGCAGTGCCGCGAACAGCGCTTGAACGCTACTTGCGATGCGTTGCACTTATATTCCTACAGTAGTTTATAACAACGACTGCCGTCGTTCGAGCATGCAGTTGGACTATCTACTAAATAAATGTGAATCATTCTGTCATAAATTACTTCGTACGCATTGACATACTAGGCTAGTCAAAATTAGCAAAATTTGTATGGGAAATAAAACGGGATTCGTTAGGGCTGAGGGGTGACTACCATAGCCCGAAAGTCCCAAAAAATCCCACTGTAGGGTTTTGAGAAAATTGCGAAAAATCCAAAAAATTGAGGTTTTGTGCAAGCTTTCTGTTACTGTTAAAGGAAAATCTAAGATCTAAGTTTTCCAAAAAACTTTCCGATGACTATTTTTCCCAAATTTTAATTAACGATTTTTCAAATTCAAAATTTCATCGAAAAAATGACCTCCGCGAAAACTTTTTTCGACTTTATACCGGTATATCGAAGAAACCTTGCTCCGAATTTGGAATCAGATCATCCGAAAATCTCACCCTGTGGACAGCCTTTAGCTTCCCAGAGATTTGCATTATCACCTAGGTAAATGCTAGTAGAGCGCTCAACAAAGTTATGGACTTGGACACTCTATCTCCATCGAAATTGGCACTCGAGCAACCAAGGCCTATTTTCGGGAATTTAAATTTGTGAAAATCACATAATATTACAGAAATTTTCTGAAAACTCCCGAAATTCAACATAAGAACAAAGTTCCCGAAAATAGACCCTGCGAACAACATTAGTGTCGAGTACAGCAATGGTGTGGGAACTTTTTGTATCCTGGTAAAAACGCGCCCATAATTTTGATCACCCCACCACCCTCACACAACAAAGAACAACTTTGTCTTTCATAGCAACCCAATATGATTGATAGATTTCGCCCAGAGTCTAAATTTTTTACAAAAAAGTGCTGGTGGCGCCACCATGGCCTACCCACAAGAGCACAAGAAACAATTTTGTTAATCAAATAATTGACTTAAAACGATTTTTTCGAACGAAAACATTGATTTTTTCATACTGATTTCGTTCTCGTAGACGTTTTTCAGAGTGTAATGAAATTTTCGACATTAGAGGGAAATTTTTCGTCGAGTTCGAAAAGGAAAATTATGTTAATATGACATGTTTAAACTACTGCAAAGATGTTTTTGAGACTTTTGGATTCGAAATTCGGAGCAAGGTTTCTTCGATATACCGGTATAAAGTCAAAAAAAATTTTCGCGAAGGTCATTTTTTCGATGAAATTTTGAATTTGAAAAATCGTATCTCAGCCAAAAAATGACCAAAATTGGTGAGGTAAAATGTTTTAGACACTTTCTTCTTCTTCTTCTTCCTTAGCCTTTTATATCCACTGCTGGATGTAGGCCTCCCCCATAGATCGCCACTTTTTTCGGTCCATTGCCACTTGCTGCCACGTCGTGCCTGCCGTTCTTTTGATATCGTTGGTCCCTCTTTCCGGTGGACGTCCCATCGGTCGTTTCGTTGGTGGCCGCCATTGCATTATAGTTTTCGTCCATCGATCGTCGGTCATTCTGGCAATATGACCAGCCCAATTCCACTTGAGCGACGCTATTCGTGTCATGACATCGATGACTCTTGTTTGTCGCCGGATCCACTCATTTGTCATTTTGTCCCTGAGTGTGATTCCTAGCATTGCCCTTTCCATTGCCCTCTGTGCAACTCTCAATTTGTTCGCTGATGCTTTGGTGATCGTGAGAGTCTCGGCTCCGTATGTCAGGACCGGCAGCACACACATATCGAACACTTTCCTCTTCAGACTGTTGCTCATGTTGCTCATGTTGCTCTTGAAGATGTACCGTAACTTGCCGAACGCCGCCCAACCGAGACCGATCCTTCTCTTTATTTCAGCCGTTTGGTTGTCGAGACCGAGCTTCATGACGTGGCCGAGATACTTGTACGAATTCACGATTTCAATTTCCTTGTCTCCGATCTTGATTTGTGTAGCACCATCGATGTTTGTCATCACTTTCGTTTTCGACATGTTCATCTTCAAACCGATTTTTTGGGCTTCCTCGTTGAGCTGCAACAGCATCGCTTCAATCTGTTCCAGAGTCGTTGATGTCAGGGCAATGTCGTCGGCGAATCGAAGGTTGTTCAGAAACTTCCCATTTATGTTGATTCCCAGTTCACTCCAATCAAGCTTTTTAAAAACCGTTGCCAGAGCTGACGTGAACAATTTCGGTGAAATGGTATCTCCTTGACGGACTCCTCTTCCAATTCGAAATTTATCGGTGGTTTTATGCAGTTTGACGCACGACGTTGCGTGCTCGTAGATATGTTTTATCATCCGGGTATATCTCGAGTCAATCCGACAATCGTCCCAGGAGTCTAAAATCGACCATAATTCGACCGAATCGAACGCTTTTTCGAAGTCTATGAAGCATATCGCGATGATGATTTTGTATTCGTTGCATTTTTCTATTAGACTTCTCATCACTTGCAAGTGGTCATTTGTGCTGAATCCGGAACGAAACCCTGCTTGTTCGATCGGCTGGTAGAAGCTATTCTTTGTGATCCGTTTCGTTATCACCTTCATAAGCAGTTTGTAGAGGTGCGAGATCAAACTGATGGGCCTGTAGTTTTCCAGTTTCGTGATGTCTCCTTTCTTGTGCAGCAAAGTGATGACTGCGTTTTCCCATGATTCTGGTATTTTCTCTTGTTCGAGACACTTGTTGAACAGATCCGTTGTCATTTTGAGCAGTGTGGGTCCGCCTTCTTTGATTGCTTCGATCGGAATGGCGTCGTCACCTGGAGCTTTTCTGTTCTTCATTTCGTCTAACGAAGCCTGTACTTCGTTAATCGTTATGTCCGGCAAATCTTCGGAACCAACGTTCATTATCACCGGTCTCGCTTTTGCTCTTTCTGCCGGTAGTTTGGCTCGAACCGACGTTAAAAGGTCCTCATAGAACTCTCGCGCGATGTCCAATACCTTGTCCTGATCTGTTTGTATGACGCCCGCCTTATCGCGCAATTTAAAAATTTGTCTGTACCCGTTCGCCCGTTTCGCTCGTAATACTTTCATATTCCCATTTGCTTCGATAGCGTTCATGGCCAGTTTCACGGTGTATTGTCGCAGATCGGTTTTCATTTTCTTGTTGATGGCTTTCGTTTTGTCTCTGTATTCAACAGTGTCTCGCTTTCCACCTTTCACCAAATCCAGTCTTTCTGCTATTAGGTCTAGCGTTTCCTTGCTGAGCTTCGACTCTTTAGTGCATGTAGATCGGCATCTGGTTTCCAGGAAGCTTCTCACTGAGGTCACTATTCTTTCTGTCAGCTCATCAATCGTTGCAGTTTGTGAATGCGTTCCGTTCAGTTCGTTGTCCATAGCTTCCTTAAATGCGTCGCTTTGTTCTTTCAGGCGTTCCATGTCTAAAACGACTTTTTTCTTGACCAACTTTTCTCTCTCTGTCCGTGTGTTCAAGACGACTTTGGCTCGCACCATTCGATGATCGCTGCCTGTTGTGAAACGGTTAAGCACAGTAACATCCTTGACAATCGATGTGCGGTTCGATATGATGTAATCGATCTCGTTCTTTGTTCTGCCGTCTGCACTGGCCCAAGTCCACTTCCTCTGAACCTTACCGGAGAAAAATGAGTTCATTGCGAAAATTCCTTGTTGTTGGAGAAAATTCAGCAAAGTATCTCCTCGTTTGTTCCTCTGATCGTAACCAAACGTTCCAATCGAAGTTTCTGCAACGTCTTCTCTTTTTCCCAATTTGGCATTGAAATCGCCGACTAGCAACTGATATTGAGCTCTGTTTTCTTCAATCGCTTTGGAGACATCTTCATAGAAGCTTTCAATTTATTCGTCGTCGTGATCCGTCGTCGGTGCGTACGCTTGGATGACTTTCAAACTGTACATCGCATTTATCTTCAGCCGCACATAGATGACTCTGTCGGAGATGCTGTTGATTTGGATTATACGGTTCGACCAGCGTTTGCTGATGAGCAGTCCTACACCATGCATCGCTGTTTCGCTATCGCTTCCACGGTAGTACAAAGTGCTTCCTGATTTCAACTTCAAGCATTCTTCACCACGTCGCCTGACTTCGCTCAATCCGACAATGTCCCATTTGATCTTTTCCAGTGCCGACTCCAATTCGAGAAGTTTTTCGTTCGATGATAGCGTTCGAGTGTTATACGTGGCAATGTATAGTCCGGTGTGACAACCTATTGTAACCCAGGGATTCTTAGCACCCTCTGCTCGTCGTCTGGTCTGACCGTTGTCGGAGTCATGGATCAACGAGCGGCTGGGAACTGAGGGCCGATTTTTCCTGGTTGTGCTCTTCATCTTCGGGGGGGTTTTAGCCGTTCAAACACCACGCTGGCCGGTGCGGGTTGGTGAGTGATGGTAGTCCTGCTGACTCGGACTTTGCATGCTGCCGTTGTCCCTTGCTGTTGAGATCATCCGCCACCATGCTGAGGTACTATCCCATCTTGATAGCGCCTAACTGCCTTCGGCCCTCGCTCTACGTGACGTTGAGGTACTACCCGAAGACAGCCCCCTCATCCTTCTGCTAAGTGACCCACCAAATACACCTAATACACCAGGGTTGGTTACCTGATCGTTCATGTGGGTTGCTCACTATGACAGGTGTCACCACGGGTAGGATAGGATGTAGGAGTAGGTGGATAGAGGCTAAGGTACATAAGGAGTACTATATTACGCATACCACACCATTTGAGACCCCATTTTTAGACACTTTGAACTATTTAAAATTTGGGAAAAATAATCATCGAAAATTTGTTTTTTAAAACTTAGATTTTCCTTTAACAGTAACAGAAAGCTTGCCCAAGACCTCAATTTTTTGGGTTTTCCCAGAATCTCTCAAAACCCTACAGTGGGATTTTTTGGGACTTTCGGGCTATGGTAGACACCCCTCAGCCCTATCGAATCCCGTTTTATTTCCTTTTGTCCTAATATTTGCAAGGTTGAAAGCAAACTTGACCAGCCTATACGTTACATGCAGCCACACACCCAACACCCATTATGCTCACCATATTCACCGCGTTCTCCAACCTGAGCCCCCATGCATTCTTACTGTACATCCGCTTCATATTCGCACCTCTCTACTGCACTCGTCATTCGCACACAACATACGGCTCATTTGTCTCTCCTGCCTACCGAGCAGTCTGCATACATTCATTTCATCACGTCCAGGTGTGAATCCGATTGAATCCTGCACGCTGGCTTCCACACGACGACAGAACGCATTATTCCATGCCCACGGAGACCTCCGACGGTCTGTCGCTATAAGCGGGACATCCAACGGTCTTTCCGCAAATAAATCAGCAACAGTATTTCATATTAGACAATATAGTTTCCCAACATTCCCAACCATAAATTCGCTTTGATACATATCCATACAGCGAGCGAAAGGCAAAAATTCGATAAATTCTTGTACTCAAACTTATTATTTTCACACTTTCTTCCCGATCAATTTGCGGAAACAGTAACACACACTCAAAGGTATTATGTTCGGACCTCCCACAAATTCAGGTGTATGTCGTTGGCACCCCCCATTTATGTGCTGGGGGTGGGGAGTTCAGAATAAGTAGTACTATTTATGTGCTCACTGATGGTACCAACCCCAATTTTTGTGCTCATAAGGTAATCGAGCACAAAATTCCTGAACATTGCAAGCATGTCAAAACGGTCATTTTTGTATGGGGACTGCGTCACGCTCACATTTTGACATTGAAATTCTTAGCTCAGAATTTTGTGCTATTTATGTGCTGACAAACGTCTAAGTTTAAATTTTTGTGCTCATCAGGGAGCAGAGCACAAAAATATTGAAATGGTCAAATATGTCAAAATGGTCATTTTTGTATGAGAGCTACCTCACAGAAAACTTTTAGCACTCAGCCTCTTAGCTTAGAATTATGTGCTATTTATGTGCTGACAAACGTGGAAGTTTCAATTTTTGTGCTCATCAGGAGACCGAGCACAAAAGTACTGAAAATTAGAAATATGTCAAAATGGTAATTTTTGTATTGAAGCCACCTCACACAAGAATTTTAGGACTCAGGTTCCTATCTCATAATTATGTGCTATTTATGTGCTCACAAACGTGCAAGTTTCAATTTTTGTGCTCATCAGGAGACCGAGCACAAAAATGTTGAAATATGTCAAAATCGTTATTTTTATATGAGGGGTCCATACAGTACGTCCGCATTTTTTTTTTAATTTTTGACCCCCCTCCCCTCCTCTTCTGTCGGACGAACCCTGAACTAAAGGCAGCACTGAAAGATTTGAGCCTGATTTCGAATAATAATTTTTTGTAAAGTTTGAATGAACAAAGTTATATTTTCAAAATATAAAAAAGAAAATTTGTGACGACTTTTTCTGTTCTTTTTATGTTGTATGGTTTTTCCCTGAGGTCATCAAACACCTGCCACGTGTTACTCAATTTCACAGCTGCCACATAGTGTCCGGTATCGCCACTTATCGTTGGGGGTTGGTACAAAGCCACACCGAACAAAGCATAGGTTTTCTCAAAAAATTCAAGAGAGACAGGCAAATCCTCCAACTTGACTTCGTTAATGACTTGAAAATTATTTTCATGTTGATGGCCAGAATCTGAAAATGAAATTTTGATGTAAAAGTGATCAAACAAAAATTCTTTAAAAAAGGAAGGGTGACGTAAGTCGGTCTCCTGATGAGCACAAAAATTTTAACTTGCACGTTTGTCCGCACATAAATAGCACATAATTCTGAGCTAAGAGGCTGACTGCTAAAAGTTTTCTGTGAGGTGGCTCCCATACAAAAATTACCATTTTGACATATTTGACCATTTCAATATTTTTGTGCTCTGCTCCCTGATGAGCACAAAAATTTAAACTTAGACGTTTGTCAGCACATAAATAGCACAAAATTCTGAGATAAGAATTTCAATGTTAAAATGTGAGCGTGACGCAGTCCCCATACAAAAATGACCGTTTTGACACGTTTGCAATGTTCAGGAATTTTGTGCTCGATTACCTTATGAGCACAAAAATTGGGGCTGGTACCATCAGTGAGCACATAAATAGTACTACTTATTCTGAACTCCCCACCCCCAGCACATAAATGGGGGGTGCCAACGACAAACACCTCACAAATTCCACTAACTAATTAGTCAGTTTGTTGACTATTTCGCTTTTCATATTGGAACTTTTGACCGAAATTATTTATATTTTCAAAAGATTTTTAACGGAGCATATCTTTTTCGCGACTTTACAATTCAACATACCGCCTACCCTCCAGCTTTGTCGTCGGGTCTTACAAAAACAAAAAGCAAGGCAAATACGTTTCCTGTTACGTTTGAGACGCGCGGTCTTTGCCTTAGCTTAATGAAATATTCATGAAAAACTAACACCAGCCTTAGCCCATTTTATCAAAAGCTCTTTCCTAGTTTCCATCTTTTTGTTTGACATCCTGATGTGTAGTTTCCATCCTATGATTGTCGAAATATGTAAGAAGAAGTTATAAGGGTGTCACGTTTTTTCGCACAAATGTCAAATTTAAACTGAGATAACAAACGTTTATGGCTTACAACCTTATAGCGTACGATTCATTTGATAGAAGTCTCCTTGGTGGTGTCAAAATATGATGTTTGGAAAATTTGAATCTAGTAACCAGTACCTTACGGCGCAATACTTTTCAATTTGACACCACCCATTTAGCATTCTAAGAAGGTCGTTGCAGCTGAAACGAGTTG
The DNA here is from genome assembly GCA_029228625.1 of Pseudolycoriella hygida. Classification (NCBI taxonomy): domain Eukaryota; kingdom Metazoa; phylum Arthropoda; class Insecta; order Diptera; family Sciaridae; genus Pseudolycoriella; species Pseudolycoriella hygida. Next base: position 134,924,238 of record CM055404.1, read on the forward strand.
ACTGCAAAACGTTTCTACGTAACTTTGCTGCAACGTCGCCACAACCATAATTGCCCAACCGTTGCACAACCGTTATGCAACTAAACAATGCAGGCTTCCCTCTATGTTCCCTTGAACCACGAGAAAGAAGGCAGCCTGGTGTCAAAAATTGGTATAATCATTTTAATGGCAATGACGCACTAAATTTCAACTTGACACCAGGCTGCCATCTACGAGTGTATTTCACTCTGCTAAATTTTAAAATGCTAAATTCACTGCGAATTTCAATCTGTTTTACATCTATTTCCATCTTCAATCCATCTGTTATGAATTGAATGTTAAATACACGGCTCTAGGACCGATTATCCCAAGACAAAATATCCCCTGACAAATTATCCCCGGACAAAATATCCCACATAAACCGGACAATACATCCCCAGACATAATGTCTACTCAGCAGTCGTGGATATAGGTAGGTATTATTAATTAGATATTATATTAAGTATTGGGGGGTTCTGCCCCCTAACCCCCGCGCCTGCGGCGGGATTTTTTACGCCCTGCAGGCGGTCTTACGTGAATGGGACGAATATTTCCCCCTTGACCTCCTTATTGCGAGGGCTGCCCCTCGAACCCGATTTTTATTTTCCAGTTAAATTCACGGCCTGCGACGCTGCTACTTACCAATAAGTACTTTCTGAGGTGATTTTTTGTCTTAGGGGATATTTTGATTGGGTCCATTTCGTCCGTTTTTTTTTTTTTCTGGTAAAAATTGTGGTTATTAAATCCGGTTATTTTGTCTGGGGATATTTAGCCCGAGTGGATATTTTGGTTGGGGACATTATTTTTTTGGGACATTCCGTCCTAACCCCGAAATACACGTGTGCGAGTGGACTTAAACCAACATTTGTCCCTTTTTTTACTTCTATAACACGTGTATTTCAATTCATAACAGATGGATTGAAGATGGAAATAGATGTATCGATGATGGAAATAGATGGAAAAATATGTAAAACAGATGGAAATTCGCGGTGAAAAATTTAGCAGGGTGAAATACACTACCATCATTTACACTTGATCGAACAAACCTCAAGAACGCAGCCTGGTGTCAAGATGAAAATTGGTGCGTTACAAAGGGTTCGTCAATGCCGTCATAGTGATTCAATTTTTGACACCAGGCTGCCTTCTTTGTGACCTTGAACCATGACAAAGTGTGCAGCCTGGTGTTAAATTGACAATTATTTTCCCATAAAGTACTCGCTATTGGCTCTTACATTTCCACTTTAGGACATCCGACTGCCCGGCGGAAATAACAGTTTTCCGCTTGTTGCAACTTTCTGAAGGCTGCGTACTTCAGACTCAAGATCCAGTAGTTTCATGCACTCGAGGAAGAATAAATCATGTGCATGAAAGAACTATAATTGCTGGATGTTTCGGAGATTTTCAGAAAAAATGCAACCAAGTGAGCTATATGTGTAACACCACCACCGACTTCACCTATTTTACTCATCTTCTAAATTGGACTAGGACATGTATGTTTCAGATTAAGGACGATTGACGGACGGTCGAAGATTTTTTCAACATAGATTGTAAACTACTGGCGTACCTATTCTTACGTAACGTGGAAAAATTCTAATTTTTTCGGTAACACTCAATTTCACGGCCAATGTTATTTGTAATAGAGGCGGTCCTGTGACTATCCCCTATGATTAATCCCCATCTTTCCAAAACATGACTTGTGTTTCGTTGGAGATCTACCGATCAGTTCCAGTTATTGCTGTCATTCGCACACATGAGACACACTTCACTGTTAAGTTTCTTGAGGAATTCAAAAGAAACTACAGAAAGAGTTCAATTCAAAATTAGCACCTTTACAGGAATGTCCGCGCATCGAAAGAAAAAACTAACAAATCAACTAAATTACATTGTCATATAAAACAGGTATTTTATACCATACGTAAGTAAGTTATGCGGCGTGCGAGCATATTTTGCAACCTGAAGGTATGGTACTCAACATAGAAGTATTATTATTATGTAATATTTAAAGAAGTAAAGGAGGTATCATGACGAATGATAGCGTTTTTTACTTTTCGGTAGTATATAATGTTTCCATGGCGTAAAATATTCTTATAGTTTGTTTGATATGCTTAACGTCTTGTAAAATATTGTTGGCATAATAATATCATGCTTGTATTAGCGAAGCTAACAGAGACTAGCCTCTCGCCAGCACCTTTAGCGAGCCTAAAATTTCACTAATCAGTACACGCTATTTGGTTAGATTTCAGTTTTTGTTTTTTTTTGAAAAATTTTTCATAGAAGAAAGGTATACTTAAGGACTTTATTATCGACAATTCTGGGAAATTTTCTTGGAAAATTGACGCATTTAGATTTATTTTCGTAAATGTTTTTAAAGAAAGAAATATTTGCCTGAAAATGGGTCGCGGACACGTGTATAGCCTCTAACCTCAAGACGTCGATCAATGAAACATAGTGCGCACAAACTATAAACAGGGAGAAGAGAAAATCTTAACATGCTAACTTTCCACTTTCATTAGAGCCCAGTTTAGTTATAGATATAGATGCATATGTGTACGCCCCTCAACAATGTATCAAAGTTACCCATGCATTGAAAACTTTGAAGAGGAGTGGGGCGAGGAGAGTGGTGTATTTTGCGATTACCTATTTTTTTAAGCTCAGAATACAAACCTTTATCGATGGTTAGAGTTACGCGCTTCTGTACTTAAATGCACTATAGTTGCATACGTGCAAACTACACTTAGGGGTCATCCATAAATAACGTCCTAACGCAGTAAAACGTGACACGCAATGCTATAAGAGTACAGCCAAATATAGGACGAAGGGGTGGGGTCAAAAAGTCAGGAAAAATATAGAATGTCATTATTTATGGATGAACCCTTAGGGGTTAATTGTTCCCTTTTAATTCTCTTACTTACCATAGAACCACATGCTGTCTTTCTTCTTTCTTTCTTTCTCTTTTTTCGTACACAACTGCGTATTCTCATGATTATTAGCACATTATTATCACTGGTGTACTTCAGGCCCATACGCTGCCGAAAAAATGTCAAGAAAATTATTTTGATGTAGGCCGCCGCCGATTAGACCCCCTTACGTCAATTTTCGCCGCCGCCTCTCGTTTTGACACCACTGTAATTTTTTAACCGATGCACGGGTCTAGTCACGGATCATTTCTCTACTCGGAGGAAAAGTGCAACTCGGGCCCTTGTCAGTGCACCCTACTTTTCATAAATCCACCACAGTTAAACTCCATGGCACATCGTCCCTTCTTCAAAAATTGTGTCATTACTGCAGTACTTCAAAAGTTTCATTTGTGGTCTCGAGTCGAATTTTCTCTACGAAAACTCAAAAAAAGTATTTGATAGCTAGGGCCGACATTGAGTCCCACTCCAAGTTCCATGGACAAAACTTATCACCTCAAACTTTCTCAACTCATTTTCGCTCCTGCCTCAGGTCAGTAGCTACGGAAGATTTGGGTGGCCGCCCCAACCGAATGTCTTGGGCGCTCCTAGAAATTTCGAAAGAATTTTTCAACTAAATATTTTTGTTTTTGTTCGGCGAAAAGCTACAAAGTTTTCGTACAGTGTAAAACCTTGCGAGGGATGTAACCTATAGTGTAACCTACGATTTTGAATAGGGTCCGGTTAGTTTTCAGGGTCCGTTCTGTCGCCGAAAATTAAAAAAAAAGAAAACCGGAAGATTTCCAAAATTTTCGCATGCGGCCCATACTTTAAAAAAAGGCCTTACTGTGACTAACCGATTTTGTTGACCTCTAGGTCATTTGCTTTAGAAAAAAGCATGAAAAACTGACTTTTTTCGTCCCCCCCTCGTTGAAATTATTGGACTCCCGCAAATCCACCCCTGTTCACAATACTTATAGAAGGCACTGAGTGTGGAAGCGGTTTCTCAAAAACGAGAAGGAGAGCCACCTTTGACATTTCGAACTGTCTTCGAGAGAAGTTTCTGAATACAAGATGTGGGACAAGTTAATCCGTTGCACTAACTACGAAAAATCAATTGATGGATTTTCAATTAATTTTAATCCACTGGTAAAAACGTGTGAAACCCGTGACTGGTAGACGTAGTGGTAAATATAGAAATTTCACAAATTTAAAGAATTCTCAATACCGCGATGTAATCATAGCTACACCCTCTATTAATTCATAGACTTTTCAAACAAGCTCTCAAGAAGACTGAAGAGTCAGTAAGATTGTTAATTAGGTCATTCCTGCTTTTGATATTCTGTGATCGCCTTATTCTTTTTGGAAAATAGAGTAAAGAAGTAAATTTTGGAATTTCATTTAGTGTTGAGTAGAATTTCACCACTTGCAATGTGAAAAGGATGCTTACAAGTTTCTTCATTTTTTCCACTACGCATCGTTGAAACGGGTGTTTATTCAAATGGGTGTCACTTGGTATATCACTACGTCGATTTTTTCGCCTCTTTTATGATTCGAGAATATCGGTTCAATTGTGCTGCATGGCCGAATCAAGTGGCAAAACGATTATTGAAGTTACCACGAATATAGTTCACTCCGTCCGTTTATGCAGTGCCACCCGTTTGGTGTTATTCTTGAGGTTGAGGTTCAGATATTTATATTTCAATTCAGTAATGTGGTTATGCTAGCGTAATGACATATTTTGCATATGCTACAAGAATTCAAATATTTATTCACCGTCTCTGACTCTCCTTCCGAAATTTCGTATTTATGCAAATGGTTTTGGTTGAATTTGCGGTTTTATGGTTTCATTGTGAGGCAGCAAAGGTTTTTCTGCAAGAAAATGTGTACCTTAGCATTTCTTTCCAACTCAACATGTTGACATACATTTACAATAAAAAAAGATATCCACGAAAATTTTAGATCAAATGGAAAACAGCTGTAATTATCCATCGAAGGAAAATGTATTTTCATGGCAGTGTATGCAAAAAAGAACGTATGCGAAGACCCGCACTCAATCCTATCAAGTTGATAACAAATTTTCCAGGTGGAATTTTTTGCAAGCTCCGCTAGATTTTTCCACCTTGTCGAGTTAGTACCGAAAATCGTAATATTAAAACCGCAGGAGTAGATCCGAGGGGATATAATTATAGAAACCCCTTTTACAATTAGAAAGAAAATTCTCGATGCTAAGGAAAATCCTTAGAAAACGACATATCCGCATAAAATCCTTAGAAAACCTCTACCCCTCGAGTAGACACATAAGCCCCTTATACTTCGTACAGGTCTAAGTATATTATTTACCGGCGAGAGAAACGTATGTACGTCCTACCCGCATGAACAGCTCCGAGGAACTAAAATAAAACGATATTCCGCATTGAGTTTTATAACCTCAATTGTACTATCTACCTAAATTCAAGTGGGAAGAGAAAACCAAAGGGAAATCTATAGACATCATGAATACAATTACATTTGTTCAAGGGAGCGTCATTTTGCGGAGCCTCAAAAGAATTATTATCACAGCCATCAATCCGGCGTCAATTAACAGCAGTAGCTATCAATACGTGGATATGTAAATCATCAAGTGTTGTAATTTACTTGACCGTGATAACAATTTTTTCAAGTTTAGTTATAGGAACCGTTTTTATACGGACAAAACTTATGCAGAAAGACACCTGCATCTGAATTGGATGAATGTTTTATATTGAGGATCGGAGAGTACGGGGAAAAAACTTGGACGGGGATTCGACATATTACGTACAACGATGACTCATATTACATCCACATTTGAATTTAGTTTCTTTTATGAGGAAGCGTCGTAAGCCTCTCGCTCAACCACTGTTTCCAATCCAACCCGTGGGTAAGCCTTCAGGTAGCACTCTTAAGTTTAGCACAAACTCCTAAGAGAATGAAAACCGGGGAACTAGGACGGGGACGTAAAAAGAGCACTTTGTCTTGGTAGTTACACAGTTGTACGCCTGGACTGCCGTACCGGATTGTAAACCAGTTCACATACGATCAGACGCTACCCTATCTAACTACCCAGCGCGAAAGAATGCAAAATACTTCGGTAACATGAACAAAATCTTTATCACATTCGAGCCTATAATAAGCCAATTATTACACTAATAATGGGGCTATAATCGGCCTATTATAGTCGACTTTCTTGTTAAAAGTAGTGTTGTAATGACGCTATTATAACCCGGTTCTTTAATGATGACGTAGGCTACACTGAAACAATACGAATGAATGAGAATGAAACGTGTGTTGTTATGACAACCGCATACTGATACTGAATCGAAAAATCAATCTAGACGACTATTTTTGCAAAAAATTCGATGAGTTTTGATTTTTGATTTTGTTGTCATGTTTTGTGCATAATTGACAATTATAGGCTCAAATGTGATAAACTATCGAATAATACAGGGGGACCAATCGCTCAATTATAGTTTCGTTGGATGAAAATTCTCGAGACTAACGCCCCTTGAAATTTCACCACACCTCGACTATAATTACGCAATTATTCCCCTTGTATTATAATATACTATTCTTGCACGAATAACAAAAAGATAGATGCTATTATATCTATATAATCCATATAATCTATATATTGTAAGAATAGCCATTGTGACATTTTGTTAAAGGAAAATCTCCCTAGTTGCTTTGTTAGCCACCTAGGTTTTTGTGCGTCGTTTTATTCAAGCGCAAATTCACTAGACTTGTTAGCCACCTAGTCTTGTGACATTTCGTAAAAGGAAAAGTTCCTCAGCTTTGTTAGCTACCTAGTTTCTGTGACATTTTATAAAAGGAAAAGCTCCCTAGTTCTGCTTGCCACCCAGATTTTTGTGGCGTTTAATTTAAGCGCAAAATCCCCAGTTTCGTTTTTTGTGAAATCTTGTAAAAAGAAAAACTCCCTACTTTTGTTGGCCACCTAATTCATTACACATTGTGACAACATGCTCTTCATTCTAAACAAATGCAGCAAAATGCATTTTTCATCAGTGTGAGAATACTTTTGTCTATAATCACACGACAAGTGGAAAAGTTCAATTCAATAATTCTTCAAACGTCGTTTGAGGGTTATTATTCCAATAGCCTCCCGTACATGAGAAGGCAGACTGTTAAAAAAATTAAAACCGCGAATTTCAACCAAAGCTAGAGCGGGCAAAGGAAGGGTGAAGCAAATGTCTCCCTCTCGTGAAGTGCTCATGTACCTCAGAGTTAACTCGCACTTCAAATTCGCTCTTCAACAGACCATTCTTCAGATATAAAACTAGTATCGCCGTCTGACAGGTATTAAAATAATCGATCGGGAGAATGGAGTCGTTAAAACATTGCTTAACCGAGTCCCTATAGCGCAACCCCTCTATGTTGCGCAGAGCTTTTTTCTGTAACAACAGAAGATCCTTCAGAACGCACTGTGGTGCACAATTCCACACCAGATTGAGATAAGTCAGATGTGGATGGATGTACGAGAAGTACAAATTATACAAAATTCCTTTCGGTACAAAAAATCTAAGACGTTTCAAAACGTCGATTTCACTAATGTAGTCATTCCACGTCGTACAATCCAAGGTATCTCACTACTCTCTTGCGAGTAGGAATTTCCCTTTGGAAGTACAATTCAAAGTCTCCTGTTGTCTCTTGTTTAAAAACTACGTAGTCCGACTTGGATCCATTCACAAATAATGAGTTCTTCAACGACCAAGCGTGCAGAAGGACTAAATCATTTTGCATCATGCATTGCAGCTCTCCAACCGTCGATGCTGCGTATTTGAATCCGGTATCATCCGCATAAAGATGAAGAACTCTTTCAAATCTCACATCAAAAAGATTATAGAGAAAAATCACAAACAACAGCACTGGGAATGTCGACCCCTGAGGCACCCCACCCACAACGTCTAAAGGTTGACTCTGAAAGTCAGCCACACTAACAAACTGCTTCCTGCCGATCAAGTAGCTCCCTATAATGTTATATGCTGAGCCGTCTAGCCCTATCCTCCGCAATTTACGAATAATTCTTATAGTCCTTATATGGCTATTCGCGCATTGTTGTGGCTTTATTTCACTATTCGCACAATGTTCGGAAAGAGAGGGATAAGTTCGAGATTATCTATTAGTAGATTATGCACCGCTGTCCAGGATGCTCTATTTTGACGATTTGGAGGTTATTTCCCCAGCCGAAGGCGTGGGAAATAATCCAAATCGTCAAAATAAACCATCCTGAACAGCGGTGCATATATAGTTTTATCTATCGAGAGCAATATATCGAGTTAAACAGTTTTGCCCTAGGGAATTAAGTACGAGATTATTGCTCTAGATAGATAAAAAATACTAAGTCATTCTGTGCAAGAAAAATATACTGTTTGTCTCTGAAAGTAAATGTTTCCATTTTGTAAAAGGAAAAGTGGATTGTTTCGAGTTTTTTACATCTCCCAGACCTGTTATAATAACATGAAAAAAAAAGTTTAGTACTGGGTGGCCAGAAATGGGCTTTCTCGGTCTAAATCCTGTAGGAATGACCTTATTTTTTGACAATTTGTGTAATTTTTTTGATTTTCGATGATTTTTGTGATTTTTCCGGATGATTTTTATTGTCGATGATTTTTGAAACCATTTAATGATTTTGGTGATTTTCGAAATCATATGATTTTTGCTGATTTTTTAAATCATATAATTCATAAAAATCAAGGATTTTTCATGATTTTCAATGATTTATGATGATTTTTCCGGAAGATGTTTGATTTTTTCGCAAATATCTCAGCAACTATAGCACGGAAACTCTTCATTTTGGTGTCAAATGAAAGCATTCGATCTCACAAAATCGAAAAAAAATTTTGTCAGGTCACTGGGATCAATGGAATGGACGAAATTGAGTTTCTTGGAAATATACGAAAGCAGATAGGTTGTTCGTCTACATTTGCTCAACTATGCAATATGGAGATTTACTGTCAGGTTTTAGGGAAAAATGGCCCAAACCTGGAATATTACCACTTCTAGAATTGGGCGGGGTGACCCATATCTCTAGAACTGTGAAAGTTAGGAATTTGCTTCCGAAGGAAAAGTTGTAGAAAATAAAATTTTGGTGAAAATGGCACAATCTTGGGTTATGACTACTTCTGTGCTTTCAAAGGCAAAATTGTAGAGAATAAAATTTTAGAGAACACATGTTTAGGGGTTTTAGGGGAAAAATTACGAAATCCCGGGATAAAGCAACTTCTAGAATTGGGAGGGATGACGCATACCTCTAGGACTGTGGCAGTTAGAAAGTTGATTCTGAAGGTAAAGCTGATGAGAATTGCATTTTAGAAAAAATAGTTTTGGTAGAAACTAAGTTGGTGCAAGGGAGAACATTTCGACCATCAAAATCAATGGTTTCAGGCGTACTTCGGTAGGGCCTTTGACATTACCTTGGGTAATTTCTATTTTCTATGGATCTCTGAAATTATTTTAGTTATAAAAGAGCAAAAAACGGATTGTTTACTCATTTCTATATTTAGGCACGTTTGAGTCTTTTTGCTACATCTATTCTGTTTGCCACATCTATTCTGATACGTACAGGTCCTTTGCATATGTTTTTAATGAAATTTTGAGTTCTTCAAGTTTCTTTTTTCTTTAAAAAAGTACCTCTTGAAGGGGATGGAGGTATGCAAGATGGCACAATATGAGAGAGGGGTCCCGAACGAGGGGCGAAAAAAAAACTTTCGAAAAAATTCCAAAGATCAAAGAAATTCGACCAAAGAAGATATACAAAAAAACTTGTTTAAAAATAAAGAAAAAACAGATAGAAAATAGATTTGGATTGTGAACCTTATATACTAGCCCTGAAAATGTTTTAATTTAATTTTGATTTTTAAAATTATATGAACCGATTTTAGTAGACAAGACTGAAGGTTAGGGGTGTCCAAAAAACCGACTTATCGACAATTCCGGCTTTCCAGGCAGAAGAAGTTTCCTTTTCGGACGCTGATCAAAAGTGTGCATGAGTGCTACCGAATCCGAGTGAGCAAAAACCGGTAAAAATTGTCAAAATCGTGAAAAGTAAATTTTTTCAGAAATTTGCGTGAAACATGTGAAATAATATGAGCGATGTCATAGTAAGTTTGATCAAACCGGCTCAAAACCATAAAAAGAAATTTTTTTCCTTGGTGTATGACAGTACTGTCGCGGCTCAAAGAGAGCCCTTCAGAGAGCAACCCCAATGTTCAAGTTCATGGTTTTTGATGCTTGTTTTACATGTCGAATCTTCGGTAACAAGCATTGATTTGAAATGAGAATATTTTCTCACATTTGTTAGGCGAAAATTCATATTTTCTCACCTCAAATGAGGGGCGAAAATTTATTTTTTCATGAGTAGTTCACATTCAGTCATCAAAGTATAATGGCCAGCCTGATCATACGAATTTTTTATTGAAGGAGAAAGTAAACAAAAAAATAATTAATTTTCGACTCGACGGATTCCAGTCAAACAAAATCCCAGCACATAGTTCATGAGCACAGGATTACTCTAAAGTAGTTCATTTGCTAATCTGGCAAATATTTCTCGAGATATAAGAGTTTGGAAAAACAACACAGTCGTATGTGTTTTTGAGTTACTTTCTATGTTTTTTGTGAAATTCGTCTTTTATATGCTTAAATGGATTAAGTTATCTACAATAATTGTAATAGTGATAAAAAGTGTGAATCTTTTTCGGGAGAAACTATGAATTTTCGCCTAACAAATGTGAAAAGTTTAATTCATAACTCGGGGAAAAATAGAAAATTCTTAACTCGGTTGAAGTCTGTGGCCCTCGCAGAGAAAATTGTAACGAGAGTAAAGTTTGTGGCCCTCGCAGAGAAAATTGCAACTCGAGTGAATTGCGGCCCTCGCTGCGCTCTGACCACAAACTTCACTCTCGTTGAAATTTTTTTTGCTTGTGCCACAAATTTTACTCTCGTTGCAATTTTCTCCGCTTTGGCCACAGACATCAACCTTGTTAAGCAATTTTCTATTTTTTCCCCTTGTCATGAAAATAACTATTGTTCGACTCTGTGGCTTGAATGGTAGACTCATAATCGACTTGTCCAAAATCAAATCCTTGGTAGAGCAAGAATGTTTTCATTTACACTTTACCAACTTGTTACGATTACGGATCCGTGATGGAAATTAAACCGGATCATGTTGCGCAAGAAACGAAAACAACTTTCCTGTTGTTCAATGGAGCAGTGGACGGCGGACATTTTCGCCTTTTGTCACCAGTGGACGACGAAGAAATCCCTCGAATGCAAAATGGAAGTTACAGCATCGTAGAGGATTACACCACAACAAAAATGACGACGATTGCACCGACAGCAGAAGTATCGGCTCAAATCGACCCTAAAGATGATCACAATTGTTTCGATAGCACACCCTTCGATGAGCACCATGCAACTTTCGAGGAATTTATTTTGCTTTTAGCACAATGCAAAAGAGACATTAAAGTATTGAAGCGAATCCCCCGAGGCTCACGGATTTCAGCGGCGAACAGCCTAGCGGAACTGATTGATGAATGTCTGGCAAGCCCATCAACGAACGAAAAATGGATGAACCTCCTGAAGTTTGCTTACACATCTCTCCAAGTTCCGGATAAAATTTGAAATGTTTCACTGACAACTTTAGTGAAACGGAACATTGCAAAACCTACATTAGCCTTTGGTAAACGTGCTGAGAACAAAACCCCCATATCGATGTCTAAGAGGATCGAATTCAAAATCGCTGAAGGGAATGTGAAAGGAGCAGTAAAAATTCTTTCGTCCACGGAAACGTTGGCACCACAAAATCAAGAAACGTTACACAAACTTCGACTCAAGCACCCACCACCGCCAAAACCGTTAAATCTCCCAGATCCACCAGAGAAACAAGCTGAACATTTGACTGTATCTGAAAAGGACGTGATTCGAAACATTGTCAGTTTTCCTAATGGGTCAGCAGCTGGAGTAGATGGTATTTTGCCACAGCACTTGAAGGACTTAACAGCGCCATATACCGGAGAAGCAGGAATGAAGCTCATAAGATCTCTCACGAAATTGAGTAATTTCATGTTGTCTGGAAAAATGCCAAATAAACTCTGTGCGATAATGTACGGAGCATCGCTGTGCGCACTAATAAAGGAGGACGGGGGTATTCGTCCAATCGCAGTTGGAAACACATACCGTCGTTTAACTGCGAAAATGGCTAGTGCTTCTGTGCGATCAGATATGTCGGCGAAATTTGCTCCGCGACAAGTTGGTTTCGGCACGAAAGGTGGCTGTGAGGCAGAAGCCCACGCGACGAGAACATTCGTCAAGAAGAATCGAAAAGGAGCTAGATAGGGATAAATTTGTGAAGGAAATGAAGGACAATTGCCCAGGAATCTATCCATTTCTCTGGCAGTGCTACGCATCATCCTCACTGCTATTTTTCGGAGAAGACACTATTTGGTCACAAAATGGGGCGCAACAGGGAGATCCTTGTGGACCACTTCTATTTTGTTCGACTATACACGCAGTGGTGACAGCCCTCGTATCGGAATTCATCGTTTTCTACTTAGACGACGGAACCATCGCAGGGAATCATGAAAGTGTGCTCCGGGACTTCGAAACGGTGATGAAAGAGTGTGAGAAAGTCGGTTTGTCGATCAACCCGACCAAATGCGAACTTTATTTCTGTTCTGAAGTAGATGCGGGAGTAGTCAACAGTTTTGACAGAATATCACCGGGGATAATCATTGTAAATGAACTAACTCTTCTTGGCGCACCAATTACCGACAATGCATTCGTCAAGGTATTCAGGAAAAAATTGGACCAAATGAAACTGCTGTTCGGAAGATTGTCGAGCCTGGACAATTACCAAATTGCCTACTATCTTTTAAAAAACTGTTTATCGATCCCCAAACTGGTCTTCATGCTACGGACATCTCCAACATGGAACAACATCGATCTGATTGAAGAAATAGACATGAGCATCAAGTCCACATTGGAGACATTAACGAACGCCCGTGCGCTGTGGAGGTCTCGGAGTACGAAGAGTGCAGGATTTGGCCTTGCCATCCTTTCTATCTTCAGTGAATGGATTGTCATCAATGGTCAGTATTATGTTACAAGAACCATCGCTTACCATTGTAGACATTGTCGATTACACGCATGGAATCGACACATGGCAACGAATGAATCCCGGAACCAATCAACCAACACATCCGAAATTGCAAAAACAGTGGTATGTCATCCAAATTGACAGACTATTCCACGAGATCCGACCCGACCGTCCAGTGGAAGTAGCCAGAATCTTGTCAATTCAAAAACCAGAGTCGGGCGCGTGGCTCAATGTTCTTCCGTCACGAAACCTCGGTACATTGCTTGAAAATAACGCTTTCCGAATAATGGTCGGCCTTCGCTTAGGGACTGACATTTGTACACCACACAAGTGCGTCTGCGGCTGTATGGTGACGAGCAAAGGAAGACACGGACTTAAGTGCAAAAAAAGTGCGGGAAGATGGTCTAGGCATTCCGAGCTGAACAATATCATAAAACGGGCGCTCATTACAGTCGACATACCAGCCAGATTGGAGCCACAGGGCCTATTTCGAAAAGACGGAAAACGTGTCTATGGAATCAGTTTGATTTCCTGGAACCGTGGAAGAACGCTTGTGTGGGATGCCACCTGCACGGACACTTTCGCTCCCAGCAACCTCAAATACAGTACACAAATAGCCGGGAAGTCAGCAGAAGAAAAAGCCAAACGGAAGGAAACGATATATAGGACGCATATCGAAAGAAATTATCATTTCGTACCATTTGCAGTAGAAACGATGGGACCATGGTGTGATGATGCAAAGAAATTTTTTGACGAATTGGGAAAGATGATCGCGCTTAAGACAGACGAGCCAAGATCAAAATCCTTTCTCATGCAACGCATAAGTATAGCCATACAAAAAGGCAATGCGGCAGCTGTGATGGGATGTTTCGAACCCGATGACAATATGAAGGAAGTATTTTATCTGTGATTTGTTTTTTGTGATTCTTTGTAGTTCTTGATATTTTTGTTCTAATGCTGCAATAAATTTTAAACTTCCATTTGATAAGCCACTTCAAGTCAGCATCAAAAAACATTGGCTTATGCCGAAAATGTTTGTAGCAAAAATATTGAAGAATGATATACTACGAAAGCTTAGGCCTCGACAGTACTTCAAAATAACAACAAAACTGTTCGCCTTGGAGCATAATTTTCGTAGAGTCTGAACTAAAATTGATTTGTCGAGAACATCCGTGAAATTTCATAGACTTTAATGAGCTAAGTGTTCATTCGCGTGTGTCGACGTTGTTTGACTATTTCAGGAAAGATTAGTACAGGAACGGAAAAGTGAAAACCGACAAGTTTCTGATTTGTATGGTAAATTCGGTTGATAAATCACAAACTTGTTGGTTTTCACTTTTCCGTTCCTGTATTAGAAAATGAGAAAAATTCCAAATATTGCATTAGTTTCCAGGAAAATGTTATGTTGGGGATGCCTAACATGGAAGTATGTCATTCTACTCGAATATTATAAAACATTTTTTGTTTTTCCTCAATTATTATTACTCTATAGACACAAAAAAATACAAAAAGGTGCTCACAGAGTGAAAAGAATGAAAAAGCTGATAGACAGACTTTTTATAAACTCCCATGGTAATGGACCACAAAGTAGTCAACATATGCCTTGGAGTACAATCTTTCACGTTTTTTGAAACCATTGCGCTACGAGAAAAACTCTCGACCGCGATTTCAACAACGGATTGAAGGCCGCTACCTTACTTCAATCGTTTAAGGAAAGACAATCTAACGAAACAAAACAAAACATGCTGATTTCGGCGTATCACGCCCTCACATACCAAACAAAGTATGTGATT
>CM055404.1:134939571-134984768 GCA_029228625.1 Pseudolycoriella hygida
GCGATTTCAACAACGGATTAACGGCCGCTACCTTACTTCAATCGTTTAAGGAAAGACAATCTAACGAAACAAAACAAAACATGCTGATTTCGGCGTATCACGCCCTCACATACCAAACAAAGTATGTGATTTCATCAGTACACCTATGTCTTGCAGGACTATGTGTATATCAGCGCAGACACAGAACAAATACAAATTTTGAACTTTCAGCGCTCGCTTTTATACACTGAAAAACTTCCGCAATCTATTGATGAAATCACATACTTTGTTTGGTATGTGAGGGCGTGATACGCTGAAATCAGCATGTTTTGTTTTGTTTCGTTAGATTGTCTTTCCTTAAACGATACAAAAAGGTGTTTTCCTTGAAGTTTTGCATACATCAAGTTCATATAATGCTCGACATACGCCACCGGGAGAGGGAAAAAATGCATAATGTATTATCGTCCTGTCGATGATATTATCTTTCAGTGAATGATATTACAAGCTGAAGATAATAAGATCCACCGGACGATATCATCCACTGGAGCATAATATCATCCACCGGACAACAACATAACCCCGTGGACAATAATATCACCACATTCGAAGATATTATCTTCCGGCGGACGATACTGTTTCGCGATGCTCGGCCTTGTCACTCTAATATGCGAAGAGGCAGTCTAAACAAAAAAGTTAAAAAAAAAAACAAAAACAAACAAAAACAAACAGGAAAAACAAAAAACACTCTTCAAATCAAGTAAAAAAACTATAAAACTAAAAAAAAACAACTAAAAAAACCAAAAGAAACTTAAAAACATAATTTAAAAAAGGCAAGGTCCAAAAGAAATTCACGTTTATCCACCCCTCGGGTCCGAAAGCAAGCAACAAGCAAAAAGAAACGCAATAATTTATTAATTCGAAATCGTTAAAAGTAAAATCTTTAATCAAAATCACTGATTATGAAAAGTGTGAGGAGACGGAAGTCAATGGAAATGAGAGCTATATTTCTGTAAAGCGTTAAAGATAAACAGTTGGTTCAAGAGTCAAAGTTATTAGCTAAAGAAATGATCGTAGGTGCAATGAATCATTAAGTGGATGTCCAGGTTCATGTTCACAAGCATCAATCCAGCGGCTCATACCTCCAAAATATATGGTTTACTCTATTTCTGAGGAACTTTGCCATATGAACTGTTATGGATGATACTTCCAGTCACCCAAATATTTTACTCACAAAACCTAACACTGAAAGAAGCCTTCATGTAAGAATGATAAGAAAAGTTAATTGTCGGACACTTTACGCCGTTCTCGAGAAATTTTCAATCTTTCAGAATTAATTAAATAAAATTATGAACGATCGAAAGTTATAATAAAAAGTACGAACGAAATTTGCAAATGAGAATCATCCCTGTATTCTGTATTTCAATATGACAATGACTCTTACTCGCTAGTCTTTCAAATTTTCACAAAATGAATGGATTGGAGGAAATGTAAAGTAATGGATGGGAAAGAGTGGGTTTGTCTAATCTTTATGTACGCGGGTAATCAATCTTCAATAATGAACAGACTGTAAAGCACATTGTACCGTCAAATTGAACACATATATAGATTAGCCCTCAAGATTGTCTCGGAGGTATATAGTTCTCTGAATGAATATCCAAAAGAACGTTGTTAAGAAAACGCTATTAACCGTAAAAAAGTAGCCATCTCCTCTTTGACATTATGTTGGTTGAATACATTAATACAAATCGCATTTTTGAACTTCAGATATTTCCAAACCACATATCCTACACATATCGGTTACATTATCCCACTACAACACCACCGTTGAGATTACGACTGTCACGTACTATACATGTATACACATGAACCGTGTATTACATTCAGTCAAAGAAAATATTTTCGTCAATGAATGGAAAATTGTGTTTAGGGAATGAGTTTGTTATGCGGGAAGGTGGAAGCGGTTGTACTGAATATTAATTTGATTTTTTTGTGTTTCCTTTGATTCGATGCTGTTTTTGAATTATATTTGTATCGTAATTTAATTGCCTGTTTTTCTTACTATAGGAACGATTTAGGGGTTTCTGTCAATAATTTTGTTTTAGCTTCTTTCAAAAATAGCCAAAGTCGGATTAACACGAAGGCGGAATGGAACATAAGAATTGATGAGGATCTGTAGTTTAAATATCACAGTTAGAGGAGCGGCCATAAATGTAGCTTTTAGGCTTGACGAAAATAGACAGATTGACTGAGACCGTTCTTCCGAATCTTTAAAAAATTGGTCCAGTTTTGAATCCAAAAGTTTTGAAAACTTAAAAAGAACTGTTCGGGGTTTGGTTCATGTTTTAAATAAATAAAAGAGGAAGGTTCTGGCTAGGGATTTAAAAAGTTAAAAAAAACGATGTGGTTTTTGGTTAAAAAAAACAAACAGCTGCTCTCAGTGAAGCTTATAAAGATTTTGGACTGTGGGATCTCTCTCAAATCAGCAGCAAAAAACTCAAAAGGTTCTGTCAAAATAGGCAAGGTTCCATTTCCCCTCGATTTTTTTACTAAGGATGTAGCCCTTTCACGAAAAAAAGTCCTTAAAAAAGTACAGGAAGAGAATCATAAGCTTGTGCCCCTTTTTTATTTCTCTTTCATCTCTCTTTTCACTTATTCGCTTGGCTCACCTTCCGAATCCGGAGGCACAATATACAGAGTCGACAAAATCGAGACGATAAATCCAGCGGCGTCAAAATCCGGAGGCGTCGAATTCCACTGTGCCGTCAAAATTAGGATGCGTCGAAATTCAGAAGATACAAAATCCTGAGGCGTCATGACGCGACGCGTCACAATCCAGAGGCGTTTCAGATGATCATCCGGATTTTGCAGTGTCAGTACTTTGAAGATTCAGGATTTTGTATCCTCGAATGAACAATTGTACTTCAGTGGCGGCAGTCTATTATATTGGGGGATATTCCCCCTTGTCCCCCTTATCGAGGCTGCCGCCCCTCGACACGTTTTTTTTTATATTTTTCACGGCGCATTACGAGTATTGTTGATAAAATATCAATTTGTATAATAAACTTTCGCTGCTGTGATACATACAACTTCGTCCAGATTTCGTCCGAATTTTGACACTTCCGGATTTGACGCTTCCGTATTTTGACTCCTCCGCCTTTCTCTTCCTGATTTTGATGCCTCTGGATTTTGTGCCTCCGGATTTGGAAGTGACACCTATTTGTTCAGGTAAAACTCTTTTTTTTTTTTGTTGAAAAAGTTAAAACGAAACGTTGCACCGTATTATGATTCTCTTCCTGTAAAAGAACAAAGAAGAATATAAAATTCATTGTAGAAACAGCGTCAACGTAAATGATTAGCTTTGAAAAAGCAACTGTTTTGCTAATTTAAAATATATTAAACAGCTGGTATTTTACAGTTAGTAATTTAAGATGATGCTGACTGTAAACGTATTGTAGGAAAAAACAATAGAAACAAAAGATATCTTTTGGTTACTCCAATAGACATAACTTAAAAAGTCATATTTGGCATACATTTCATTTTTCAACCGAAACCAGACTTTAGGTGAGACCGTCCCACTATCTCTGTCATTAAAGTTATCGTTAGAAATGCTGAATTGCGTCAATGATAAGTTCATGCATAATATATTTCTAAAACATTTTTTGAACCCTATACGTTTACTACGAACAACTTTATTGTAACATGGGGTAGATCGGCTCAACCGATCCCTTAATACGTAATATGATTCTCTAAATTGCTTGGTTTTTTCCTAAATTGAGCAGGCAGTTTTTGTAGTTTTTTCTTTACCATGATTAGGCTTCCTTAAAAATGCTTCTCACGGTTTCATATCGTTTTTCTGTACTCATTAAAAATTTCGTGACTCCTGTGAACTCAAACACGTATATTAGGGGCGAGAATTGCTTGAGGATTAGACCTAACTACTTTTAAGAGGTAAATTAATGTTGTGCAAAGCGCGTGTGGTTTCTAACGTTAACCTTCGAACTCAAACTCTTAGGAACACGCGTATCATTTTCATTTGTGAGGAATATTTAGTTTGGCTCTCCAGTAGGTTTGCACGGTTATTTTCAGCCGGTAACAGTGATTACTATTTAATTGACAGTTTTTTACTACCGTATTTGGTAGAATCTCTATTTTCTTAATTTGTATTGACAACATTGCTAGTTAATCTAGTTATGAGTATAAAAAACGAATTGTGAATCTGAACAGCAGGAATTCTTAAAAATGTGGCCAATTTAAACGAACTGTTTTTATGCAAGTACAATGTCAGTGTGACCCATTATTTTTCTTCCTATTTTCCAGTTCGCAGAACGACCTCTTTGCATCCTCTTTTTTCGAAGGAAGAAAAATGGATCTTTTAAATTCTTATGGTTCAAAAAAAAAAAACATAAAACATTGGATTGTTTGCTCATTTCTATATTTAGATACGTTCGAGTCTTTTTGCAACATCTATTCTGTTTGCCACATCTATTTTGATACGTAAGTACATCAAAATATATCCCTGACGCATTTTCTCCCACTTTTCAAAAACCCCAGCAACCCCCCTTCCATCGGGATTGCTTTTATGGATGGTCCCTTTTTTAAACGTATTGCGTCTTTCATATGAAAGTGTCCATGTCCATCCTATTATCTCTTTCATACGTACCATCGAAGAATGAGAGGATCATAGAGTCTGTTAACTTTGTATAAGTAGGATGTATAAGTACTATAAGTACTACACAATAAAATTTAATTCCTGGCAAAAGTTGCTTTGATGCATGCGCAAAGCAGATGATGTTCTTCAGAGAGCCCAATTACAAAATAGTTGGAGCTACAAACACATCATTAATAGCGTCGCATAAAAATACAAATTTATGATTGGGGGATGGCTCCAACCCTTTACCAAATTATTACCAGTAAAGTAGAATTTCTTCGTAAAGTAAGTGTCTGATAGAATGATTATAATTTGTCGAGGCTAATGTTTTCTTGGTCATTGTACTTTGCCCAGTCTCTATAAATATCTACATTCATAAACAAATAAACTTTGAATAGCGTGGAATACATTTCATATTTTTCAACAAGTTTCCTATAAAGTATATCAACCTTAGCTTTTAAAGGTTAGTTGACCCTACACTAATAGTGTCTGGTTTTTCATGAATACTTCTTTTATGAAGTTCTTTGTGCTGCATTGTAGATAAAATAAAGGGGAATATTTTTGGCCATGGAAGTACGGGTCTCTACTTAATACTCTAGGTCGGTCACTTTAACTAGGGTCTTTTTTTGTAAATTTCAGTTATATTGCGTTATATTTTCGACATTACTTACAGGGAAACCCTTTATGGGTCATTAATCGGACTTTGAAACGAAAAAAATCAGAAGTGACAAAAATTAGAAGACTCTTCATCAATTGAGCTAACAAAAATCTTAAAAGTAAATGAATATTTATGTCGTAGCGAAATATAAATATGATTTTTTCACTTTTCAACTAATTTTTAGGCTCAGAGTATGTTGAAAATAATGGAAGAGTTGAAGTAAAAAGCGAATAATATAAGATTACTTATACATTGTGGTAAGCGAGTAATAACCGCTCAAGTGTATATTACACACAACGCGCGAGCTGATGGCCGAGCGAGCTAGGGCACGGTAGCGCTAATTTTTTGAGATGAGGTGTCGGGGGTTCAATTCTGATTTTTTTACTTTTTTTATGTTTGCTTCATGCACAAAATATTATAATTATCAAATTGTTGCATCTAGATAGAAGAAAGTGAGAAAAAAAAATTTCGCGCATGCTTGAACCTAAATGCACATTTCATATAAATATTTATATAAAACACAACCGAAGATTATGTTACAATGAACAATGCGCATGTACATTCGAAAACAAAATTTCGAATTAAACACACACACATGTGAGATTCCATTTACGCATATAGAATACACATTTTATGAGAGTTTTCAATTGAATCATATTAGCTGCGATAATATAATTCGCAATTCATGTTTTTAATAAGAACATTTGGCGTAGTGGTTAGCATCGTTGATTGGAACGCGGGGCTTTCTGTGTTCGATTCTCAAACGGACGGGTTTTTTTCTAATTTAATATTTCTAGTCTAGCTGGTTATTTATCGCCCTAGACAGTGGAATTTATCCCTCTAGACGGATAAATACTGAGAATAATGCAATAAATTCTCATTTTCCGTCTCAAAAATTGGCATTTAATGTAGGGCGTATCGTCGCATATAAAGTAAACTCAATTATTCGATGTAAATTTCTAGTAATCTGTGACATGTAAATACTTTAACGAAATAATTTGTTCAAATAAAATGAAACGAAAATTTGTAAGGCATGTTTTTTTGAATTACTACCAGAGGATCGATTATTTATCGGTGACTTTAGAATAGCTTAGTGGGTGGTATTTGCAATATTAACAAATTGAGACTATTTTACTGAATGTGGACACGTTTCAAACACTTCACTATTGTTCAGGATCATTGTAAAATGTTCCAGGAGCTTTTGGTTACAAATTTTGAATTTTTCAACAGAATTGCTGTTCATTGTGTGAATGTTACCATTTGAAAATATGTGGAAAGTGAACGTTTCCCGCAACTCCTTGGTAGTTTTTCGTGACTATTCCTTTAATGACGAAATTTTTTGTGCAAAGTTGTAATGAAAAAAATGCAAACTTTTCGGTCCATGGAAGTATGGGTCAGGGGCGTCTCCTAAGTGCTCTAGGTCGGTCCTGTGATCAGCCCTAGTAGAAAAAAATATTGTGAGTAGCCTTTTTTTCGCTTAATAAATTCTCGAATTAGATTTTTCCTTAATTTTTTTTTAATTTTGTGATTTTTTTAGTACTTGGAGGTTTTTTGCGCCGTTCATTTTCAATATTACCCTTTCGGCAATTTCCAATCCAATTTAATGTGGACGTAATTTCATATGAAACTACATCCACGTTAATTTAAAAGTAAAGGCAATATTTACTTATATACGTTCAAGTCTTTTTGCCACATCTATTCTGATGCGTATGCGTATTTTTTTTTCCTAATTTCTCTACTTTTCCTGTTTTTTTTGGCGCAACCTTCAGCTCGTGATTTTTTCCCTGATTATTCTTTTCTTATTATTGTGCACGCTCATTTTAACTAACGTGTTGTGCACTCTCTTAAAGTAAGAAAGTTTTAAATATGTTATGTTCATTGACTTACTCGACGTATTGGAAAACCAAACTACATTGAAATATTTCGGTATAATGTTAGAGCTTGACGAGTTCTACAAGTTGCATACGAGTCACAAGTTTCACAAGCAGTTCAAGTGAACCGACACACACAAACACCCAAACCCAATACAATAATCTGAATCCAATCCCATTTCATCGATTTCAATAACAACTGACCCCATCAACACGTAAAGTACAATGAGTCCAACGAGAACGGCCTCCTTGCTCAGCTTTGTAGTATTTATGAAAATGTAGAAAAAGCTTACCTAATAGATGCATCAATCAATCAAGAGTGACAGTCACAATACGATTGATATACTTTTGTGGTAACGATGATAGAAAATTGATGGAAAATGTTGTAAAGTTGATGGAAGATATTGTAGTACTGAAGAAAAGTGTAGAAAAAGTATCGTATTTGTGTCTTTCACTGCATCAATGCACGATGACTATTTTAGGAAAAATGTTTTCCTGAAAAGTTTCCTAGTTTTCACGAAAATTTTCATTTAAAAATATACAAAATTTAGGAAACAATTGGAAAACGTTTTCTTAAAATAGTCCCTGCCAGTGGCGGATTCAGTAATTTAATTTGTCTGTTCCGGGCGGTTGGTTATAGGAAAAATTTAAGACAAAAAATAAAAAAAAATCTTTTGTTTGCACTTCTGTATTTCATCAAAAAAAATTTCTGGCGAAAAAATTTTGACACGAACCATCTGTCTTCAACGAAAAAAATCAATAAAAACAAAATCAATTTTCTACCTAAGTCCGTCCCATACCACCGTCGGCCATTTTGTTGGTCACCCTGACACACTATACACCCAACTCATCAACTTTTCCTTTGACACCAAACATCTATCTCCAGTCCAAAAATTTTGCTCATATTTGACCCATGAGATTGGGTCAGAATATCTACGCCAAAATATCTGCAGTCAAAATATCTATAGGCCGATATATCCACAGGTCAATATATCTACACGTCAATAATATCTACTGGTCAAAATATATACGCTACTAAAATTTAAAACCAAAATGTCTTTGCGGTCAGATTGGTGAAATTGGTGTAACTGGCGCGCCGCGCCTCAGGCCGTGATCTTTCAGAAAAAAAAGCGGGTCGAGGGGCGGCAGCCCCGTGATGGGGGTAAAAAGGAGGTGTAACCCCCCTTTCGGGCTCTAAGAAGCAGAGCCCCTAGCGGTGTTTGGGGCAGAGCCTCATGTGAGCAGTAAGTCAGTGAAGCTGCCTGCAAGGCGAAAAAAGCTCGTCGCAGACGCGGGGGTCTAGGGGGCAGAGCCCACTACGTCAAAAAATTCTACACAATTATTAATTCTAATTCTAACAATACTTATGAGCATCTGTCTTCACTTTTTCTTTTGCACATTATTATAGAGGTTGTAGACATCATTGCTTCGGTAGATATTTTCGACTACAGACCTTTTTACATGGTACACTCACACACACATACAAAACATTCTTTTATATGGGCTTTATATGGCGCCTTCTAAGAGCCCTGGCGCCCAAACGGGGCTGGTACCCTCCCCCCTCCTTTTTTTAAACCTCATATGGCGTAGGATGCCCACCCGAAGGACCCTGCAAAATTTCAAGAAAAAATTCGATTTTCATACAAATAGCTCTGGAACTAACTAACTAACCCACTAACTAACTAACTAACGTAGGATGTTTCCATTAACTTTGGCTTCTTTGGGAAATGACGATTTTCTATGGAAAATGACGATTTTCTATGGAAAATGACGATTTTCTATGGAAAATGACGATTTTCTATGGAAAATGACGATTTTCTATGGAAAATGACGATTTTCTATGGAAAATGACGATTTTCTATGGAAAATGACGATTTTCTATGGAAAAACACGATTTTCTATGGAAAATGACGATTTTCTAAAGGTCATATCTTCGGATCCACAGGACCGATTTTAATGAGTAAAATGTCGATTTCAATCAAAATTTTACGTAGAATTCGAAAAACTAGGTTTTGAGGGGGTACAACGCAAGGGAAAAAAGTCAAAACTTAGATGTATATATGGTTCCGCCGCGCCGCTTACGAAAAAAAAAATTCTTAATTTTTTGATCCTGTGGGGACTTGCGTCACGGGCGGATCGCTACCTCGCGCCCATGATTTGATTATTGATCGATATGCTGTGTATGTAATCACCCTTCTACAAGAAGGCAGCACCTGTTATTTGTGATAATAAAGGTTTTTCATTCATATGCGTCTGAAAAATGAGGTATAAGAAACGGTTTGCTTTAAACCAATTTTTGTCTACAAAAATTATACTTCTAATGATCAAATGTGTTAAAAGTCTCAAATGTCCGTTGGTCTTTAACATTAATAGTCCCTATTTAACTCGCCAACATGTTTAAGAAGTCTGAACATCTAATGAAAATGATGTTTTTCTGATCTAATTCACTTAAACGACTGCTCTTCGCTGTTTTTAAATACTAAAACATATGGTGAGTACGTCCACCATAAATTCTGACAAAGTATGTTTAATATTTAATTTCTTGTTGAAAAATCCGTAGTGTTAGGTAAATCAAATGGTTGAAACCATTTTCAAAAGGATTTCAAAATACCTTGACTACGTTGACCTTTTACATCTTCTACAAGAATGAAGTTAGTCTACTGAATGTGTAACGTGTTCATAAGGCTAGATAATTACTGTTTGTAAGCGTGTTAAAGCCTGCGAAACAATGTTGTCATTCACATGATTACATCTCACATCATTGGCTCACAAAGATATTCTGTAAGTGCTAATTTTGAACAGTGAAATGAAAGGAAAACGGTGCGAAAATGAAGCGCACACATGATTAGGTAGCGTTACTATACTCTCTAATGTTAAATTCGAATGGAGGAAATTCACAATTTTTCCCTACTCGACTTGAACATTAGAGATTTACACTTAACCGGTTACCGCACATTTCGACTATTAGTTTCGTCATTCCACGTTAAAGATAAAAGGAGTAAATAAATGGGTGCAATTATGAACACGCTTATCTACTTTTTATGCTAAATGATAAAGTCAACAATTAGTCGCTTTCGTTTTTAATGGATAAATTCGTCGATTTGGTAATTTCATACACGTTTCGACAGGAACTCATAAGTTCTATATATCACACCATAAATTACTTTCAATTACTAAGTAATTAAGTTTAACCGACGAGACTCCACTACAATTGTCACCAAATTTTCGTGTAAATATTTCCAAAAAGCTTTTCATTTTTTCGTCAACAAAAAGTTTCGATTTTCTTCTACTAATCAAATGTAAACTTCTTTCAGATATTAACTGTCGGAAAAAATCATGGCGAATCATATTAGCCGGGGGGCCGAGTCAGTCACCCCTACAAATCAAGCACTGGTTTCGTAAAGGAGTTGTGCACAACAGCAACTTCTTTCTGTACGTTAATACTATCAACTGTTTCGCACTTAGTCGACTTGTTAAATTGAAATTTTTCAGGATGTCCTGTAGCGTATCTGAGCTGCCGACGGGGTGCAGACTCCGAGGCATGGGCTCGGGAACGCAAGGTGGTCCACTGACAACTGCGTTAACTGGACCACCAGAAACAAATACAAACGTGGGACCCCTACAACGACCTACATCGCAAAAGCCTTGCTGTTTTTGTTGGTGTTGTTGCTGTTCATGTTCGTGGTAAGAACAACTAAAATGTTTATTTACAATTTTTAATTTGCTTATGACTTTGAATTGATTTTTTTTTCTCTAATCAACTGTTTTCTTTCATTTTCGTGCATATTCACAGGGCGAAATGGTGAGTGGTTATTGATTGTGTCAGCCAAAAAGCTTTATAGAGTTAAGTGTATTGTTTATCGATGTGCCAGTTGCTTTTTCCGCGCAGTTTAGTCGAAAAGTAATGAAACTGTTGTGAGCGTCGCGTCGCGTCGTCGCTACAGTTCCTATGTAATTTGCTTTGCAATATTTGTCAATATTTGTAATCTTCGACATAAAAGAAATGAGAGAACTCAGGTATGGCAACTTAATTTTTCGACTGAACCAGCTAATTATTAAATTAGTTTAAGTTAATGGAGATGTCCACAGCAAGGCCAATTATCTTGAATTAATTCACAAAAATTCACAAAATTCGCAAAAATTCACAAAAAGTTCACAATAATTTACACTGCTTTACGGTGTACCTGGTTTCTTCTAAATGTTTTTTTAATGTATTTTCAAATGTTTTGGATGCTTAATTTTTGCGCTAGGCCTTTAAAGAATAATTTCAAACTGATTTAGGTAAGACATTTCATTCATAAAAAATTTCATGATGTCACGCGAAAATCGTCTTCTTGAAACTCCCCTTCTCGGTATGTTTCGTCAAATAATGAAACAACGATTGTAAATCACGCCAACGGGGGTGTCTCCCGAATAATCTTGTGATGATCATAAAATATTGCACTCTTGTCGAGGATGTAGTAACGTAGTAACGCATTTCTCGTTTGATGATTTTAATTTTTTTTCTATGTTGTAACAAAATATGGCTTTCGAACTTCACCCCCTTCCCTCTCCCCACGAAAAAGTCCGGATGATACTAAATCCGAATGACTCAAAGTTCGGATATCTCAAATACAACAACCACAACAAAAACCCTTTTTAAAAGAGAAATATGACGCAAGTCCTCGGCCCTTCTTCCAAAACAACTGATATCAATTTGGGTGACGCTTAACGCTTCGAAACGCAAAAAAACTTTCAAAATATTTTCACATTTGATTAAAAAAATGCATCACAAATACCGGACCCACCAGTGTTATAGTTTTTCTGTTATATACCGCAGCTTCATTCGGAATCTATTACTTCAAAAATTTTCTTGTAACTTTCACTATAACAGCAAACATTAGCTACCGTTTCACTGTTTACTTCGGCATGTTTGCCAAATACACATCATCAAATTAAAAAATGTTGCTTGCCCCCCATGGACGGTAAACAAGTCGGCGCCGCTGCGTCTATGGGATTCTGCACTTTAGACCCCGCAAGGGCAAATATTCCCTCTTGACCACACTTTGCGTTAGTCATAAGTCAAGTACAACTACTATACTAGGCGCCGCTGCA
This sequence comes from Pseudolycoriella hygida, assembly GCA_029228625.1. NCBI lineage: Eukaryota > Metazoa > Arthropoda > Insecta > Diptera > Sciaridae > Pseudolycoriella > Pseudolycoriella hygida. The sequence continues at coordinate 134,951,822 of CM055404.1, forward strand.
TAGACGTAAGGCCGACTTTATGGCGGCATCAAAGCTCGCGAAGGGGTAGATCCATTCATACAAAACACATTACAGATATGTTAATGAAAAAAAAATTGTTACAAAATCCGGATGCTGCAAAATCGGGATGCCTCCAAATCCGTACGATGCTTATAATGCGAAATCATCCGGATTTTTTTTTCCAGATTTCGAGTGTTCGGATTTTGTGCTTCCGGATTTTGAGGGTGAGCCCTTTATACTCTTATGTATGGATGTGTATTAATTCGGCACTGCCATGAGCTCTGTATTCAATTCACATTACAGAACAAACATAACCAAAGACCCGGCGTTTCCGAACAAAGAAAGCATATTTAAAGAATGCGTTTAATTCGTTAACATAATTTTCTGCAACCGGAGATTGAAATACGACACATTTCGATGTCGGTTACTAATGAAATTCGTGTGAATTATTTCTACACTCATTTAGAATTTATTCGAAAGCAATGCAATGTGATCGCTTTAATGTTAACAATGATTGATTCAATGAAAATTATAAATTTCGCGTTGTTTGTTCATTTCAATCCCCGGTTTTGCAGAAAGCACTGTGTGCAACACGTATTAGAATGTTATTTTTCAGCACACGTCCTAATTTTGGAAAATATAGGACTAATGCTGAAAAAATCAACATTCCTATACTAGTTGCACAATGTACTATTGTGAATCTCTGATCTGACAGCTGCGTTGTCCATGTTCGAAACCCTTTGATGAAAAACCACTGTGAAAAAAGTTTCACAGACCCTCGAAAAACGACGTTTTTAGACACTTCTTCGATCTTATCTCCAGAACTATTTAACCCATTTTGTTCATCTTTTAACTTCAATCATGAAGGGATGCATGTACCTTTCAGGGAAAAGAAGTGTGGTATGATTGGTGCAATCGATTGCTCGATTTTGCAGAAAAAAATTTGCAAAAATTCACAAAAATTTGTAAAAATTCACAAAGTTCGCAAAAATTCACAAAATTCGCAAAAATTCACCAATAAATTCTACATAATAGGCCTGGTTCACAGTGCGAAACTCCCCTATAAAGAAGGAATCTCGCACAGTTGGAAAGTGGTATGCGAGTTTGCGGAACAGGTGTGCGAGTTTGTGGAACGGTGTGCGAGTTTGTGGAACAGGTGTGCGAGTTTGTGGAACTGGTGTGCGAGTTTGAGAAATGGTGTGCGATGTTGTGGAAATGGTATGTGACTGGTGTACAAGTTTATAGAAGTGGTGTGGGAGTTTATGGAACTAGTGGGCGAGTTTTTGGAACTGGTGTGCGAGCCTATGAAACTGATGTGCGAGTTTGTGGCACTGTTGTGCCAGTAGTTAGAAGTGGAATCGCACAGATTTTATGGAATCTCGCACATCATTTCCACAATCTCGCAAACCATGTCCACAATCTTGCACACCATTTCCACAATCTCACACACCATTTCCACAAACCCTCACACCACTTCTATCAACTGGCATACCAGATCCACAAACTCTCACACCATTTCTTTAAACTAGCACCCCATTTCCACAAAATCGCACACCATTTCCACAAACTCGCACACCATTTCGATAAACTAGAGAAAAATATTGAAAATACATTGAACGTTGAAAATATACCGTGTGCGAGATTTAGGCGACATATTAGTTGCGCACCTAACGAGTCGCAATTGCTACGTTAAAGTATGAATAAAGTGTCAAGAGCACAAAGCACACAGCAATAGTCCATACCAAAGTAAATACAAGGTACATATTTGGTGTAAGCCTTATCCTAATCGCGTGAAAGTGTCCCTTTAAGGTTGTGATTCGAATCAGTTCTTTGTGCAATTAGGTGTTACCAGATGTATAGTACGCGAAAATAAATAATAATTGAAAGCATGGTTTGAAATACGCGTTAAGCATATCTGCCGTGCAAATCATAAAAACCTTGAGATGAAAGAGAGAAAAGATTTCGCATGAAAAAATCCATACAAAATCTTTTCTCTCTTTCATCGCAAGGTTTTTAATATTTGCACGGCAGATATGGTCTCTAGTTTAACTCGAACTATTAATCTGTTGGATTTCTGAACTCCCAAGTTCTTTCAAACATATATTTATGAAATTCCAGTCCAAAATCGCTGACACTCCGTTCCTCCGTTATACCAGACATCTTTTATGAGGATCCCAAAAAATATGCGGATTTACAATTTTGTTATACTTCGAAATCAGTGCCGGTTTCAACTTTTGGGCGCCAAGAAAAGGAAAGGCTATTCGCACACGGTGTTTTACGTAACACGTAACACATTTTTGGCCACTTACCCCCCCCCCCCCCCCCGTCGTTGTCACACACTGTAACAATCACTCGAATTTATTTTTTAAAAAACAAGCAAATGTTATGACGTTCAACGTGGTATCTGTCAAAACTAGAGAAAGATAACTAGAAACTATAGCATTACGTCACCAAGTGAAAAGCATAAAAGCACAAAAACGTTTCTCGTATAGATTTTGAACAAATTTAATTAAAAATATAAGTTTATGGTTGTAAAAGTGTTTGTAACGTAACATTTCTACAAACCCCCCCTCCCTAAAGCCCGTAACAATTTGTCACAAATTCTTGTATCCCCCCCCTAGAACGTTACGTAATTTAGGGACAGCTCCTTATGTGTGCAAATAGTGCCCATCTAAAAAAACATTTTTTGTAATTTTCAATGTAATTTTTGTAAAAACGTGTGCGAGGCGAGCAAATTTTCTATCTTAAACTTAATAATGTGATATTTTTAAGGCGTTTTTCACAACAGCTCCGGCGCGGCGCAAGTTGCCTGTATAATGACCTGTAACACAATGGAATTAAGTCAAATTAAAATATTTAAATGTCTCATTTCCTTATATTAGATCGTCGCGTTTTTTACGGTATTTGGGTTTTCATTGTGATGAGCGCCGCCGCGCCGGAGACATTTTTAAGCCCTGTGCATGAAAGATCTTGAAACCGAATGTTTGATGCGCCAAAGGTGTAAGTTTTGAAAAATTCATTGAAAATCCAAGGATATAAATCGAGTACATGGTCGAACTGGCATTGAATGGCGGCAAATTTTATTTTTTTCTTTTAGTCGCTTTGGGAGTCAATTTTTAGACCCGTACGAAGAACGTAGTGCTTCGAAAAGGGTTCTATTGCGTTTACACGACGTTTGTAACCAGTCGAATTTCGACCCGGGAGTTTTTTACTTTTCCGCTTCGGGGTCTAAAATACAACAAAAATTTTATCCGTCCACCCATCTGTCACCGCGATAACTCGAGCAGAACTTGACCGATTTTGAAAATCTTTTTTTGCTCTGAAAGGTAATCCAATTTTATGGATTGAATCTGGGCACTGTCGGCCCAAGGGCGGCCGAGCTAGGGCCGTTTAAGGGGTTTTTGGGTTTTGTACATAACTCGTGAATGTCTTTTCCGATTTTCCTAATTTTTTTTTGTTTGAAAGCTTTGGGCATGTTTGACAATTTATAGAAGAACATTTTTTGATTTTGAGTTCTTGGACTCAGTCACGGCTCTAAAACTGAGTTGGGACGTCAGTGTAGGACCAACTCACGCCACGCGATCCTACACGATATTCGGTGGTTTTCCGTGAATGCTCGTTTAATGATGAGAATTTTTACGCAGTGTTGCAGGGCAAATTGTTTTGTCCATTCAAGTGTGAGGATCTCCTTAGTGCCAAAGGTCCCACCTCAATTTTTTTTTACTTACTTGTGGAATAAATTGAGGGAAAGGGCTTTTTCCATGGAAGTATGGGTCAAATGCCTCACGGTGGATGCGGCGAAAAGCATTCATTTCATGAGGGATCCATTTTGTGATACGAGCCGAACTCACGAGTATGTTTTTAAGCAGGAAACTTTGGAAAAACTGTTATTTTGACAGGTATAGAGTTTACATATCCGAGCCGAAGGCGAGGGTATGCAACTGCACGCGTCAAAATAACAGTTTTCTTCAAAGCGAGTTGCCTAAAAACACACGAGTGATTTCGTGAGTACACAAAATTGATTACGATTAAATGAATGCTTCCCTAACCTCGTTAGCCACCTAGTTCTCTGTGACATTTCGCATAAGGAAAAATTCCCTAACTTTGTTAGCCACCTAGTTCTCTGTCACATTTCGTATTTATAAGGAAAAATTCTTTATCCTCGTTAGCCACCTAGTTCTTTCGTACTGGGACAAATTTCCTAGTCCTAGTCCTCCTTGTTTGTGTGTAGTACAAATTCTGTTGAAATGTGTGCGGATAGTCCCACTTATTTGCCATTCTCGTACGTTTGCAGACTTGCATGAGTAATCCATACACTTCACTGTACCGGTTCTGAGGTCGCACAGTCAAGTATTTGAAGTAAAACTCACTCTTTCACTTAGATGGTCATAACTTCGCAACGTGTTGCGCGACCGTGTCGACCGCCCTACCAAAAGATGAGCGAGGACCTTACCTATTCATAGACACTTCACTTGACACGATACAACGTCAAATTGGCGAATTGGCACCATTTTAGTAAAATGTGCATTCGATGTTTGGTCCCTCCTCCCTGTCGTACTATGTTCGGCCGCCAACTTTTGACACTTGATAACGACTCAGTAAGACTAGCTAAACATCTTAGAATGTAAGAAAAACATAGAAGGGACCCGTACGTATCAGAATAGATGCGGCAAACAGAGTTGATGTTACGAAAAGACTGGAACGTATTTAAGTGAATATTGCGTTCACATTAGACTGTATTGGAAATTGCCCGTAGGGCAATTTTGAAAAACCCGTACGAAGTAACGGCGTAAAAAAATTCTCCGAACGCACAAAATTGGCCTCCAAATAGAGAAAAATGTTCTCCTCAATTATGTCTACAACATAGCAAAAAACTATTTTTTTGGGCTAGGGCCGACCTTAGTACTGACCTAGGGTCTTAAATAGAGGCCTCGGATACATACTTCCATAGAAAAAAATGTTTCCTTCAATTTGCTCTGCAACATAGCAAAAAACATTTTTTTATGTTAGGGCCGACCTTAGGACCGACATGAGGCCCACTTGAGCCCTAAGCACAGGCAAAAATTCTTCTATAAATTGTCGGCCGTGCCGAGATCTTTCAAACAAAAAAAGTTTTTGAAAATCGGAAGAGATTTACTCGAGTTATGTACAAAAAACACGTAGAGCCTTAACAAAGACTATTATTTAGTGCCCTAGCTAAGTCCAAAGACGCAAATCGAAAAATGTTTCTTCCATAAGTTGTCGGCCGTGCCGAGATCTTTCAAACAAAAGAAAGGTTTTGAAAATCGGAAGAGATTTACTCGAGTTATGTACAAAGAACACATAGAGCCCTAGCAGAGACTCGTTCTTAGTGCCCTAGCTAAGTCCGAGGACTCAAATTAAAAAAAGTTTCTTCCATAAATTGTCGGCCATGCCCAGATCTTTCAAACAAAAAAAATTTATGAAAATCAGAAAAGATTTACTCGAGTTATGTGTTGACGGACAGACAGACCGACAGACAGACATTGTTTTTTTCGCTTATTTGTCATCTGGAGGCAACAAAAAAAGTTTCCCCCTTACTCCCGGGTTCGAATTCGCAATGTAACAAACGTGATAGTAAACGCTTCAGACCTACGTACTTCGTACGGGTCTAAAAATTTTTGTGACACGTAAAGTAAAATTTAGCCACTCAACAGTCTATTGATACTATCCAATAAAAGAAGAGCGCTATAGCAATTGGCTCTTATTTCTATTATCTTATAGAGGTATTACTTTTATGAATGTACATAGATGAATTGCGTAACAAGAGAAATAGTTTAGACAAGGCACATAGGGTGACTTTCATTATTTTGCAGAGTTCTAGTTTCACGACGTAAATTACCAGCATTTGTTTTCATTTATTAAGTGCCATCAGAAATTTGTAGCCTTAGCATTAATTAGACTGTTGCGTGTTTTCACTAACGAAAAATAAAAACTTTCAGATTATTTCATTTTTCATCGTCACAGTTGCGATTCGTGTGCCGTACACACATTTTTATGAGTCATTTTTTATTTCGTCATTAAAATGTTAAAGTTTAACGAATTGTAAATTGGCCAGGCTAGAAGGAAACCTAATCCACAAAGCACACACCTTTTGCCTTTCATTATTTCTATGTTTTTTTTTTGTGTGAATCAAGTCAGGTAGTTCACCTTACTGAAATCAAACATTAAACTCTAAATTATTTTGCATACATCGAAAATCAATTTCATTGTTTTCTTTGAAATGTGATCCAATAACTTTCACCTCTTTCTTCCTATTACGATGACACCACTTTTTATGTCTGTCTATCTATTCCGTTTTTATCGCCTTGATGGATATCGAAAGAAAGCAAGTTTAAAACTAAATATAACCGATGTTACTCTAGCTAACACACATGACCACTCCAAAGTGTCAATGATGTGATATGATTTAGCCTTGTTATATCCTTTGTGTTGTTTACACAATTCAAATATCCAAATTGAATGTCAATATGACTTAACCTTTGTAAAATTGGTTTACTTTTGTATTGAGTTGATGTGAAAATTGGAAATGTGCGTCGTATCCTATTCTTAAATATTAAAAGTTCGGGCGAAATAAAATGGGAAAAACACAAACACTGGAAAAAGCATTATTACTATTGACTGTTTCCTCGGACTAGTTATCTGTTTTAATTTTCATAAGAAACAAGTCCCACAATTAAAACAAAAGAATTCTTTTGTTTTATTTGTGGGACTTGTTCCTTATGAAAATTACGGCAGTTATGAAAGCGATTTGCAGCTAATAAAAATGAATTTGTTGTAGGCACTGACATTGCCTTTAAAAGACCAGTTAATTTAACTGGTTTTTGCAGGGAAACTGGTCCTGTTAAAAATTCAATTACGTCTTAGAAATTATAGTTATTTTCGTACAGAGAGGTGATATTTTAAGTAGGTCAAAGCGGAAACCTAGGCATTCTGAATTCTTAATAATTCTGAAGTTTTGGCCGAGACGAAAAAAGGAGCGCAGCAATGGCTGCTACCAGTGGCGCTTAATTGGGTTTTTCCCATGGGAGCTTGTTAAATTATTTTAAATTCTTATTTCCTGAATTGATTATAGAAGCCTGTTTTGGTGATTAGAACTATTGAGTGCAATTTTGTTTGATCAATTCGAGTATTTAGGTTACACTCAGCGTGATTTTCTCTAATCCTAATAATTATCTAAGCGAAAAAAATGACTGGTCTGCCCAATCGAGATCTTGCATGCAAGTGCATTCCTTCACCCTGGGTCGAGGCCGAGACCTACCTTAATCTCTACTGTTTGTTTGTTTGTACCGAGGAAAATATCTAGAAGTCACTCATTATACGCCGCCGATGTATTTTATTTACCGTGAACGTATTACCAACGCCATGCACGTATTATGTGACCACACAACACGTTCGTTACGTATGTCATGCTGCACAAAACTTAAATAAAGTTGATAATAGATTCTGCGCGTATATAATACGTCGGCTGCGTATTATCATAAACACAATTCGTACGTCGCTTGTAGATATTTTGCTCAGTGTGGCGCAATCGCAGAATTAACACCACGTTACAGTACCATTAGGCACCTAAATCTTGTTAGGGTCAAGCACCGATGTTGTTGATATTTCAGGGATCCCCCCAACCCCGTGGTACGGATATTAACCCTCCGGTAAGGCTCATAGCAACGAATAACCACTACAGCTGGGAACTTACATTTCCGTCACTGCTAGACTTGTTCGGGTACGTGGGGTCGTCACTCCCCAATGGTTTTTCCGGGATTGTCCCCAGAAACGTTACCCAGAGGTGTCCCTGCGTGTTTGCTCAGTTCACTCATAAACCGCCACATTCCTTCGCCTTTTGAAAATACAACTGCGAACTTATTGAATTCCCCATACGTTTCACGCGTATACTCAGGACATTCTCCAATTCGATGTTTCCTCTCATCATGCATTCAAATTTCGCAAGTCCCCGTAGAAGAAACATTCACCTATCAAATCATCTATCCATATCACCATCTATCCACCGGTACCCCGCAGAAACTAGCCGTATCGTCTGTTTAGTGTCGTTTAAACAAGAATTCCTTTGTACTGCAGTTAGCATGAAGCCTAGACTCAGAGAATTCGCAATGGGTCGAAGAATGGCGCAGCCAGTAAAAAAGCGGTCTCCTCAACAACAAATTTTATAATAAATAAAATTCACTTGATCTACTCTTCCCTGAAGTTGCCAGGATGCAAGCCGTATTGTCTCTTTAAATTGCGGTTGAAACCTCGCGGTTGAAATCTTCTGTATAAAGAACAAGAAATCCTATGAGCGTGAATCTTCTGAAGCCTGTCTCATTAAGGATACTAATTTTCCCATAAATTTCTTCGTTTCTGAGCCCGTACAACATAGAGTTTCGAAAGCAACAATTTCATTTCTTCGGTCAATCGGTTCTTCCTCAATAAATAAAAATCTGAACCACAAAATTGAGTTGCAATTTTCTTTATTAATTGTCATCTTCGCATAAAAAGTCCTCTGATCTCTTAACTTGAAATATGAAAAAAGTCATTACAAACGCGTGGTCATGTGTAATCCGAGTCAATTCATTGTATAAAAGGAACAGAATTTCAGGTAAAAGCCACAGGCGAGTTACGATAATTTTGTGTCCTGCGGAGACGATCAACGGGAGTTCGCTCAAGTAAGTAATGGCCTATTTCCCCATGGTCCAAGGCATGATGTTTCATTAATAGCTCCTTATTAAGGCCCATAACTTGTGTGCTAAAATATAGTCTACATTTAGGCGCTCAAATATTATATTTTCGCTGATATCCGTGGACAAAGATGCAGTTTCAAAAAAGTAAGTCAGCATTTCCCTTCCTAAATATGTTGCCTTTTAAGAGGAACTAAACTTATTTTTTGGGATTGAAACTTGTCTCAGAACGACGAGTTTTTGTGCAAATTTTACGATTTTTTTCAACGTTCTCAGAGTAGGTAGGATCCCAAGAAATAAGTTTAGTAGCTATTAAAAGTCAACATATTTGGGAAGGGAAACGCTGACTTACTTTTATGAAACTGTGTCTTTGTCCATGGATATCAGCGAAAATATAATATTTCAGCGCCTAAAGGTAGACTATATTTTAGGACACAAGTTATGGGCCTTAAGTAGCGGTAGCTACTTTATGGATGGGAATGCTCTGGCTGTCTGTCTGTGCACGTTTTTTGACAGCAGTCAAAGTCACATAAGTCAAAGTGACAGCTGTCAAAGTGGCATATGTCAACATGACATTTGTCAGCTGTCAAAGTGACACTCTGACACCTGTCACTCTGACATTTGTTTTGTCAAGAAAATTACTCTACCGCTACTTTCTTATACCATTTAAATGGTTTATTCACTAAGGGTGAGGGGAGGGAGGGGCTTGAGAAAAAAGTGCTGTTATAGGGGCCAGAGCCACTAATAAGGATTTTGAACTAGTGGGGATTTTTGGTTTCGCGGACGAAATTAAGAGATGAGTGATTCTGGGCAACCGGAGTCCAAGTCCAAGTCAGTATGCTCAAAGGCAGAACCGATGGCGCAGACGTTTCAATCATGAGCTTAGCCAGCTTTATGGAGAGCCGGACATAGTCAGAAACACTAAAATAAACCGTCTACGTTGGCTCGGTCATGTACAACGAATGGAAGATCATCGTATTCCAAAATCTTCTTTTGTACAATGTCCGAACGACTTTCCTCGAAAGAATTTGGTTAATTGGGTTAGGAAATTATGGGGCCCCTACTGGGGGGATTTATGAAAAGTACGGTGGACTGTGGAAGATTTTCAAAAAGTTCGAAGGACGAGGGTGGACCTGGGGGGAGATTTTTGTTGTAACAGGCTCTGACAGTGGCTATCCATAAAATACGTACGCCTCCAGGGGGAGGAAGTTTCAACGAATGTCTGAAAATATGTGTACAATGGGGGAGGTGGGAGTCAAAAATCTATTCCGAAAGAATCTGGTAATCTCCGATGAAATACTCTTCGTTACACGCTTCTACATATCTGCGCCCAGTCTTTCAGATCGTTCGTGAATATTGGGAAATAATGTTCAGACCTTCTACCTCAGCAATACTCATAATAGTGTCCGGGTACCCACTCAGTACAGTTATTGAACTCTTTGATTAGTCTGGAAATTGTGACGGGCGTCCTAATCATCTTCTTACCGTCCAAAAAAATAAGACAGATACTGCTATGCCTTCGAAGGTACTTGTTCCATCGGCAAACATTCCTTTAATGTTTCTAGACACATCTGTCGGTCAATCAGACAGATTTAATGTGTGTATTTAATTAGTCAGGATAAACAACTTCAATAGCGAAGGAAATTTAAATAAACAAGTTCTTCTTATTATGAGTGAAAGCCAATATCCATCGAATCGAGAATGTACTACAACACATTTTCCCATTCTAATTACATCAATCCGATTAAAAGAGATTTAGGTCAAGTACAAAGATAAATGAATATTCAAATTACAAAATACGAAAAAATTGCCCCAACATCCCAATTCTTGTGACCGCAATTATATCCAGCCAGGAATTTGTCGCTAAAAATTAATCCAAAACAATTTTCTCTCTTTCTCTTCCATTCATGAGCAAAAGAAACATTAAAATGAAAATTATATACCAGCCTTTCGAAATGTTTATTAATCATTATATATATGAGCAAGCAGATCGCATGCGCCGATTGTAACGTTTTCTTCATTGAAAAAGTAAGAAACTTCCATGCACTCAATATATAAACAAAATTGCTCACTTTTCACGAAAACTCCGACGAACAATTTTTCGAATTTCCTTAGTGTACAATTCGCTATCAACATTTGCAAAGTCAGCTCTCAGTGCTTAGTGAATTTTCCGTGCGGTAACTACTTTCCAAGCGGATACAACGGATACTTAACAGTTACAAAAGTAACAATTCGATTTAATTTTTCTTGAGATTTTCGTTTGGACAATTTCCGTTTATTGAAGAAAATTGTGTTTTGTTATGTTTTACGTGACCTACGAGTACATTTAGCTTAATAAAAAGAACAAGAAAACGTTGACCAGATAATAAAAACTTTATTTAATTTTGTTGTGGATTTTTAACACTTTTTGTATTGAATGGTTGTGGACGAAAACGCTTACATAGGAAAAGCGAATCGTTCGATAAGAAGAAGTGTGTTGTTTTATGTTTTCTTATTTTAAATAAAAAAAAATGAAACGTTTTCTGTTGTGTATATATAAGCGGAGCAATGCGGTTAAATTAAATATTTAGTTTTAACCATAAGTAATAAAGCATAAAAATAAATGTTTTTCCTCGTTGTAATTCTCAATAAGAAAAAGAAGAAAACTGTGTTTCTTCCACACAATAATGTTGCCCGTTTGCATTGGAATAATATTACGTTTTTCTCCCTTAAATAAATATTTATAACATGAACACGAATAACATAAAAAATCAAATTGCTTTAGTTAAAATTTACAGAGTATATAAAGGCTTTCCTTCATGTCTTATTCGGAAAACACGCTATAAAATAATCTGATGTTTATTTTACTGGAAGTGCATTAATCCAAGTTTTCTTATTGGTGAGGGCAGGTCTTTGCAAGTTATAAACATCAGTCAAGTCATTTAGAAGAGGTCGAGAAAAGAAACCCTAAATGCACTTTTATTTTAATGGGTGTGCACCCAAAAAGATTAGGTCTTGCAGCCCTGACACTTGTTTCGATGTTTTAACGAAAAGCCAATATTTCGGGTAGGGTATGTTGTGGTAGACTGACGCCCTATTTGTGCTCTTCTATTCGGTTGAAAGCGACTAGACCCGTGCGCCGGTATTTTCGGCTGACTGTCTTCAGAGACTTCTACAAGCTACAGCTTAGATTCTACAAGCTACAGCTTAGCTTCTACAAGCTACAGCTTAGCTTTTACGAGCTACAGCTTAGCTTCTGCAAGCTAAAGTTTAGCTTCTACAAGCTACAGTTTAGCTTCTACAAGCTACAACTTAGCTTCTAAAAGCTACATCTGAGCTTCTATAAGCTACAGCTTAGCTTCTACAATCTACAACTTAGCTTCTAAAAGCTACATCTGAGCTTCTATAAGCTACAGCTTAGCTTCTACAAGCTACAGCTTAGCTTCTACAAGCTACAGCTTAGCTTCTACAAGCTACAGCTTAGCTGCTACAAGCCACAGCTTGGCTTCTACAAGCTACAGCTTGGCTTCTACAAGCTACAGCTTGGCTTCTACCAGCTACAGCTTGGCTTCTACAAGCTACAGCTTAGCTTCTACAAGCTACAGCTTAGCTTCTACAAGCTACAGCTTAGCTTCTACAAGCTACAGCTTAGCTTCTGCAGGCTAAAGCTTAGCTTCTACAAGCGACAGCTTAGCTTCTACAATCTGGAAACAATTATGTAACTGAGTAGGAGCTAAGGGTGTAGCTTGTAGATGACTCTGAAGACAGTCAGCCGAAAATACCGGTGCATGGGTCTGAAAGCGTCAGCTATTCTCGATTTTCTGCGCCGCATGAAACTCCGACTAAAGTAACGTACCAACAAGTGAAACTCTAAAGAAACCGAAATGCACATGACTAAACGAGTGATATTTCTACTGAAAATCCAAAACTTATAACCATTTGTCTCTCTCTATATCCCAGCGACGATTTTTAGCTTTCTTATCTGAATATACGCGACGCGGTGACTGCTATCCTGTGACTACTCCACTGCGTAATTATTCGACACTAAAAAGATAATTGCGCAGAATTGGGCTTGCAAGTATTTTCTTTACGGGCTATTGCGTTACCCTTACAGCGAAAAGGGTGTTAGGACGGAATGTCCAAAAAAAAAGTCTCCAACCAAAATATCCTCTCGGACAAAATATCCCCTAGGACAAAATATCCCCAACCAAAATATCCCCAACCAAAATATCTCCAAACAAATATCCCCAACCAAAATATCCCCAACCAAAATATCCCCAACCAAAATATCCCCAACCAAAATATCCCCAACCAAAATATCCCCTCAGAAAAAAAAAACACCTCAGAAAGTAATTATTGCGAAGTCTCGTAGCGAGGACTAGGTACTTGAATAGGGTAGCATCTGATTGCATATGAACTCGAAGTAGGAGCTCGGGTCATATGCAAGGTGTGCAACTGTTCAAGAGGTTTCCAATCGATTGTTGGCTCTTGTATAAGGCCGGAGATGTGGACAAGGTTTTCGTGTGGAGGAGGGGTCCTTAGCAGGACTTCTTAAAAGATTTTTATGACGACTGGGTAGCACAAAGGGTCCATTGATCTGTTTGCATAGATCAGAAATGGTCGGCCCTAACTGAGAAATCTAAATTTATTGCAAAGTAGCAGCGCCGCAGGCCGTGAGTTCAACTGGAAAATAAAAAATAAAATAAAATAAAAACCCGACCCGAACCCAAATAAATTTGTCGGGTTGAATAGTGTTTTCATTTTCGTTTCTTGCGGATCGGGTGGGGTTTGAAGACTTCAACTAACAAAATCCGACCCGACCCCAAAAAATAAATTCACTCAACTATTTTCTCAAAATTGATTTTCAAAAACATTTCAAATGAATTCCTTTTTTAAAAAAAAGTTCGGGCTCGGGTCATGGCTTCGGGTTGAGAATTTTTATTTTGGTTCGGGTTCGGACCATATTTTGAAAAAAATGTCGACCCGCACACCTCTAGTTTACCGCCCGAAAAGGTCTTGTATTGTCTCAATTGAACTATAAACTAGCGGAATGTACGCAATCAATTATGAATAAAGAGGCTGAGGTACCAGATTTAAACCCTCCCCATACTATCACCACTTTCACATATCAATCTTCGGCAACACTAATAGCAATTATGGTGCATTATATTTTCCGAGTGATACGTTTACTATAGGAAAGTGTTTTGATGTTGTATTTGACAGAAGGACAGAATTCCAAGGTCAATATTGTACGCTCCCGGTGCTTAGAGACAAATTCTTGTTATAAATAAGTTTTTGTTTATCATAGAATTTGATACCAAGTTGGTGTGTGTCGAGTATTTCTACGCACTATCTTCTGTTTGAAAAAATTATTTATATTTTGCTAGTGGGCTCGTTTATATACCAAACAATTTTCTATCAACATTTGCTTTACATACTTGCTACGTATACATGTGATGTACCAAATTTAAGCATTTTAATGCCGAAACAATAATAGAAAATGACTTTAGTTTAAACTCTACTTTCATTTATGCAAAGCACTCGACGACGACGTCTTATTTACTTCTCAATGTTTACGCATAAAACAAGAGTTTTCTTAATGATTTTCGCTTTTGTTATTTTTTTAATGAAATTCCTATTCTCAAATTAAATCTTACGTGCCACCTCTGCAATGCATTTTGATCTTTTACAACATTGTAGTGTCGTTAATATTGAGTTCAGTTTCGTTTTGATTCGTCACAAAGCTATTTTAAATCTTTATCTTCCGTAATAGGGTAATGGCGTCTGTTGAAACACTTTGCTCGTACCACTGTCCTAAACGTCGCTCGATAGTAAGCTCGGAAATTTATTTTTTGAATAATTAAAACGAGACTTGACAATCCTCATTTTAATAAATTATGTCTTTTATGCCCCATGTCTTATGAATGAGAAACCGATCGTTATATTTATAAATAAAAGGCATAATTGGGAAATCTGGATTGTCAAGTCTCGTGTCATTTATTCAATTTATGAAATTGTGCTGTGTTCTGCAAATAAATTTTATATTTAACTTTAATTCGAAAATCTCTCATCTAGTCCACAAAACAACCATATTGCGATACTTGTATCTTGTATCCACCACCGTTGGATGTCAATATGACAAGCGAGCGTTAAGATGGTAGTACAGTGTGTTTTACAGAACGACTATTCGCCCGCGCGGGCGATTAGCCAGATTTATGGGCGTGAGACTATTCGCCCGCACGGGCGATTAGCCAGCACTATGGGGGTGAGACTATCCGCCCGCGCGGACGATTAGCCAGCCCTATGGGGGAGAGACTGTCCGCCCGCGCGGACGATTAGCCAGCCCTATGGGTGAGAGACTATTCGCCCGCGAATTATCACCTGTTATAAAAACTCAATGTCTGTAGAGAAAACTTGGTCCGGTGTGTGATATTGTTCTGTAATAAGGAAGTTTTGGGTCAAAATTGGAAATGTTCCAAAAGTTACTTACGGAGCAGTTGCAGAGTTTTGGTCGGGGAAGAAAAGTTTTAGAGTTTTGGATTGCCAACAACTTTGTAAAAGAAAATTTTTTCATCCGAAGGAGCTAGACAGCGAAAACAGCTAACTTTTTTGTTAGGAAACTTTGATTGTTAGACAAAGAACACTTGATTTTTGACCGTCAATAGTTAGCGGAGGTGCAGGGCAACAAAACTGGTTAACAATGTTGATCGAACAAATTCCATACTCCTAGGGCATTTTTCGACGGTTCAGTCCAGAACAGGAGCACTTTTTCAGCTAAATCTCGGTCAGTAGTGGTCGTAATGGGGGCAGTGAGGAGTCAAATTTACCTAACGAAGAAAATGACAACTGACTTGGGAAAATCAGTTGCGTGGTTCAGCTGCGAGACTCAGTCAAAGTGGTCAAAAAAAGCTACGCTGCTCGAAAAAAAATCAAATACAAGGAGAAATGTCGAAAAAAACATCATACTGCTAAAAAAAGGCGTTGCTAACACTCCCCTATCCAATTTAATGGCGCTGCCAGTGGTGGGGAGTCGGTCGGACCGCATGAAGATTTAAAAAAAAAAATATCAATTTGGCATTCGTCAGGGCTATAATTCTCCGGGTGATTATTTCGAAAAAGGTGTTTACTCCGGGCGATAATTCCCCGATGAATAATATACGTGGTCGACCTACAAGCAAACTCAAAAGTCCTTACTGATAAAAAGAAGACGTTGCTAACACTCCCCTATCCAATGTATATTAGAGGGAATGAACGATTCGAGCTCTTCAAAATTAGTTTTTTCATTATTTAAATCAGTCCTGTGGGGACTGGCTATCCGCCCGCGAAAATGATGAGTCCCCATAGGGCTGGCTAATTGCCCGCGCGGGCGGATAGTTTCTACCGCATAGGACTGGCTAATCGCCCGCGCGGACGGATAGTCTCTCCCCCATAGGGCTGGCTAATCGTGTGCATTATATCAGATTTGTCAGAGTTTCTAATGTCATTAACGTTAAATCAAAGCTTTTGTATTAAGATTGGACGAGCACTTTGCGATGCCTTCCTTAGCGCATAATCTTATGAAATGAGACTTTTCAAACTCTGGCAAATCAAAAAATGTCAAAGTTGTTGAAATAAAATGAAGAATTTGATTTGAAAACTAACTAAAAAAATTCCATGGATGTCAACAATTTTTAGGGATTTGTTGGTATGACGAACATTAAGCAACATGTGAAGAGCTCGATAGAAGTGCGACTTACAGTTTCTCTCTCTCTCTCTCTCTTTCTCATATTTGAATGTTAAATGTATCTCTCTCACTTTTCTTTGACATTTAATTTTGTACTTTATGCCGTTCTTCTACCAAGCTCTTCAAGCGGACAGTGACACGGCTAACAATACATTGTCTCAATGCTAACTTCACGAGTAATCAATGATAATTTCGTCTAAACGCGACGCGAGGGCTCATCACAAACCACATTGAAAGAGCGAAAGAGATGAAATTCGCTACCCAGGTAACGGTACCGATGGAATTTGCTACATACCATGTACCATAGTACACTCATAAGAATTGAAATGTCAAAACTTCTTCGTAAATAAAACGTTGAAACCCTATTCAGGATACACATCAATTCTTTGACGTTTCCACGACGAACTTGGGTGTACATACCACAATACCAAAAACATGCAATTGGAACTCTACCAAACACTATCCGTCTAAGACGTATATCACTTACATCTGTAATGTATAATGTACTCACAACATGTAGAATGTACATTGCACTTACTTGATTCACTTATACGTCTAGCAAAACCAATAGTTTTAGAGACAATATGTACAAGTACCATGTACATTATGAACAAGTGGTATGAACAACATATTCAGACCCAGGGGGAGCATCGATCATCGTCCTTAGATGACGAATCAGCAATAAAAAATATGTCTGTCCGTCCGTCACCGTGATAACTTACGTAAAACTTAATTGATTTTCAGAAACTTTCTTTTTCCTGAAAGGTAATCGAAATAACTTTTATGGTGTTGAATCTGGGAACTGTCGGCCCAAGGGCCGCCGAGCTAGGACCGTTTAAGTGGTTTTTGGTCTTTTGTACATAACTCGAGCAAATCTTTTCCGATTTTCATAAACTTTTTTTTTGTTTGAAAGATCTGGGCATGGCCGACATTTTGTGGAAGAAACTTTTTTGATTTTGAGCCCTTGGACTTACCTAGGGCACTAAAAACGAGTCTCTGCTAGGGCCCTACATGTTTTTTGTACATAACTCGAGTATAACTCTCTTCCGATTTTCCAAAAAAAAAAAATAATCGAAAAGTCTAGGAATGTCTCACATTTTATGGAAGAAAGTTTTTTGATAAGATGCCCTTGGACTCAGTCAGGACCATGAAACTAGGCCCAACATGTTTTTGTTTACATAAATCGGGCAAATCCTAACCGATTTTGTTGATTCTTTTTCTATTTGAGAGGTAACCGTGTACCGAATTATATTCATAAACAAATTTGGGCTTGTGCTTGGGCTTGGGGCTCTGGCTGGTCCTAAGGTCGGCCCTAACCAAAAAAACATTTTTTGTCATATTGCAGAGCAGATTGAAGGAAACATTTTTGTCTATGGAAGTATGTGTCAGAGGCATTTCCTTATGGCCCTAGGTCGGTCCTAAAGTCGGCCCTTAACAAAAAAAAAATTGTTTTTTGCTACGTGGTAGAGAAAATTGAGGCGAACATTTTATTTGGATCAATTTTGTGCTTTCGGGAGAGTTCTTTTAAACCGTTTCTTCGGACGGGTTTTTTCAATATTGCCCTATCGGCAATTTCCAAAACAACTTAATGTGAACGTAATTTCAAACACTTAAGAGTTACACTCACGGACATATATTTTTGCATTAATAGAATTTTGTACTTCTGCGCAGCTTTCTAACACTGCAAAAACTTGCGCAGAAGTACAAAATTCTATTTGATGCAAAAATATATTTCCGTAAGTGTAAGGCAATATTTACTTAAATACGTTCGAGCCTTTTCGTAATATCAACTCTGTTTGCCGCATCTATTCTGCTACGTACGGTTCCCTTCATATGTTTTGTACATAACTCGAGAAAATATCTTCCGATTTTCAAAATTTTTTTGATCGAAAGGTCCAGGACTGTCTATGTTTTATGGAAGAAAATTGTTTTTATTAGACTCAGTCAGGACTCTAAAACTGAGTTTCCACTAGGGCCCAACGTGTTTGCTTACATAAATTGGATTTTGTTGATTATTTTTCTATTTGAGAGGTAATCGAGTGCCGAGTTATATTCAAAAAGAAATTTGAACCCGGTGCCTGTGCTTAGCGCTGAGGTGGGCCTCAGGTCTGTCCTATGGTCGGCCCTAACCAAAAAAAAATTGTTTTGCTATGTTGTAGAGAAAGTTGGAGGAAACATTTTTGTCTATGGAAGTATTTGTCCGAGACCTCTCCTGAGGACCCTACGTCGATCCTATGGTCAGCCCTAAGGTCGGCCCTAGAACAAAAATGGTCTTTTGCTATGTTGTAGAAAAATTAAAATGAACATTTTTGTCTATTTGGCGGTCAATTTTGAACTTCCGGAAGGCCTTTTTTACACCGTTTCTTCCCTTTCGACAATTTAATGTGGACGATATTTCACACACTTAAGAGTTGAGGCAACATTTACTAAGATATCTTCGAGTCATTTTGCAACATCTATTCTTTTTGTCACATCTATTCTGATGCGTACGGTTCCCCTGCACCTGCATATGCTTTTTACAAGTGATATGTACAAGGTTTTTTTTTACAAATGACACGCACAATGTATAAATCCTTTCTATCAGAACAAGTGAGTTGTACATTGTACAAGTGAGTTGTACATTGTACGAATGAAATGAGTCGTTCATTGTAGTAACAACGTATCGAAATAAGAGTGTACACCCAGCATGTAAAAAACAATATGTACTTTCTACATGTAAAATGTACAGCTGAAGTGTTCAAGAATAGGGTGTACATTGTACAAATGTATAGTACAATATACGTTCAGTTAAACCAATGGGTTAAGCGATACTATGTACGGAGCAAATGTACAAATGTACAAGTGTCACGTTCATTATTTTTTGGGAGTATGAATATCATTTGCCTATTTTATGAAATCTGTGAAATACGCGTTTCAGACTTATTTGAGTCGTTAGATGTAGGACGTCTTCTCTCTATACTGTGTTATTTCGTTACAGTTCACTTACCCGACAGGTATTAAGTTACAATTACGAAATTTGTTGACAATCAAATCTGCCTAGCGTACAATTTTTATGCCATTCTGTCATCTTCAATTTGCTTTTTCGAGTAAATCATTTACAGTAAGCTTCTAAACCACAAGAGGCGGTTGTTTATTAATATATTTTTTATGTAAGTCTTATCCTTTATTACATCTTAAAGAGAAGTTATAAATATGTCATCCCACTCACGTTTTCCTGTTGAATGCACAGTTTAAGTTGAAAACAAATGGAGTGGGAGGATAAGCAGAGCGATAGTAATTGTTTCATAATTATTATCAGTTGGAAAAGTGTTCTCAAACAATAAAGTCTTTTATGTTCATTTCATGGATCTGGTAGCCTCAATTTCAATTGTCTTCATGACAACAGCATCAGGTGTTCGTTTACTCATCATACACAAATCTATTATTATTATTACAGGTCCTTGTCGGTGGTTGTTCGATTAGTAAATGCTTTAAACGATAACTTTTCAAGTTCTAGTAAGTGTACTTATACATCCAAGAACCTTGTGTAGGTTGGCTAGGGGTGGTTCTCTTCAACATTTTCCGATGATTTTATAATGAAGGATATGTAGCAATTAAGGTTTCTAAATTTATTGTTAATGAGTTCTCGTATAGACGTTTCAAATTATTTTCGGGTATGAGTGACGTCTTTAAGGGATTTAGTAATATTAGTTTTTGATGATGAACATTCATTTTCAAGGCAGTTTCACATCACGCAATATTGTTAATGAAATGCGCATTTTCATGATGGCACATTGTTGATTACGGAATTGTCTTAAATGAAATGATTTTCGGGTGCAGATTTCGCAACGCGACACATGTGTTCGATTAATATCATTTATTCTACGTATCCTACGCATTGTTATGGGTCGGTTGAATCGCTATTATTTTTGGTAAATTTGATGACAACAATAATCTTCTTTATGATAATTTATCACTAGAGTTGGGAGTTGTTTAATAATTACGTCCAATCAATGGAGGGATCGGGATGTTCCGTTTTGTTCCAAAAAAACGAACGTTTCGTTTAAAAACAAAAAAGCATTGCTCCAGAACAACGAAAAAACGACAACACTGTAGCTACGAACAAGCTCAAGATAATTGCAAATTTTCACTTTCTGACCAAATTGTAGAAGAGTCGATGGTACAATGTGTCTTCAGCAAAACTGTTTAAACAATTGAAACAACGTTTTTTCGTTTCGTGGGTTTCGTGTCATTCCAAGAAATAAAACGAAACAAAAAAAAAACGATTTTTTGCAATTCACCAACAAAAACACGCTTTTTCGTGCGTGATTTTGGTGTCACATGAAGTCATTTTTTCGCACTTGTGCGAACATTTTTTTGCGCACGAGTGCTGTAAAGATTTTTCTGTAACCGGGGATTGATATATGACATACGACTATATGTCGATTACTAGATGGAAACGTTCAAAATTTCAAGACAAGTTAGGAAATGAAATTTGTATGAGTTATTTCCACACTTATTTAGAATTATTCAAAAGCAATGTGATGTTAACAGTGACTTCTTGAATGAAAATCGTAATTTTCGTTGTTTGTCTATTTCAAACCCCGGTTTTGCAGAAAGCACTGTGTGCAACACGTATTGGAATGTTATTTTTCAGCACACGTCCTAAATTTCCAATGGAAAATATGAAAAAGCAACATTCCAATACTAGTTGCACAATGTACTATTTACGCACTGTTTTTAGTTAATTTTACTTCAGTTATTTAAAATTAATGGAAAAAACTTGCAAAAAACGTTGTTTGATACCCGTTACATATGCTGGTAGTCAGGCCCGGACTGGCCATATGGGCTGCCCGGTTCGCAACAGCTAGAGATGCGCCCAGCTAGAGATTGCATTTACGGGTTTCTGTAAAAATGTCGTAAATGGCATCTGCAGGACATAGCATGTAAATTATTGCACCATTATATACGACCATCTTCATTTTAGTATTATATATCAGAAGAGTCATCGTCGTACTTCACTTCCTGTGACACTGGTCCCGGTGGTTTAAACCGACCGTCGGTTGGTTTGATCGACCGCCATTTGGTTTTGACCGACCGCCAGTTGGGTTTACTCACTGCCGGTTGTTTGAATAGATTGCCGGTAGGTTTTAATCGACCACCGGTTGGTGTTAATAGTCCGTCGGTTGGTTTTAATCGACCGCCGCGCCGGTTGGTTTGATCGACCGCCAGTTGGTTTTGACCGACCGCCGTTTGAGTTTACGCACTGCCGGTTGTGTGAATAGATTGCCGGTTGGTTTTAATCGACCGCCGGTTGGTGTTAATAGTCCGTCGGTTGGTTTTAATCGACCGCTGGTTGGTCTTAATCGACACCACGTAACTTTACATGCCGATGCAATCTGGTCACAATTATCACGAAAACTACAACACAATAACGACACCATTGCATGTAAAAAAATTCTTAGATTGGCGCCCCTCAGTCGGCTCGCCCTATGCGCCCTTCGGTCGCACAGTGGGGAAAACGGCTATCTTCGTGTTCATAAATCTAGTACTGCTGAAACAATTTTGACATAAGTTCTATAATTTTGCTGTAATTACTCTATAGTAACTGGAAAATTATGAAAAAAAATTGACATTTTAAAAATTCAAGAATCCCACTCCGGTTTTGACGAACTTCTCTATGTAATGGACGTCAAAAATGATAAATAAAATGTTTATTGTACTAAATCGCCTTTCTCACCTATTTCTAACCTTGTTGTCACTTTGATTGTGTAGGTAATGATGTATATTCATGAGCTAAAGAGCAGAAAAAGGTATTAAGAATTGAAGTTATGTCTTTTTACATTTTTGAATTTTTACAGTTTGACGTTCAATATATAGAGAAATTCGTCAAAACTGGGGTGGGATTCTTGAATTTTCAAAATGTCAAATTTTTTTTATACTTTTCCAGTAATCTGTCATTACTATAGAGTAATTACAGCAAAGTTTTAGAACTTATGTCAAAATTGTTTCAGCAGTACTAGATTTATGAACACAAAGATAGCCCACTGTAGGTCGCCAGTCCGGGTCTACTGGTAGTTTAAGTTCTGCTCGTATCGGCAATCTCACATCTAGTGCGTTAAACTACCTTCATACATAACTTGTATCAAAAACTACTATTTTCTGTTTTGAGGTGAAATTGTCCTAACACGTGTTGGGTAATTTTGTCTCTTCTATGTCGTACTTTCCGTTTTCATTTCTTAAGCTCAGTTTTAGCTATTTTTTCGCATAACTAGTAGGAAAGATAGCTACCACAAGTAAAGTTTGTTAACTTTTTTGTTGGTGGGATCATCCTTCAAAAAGAGCTTTTCAGAAGAAACCTAATTTAGGAGCTTTCTATGTTGTGTGTCTCTTTCTCTCTCTCTCTCAGCTCTCTTTCTCCTCAAATGATGAGGAAGCATATTATTGACTTAGTGCTTGACCATGAATTTCAGGTAATTTGATGGAAAAGATTCAGAGAAAAATGTTCCCACAAATATTTCAATATTTATGCTCCTGCATCTGCATCAGAATCTCTGAAGTGCTGGATGGGGTGAAATGTTTTGAAATTACTGTAAGTATAGTTTATAAAGGTATATCGGTCTATAGACAGTGCGGAGGTGGTATTTCTTCAAGTGATTGGAAACCTTCATAGGCACCTCCTGAACCTAGGTAGTGTTGGATTCCATCTTTCGATGACCTACCAACCAAAACCTCCTTCCTTGTCATCATGCTCTCGTCTCCCTGGAACCACCTCACAGCATTACTCCGGGAGGCTGCGCTTACGCACCTGCACTCTTATTCTGCGACCAACTTCCTCTCTTCGCTGATCATCTCTTCACGCACTTTCGCTTCCCTATTATCTTTGCAATTACATTATCCGTCATTTTCCACACCTCCTCATCCGTGACACACATGTCGGCATTTACATCTTGCCTTCTCTGACCCTGCGCTCAGCCCACATCGCTCCTGTTCGAAACGAAGGCAGTCAAATATTACGTGCTCCGCAGTTTTTTAACTAAGTACGTGCAACGTGTAAGTATTTTACGCAGTTTCGCAAAAAATGGATATTTTGAATTTGCGTAATTTCGTGATACACACATGTTGGACTGTACTTTCGCATTGAGGTAGGTTAAGTGTACCGGCTACGAGCCTTGTGCTAGCTACGAACATTTTTTAAACAGGCTCGTAGCCGGTGTTTGGACCCGTACGAAGTAAACTGAAAGTGTTGAAAAATTATTCCGCAGGTGGGTCAGGCATTTGTGACGCAATTTGAACTCAACGTAATTTTGTTTAAAAATTTGTGTTGCGAATCGAAGCTTAATGCGTCACCCCCTCTGATTTCAGAACTTTTGTAACTGGAAGAAAATAGTTTTACCTTAGATGATTAATGCGTCGCACTTTTCTGATTTCACAGCTTTTGTAAGCAGACATAAAGACTTGCGTCACACCTCCTCTGTAAGAAGTTTTTTTTGCGGATCCATATCTCTAGAACTAAGAGAGATAGAAAGTTGCTCCCAAAGGCAAAGTTGTAGAGAATAAAATTTTAGCGCACACATGTTTCAGGCTTTTGGGTAAAAATGCCTCAATCATGGGATATGACCACTTCTAGAATTAGGAGGGATGATCCGTATCTCTAGAACTGTAAGAAGCAGAAAGTTACTTCCAAAGGCAAAGTTGTAGAGAATAAAATTTTAGAGAACACGTTTCTCAAGATTTTGGGTCGAATTGCCTCAATCCTGGGATATGACCACCTCTAGAATTGGAAGGGATGATCCATATCTCTAGAACTATAAGAGGTACAAAATTGCTTCCAAACGCAAAGCTGTAGAGTATAACATTTTAGCGAACACGTGTTTCAGTGTTTTGGGTAAAAATGCCACAATCCTGGGATATGACCACTTCTAGAGTTGGGAGGGATGACCCATATCTCTAGAACTGTAAGAGATAGCAGGTTGCTTCCAAAGGCAAAGTTGTATAGAACAAAATTTTAGAGAACATGTGTTTCAGGGTTTTAGGGGAAAATGACCCAATCCTTGGATATAACCATTTCTAGATTTGAATGGTCTGAGATGTACTTCGGTTGGGCCTTTGACATTACCTTGGGTAATTTCTATGGATCTTTAAAATTCTTATTGTTTTAAAAGAACATAAAACGTTGGATAAAACTTTCGAGTCTTTTTGCAAGATTTGTTCTATTTGCCACATCTATCCTGTTTGTCACATCTATTCTGATACGTACGGGTCTTTGGTTATGTTTTAAATTGCTCTTTATATTAACAGTTCAAATATCGACGTTCATAGAATTTTCCTAGTATAACGCGGGGTGGTAGATAACACTGTCACGATGCATTTTGTTTGAAACAAGAAACAGAGTCAGAAACAATAGATATGAAAATATATCGTGCGCTTGAATGACTTCAGCGAAAATATCAAACGAATCAGAATCTACTTTTGCATTTTATGGCATATAAAATAATTGAAGGAATAGTTCAATTTATAAATCAAAGAAACAGTTTTCAATAAATGTTGTTCAAAGTATACACATACACACTGTGTGTTACACAGTCATTACTTTTATTTAATCATGGAAATGGTTCTGTTGTTAAAGTAGAGACTAGAAATAAGAATGAACATTATTTTGATGTTATTATGCGAACTATGTCAAACTCATTATAATGTCATAATAATGTGCAACAGTTGCACAACAAATGTTTATAATTTAAAGGAACTAAACTCGACAGTAGGAACTTGTACGGAAATTTACTTTGTTTGGGGCATTCTTAGAACTTCTTCAGAAATTTCCGTTTTTTACTTTGAACAGTTTTGGTTCGTTCTTGTAGAACAGCCGTATTATGACACAAGGATTATAATCGCGTGATTCGAGTGCGAGTGAATGATCCGAGGGTTGCAGTAGCGAATATAATAGTTGCCTATAATATGCAAATTATAGCACTCAAAACCACTGAAAATATGCCGATTATAGTCGTGTTCCATACATCGACACATTACCATAATAGCGCTATTATGGTAGACTCGACTATAATCGGTGTTATTATGGTAGAGTTGAATAAATTACAGTCGAGTTGAAAAATTTTATCACTAATTTTCGTGAAGTATACGATAAACTTCATTGCTGACTGTACGTCCAGTGATGTAAAATTCTAGAAAAACGTCAGTTAACGTTCATTTTGAGTGATTGGGATCGGGATTTCATGAAGTTTTACGGTGTTTTTGTTTTATATTTATATTTCTTCGTTGTTAAATCCACAGTTTCGTGCATAATTTACCATTATAGGCACCATCAATAAACTATCGTATAACACAAGTACTAAATCGCTTGATCATAGTCTCGATACTTGAAGTGACCTCGGGGCGAAGTTCAAGGCCTATTCACACACCTAGATGAAGGTTATGATCGAGGACGTCAATAGACCTTGCACTACAACTCTCGGATCATTTACTAAAAATCGAGTATAATCACGCTCTTATAGTCCTTTTGTTGAGATTGATGGAATCAAAAGTCGGTCTACTGCAACTGTCAAAATGACGTTTCAAACGTCTAACAAAGCAAAAACTAATGCCGCAAACAGACGGTAAAGTACTGAATGTGTTTTCGTCTTTCTTTTCGTTGACAGTTGCAGCAACTCAGTTTTGATATAGAAACATTCCTATTCTCACTTGACAGCTGCAACAATTGTCGTCATGAAATCTAATATAGTAACGTAGGAAATAGAACAATGAAAACATATTCTGTACTGTCTGTTTTCGGCATAAGAAGAAAGAGGAATGTATTTATTTGTCTACATAGATTGTGTCATTAGTTTTATGTTTGTCCGCATTCAGCTATGAAAGCTTACATGATGCCACTTGAGAAAAGGGAGTAGTTCTACGTTGAGACGTTAATTCAGCTGTGAAAAAAACATAGGTGTCACTACTTGAGGCTCGGTGACAAGACAAGGACATGACACGATCTATTGACGTTTAGGACGTCATTTTGAGAGTTGGAGTAGACCGACTTTTCATTCCAACGGACTCTATGGTAAGAGAGAAAACAAGTTTTTAAAAAACAAACATAAAATTCACTTGTATTCTAATTCAAATTCAAATCTAGCAACTCACTACTATTACAGGTTTCGGGACGAAAATGCACAATGCACAAATGCATCTCTTTCTTGTAACGGTTGACAAAAAAATCCACTCTAAGAGAGAAACTTGGGCTCATAGTAGTTCCTTCACCTTTAGCTTGACACAATTTGGTTTTTCGCACGGAATTGTGAAAATAACTTCTCTTAATACATTTATATCATTCGGGCGTATAATTAACCATTTATATGCCTGAAAGTAGGGGTATAATGACCATATTATAGTCGTTTCATACAAACTGGGAGGTATATAATAGCTATATTATGGTCGACTCGACTATAATTTTCATTATAATCTGACTATAATTTTCGATTCGACTATAATTTTCATTATAGTCCGAATAAATCAAAAAAAAAAGACACGAGTCAAATGGCGAATTATATGCCCAAATGATATAAACTATCGTATTAACCAAGGGATAAATAGCTTGATTATAGTCGAGGTGAAGTGAATGTCCGAGGGGCTATGCCATTATCGCGCCATTATATCCTTTGGTTAATAATATACTATTACGTTCTATCGTCTCTCCTGCGGGCTACATTTTCATGATTAAAACTTCAATAAATTTATAGCTGACGGACAAAATATTCTTACCACAATTTTGTCGTTTACACAATTTTCCATGCGGACAAATAACTCATATTCGAATGTGGTTGATGTTGTAACAACGCTGTTTTATTTACTCAAAAGTTTTTCTGGTTTAGTCACAGTTTTTCAATTCATGTGATTCATGTGTTGCATTATGTAGCATCTCGTGCGTAGTGTGACCAAACTTTGACTAAAATGTTTAAACGAAAAGCATTGATCCATTTTCAATACATGAACCACCATCCACGCTACACTATGGGTTGAACTTTTGGTTTCATTTCAGGAATAAAGCGATGTTGTTTTAGAATAAATTATTTATGCAGCAAAATGAAGACTTTTCCATTTACGCACGGAAATTGAAATTGAAATTTTGTTGCTATAGGCAAAGAAAACGCTCTAAAGTCTCGGATTTTATACTTTTATTGGTAAATCTAGAAGGTGTTTCCTGTAATTTTGTTTTCTTTAATCTCATGTTTTCAACCGCTTGTTTTTCCTGCTTTTCATCTTTTGTTCATAAAGGGTTGTTCATAAAGAAAACGAAAATCCATGTTTTTCAAAGATACCGTTTACAAATGACGTCACGTTATGGACGGAGGCGTTCCCAAAACGTGTCGACGGAGTTTTTTGACAACGTTTGATCACTTTTGCGTGATGCAGAAGTAGCGGGGTAAAAATTTCAAAAAATTTTCATTATTTTTGAACGGTTCCAAGTCACCCTCCAGAACAATTTGTGAGTCTTATGACCAGAATAGAATTCTCCATTAGGGGCAGAATTTATTTTTGGGAGCTGTTCATAAATAACGTCCATCCAAAATGCGGTGGGATTCGGTGTAGTTGGACGAAAAACGATAGAGGAAGAGGGGAGGAGGATCTATCAACAAGAAAAGATTGGGGCAAAGCAAACACCAACTAACTACATGTATCTTTTTGGGTCGGACCTGGATAAGTCCATGAAACACAGATCTAGCGATCCTTTGTTTCGTTACCCGATCATCATGTAAATCTCGGAAACCTCCCAGTCCCAGTTAGAAACCTATCCAGAGCGTCAGGTCCCATGTTGGTCACTGTTGCGGGTTGAACCACATCACCTCCTAGAGTCCTGAGTCTCAATGAGGAAAACTTTGGGCATTCACATATAACATGAACGCCCGTTTTTCACCGAGGCCGCAGGTGAAAAGCTAACACAAAAAAAAAAATTAAAATTATAAATCTGACTGCTCTAGGAGGGTGTCAAAAGTTTTAGAAAAACGTGGACGTTACTTATGAACAGCCCCTTGACAACACTTTCTAAATCAGCGCTGAAATCTTATATTGAATTGACTATTTAAACGGATCACTTTTATAAGCGAGTCCCAGCCAATAAAACTGATTTTGTTGTAGGCACTGTCAGGCTTTTGTATGGAAACTTTGACATTGCCTACAAATGACCATTTAACTGTTTTTTATACACAAACCGGTCAGGTTAAAGTCACTAGCATCAATAAATTAGCAAGAAAAGATTTTTCCCAACAATCCATGACGATTCCTTAGTGAGTTTTGCTTTTTTAGTAGTTCAAAAATACAATTTTTGACTTAAAGAAATGGCATAAATTTCTTGTGTTAAAACCAATACCTAGCATTTCTTCCTAGTTACGGTTCTGCACCAAAACTCTCTGTCGTGTACTTCAACACCCAAAGAAGGTAGTGTGTTAGAAAATCAATTGACTTTTCATATAACGAAACCTTCGTTCTTTTATTATTGAGGCTTAATCAAATTTTAAATTATAGTCTATGTCAACAAGTCTCCTTTTCGAGAAATTGGTCGTCTTTTAATAATTCATTTACGATCGTGTTACGCGAGACACATTTACGTAAAATGATGGGAAGCTAGCCATGTGTGTCGTGTTGAAAATGCTAGTTGTGGTGGGGAATTGTAAAACTCAAATTATACTTACATTCGTATGTAATTTGACATTAGATTTCGTGTTTTATTTAGTACTCTTTCTTTATGCTCGGTTAGAACGTACATGTCGCTGGCACCCCTCCTCTCAGTATTACGTAGGCCTGCAAGAATTAAGTTGAGGGCTGCTACACAACAATTGAAAGTGTCAAACATGTCATTTCGTAGTTTGGCCATTAAACCGAATATTTTTGGGCTTGCTAGATGGCTCAAAATATGAAGCTAGTTTATGACTGACGAAGCCGTTGCAGAGTTTAGGGCTCACCAGGGCTCAAGATATTTAACTTTAGCTCAAGAAAGCATGCAATTTTAGCTGTTTCAGCGATGGTAAAAGCTTTTTTATTCCAAAAATTAATCTGAAATTTAGGCCTTCTTAAGGGCTGGCGATTAAAAACGGCCACGAGTTCAGGGCTCATCAGGGATACAAGAAATTGAACTTTCACTCAAAAAACCAGTTTTTTTTGGCCGTTTCATCGATTATTTATTTTGAAATTTAGGGCTTCTTTAGGGCTGACGATTAAAACCTGCCCCGAGTTTTGGCTCATCAGGGATACAAGAAATTGAACTTTCGCTCAAAAAACCAGGTTTTTTGGACGTTTCAGCGATTGTTTATTTTGAAATTTAGGGCTTCTTTAGGGCTGACGATTAAAATCTGCCTCGAGTTTAGGGCTCATCAGGGACCAAAGATATTTAGCTTTCGCTCAAAAAAGCATGTCGATTGAGCTGTTTCAGCGATGGTAGAAGATTTTTTATTCTAAAGAATAATGTGAAATTTAGAGCTTCTTAAGGGCTAACGATTAAAATCGGCCACGAGTTCAGGGCTCATCAGGGATATAAGATATTGAACTTTCGCTCAAAAAACCATGTTTTTTTGGCTGTTTCAGCGATTGTAAAAGTTTTTTTTTCCAAAGATTAATCTGAAATTTGGGGCTTCTTTAGGGCTGACGATTAAAACCTACGCTCATCAGGGACCAAAGATATTTAACTTTTGCTCAACAAAACATGTCGATTGAGCTGTTTTTTTAACGATGGTAGAAGTCTTTTTTAGTTCAAAATGTAATCTGTAAATTAGGGCTAGTTTTGGGCTGAATATTAAAAACGGTATCTACTTACTTACTTTACTTAACCGGCCCTACAACCCATTAAGGGTCTTGGCCTTCTCCAACATGCTTCTCCAACCGGACCTATCCTCAGCTAACGTCTTCCAGCTGGTTACTCCCGCAGTTCTCAGGTTGGCAAAAGCTACATCGCACCATCCGGATTTTGGTCTGCCTACACTTCTTTTGCCTTCCGGTTTGGTGATAAAAAGTTTCTTCGGGATAAGATTGTCGTCCATACGCTGCACATGACCAAGCCATCGTAGTCTGTGAATTTTTGTTGTTCTAACTATGTCCGGCTCTCCATAAAGCTGCATAAGCTCATGATTAAATCGTCTGCGCCATCTGTTCATATTTTCGTCATATACTGGTCCGAAAATTGTCCGCAGTACCTTTCTTTCGAACGTGAGCAGCGATTGTTCGTCTTTCTGAGTCATGCACCACGACTCCGACCCATACGTAACTATTGGTCTTATCACAGATTTGTACAGTGCGCATTTAGAGTTTCTGCTTACTGATTTGGACTTTAAAATTTTTATCAGGCTGTAATAACTCCGGTTGCCCAGAGTTATCCGTCTTTTGATGATTCGTCCAGAATTAAGCAGAGATCCAAGATATACGAACTTGTCTACCACCTTAAATGTGTGTGTGTCAATTGCTACGCTTTTGCCGTGTTGTCGATTCGATGGGGAGACAATCATGTATTCGGTCTTTGTGTCATTAATCTTCAACCCGAGGCCGGTGCCTTTTCTGTCCAAAGCCGTGAACTTTTCCTTAACAGCTTCCATATTTCGGCCCAAGATATCCAAGTCATCAGCGAAGCCCAGCAATTGACTGGATTTGGTGAAAATGGTGCTGCTGGTGTCGATTTCCATGGTTCTCACTGCTGCCTCCAGGGTCAAATTAAAAAGCAGCGTCGCGAGTGGATCACCTTGACGTAGTCCTTCCTCAATGTCGAAAGCGTCTGACAATTTGCTTCGGATTCTTACTCGGCTGTTAGCTCCATCCATTGTCAACTTTGTTAGCAAGATTAGTTTTTTGGGAACCCCTAATTCCTCCATCACTCTCCATAACTTCCTCCTGTTGACACTGTCGTATGCTGCTTTGAAGTCTACGAACAAATGGTGTATTTCCACGTTGTACTCCTTACATTTCTCCAAGATCTGTCTAATGCTAAACAGCTGGTCCGTTGTTGAACGACCTACACGAAAACCACCTTGATATTCACCAACAGTAGATTCCATGTATGGAAGAAGGCGTTTGTATAGAATATTCGCAAATATCTTGTAGGCGATATTCAAAAGCGAAATTCCTCGATAGTTGCCACACTCCAATTTGTCGCCTTTCTTGTACAAAGGGCAGATGATGCTAGGCTTCCACTCTCCCGGCAACTCCTCGACATTCCAGATGCGCTTGATGAGCTCGTGCATCTCCATACATAATGCGTTACCACCGTGCTTGAAAAGTTCTCCAGGTATGTTGTCGGTTCCTGGGGCTTTGAAATTTTTGAGCTTTAAAATTTCATGCTCCACTTCCTGTAGCGTTGGTTCTGCAATATGTGGCTGCGCGGTCTGAAATGGTAAGTTGTTGTTGGTGTCGTTCGGTTCGGTGGTCTGTTCGGGTTCAGCAGTTCCTTAAAGTACTCCGCCCATCGTCTGATGCACCTTTCCTCATCTGCTAAGACCAACCCATCCTTGTCCTTGCACAATAAAGGTTGTTGACTGTAACCTTTCCTCGATTCGTTTACTTTCCGGTAAAAACTCCGCGCCTCTTTTCGATTACCAAACCTTTTCGATTAAAACTTCCTTGTCATGTTGTCGCTTTTTTCTTCGGAGTAGTTTTTTCTCGAAATTTTTCTTCGAACGGTACTCTGCCATGCCAGCTCGAGTGCATCTATTTAGATTTCTCGCTCGAGCCGCATTTTTGTCATCCAGTGCTTTTCTGCATTCGTCATCGAACCAGTCATTTCTTTTCTTCCCCGTTCTCGTTCCTATCGTCTCTGCTGTGGCTTGCTCTACGTTTCGTCTAATTTGATTCCATGCATCGTCTACGTTTCGTTGTTCGCTTTCCATTCCGTCAATAATTTTCTTCTCCAAACTATCCACATATTGTCGTTTAATATTTTCGTCCTGCAGTTTCTCGACGTTCCACTTTTCCAATGCCGGCTGTCGATTGTGTGAAATCGAAACTCGAGCCCTAACAACAGCCTTTACCACTTTACCAAGTAGTGATCTGAATCGATGTTCGGTCCCCTACAACTTTTGACATCCAAAACATTTGAACAGTGACGCCCATCTATGAACACGTGGTCAATCTGGTTTTTGGTTCGTCCATCAGGTGATACCCATGTCGCTTTGTGGATGTCTTTATGTTCGAAATAGGTACTGCAGACAACCATGTACCTTGACGCTGCGAAATCAATTGCCAACGTTCCATTTTCGCTTGTCTTTTCGTGGAGGCTATATTTACCAATAGTAGTAGACTTCGCGACCTATCTTGGCATTCAAATCCCCAAGTATGATTTTGATGTCTCGATTCGGTGCTCCATCATACACTTTCACCAGTTTCTCGTAAAATAGCTCCTTCGCTTCATTATCTTTTTCCTCCATTGGAGCGTAGACGTTAATAAGAGTATAATTGAAAAATTTTCCTCTGATCCG
Source organism: Pseudolycoriella hygida (assembly GCA_029228625.1). Lineage (NCBI taxonomy): Eukaryota > Metazoa > Arthropoda > Insecta > Diptera > Sciaridae > Pseudolycoriella > Pseudolycoriella hygida. The sequence continues at coordinate 134,984,641 of CM055404.1, forward strand.
TAGAGTGCATATTCGTTCGTTGACAGGAGTGAAACCAATCACCGCGTTTCTGGCTCTACCGAAGACCATGAAGCCTGTTCCGTATCCTCTTGGGCTGTCGTTGCTCTTGCCGCTGTAATAAAACGTAA